>OX377618.1:0-1200000 GCA_947397865.1 Polietes domitor | reverse complement strand
CAAATGTCACGCCCGTTACAATTTAACTATCCTATATTCCTAAAGAGATGTCGATAATGTATACCTTAAAAGATGGTGTTTGAACTATTCTATGAACTAATGGAAGAACATTACACAATTCAAGAAAATAAGTAAAACCTCAAGATTTTCTTCAAAGCTAAGGTAACACCCGTGACGCTATAGATTGCTGTATATCTCCTATATTTAAAATGCTAAGGCATATATATACTTGCAATATTATTCCGATTAACATGACGTTTTCAATTGGCAATATAGCAAAAATCTCAGTCAATGAATATGGGAGATATTTAAACATATTCCCTTCCAATTGTCGCATTTATTATCTGATCCCAATAAAACATTGCGCAAGCAATTATCGGAGACCAAGGACGAACGCAATTGAATTTGAAGAATGTCGGTTCAGATTTAGATATAGCTCACATACAAATGTCGCTCCCGATTTGATTGTTTTTGCTCAAGAAACCACATGATTTAGCCGAGTTTCTTCAAATTTCTCATAACACATTTCAACTAGAAGCATCTCTGGTGAAAGTTGGACACATCGTTCAGATTTATATAGCTCCCATACAAATGTCGTTCCTGATATCACTGTTGCCGCTTTTTCCGATAAAATTTGACACAATCAGTACAATTTTACCCAAACACATCGGTCACAACGGTCCATTCTGAATTGGCATACTGAAACATCTCAGGTTAAAATCAGTCACATCAACCCATGTTTCGAAATCAAGACAGAAAAGTAAATTCTAACCCAATACCAAGATGCCCATGCCAAGTGGCAGTAAATAAGTCCCTGATGTTCAAAGACAAAGATTGAGATTCATTTAGAAAATAATTTCAGAAAATTTTTGATTGCCCAAAATTTTGGATTACCCCTCTACTTTGTATTATTTTGGAACGTTTTGATTTCTTAGCAGTGGAAATACTGATTTTAAATTGTATGTACTGATATGTACGGAATATACATTAAGTGGTCTTCGCTGACCCTTCCACGCTCTTTGGTCGAACATGTTTGTAAATGTGGTTGCATTCTATCGTCACAGCGGTCAATTCTCTCCATTCTTCAAGGCATGGATGGCACTTTACTAAAATTTCATGGGCGCCTACCCCTCCAGATCCGTTAACTCTGATCGTAGTATCACTGACGATAACTTCGCTTTCTCAAATGTTCCGACACCGGAGCCCGGGGGTTTCCAACACACACTACGAGTAAGTTGTGGTCCTAAAAACGGCCAAATCCTGTGAATTCCACATCGACATCCCTTTTTGAGATGCTCATACGCAAGTAATTAAATTCCTTTTCATTAATAGTTCTACTCCCAATAAAAATGTGGTTTAGGGCAGACGTATGTATGTGCATTGCATACGGTCGTGGCACTTGAAGCTAATTAAAATTATTGAGAAGCGTTTACACACAAGCCACAAAAGAAACCTTCTCGTACATGGTACTTGAGGTACTCGTTTATCTTCGATTGCGAGATTATCAGACTTGTGGAAACATTGAAATCGCGCTTGTATTGGCTTGACGATGATTCGGTAACATCATCGTTCCGCACATACAACACGAACGCCAGTACCAAGCAGCCAGCGCCAATCACATGCTCATCGACAAACATTCCCCGTATATTGATCATGTTATTTACACGGGGACGACAAGCTTCCCGCTCTTATCGCATCGGAGCTATCTAAATGTGCACGTGAAGCCAGTGAGCGTTCGAGGGGCACAGGTTGTCGTGTCCGTGGTTAGACGCTGTCTGTGCCTTGGATTAAATCGCTTTGTTAGTCGGTCGACTGGCTTCCTTTACGGGCAGAGTTCCTGTGAAATGCGTTCAGACGTTCGAAACCAAACCAGGCCACAGAAGCGTCTGAGTTACGAGTTGATGGCGCTGCAACTGACACAAGTCATAAATTCCTTTTGTTTGTTCGTCCGTTGTCTTCCCCCGTGAGAGGAGGATCTCTTCTTGTTGCCGTACTACGTGCTCATGTTTATCAAATACATCGCTGGAATTGTTCCTTTTTGAGAATTCCTTTATCATGGAATACACATCTCTCCGATAGTTGCTGAGTGTTCTTTCCGATTTCTCGACTACTTGCCTGGCTAGGGAGAAGAAGAGGGGCGACCGAACGTGTTTGTTTGACTCCAGCGTGTTCCGTGTTTGTTTTTAATAAATCTATGAATGTATCGAACACTCTCCGCCCTGACGACCGTGTCCGTGCTGCTATCTCACGAAGAGGAAGTTGTTGCCGCGCACAGACTTTGTGACAAATACGTACTTCGTATGCCTACGGCTGGCTGTTGACTCTTGGCGGCGCCATTTATTGTTTAATTTAGATGATAGCGATTCCAAGGAATCCCAGCTGTACGCGAGCGCCCAAAATTCCCAAAGATCAACGGACGACCAGTGCTGCCAATTCAAATAATTCCTCAAATTCTTCTGCTGTGGGAGCAGTTCAATTTCCAATCCAACGATCGAATAACTGTTGCATGTGTGACTCAGACTTGGGGGAGGTGAGTGCATCCCCGTTTGAACGATAGAACTTAACCTTTGTGCTGACATGCGATGCATCACCAAAAAAGATGATATTTTTATTTATTATAATTTATTCCCTCCACTTGATGCGGTACGAGCGAGTGGGCATAGAGGAAATGATAGTCGTATTTTTTACGATCGCACTTTCTTTTCATTTGTGATTAATATCTTCGTTGTTGTCGTCAGAAATGTCTTTTTGGCTTTGTTCTCAAACGAAAGGACCCGGAAAGTGCAGAGCATTTCCACAGGAGCATTTGCGCCATAAATGAATATTTGAAGACAAAACTCATAAAATTATGACCATAAAAAATTAACAACAAAACAAATACAAACACAAACAATGCAAATGAAGTGAAATTTTGAACACACAAATGCACTAAAGCATTTCCCAAATACTGAAAGAATTTTAATTAAGAGCAGATTCACACCTTTTACCACAAACAAATGAAATGAAATTTTTATGATAACGAAAATGACTTTTATGGTCTCTTCTGTGGATATTAGAAAAAATTGTAAACATTTATGTCTGTGCGTACATATGTATATATTACCTCTTACGGAAAATTAAAAAAAGTGGCGCTTAATTCAAGTTCACGCCATTTGGCCTTAGACAAATACGTCTGGCTGAACGGACGGACGGAGAGACGTACGCATGAGTCTGTCAGGTGTGAAGACAACATATGGCTGCAGTTGATTGATGATTGAAACGCATTTTACAACTGTTGAGTGTTTTTGACACCTTCAAACTTTCCAATCGGCACAGACTAGACCGACTGAAGAAGGTGTGAGAATATTTTCGACGGGCTGAAGCGCCACTACGTTCGATTTTCCAGCAGGAAGTGTTGGTAATTCAATATCATCGAATTCGACATCGTTTCGACAGAAATCGTAAATAGATCATGGGGCATGTGTGTAATGTGCCTAGGAGGGGAAAAGTCTCTTAAGTCAAGTTCCAGTTTAACGATCTTGAAATATCCTTCTGTGAAAATTTTCCTTCTAGTCAATATCTATTTACTCATTTCTTTCGAATAAAGACTTGAGTTTCTATTGCAGATCTCAGCAAAAATCAAAACTGTACAAAACAAGTCCAACTATTCCAATTATGGAAATTATAAATTATTTAAATATATCGACGACTCCGAACAATAGTATGCTAATTAGCACCCATATGTGAAATTAATTATTGAAAAATGCATCCTTAATATTCGTATGTTCTTCACATTATCCACATTATAATTTATAAGTATTTTTGAAAAAAAAATCAAAATTTTGTTTCACGTGTTATGACCAATTTAGTAGTGGTGAAAGTGTTATCAGTCAATCGCTTGTAGCTCTTGAAATACTTGACCGATTTCAGTATGATATACTTTGTTTTGAAGGTAATTTCAATTACTTTGATTATATAGTGATATTACTTACATTAGATTTTTTTAAATTTTAAAGAAGTATTCTTAGGTGCTTTGATACATACGATGTGATTTTCGAAGTGGTGAAATAATGAGTTCTATCTTTTACGATTATTTTTATAAATATTTTTTGGCAAATCAACCAAAATGACAAGAAAAATGCATCAGAAATGATTATAATAAAAATCCAACAACAAATTTTTAATGAGAAAATATATTTTTATTTTTCTTAGATTTTTATTGTTTTTATATCTTATGTTAATAAAATGATGAAGAAATTATCATACTGATGAAAAAATATTTCGAAAAAAATCTTAAAAAATAGAACACATTATTTCACCACTACGAACACTTCTTAAAAATTTGAAAAAAATCAACTAATGTAATCATTTCGAAAATCAAAATAAATAAAATAAAATTGTAAAAACTTTTAAGAATCTGACGTGACGTAAATATTTCAATAATTGAAATTACCTAGAAAGAAAGGAAGAATAGAAAGGTATATCACATGAAAATCAGGAGTTACAAGCGATTCCAAAAATACGTATACAAATTTTCATGAGAAGAATACACAAACTCTGGAAACAATCCAAGATATCGAGGTCAAAAATCGTACCGCTTTGCGTGGAATGACTTTTATACCATATCGGGTAGCAGTAAAAATAAACTGAAGCTTTTATGGATACACGAAAAGCAATCTCTTGTGTCTAAATTCGTGTGGCATTTGAATGACAAAAAAGTGAAGTCGTCCAAGGCGGTTTCTAAATTGGGTACACTTCAGCACTGCTACTACATGCCACACGACTGTATACTTGATGCAAAAATGATGTCATTTTGCATTCATGCCGAGACAAATGCGACATCTTAGAGAAGTTCATTTGAAAAATTGGCATTAAAAGTTATTTGTTTTTAAGCAACAAATTGCTTTATTAGTCCGTTTACTTTGTTTCGGCCTTCTCTCTCTCTCCCTGTCTCCCTGCCCCGCTGAGTGTGGGGCTGTGTGTTTCTTATTTTCATGTTCATATTCGAGTTTTTGGAAAAATCATAAATTTCCTTTGTAGACATTTAAGTGAAAATATACCCATAGGAGTAGTTTTTCATATTTCCAACGAAGTCGTATCCAGTCGGTTGCGTGTTTTCTGCAATTTCGGTTTGCTTTCCTTTCCGGAATGCTTTGGAGATTTGCTCCAACATCTCGGAACATAAATTGTATCTGTGAATTTATTTTTTATTGGATGTTCGCTCCAGTGTATGGTGGTTTGCATGATTGTGTGGGGATGTACGAGTGAGTACGGATGCATGCGTTCGTTGGTTCGGCCGTATTTAATATTCACAGCACAACATTTTCCGGCCCAAAAAGAGAGAAGAGGCTCAGACACACATACAACACTCCTTATTTACTCCATTCCCATTATAAAAATATTATAATGATTCATACTCGTCGAGGCCGACTGTGTTGTTGCTGTTTTTGTTGTTTTTCCATATGATTTTGTGTATTCATGCTGAAAATTACACTATTGAAAATCCCTAAATCCCAAAATTAATCGAACACATAAATTGTTCAGAGTGCACAGAGATTTGAATGAATCCGAATACAGTAGTGCGCCACAAAATTGTGAACACTTCCCCTATTTATTGCTTTGGGCTTAAGTTTTTATCTTCCTAAAATATTTGGCTGAAATATTTGGGTAAAATAAAAAGGCTGAAAAGGAAATGTTTCTGATGAAGGAATTCATATTTAGAGAGAAACCATACTGAATATTCGATCACAATATGAAAAGTTAAAATCCTCTGTTCAAACTGGATCGTGTTATTAATTTCTGAAAAGATACGACCAATCATCATATATTTTTTATAATTTTATTTATTATTTTTATTAAAATTCCAACTTTTCTTGAATACAACTTATATTTGTACTATAATTTTAGGAGTGTAACTCCGAAATAAAAGCATTTATTTAAGTAAAGGGTTTTCCAACAAGAGGTGTTATTTTGGTATTCAAAGAAAAATGCAATTTTTTGAGATAAATGATCAGATGTTTATTTCATAATAAAGAGGAAGGTATGTCACGACCACGCTTACAGGACCATATCCTTTTCATGAAATTATCCATAAGCCAATCGCAAAGTGGCTGCCCTATGTCCTCGATAGCCTCACGAATTCTTGAGGTCTTGAATCGACGCTGGGCTATTGGCGTAGACCTTATCTTTCACGTGGCCCCAAAGGAAGAAGTGGCAAGGTGTTAAATCACAAGATCTCGGTGGCCAATTGTGATCACCTCTTCGAGAGATAACACGGTCCGGAAACTTTTCCCGTAAAAGAGCAATGGTTTCGTTGCTTGTGTGGCACGTAGCGCCGTCTTGTTGAAAGTAAACGTTGTCCAGATCAATACCATCCAACTCCGACCATAAACCAGATGCGACAATTTTGCTTGTTGACGTAGCCACCGAGGTGGAAATGGGCCTCATCAGACGACCCAAAAACGCTTTAGTTTTGCGAACTGTGACTGCAAGATTTTCACCACATATTTAGTGAATTTTAATAATTTCAATGCGTTGTTGTAACGTGTATCGTTCCATTTTTAGTAATGGCGTAGTTTCTACTTGTCAAATGTCAAAGAATAAAAGCTTCAAAAGTGACAGCTACCGAAATGCCAGGTGATTCAAAATAACACCTCTTGTTGGAAAACCCTGTTTGCCACGAAAAAAGAGTGAAGAAAATTGAGTACTTTTGGAAAACACAATATTTTTGTGGCACGGAAAAACATAAAAGATAGGAAAATTATGTTAATGAAGAAAAGAATAAAAAGTATATAATCGATTTCGGTTTATTATGGAATACGACATCATTCCTAATATTTTCGATGACTCTGGCACATAGACGTGACAGGCTTTGAGTTCGAAATTGCACGGGAAATGCTGAGATGAGGTCACCGGTTGTTTGTAGCTTATTGATATAGACTTGCGAATCCCCACTGGAAAAACTATAATTGAGTCAAATCACAAGATATCGTAGACCAGTGCAAGTAGGAATCCGCTGTATGAGACGTAACGCCGTCGTGGTGGAACCCACATTGTATAATATGGTGGATATCACATTATTTGGCAATAGCTTAGTCAACTACTTTCGGGAAACACAAAAAGCATATATTTGCGAAGAAAGTGACGCAGTTCCATTGAAATTCTATGGACACCCATCCCTCGTTACGAAGACGTCAATCATTAAATTACACCAAATAGATTATGCATCGAATCGTTCTCAATTGTGTGGCATGGTGCTGTTGATGGACACACGCACACGGCCACAACCGTTCATATATATACATATTACAAAGTTCATAAGTATGTGTGCGTATATGAACAAACAAATGCAAATAATTAATTGAGGGATTAGTTGGCATTACTGCGTTATGATGGCAAATTTAATTCGACGCATCGGACACAACATTTTAATTAGATTCGGGAACTTGCAACTCCCCCAACACCTGTATTCCCAACTCAGGTCACTTTCGATTCCAATTCCCCGAACTGATGATGTTATCAACTCACGTTATTACTTGGGATGCGATACTTCCTCACGTACGAGTATGTCCGTTTGCCTGCTCAATTGGAATTGGAGTGGATGTCTTTAGGGATTGTGTAATCTCCAAGATCTTGATTGTGTCCCTTCGATTCGGTTGTGCCATTTGATTGATCTCGAGATTAACTGGTGTTGTGGCAACTAGGGGCACAACAATAAACACGAGCAACTTTGTGTCCATGAATATTTATATGGCGACGGCGAGCGTCTTTTAAAGGGAAATGTCATTTATCTCGTGATGATCGTAAATTGCCTTGACAAGTTCGATGGGAAGGCCAGATAGAGGACCTTCTGTTCTGCTCTGTTCGAGCATATGCCAAAGGGGGTATAGCGTAAAACAGATCAGCTGCTGCAAGGAATACATGCACCTAAATTCATATTTTCCTCTTCCATTTCAACACATTTTAGGAGTGCCTATTCACTTGAAAATCTCTTCTCTTCTCTGCTGTTGTGCTGTGGAATGGGCAAGTTCATACTTAAGGGATAAACACTTAAAAGCAATTAGCGGCTTGATGCACACATAGCCAAGGACTGCAGCCAACATACATACATGCAAACATATGTAGATTTGTATGTGCGGCAACTCCAAGTCAAGGACGACCAAAGCCCAGGGCACTTTAGGCAGACGCAATAATGACTTCATTAGTCTGTGCTAATGCATCATGTATCTCATCAGATAAGCTGAGCCACTCACTCCATGCCAAACTAATATCCTTTCGGGAGAGCGACAGCATATGGCTGATACCGAAAGTCGAGCAGTCAGAGTGCATGTGTGTGCCTACTCCCTTTTTGTTGGTGGAGGTGGAGATACGAATGCTAAATGATCCCTTTCTTTTCAATTCATCAAGATCAAGCTGCTCCGCGGATTTATCACAACAAATTGCCGCTGCTGAGCAGTTCTTCATTGATTGGCATACCAGTCATGATAACACCTGAATCTTGAATGCTTCCAGCAAAGAATTCCGAAGAATTATTTCGGCTTTTCATTTGAAGGAGTATCTAGCGCAATCTCCATATCTATCGGTCTGATGGACATCATGCCGTGATCCTGCAGCTCGGCCGACAGACAGCTGAGTAACAAAGGAAGACATCACCACATCTCAATTTTGCACAATTTCATTTGTTAAAAAAAAAAAACAGAAAAACATCGCTTGGAATCATTTGTCGTTTTGTTCTTTTTCGGTTTGATAATAACAGGTTGGAAGACGGCAGTGGCCCGGGTGCTGTGCAGTGCTGTGTGCTCTCAAACCAATTAACCGGGGGTCGTTTGGTCAAATGGAAACTACCTGAGTTCCACAAGCGTTTTAAT
The DNA here is from genome assembly GCA_947397865.1 of Polietes domitor. Lineage (NCBI taxonomy): Eukaryota > Metazoa > Arthropoda > Insecta > Diptera > Muscidae > Polietes > Polietes domitor. The sequence goes on along the minus strand of OX377618.1, from coordinate 1,191,154 downwards.
AACTGAATTTGTATCGTTTTCGTTTTCTTGGTCTGTTTTCAAACGAAACACCACAGGCCTGTAATTATTGGCGTCCGTTTTATGGCTTCATATCAAAACGCACTCGTGTATGTGTGTCTCTCTGTGTGTGTACATGTACACACTGGCCGCAAGTATCCTTTGGAAATTTAACAACTAAATTTTGTTTCGACAACAAACAAGTGAGATTGTCTGTCTGTCCGGTTGCGTCGTCGTGCATTTGTAATTAATTTCTATATTAGAAGAGATCGAGTCTGGTGCTGTTGCCGGCTCGTATTTCCACTTAGACGAGTTCAACACTGCACAACCAACACTGACGCCACCGAGTTTATGTTGAAAGTGTTTTCGAACTAATTTCGAACGTCAGCTCTCTCCACAGGGGTCCCTGGTCGAGCCGTCCTAGCGAGAATTGAAACATAAATTTTATCACGATAGCCTCCTACATATCTACATATATGTATGTATGTATGGAGATGCTTGCTTGCATGCATGTTCCCAAATACGAGCACTCTGCCGCATGGTAGCATCACTATCTTTATGGGCTTCTCGGGCCAGAATCCTTTTCTGTGTCTGGCATTAAGATTTACGACTGTTGGGGATTCTGAACGTCATTGATAGCCAAATAGTGAATGCAACAAATGTCGAAAGTTTCACGTTAGAAATTCGAAACTCGATTCTTCCAGAGGCGAACGCAACACGAAACATCGCTGCGAAGCAGGCAACCAACGTTGACATGTGTCTGCACCTAATGTGACAGCAATCAATCCGATGTGCCCGATATGCGACTGTGACATTTCCCAAAGACCCCCCGTTGCTTGACGCAGAAAATCGAGGAGTTCGTCGAAATTCCATTCAGCGCTGCTTCGAAACCGCTCATAATTGATTTTGTGGCTAAAAGTCTTCATTACCACAATCGCATTGGGTTTCTGCGGAAACATATGCCGAGCATGGAAATTGAAATCTTCCAGGACGTTTGCGATTTGTTCCACTAGACCTCTGAAAGGTAGTTTGCCAATAACATTGCACATCGCATCCTTGAGGTTTTCACATTCCGCTAAATGCAGCCCACTGTGAAAAACAAAACACTCTAATGCTCATTAGAGGCAGATAGGCACTGCTAATGTCCGCTTAAGGCCACAGCCCATGATTAGTTTGTGGCTGAAACGAAACTCAGCTCGCAGCTGAGTACCTGTCAAGAGTTCGTGTAGATGCGATGGGCGCAGATTGTTGCATACAATAGGGAGTCCTTGAAGTTAGATTCGCCACAGAATGAACCTCAAGATGTTGGTGAAATGCTTTGAATGGTCGCCTGAAATTAATCCGTCTAAATTGAGATTTGCCAAAATCAACACGTAGTCAGTCGTCCATTTAAACCGGATGACGAACGAAAGCCATTCTCTCATCTGTGGCGTGGATAAATAAATACAGCACACAAACACACACACACATACATAAATACATTAAAACAAAGGAATAGAAAACCCGATAGTCATCATTCGATATAAATTGAAAAGTATTCACAACTGTCTCCTCGAACAACTGACCATTGTTGGAATGTGTGGAACCCAGATCAAACCATATGTTATTCTAAACGAACAATTGGAATACTGTCCTGAGCAGTACCAAGGACAACAACAGTTGTGCTGTTGTTGCTGCTGTTGCCACAATGGGTTTATTATCTTTATGACTATATCTGATATCTCATCGGGGCACTTGAAGCAGCGTTTACATTACATTTGGATGTATTTTCAAAATTTTCATTTCATGCATCTTCAAATTTCCCCTGATTGGAGACGACGGCCAAGTGTTATTGTTATTATTTGTGTTGCTGTTGCTGTGTCAGTCAGTCTTCGGCCTTCTCGCTTCTACGGAATGCATTACGAAACCATTTGTTTGAGTTGATTTTGTGTTCAAGTGTTTTATTTTCAAATTTGTTTCGAATTTGTTAAAATGCCTCTCATAAAACTGTTAATAATTTCCCTGGTGTTTCCATCGTGAAATTCGTTGCAGTGTCGTTGCTCAAGTGGGCCATTCATTCAATTTTAGGGATTTCAACGACTCACACAACGCACATACACACACATGTGGTTTCAAGAGCACAAGGAAGCAGATTGTCCTTCGCATTGGCGAGGATGCTCATTTCATTATCTCGTCAGTCTGTGGGCATGAATCCTGCGTATTTGAAGATTTAAAGATATTCAAATTTGGCTGCCGTTTGATGTTGTTTTTCGATTACACCAAAGAAAATCATGCAGATTCCTTTTGAGATTGAATCAGGACCCATGAGACTTTACACACACACACACACTCATTCGCACACGCAGCACTTCTTATTCACTTTTTGATCTTTTGTTTTTTAGTCTCTATCCATCCGACATCTAAATCCAATTAAAGAGCTGTTAAGCTATAAAATGGTGTATAAATGTGCGTTAAATGCCAGCGTGTTAATCTTCTACAACCCCATGTCACTACTGTGCACAAACTCTTTGGTGTATTTGCCAGTGCCACTGCCACTGTCACGGCCATGGCCAGGGCGAAAGCGAGTGCGAGTGCGACTTGTTGGGTCGTTGCTGATAATGGGAGGGTGATGAAGAGAAGCTTAACATTTACGCTATACATAGTATATATATGTATGTATGTAGTATATGGCTGGAGTAGTTTATCAATTCATTCATACGGGAATTCCCAAATGATTTCAAGTTGTTTTCGTTCAGCCAGAGTCGATGAAGGCAGCTCTTTAACATTCAGAATTCAAAACACGCAGTGGATTTACACTATTCACTGCATATCCGAGGGTAGATTGGAAAACGGACGACCTGACAGAATAGAACGGCACTACTTGACGGTCCCGTAAACCAAGAATAGAACGAATCCACAATTTAAGTTTTCTGTTCACAGTTGCCAAAGCAGCTCGAATCCGTAAGGATTTCAGCGGTTCTACAACATCGTGCAATATTTTGGATGAGACATCTAACAAAAATGTGCATCGGCATATGTTGAAGCAGCTCTAGGTGCAGAACGGTCGAACTGGGAAAAATCATTTCAAATTCGACCTATTTCATTCTCACAAAGACAATGACATGGTCTGGCTTAAGTTACAAAATATATTCCGGATATAGCTGCTAGACAAAGCTGAAGCTAAAAACTAACAAAGTCTGCAAAAAATATGATAACATTTACTTTTAATGTTTCTTAAAAATTCCACCACAAAAAGAACATTAATTTCATCTGATCTAATCTACACATACCGCCCCATTTGTTTTATAGCAGTTGAAGCACATTTTTATTTTGACTACTTTAAAGTACTTCAAGATGATTATAGTTTTGAGGAGATCGTAAAGCGGCTTCCAGAATTCCATAAAAATATTAGATAAGAATGTAGCCCTTAATATTTATCAATGACATACAGTTTTGCGTTTGGTACAGAAATTTATGGACACCCTTTAAACGAGACAGTATATATCCATATGACAGTGTTTTTAATCATTTTCAACGTTAATCGTCAAAATTGTCGCATTTGGAATTCAGAAAATCAAAATGTATCCACAACGTGTCACTGCTTAGTGGGGATTATGGAGGCGTCATCGGAGAAAATTATACTGGTATTATACAATAAGAGTTGAGCGGTTTGATCATCGGAACATTTCAAATTTGGAGATTTTTAAATCTAAAATGTATGCCAAGAAGTCCAATACTCATTGACATTATGCAAAACAGTCATGACGAATTTCGACAAAAGAGTATGTATGCGTTAGCAGCAAAAAACATGAGGACCATTTGTTTCGTGCATAACCTATTCTGATGTGTGAATCAAAAGGTCTGTTTGTTTATGCGATATGCGAGAGAAATCATGTGAATTATCTCCCATTTGCAAATAATAGCATCCAAGGTCGTTTCTCGCGTTTACATTTATCACAAAATAATAATGCAAATATTAGCGAGATCCCATACTTTGAAAATGAAGCATTAAAAGGGAAAGTGGTAATGAAAAGTCTTTTCAGTTTTCAGATGAATGCATGCGAAATCGATCTAAGGTCGATTTAAATTGTCAGGCCCCATACAGATTTGACACTAGAAATCGCATGTAATCTGAAGACGCTTCTAAATGAAATACATATTCCTTTGAAAAGTTTTCACAGAAGTAGAATCCAATTTTAAGAAAATCTTCATGTGTAAACACCCCTAAAAAATTTCATTGACATTGTCAATGTCAAAAGCTGTGCAATGTGAAGCTGTAAATGAACATGCAAATTTTAAAAATATTTTATTTATCTCTTGTCATTTATTTTGGTTCAAGACCATAGGTTGTGCCGAAGTCTTCAGCAGAACCCAAAATTAGCAAAGAAGGCAAAGTGAGACCTTTATTGTTGCAGCTGAAAGTTGACTGCGCAGTTTCGATGGGCGCTACACCATCTCATCAGAACTTTCGCAACGAATGTATGTCTTTGACTTAAATCAGGGTTCATATTAGTACCAGCGGTCACATATTTCAAATGAGAAACGCTGATAAACAAAATATTCCACCGAACTAAGTCGACACACTAAAAATCTCACTTTGCCAATTCAATGTTGTGCATGTGCTCGCATCGCTCGCAACAATGCAAAGGTTCTGCTGAAGATTTCGGCACAACCTATGGTCTTGAACCAAAATAAATGACAAGACATACAACATAACAGACCAACTATACTGCAAAATTTACGTGCGATCCTCTCTAGAAGTGGTGTGATTTTGTTTACACCAATGACTGTTAATTTTTACAAGATATTCTTTTTCGCTCTTTACAAAATGAGACCGAATTCAAACTCAAGAACAGAACTTTAGTTGTTCAAACAAGGTGACAATTTGAATGAAATTTTATAAAATTCTTTGAAATTTTTTGGCATATTATTAAAAAAAAGTAAAAAAATATCCATTCGTCAAATGCCGATTTAAATCAAGAAAACGACAATTATATTCAATTCAATTTTTGACATTTCTTATCCTATTCGATTCCTCAACATTCTTCCCTTTCCTTAGAGTATCTGGTTTACACTATGTGATCACTCATTTTTGGACATGTGGCACTACTAAATCGCTGCTTTACTGACTTAACATCTTTAAATATTTACACTCTTAACAAGAGAGTTGTTCGCTACTCGCTTAGCTAGCCAGATTGTTCTTCCGTTTCATTCACAGACCCACTGACATGTTTTTAGACCTGTTTTTTGATAATTCAGAGTCAGGTTCGGTGAGACACAATTCAAGGTATACAAATCTTGACATGCAAAGTAAATGTGGTCTCCTATTCTTCGATCCAACCTCGTAGACATATATGCACGCATACGCGCCGACACACACATAAACCAGTGACTCTCTTATTCACACACTCACCATCAATTTACAATCTCATGGTACTCGATTCCTAGGTTTAGAGATTGGTGTGGTGCTACTCGTGGACTTGTTGGATGGAAATGAAGAGCAATATGTATCGTTTTTTGACAAACAACTGACATCCATCAAAGTCAGCTCGTAGATCCATCTTGGGGCCTCCCCCCTCCACTGCTACTCAGTCACAGTGTACACTGCTGTGATTATTGGGGGAGTTTATGGCAAAGCTACAAAACGAAACAACAACACCATCAACTAAAAAACTGCCAACGAGAACTACTGCAGCAGCAGCAGGACAAAAAGGAAATTTTCTGCTTAGGACGACTGCTATCATCACAATCATATGTTGCATGTTGACGATTAATGTGTTCCAGATGTGCGATGAATATGATGTTAAGGGAACATAGGAAGAAGCTGGCCGGCCAGCTATTTTGTATATTCGCTTTGTAAACATTTTAATAACTTCATCTGTTCCAGCTCGTACTATTTAAATCGCAAACACACACACACAAATGTCCAAACGAAACGTAAGATTTTTTGCCATGACAAATTGGCGATAAGATCGGCAATGCCACGCTCGAATGCACCGGCCCTGGATCGTATGCACGTTCACGTCATTTGAATGCATGGAATACGAACAATGAACGATGTTCGCTATTGTGCGGTAGACTCGTCTGCACGTTCGGACAGTGAGCATCAATAAAACTCTGCAATTTAGTCGACTAGCAACAGATTTGTGACAACTGTAGCACTGTGTCTGTGTCGAATGCAACTGTGCTTCCCGAGGTATCACGGGAAGTTCAGAATAGTATCATTTTCCCGATTTACCGGATATTTTTTTGAAGATGTTGAAAATGAAAAATAGCCCACTATATAAATATATTTGTGTGTGGTAATTAAAAGATGATAGATTTTTATTAATAACATTAATATAAGTCCATATAAGTGGTATACGTTTTCGTAGAAGTGCAGTGATATTACAAGAAAATGATTTTCTTTAATATAGTCAAACCAAACAAATAATAAATATAACATCTTTATTATTTCAAACCATACTACCAATATATATATATATCGATATAATACTTCAAGTCTATTCAAAAAGTAGTTATACGACAGCATCTTCAAAAAAGCTTAAATACCATAAATATTGAGGGATAGTGGGCGCAACAATTGATTGTATTTTCATCCTATTTTAATTCCAAAAGTATAAATTTTGAAAATACTTTATCTCTCACGTACACAGTGTAATATAATCTATCTTCATGATTCAACCAAAAAAGTACGAATTTGGAAAAAATCTTTTTATTCTACGTGTCTATGCAGTGAGAGGAATGTATACACCGAATTCCAGCAGGGGCCATTCGGTTGGTACCATTTTTATCCCCTTTTTTTCCATTGGAAGTACCCCTTAGAAGTACGAAATTTCTTTATTTTACGGGTCTACGAAATTAGAGCTGGTATCATTTGTATCCCTCTGGTGCTATTGATTCTCTTGAAAGTACGAATTTGGAAAAACCTTTTTATTTTTCGTGTTTACCCAGTCAGAAGTATCTATATTCCGAATTTCATGACTTTTGCTGCGGTGATTTGGTTGGTACAATTGTTATCCAGTTTTCCATTTATTTTACGTGTCTACGCAATCATAGGAATATATACACCGAATTGCATTATTTTAGGTGCAGCCGTTTGGTTTGCACCATGTAAACTCTCTTTCCATTTTACCCCTTAAAAGTTCGAATTTGGAAAAATACTTTTATATTCTGTATCTACTCAACTAGACACCGAATTTCGTGTTTCTAGCTGTTGTCGTTTGATATGTACCATGTTTATCCCCTTTTGTCCCATCACAATAAGAATCACTTTATGGTGCACTTATTTGTTATAGGGGGAATGCGTATATCCAACGTCAAGTAAGTACAAGCAGACATATTGAAAAAACTATTTCGCCCAGTGGCAATCCTAACGGATCTACGACTATAAGACGCATTTATGTAAAATTTGGACCTCCTAGCTCCTTTCGTTTAGATGCTTAGAATTTTATGACGATCAAGAATATATATACAGGTCGATATTTAAAGGTGTTACAAACGGTGATGGAGGATATAAAAATCGGGAATGTATTTTTGAAATCTTTGAAGGGTGATGCTTTGCCCCAAAAAATGGGTCTTTATACATTCATATTTAGTTGGAAATAATTCGTATTTGTCATTTGAGTTACAAATGTTACCCATTTGGGTGATATTTCATAGCTTCAAATATGAAAAAAAAATCCGTTACTCTGCGTAGGCGGATTTGGACATACCCAGATGATATATATATTTTTTTGCGATTTATCATATTAAAAATTACTAAAAGTTTTGGGAGATTTTTCATGTGGAAAATGACCCATTTTTGGCCGATTTTTCATTTGGATGATTTTACATTTATTTTTGGGCATAATTTCATTCTTTCATTTCGGGCCTTTTTCATTTGATTCGCCCATTGTTGAATTGGACCATTTATGGGCGACTTTCATGTTGGCGTTATTTTTGGGCATAACTTCATTTTTCATTTGATTGGCCCATTTTTGACTTAGGACCTTTTTTATTTTTTGGGCGATTGCTAAAAGCTGATGCGCTCTTATACTGACATTGCATGCGAAATTTTTGAAAATCGAACCAGCATTTCAGGGTGGACTTTTTAATGGAGCTCAGTGTACTCACATTGTACATGTCCCGACGATTGTATCTCTTGCGATCACTTTTGATGTTTATTCGTTCAGTTTGCAACCACAAAACCACCACGACATGTGCTTGCAGTTCTTGTGCAGCTCATCTCTATTTCGGATCAAAAGCGAAGCATTCCAGGGACTGGGACAGGGACTCGTACGACATGTGCACTGCTTTTGTGCTTTTGCTCCGCCTGTTAACCGCTGCCCGGCCATCCGTTCACTTGGCACTGGCAGGCATTTATTTTTATTCCGATCTTTATCGCTCATGGCTGAAATGAAGAATTTACGTACGACTTGTGGTGGTTCGCGGTTTCTGCGTCCCATCCAGCATTTCAGCGATCGTTTAATGCCTTGATGAATGTTTATTACGAGTGTCAAATTGAGACATTAAACGGGCAATTTCAGTCGATTACAATCTATTTCGCTTTTACATAAAATGTCCAGGAATAAGGTCTACCCGAGGTGGGGTCTTTCCACTTTGAAACGAGCAGAGTCTGCCTCTGAAATCCTGATTGGGCCCTAATTAATTTGTATCATTTCGTATTGCACTATTATAGGATTTTATGACGTTTCCCGTATTACGCGCACTTGGTTTGCCTCAAATGTCCATATCTTGTGCTGCTGCTTGTCCTTGTTTAGTTTTTGCCGCAAGTCTAAAAGCGTATTATTATTTATGGATATCCGCAGTGGTCACTTTTTACACAGCACTTTCCATTAAGCCAAAACGGGTTTTCGGTTTCGGTTTCGTGCAGCATACAAATGGTGAATGCTGCGATATCCTTGTGCTCCTGTGGAGTGTTCGGTGCACCGCACCAAATGCGAATATGAACACAGGATAACATGGCACAGCAGGTTGGTTATTCGTGATTCCTTGTTGCTCGTGTATGGCTTTTAACAAATGCAATACCGATAGAGTTCTCGTCTGCACATTCTCCGCCAACCGTATGCAACCGAGCGCAGCGGACGAAGGACACCGTACGGGATACGGGGGAAAGAAAGGCAACGGCAGCCGCATTACAATCATATTTCTCCGTTTACAGTGCGGCGATAATGAAGTGTGAATTTGTTAGTCTCACTGTTTAGTGTTGTACCTACCTACCTCTTCTTAATGCACCAAAATGAGCAGTAGGTGAAGTGGTGGTCAGTGAGATTAAGTTGGCCACAAGGCCACATTGCTGGAAACGATGCATTTGCAAAGTCCCACAAGGTCATAAGAACATAATGGTTTCGCAAATGCATAAGGTTGGCATGGTCAACCAAAGAAATACAATATGGAGTGTTGTTTGGGCTGTATTTTCCTGGGAATTTCTCTGAGGTACGCTCACATAATAGATTTAGCCAACGATTATCTTCAAATGTAGCTTTATTTCTTCCTAATAATACCACGTAATCAAAATCTATCTAGGGTGATATTTTGGCATTTTCAAAAGTGCTGATAACACTATACAACAAAAATTTTACCAAAGGACTTTGTGTAAGATTTTCCGATGTATTTTGGCTCTCTATTTTTGGATACAGTTTTTTTACTAAAATTTCAACTTTATACAACTATAATGGCTACAAATGCTGAGAATTATACTTTCATCTAAAATGAGTGGCTTAAGAACAATCTGCAAAATATTGAGAAAAAAATATTTATTTTTTAAATATTTTTTGTTGTCACGAAGAAACATAGAAAAAAGAAAAAAATTTATTTGTTGTATATTTTACATGTAACAAAGAAGAAATTACTTAAAAGTATTCGATTTTTCATTTTTTTGCGTAAATTAAATAAAATAGATAATAGAATATTTTATTTTACTTTTTAATAGTAATCTTTACATAGAAAACGGGGTATATTTCAAGAAAATTTAAGAATTAATATAGAAGTCATGTATATCGGGAATCGGGATTTTTATATGCCGGGAAATTCTGAAATTCACGGTCTCGGGATTTCCCTATTAACATCCATAGACTGCGACTACGATGCGTAGAATGAGTTTACTACTCAAATAACCACAAATTTCATTTTATATTTCATGTAAAGGAAAGAATTTTCCTTCATATATATGAAATCAAAGGTTTTTCATAAATTTAGTGAATTTTACCTAATATGTATGAAAAGTTTATAAGTAAAATGAAATGTTTCATACAATTTTTTCATAAACATTTCATAAATCAAAATTGCCACATTAGTGAACCTTAGTTTCATAAGGTCAAAGAAAGAGTTCATGGTATTAAATAAACAATTCTTAAATATTATGAAATGTCTTGATAAATACAATGAAGGATTTCATCGTTTTTATGAAAAGTTTTATAACTTACAACTACATTTTTAGTTTGTCGACTTTACTCGTTCACATGCTAGCATTTCTCATTTGTCCTTTGTTAACTCTGCCATAAGTATGTACCCTGATTTAGTTCAATGACACATTCATTGCAAACACTCTCGCAATGACGGTGTGTGTTGAGTGGTTGGTCAGATTTGCTTTTTTGTTTATATTGGAAACTTCAGTATAAATTATTCATATTTTATGAAAATTTTACATAAAATTAATGAATTTTCTTCATAAATTCTATGATAATTGTCATACATAATATTATGAAAAATAATGAACTTGTATGGCAAAAGTTCATCGAATGAATAACTGCATTTCATAGTTTCTAAGAAATACTTCATAAATTCTATGACACTTTTCATTGATTTGTGCTTTTTGAAACATGTTTCATACATTTTATGAAGTGTTTCTTTAGTGACTTTTTGATTAAAATTTTCACTGAGGTTAAGACAAAATCATAAATATTATGAAGATAATTATTTCAGTGTAACTTTCATTTAAGCCGGGAACATCAACATTTTTTCTCCCTCACAAAAGAAACCACTCTAATGTATATGTATGTATCTAGAAAGCTTATTGGCTTTATATTCTAGTGTGGTCATGACTGGATCATCGTATAATTTTTATTACGATTCAGATCGATATTCCAAACTGAATGACAAACTTTATTCTATGAAAATATATTTATATATTTAGTACAATAATTAATTGTTTGGAAATATAATGATAAATGGGATTGTTGTGATCGAACAATCCGAGCGCCGGTTTCTTGACCACACCAATGCAAATAAACAAATTTAATTGAATGCTGGTTTGATCAATATTTTACCAAATGTTTCTTGTAGGCTTTAATGGGTCAATATCTGGATGTAGGTATGTATGCAGTCGTTGTTATGTTCGTGGATGGATGGTCGATTTGGATATTTACGAATACTTATTCTCCTCTCCATGTTTATAATTATTTAATTAATGTGCAAACAAATAGAAGGAGACTGTGTGGAAGACGATATTGAAATATTTTCCCATCGTTTTGTCTCTTTGATAAGGATGCTGCTTCTTCATCTAATTAAAAATAAACAGCGGGTAGTCTTAGTTGACACAACATCACATACAAGAACGTTCAGCGTACATATCAAACATCACAAGGAGAAGAGGCGGCCGCCATTGGAAGGCCCGCGAACAATGGAGAGATGCTGCAGCAACAAATTTGTCTCGCCCAGCAATTACATGTCATTTGTTAATGTCACTCTTATCATGATCGAGAATCGATCGAATGACACTTCTCCGCATGATGGAATGTGAAATGTGAAATGCAACGGAGGCATATCCAGACGGATAGGCGGACGGACCCCTATGCGCTGTGAGTCTTCCAGGAGTGCGAAGGCTTCCATTTGACGAGCAAGTACAATATGAGTGGTGGTGAGTGATGGCAGTTTCACTTCTCCCCCCTCTCTTTGTCGTTCTCTCTCTCACTGTACACACAAGTGTTGAATGATGGATTTGTTTGTTGCACGTTAATACAAATCGAGCATTTTTATTCTTTTCATTAAAGTCCAAGTGGTTGTTGTTTGTTTAAAGAACATCACAATTCGATAAATTGTGGAAATGAGAAAATAAATATGAAAAATTGTTGAGAACAGGAATTGAATTGACGGCATCAAAACAACGGCTTCGGGAACAATAGGAGGATTAAGATGAATTTCAGTTTCAATGTAGCCAAAAGAGAAAACATTCATTCCAGATGCATAGATGATGATTTATGTACCCAACAATTGACCAGGCGCTGTAGCAGACAAGGCCTTCAAATAAAAGAGGCCTACTTTAAAGATTTCTTGCTCGACTTACATCAGCAGGCCTGAAAACATTCCATCCATTCCGATATTTTGACGCAGTTTTCTTGTTCCTTTCAAATGAAAGTATTGTTCAATACTTGATCAGGGTCCATATATTTTTAATGTGCAGATATAGCAATTAAATGTTCTAGAACGCAGGGAAACATATAATAATAATATAGAAGTTTTACCCTTTTTGGTACTCTGCATTTTCCAAGTCAGCCAGGAGCTAGAGCCCCTAAAAACTTCTTTACATGCCAAGTAATCCATTCATAGAAATTCATTTATTTAACTCATAAAATTTACTTTAACGTTTTTCGTTTTTTATACCCTACACCACTTCGTGGTCTAGGGTATTATAAGTTAGTTTTCCGCCAAATGTTTGTAACACCAAGAAATAATTGAGCTAGACCCACCTTTAAGTATACGGATCGGCTTAGAATCGCCAGCTGAGTCGATTTAACGATGTCTGTCTGTCCGTCTGTCCGTCCGTCCGTCCGTCCGTCCGTCCGTCCGTCTGCTGTCCATCTCAGCTTGTTCGCACTCTACAGGTCGCAATTGTTGTCCGATTGTCATGAAACTTGGCAGAAGTTATTTTTTCTGGCCAAGGACCATTGGTATTGAATTTGGAGGAAATCGGTTCAGATTTAGATATAGCCCCCATACAAATGTCGGTCCCGATTTGACATTTTCCGCTCTAGAAACCACATATTGTAGCCGATTTTCTTAAAATTTGGTACAACATCTTATAATCTGACTAGAAACACCTATGCCGAAATTGGGTAAGATCGGTTCAGATTTAGATATAGCCTCCATACAAATGTCGCTCCCTATTTCACTTTTCCGCTTTAGAAACCACATATTGTACCCGATTTTCTTTAAAATTGGCACAACATCTTATAATCCAACTAGAAACACGTATGCAAAAATTGGGTAAGATCGGTTCAGATTTAGATATAGCCCCCATACAAATGTAGCTCCCGATTTGACATTTTCCGTTCTAGAAACGACATATTGTACCCGGTTTTCTTTAAATTTTGCAGAACATCTTATAATCCAACTAGAAACACGTATGCAAAAATTGGGTAAGATCGGTTCAGATTTAGATATAGCCCCCATACAAATGTCGCTCCCGATTTGACTTTTTCCGCTCTAAAATCCACATATTGTACCCGATTTTCTTTAAAATTGGCACAACATTTTATAATCGAACTAGAAACACCTATGCTGAAAGTGGGTATGATCGGTTCAGATTTAGATATAGCCCCCATACAAATGTCGCTCCCGATTTGACTTTTTCCGCTCTAAAATCCAGAGATTGTACCCGTTTTTCTTTAAAATTGGCACAACATCTTATAATCCAACTAAAAAACCAATGGTGAAAGTGGGTAAGATCGGTTCAGATTTAGATATAGCCCTCATACAAATCTTGCTCCCGAATGTTTAACCGATTTTGGCCAAATTTTACATATTATATTTCACCAATAAACAGACATGGTGAAAGCGCGTCACATCGTTCCTGGTTTCAATATACCCCCATACAAATGTCCTTTCCGATTTAACATTTTTTGTCAAACACATACATTTACAGGATGCAAAAATCCTTCCCGATTTCAATTTTTACCGATTTGAATTGCAATGAGAATTGTTTGTATGATGCCCATATGTCCATACTTTGGTAGACTACTGTATAATTTGTATTTGTCTTTCGGACAATTGGATCAATTACCATATTATTTACCATATTTGTTAAATTTGACTAAAGATTAATTTATAGCATATACATTATATTCATATAATTTATATAATTTGTATGAACTACATAAAATTGTTCCCATGAAATACCTGGGTTTAGTAATCAAAGTGAGGTACATACGCAGGGAGTGGTGTAGGGTATTATATAGTCGGCCCCGCCCGACTTTAGCCTTTCCTTACTTGTTTTTAACTAAATAAGGGATGATGTGTTATGGTGAATATTGCAAAGCAGAACTTCAGTTGGGGCGAATAGGGGAAGAAGTGTCAATAAACAAATTTGGTACAATTGCAGTGTTCCGATTTAAATTTATATTTCACAGGGGAATATCTGTTTTCGTGACTTTGCTATTGTGTAAAGCAAATAAAACGTGTGAATTTACAAAGTTCAGTTCCAAATGTCCCCTCCTTTTGAGAAACTAAACTTCTCTTCACTGACATTTCGCAGAGATCAAAAAGTATATCTTATATTTTAACTGTCAGTGGTTGGAATATTCAATTAATATTATTTTAAACTCACAAAGACAATAAATTTAAAATATACAACAAGTCTAGTCTGTCTGTTAATATAGCAAAATGAATGCTGTTGTTGGCAAATCACCACAGTCGCACATAGATAAATTGGAATTTACTTCTATCCCTGTCCTTTGGAAAGAATTGTATGTTCTTAAGACGTTTCTATTAAACTCTATTGTCTTTGAAGTTATAATTTGGAAAAGTCATTTCAAGCGGCTTCGCAGCGACTTTTCAACATCAAACCCGGCCTCTATAAAAATGTTATTTTTTTTTTAATATAGCCAAACCAAAACAAATAAAAATATTGAAAAATAAAAATAATTATATAAATAAATATAAAATTTTAATTATTTTAAATAACGCATATAAGGCAAGGCTACAAATATGTTTATACTATATACATATATCGAAATAATACTACAAGTCAGTTCAAAATCAAAAGTGCTTAAATACCTTAAATATTGGGGATAGTGGATCCATTTTCAGCTACAGCCGTTTGTTTGGCTGTATTTATATCCTATTTTAATTCTAAAAGTACAATTTTCCGTTATCTACTACGTACAAAGTGCAAGGTAACCTACTTCATGATGCTTGTTATTTGCTCGCTACCAGTTTTATCACTTTTTCCATTTTTGCCGTAAAAGTCAAAAATAAAGTAGGAAATTGAAATAATCTTTTTATTTTTCGTGGAATGTATTCACCGAATTCCATGATTGTAGCTACAATTTGTATCCCTTTTTTCCATCTTATCCCTCTAAATGTACGAATTTTGAGAAATCCCTAAATTTTATACGCAATCAGAGGAATTTCATTATTCTAGGTTTCGTTTAGATTCTAGCGTGCCTTCAACAGACAGACGGACGTGGTTTGATCGTCTTACAATTTTATGACGATGAAGAATATATATGAGACTCGAGACTCCATGAAATTGGATATAGAAATTAAAAAACCCTTCTCATTAGTTTCTTGCTATAATTTTTATAATTTTTGAGCCTATTTACTAATGCTGGATGTATTTTCTTTAATTTAAAGAGAGATTAATACATTTAAGAATGTTTCTTCATTTCGAGCATACACTCAGAAAAAAGTATGCCACGGATGAAGTTAATATGTACTAAAACTGAGGAAAATTGAACTTCGTATAGCGCTGAGGCAAAAATTTCTCACATCAAGTACAAACTTTTCCTTGAAAATAAGACATGCCTTGAACTTGATTCCAGTTCAACTTTTCCTCAAAGCAAGTAAAATTTACGCAAACTGAGGAAAATTTTTCTTCAAATCAAGTAAATCTTTACTTAATCTGAGGAAAATTTTTAAGAAATTTTATTCAAATCAAGTAAATTTATACTCAAACTGAGGAAAATATTCCGATTTTTTTCCTCAATCCAAGTAAATTGTTATTCAAACTAAGTAAATTTGTAGTCATGCCAAGTAAATTTATACTCAATCTGAGGAAAAATTTCGGAATTTTTTTCCTTAATTCAAGTAAATTTGTACTCAGCCTGACTAAGATTTTCTTTAAACCAAGTAAATTTGTATTCAGCCTGACTACGACTATACTTCATAATTGAAATAAATTTTTTCGCTTCAGAGTATGCAACACTTATATAAAAAATGACAACATGGTATAGTTCTCAAACGTTTCATCTTACTTATACCATAAAGAGTTGAGATATTTCACCATGACTGCTGCGGAGGCTAGGTAGGCGCGTTCGCTGTGATTGTTTAGAATAATATTTGAAGTGCTTATGAAGAAAGTCTCGGCTAACGAACGAGAATTGCTTCTTAGACTACTATTCATGTATTATTCTAAACACTCTGAAGTATTTTTTATAAGTTCATTTATACTTGAATGTATGAGGAACATGGCATAAATTTAATTACATTAATTTACTCTATTTTAAGTAATAAACACATTTTTAAGTAAAAACATCCTAAATGGAATTTTTCCATACAAAAAAAATGTTGCATTATTTTCTTTCTTGAACGCTAGTAAATGTTCTTCCGCACAAGTATGAATATACTTACTTGTAAGAAGTTTTTACTAGATCCAAAAAATGTTTTTAAGTAAATCTACTACCCTATTTTGAGTATATGTACTATTTATTCTGGCTTTGAAATAAGGAAAGTGTTATCATATCTATTTAATTTTCCTTCTCGTAAGGAAATTTTATCTAATCTGGAGTAAAATTGTTAAACTAAATTGGAGTATGAATTTTACTCAGATTTAAGAATGTTATTTTTCTGAGTGTAGGCTACTTACTATTCACTCACGTTGAATGCATTTTCATAATTTTAAGGACAAATTACCCTAATTTGAGCAAACATTTTATACTAAATTATAGTATGGATTTCAATCATTTTAAGAATAGACACATGAACCGACATGGTACATACAAGGCCTCCTTAGCCCGCCTTTACACCGCTGTTTCTAGGTCTATCTGTGGTCACAACAAAATATCATCATTATCAACTTCATGTAACGATAAGACGGCAACATCATCGTTGTCTTTAAGAGGCCAACAGACAAAATGTTATCGTGGCTCGTAGACATCGATCGCACAGATGTGGGCATCGAAACTAATGCGATCCCAAGCGGAACATCTCCCTCGTTCGCTCTCAACTTCATTTGATCGTGCCTTATTAGGGCACACATTCATACACCCCTACTACAACAGCTATATTGACCATGATTATTTCTTCGGACAGGCGTAACGCGCATCAAGGCTGCAAATTGAAATGTCATCTTGGAACGAAGCGTTACAAACGAATTTTCCATTTTCCAAGAACATTTACATTGTGTTTGTTTGTGTGTGTGTGTATGAGTGTCTATGGAAAAACAGCACATCAAACTGACAATTCACGCTTTAATGACTAATTATTGACAAAGCCATCAATATGTGGTCGTGCAAGAATCTCATGCTATGATGACCTGTCATAAAGTCTTGCCTCGCCAGCGCGCATAAGTCAAATGACCAACAACAAACACCCACACACACACTCACTCAGCACAGACTTTATGATTTTGGGAAAACTAACAACGCTGTAAACTACATTCCAATCTGTGGCCAATTTATCAGCAGTTACCTTGCTAAGGTTGCAATTAACGCTTCTCGCCGCGACCTTGGTCAGAAGCAATGTTGCGTTCGAAGAGTTCTCAGACCAGAACATGCCGTATCCAGTATCCTTGAAACACAACCGAGCATAAATGCATTATCACCGGTTTATGGTCCCCGAGAAGTCCACGTAGCAGAAGGTCACTTCTTTTGAAAAGTAGGGTCCAAGACAAAGGCAATTCTGAGCTCTCTAGACCAGGGTCCGCAGTAGTTGGATTCTCGTAATAAAAACGTCTTCTTCCATTTGATTTATATGCCTTCATCAATCTCATGCTGTACACACATATACACAAGCACACAGCCACAGACATACATGCATACATACGCATGTACATGTTACATGTGTGTATTCCCAAAAATATAAAAGAAACTCTAACCGAAACTGTCATAAAGTTAAAACTAATTAAATTTTGTTGTTCGTCTTTATTGTCTGGGTTTTGGGAGAAAGAGTTTTTATATGGATTTCCACTACACGTTCCGGAGGATCTTCTCGTTGCTGCTGAACGCTAAACACTGAACACGCAACGCAATCTTTGTATTGTTGTCAGATAGTTTATGAGCTGTCATCTCTTTCGGATGGTGGTAATTATTATTATCATTTTTTTTTCATTTTTTTTTTGTAATAAAATTAGGTAAAGTTTTGTTCCAACGCACGCAGAAGGCAACCCCCAAATGAATTGAACTTAAACACACATACACACTACATATGCCTACATACATGTTTGTATAAATGTATGTTTGTATCGGTTTGTTGGCCTGTACATACTCACTCCCTCGTACATACATACCTATGCATGTATGTATGTAGGCGCCACTCCACTCCACTCGCCCACTCCACGGTGGCGATGATGGTGATGCCTTTCATATGCGAGTATGTAAATATTAATGAAAACTTAACAACATCAACATACTCCGCAGCATGGCATGATAGTCGGCTGGTACGTTAGAAGTGCGCTTGGAATGCAGAAGTGGTGTTCCTTGCGTCATTTATGGCGTTCCTCTGATGCTCGCACATACAAGTACAAATGTGGATTACACATTTAGGGAATTCTTACAGCAGCGAAATCCACCCAAAGACACTCATTACACGTGTGCCAGACCCATAAATCCAAGGCACCCGGTTCAGTAACCGGCTGCCCTGCCGCATTTGTCAATAAGATGAGACGGCCCCAGAGGATCTTGTAAAAGTGTTACTCACGTGTAAATATAAATTTTTATAAGGTTTGTCATTTCGCGTCCAACACCTTCCATCATCGCTCCCAGACCCAAGAACGGACATATTTATATACTTGAACATCGTAAAATTATATGACGGTATAGTCTGTTGACTATAGCATATCGTCCCAACAAACCAACTGATGTAAAATTTAACTTCATACAGTTAATCAGTACAAAATCAATGTTATTATTAAAATTGAGATCCAACATAATAATGCTGTACACTCAGCTTTTTCTGGTCTGATTTATATTATTGTCGGGGGGATTGTTCTTGATATGCATGGCATGCTGAAATTACCAAGAGAGCACATCAGAAATATCGACTGTGATTTACTTTATTCTTCAGAAGTGTGACAAGGGCGTTTTCAAAAATCGCATATGTTTGCTGCTTCAATCCGTTATCATGGCCGAAACGAGGTAGATTCTGGCCATAGGACAATTAAGTTTTGAAGAAAAGTAATGATGCACAGTATCAAGTCAAATTATCAATTTTTTTAATAATAATATCCCCTCTAAGATCAAAAAAGACATTGTAATTTAAATCAACGATTTTTTGGATAAATTATTCGGTAACGTACATAATAAAGAAATAGATTGGACATATGGCTGTAGAAAAGAGACAGAAAAGTCTCTAAACCATACAACATTTTCTCCTGTAGCTTTTCTAAACTTTCAGATATGGCTGTTGCCAACATTATATTGCAGAGGGTTGTATTGAGTCTGCCAGGAAGAAAACATTAACCTAGTTTATGTATACAATGAAACAATTTCCCTTCATAATATTTATGAAGCGATTTCATAAAAGGCTTTTCATAAATTTAGTGAATTGTTTCTTAATATGTATGAAAAAATCATAAATAAAATGAAATGTTTGTATGAAACATTTCATATTTCATAAAACAAAATTGTTAAATTAGTGAAACTTAGTTTCATAAGATCAAAGAAAGATTTCATAGTATTGAAGAAACAATTCTTAAATATTATGAAATATGTCATAACCAATAAAATATTTGTGTTATGAAATGTCTTGATAAATACAATGAAGGATTTCATCGTTTTTATGAAAAGATGCATAACTTACAACTACATTTTGAGTTTGTCGACTCTTTTCGTTTACATGCTAGCAATTCTCATTTCTTCTCTGTTAACTCGGTCATAGGTATGCACCCTGATTTAGGTCAAAGACATATTCATTGCAAAGACTCTCTCAATGATGGAGTGTGGTGATTGGTAAATCAAGAAGTCCGACCTTTTTTCTTTGCTTTTTTGTTTATATTGGAAACTTCAGTATAAATTATTCATATTTTTTGAATATTTTTCATAGAATTAATGAATTTTCTTCATAAAATCTATGAAAATTTTCATAAATCATATTTTGAAAAATAGTGAACTTGTATGACCTCGAATGAAGAACTGCATTTCATAGTTTCTAAGAAATGTCTCATAAATTCTATGACACTGATTTCATTGATTTGTGATTTATGAAACATGTTTCATACATTTTATGAAGTGTTTTTTAGCGACTTTTTAATGAAAATTTTCACTGAGACAAAATCATAAATAGTATGAAGATAATTCTAAAGGCTGTAACAGATTTTTACAAGTCTTCGAATTTCTCTGAAATTCCGAATGTTGTTGATCTATAGTATGTTGTTGATCTATATATGCTTTTTGGATATTATGATAACATTGGAAATCAGCTGGTATTAACGAATTTTGAATTATGAAAATAATAGGGCTGTTTTTCTTTAAGCCCGGACAACAAGCTGCGATAACAAAAACGTTAATACAAATTTAAATTGTTGCCCAAAATAAAAAAATATTTTTTCACATTGTCGCCAACTACAATATAAATATTTGTATCAAAACAAATTTAAAAAAATATATTTTGTGTTGACCTTTTGGGACTTAGCCTCGATAACCATAATTTTGACTTACACTGGATAATTATCCAGGCTAAGTCCACAATTTTTAAGATAAAATTATTTTTTCAAAATTTGTTTTCACACACACACATTGGTGGCGACAATTTAAAAAAAAAGAAAAGTTTTTTTAATTTCAGTGAAATTTTAACATTTTATTTAGATTTTTGTTATCGCAGCTTAGTTATCCAGTCTTAAAGAAAAACAGCCGTAAAATAAAGTATAAAATGCCAAACAAATTTTGTTTCCTTTCCACAAAATTGTTGCATCATTAATTTTATATTAGGTATGAATAGTAGTTTATGCCACAAGTCTTTCACACTGGCTGAAGTTGTTCACCAGTTATACACTGAAAGAAGAGATTTTGTAGGATCGCATTTTATTAAATGTTTGTTAAACATTTCTTAAAACAACGACTCCTGTCGTAATGTCCATCGTTACAGGTAAACCTTAATTTTTATCAATGAAACTCTGTCAGTGTCCGGCAGGTTATCTTAACAGAATGAAGTATTTTATATCAGTGCAGACGTTCCAATTTCCAACTGGGACCTCAAGATGGTAACATAATTCATTTTTATTGCAACGATTTGGAAATTAATTCAGTTTGTATGTAGCATTTACGGTTTTCTTTTTTATTTTTTTAATATTACTTTTTCAGAAAAAGCGAATATTGTTATAGATGTAAGGTTAAGCCAAATCTCTTAACGTGTACATATATATTTAAAATCTTTTATAAGACTGATGAATAATTTAATAAAGATTTTTTAATATTACGAATTATTTTTGGTAGGAAATACTTACTTTAATAGCTTTAAAATAATCAAGTGTGGAAAAAATCAGCAAAAAAAGTAATTCATATTTGAACTACGAATGAAAATGTAATCATAAAGTAAAGGTATGGTTAAATATTTGACTTAAAAAAATTAACTATAACATAGGACGGATTTTGCGTCCACACCACTTTGTTGCTTTTTATTGTTTTGTTGCTCCTTTTAATATTAACTTTGTTTGTCAAAAATCTGCCGATTTCTAGTTTAACGTCCAAATATAAGTAGTGGTCAGACTGAGAAGAACAAATATTTGACGTTTTTGGTTAAATATTTGCCGAGTGTGACCGTAACTTTAAATGCTTTAAAAAAATTAAAATAAAAACGAAACGAAAAGCCGAAAAAAAACTATTTATATGAAAAATCTTTGCAAAGTTTTCTTATTTGGACTATTTTAACTTAAAGGCGATATCAACAAAATTAAATCCAAGGAAAGCCAGTTTTTTGTCCATGAAACGGAGCAATATACTGCAGTCAAGTAAAGAATGTCACCATGTCTTATGTAAATTAAAAAATAGGTATTTAATACTATGACATACAAAGTATTCAATTATCATAACAACAACCAAACATAGAAATCTTAAAAAATATGACAGAATTTTGAAAAATTCATAACACGAACTGATCCCATACAAAATTTCATCAAAATCGCATGAAATTACTGATAGCTTTCCCATGTAATTCCCCCAAACGAATGAGAATCACAACTCACTTTTCGAATATCAAACAAAAGTAATCGCGTCAAGGAACAAAACACACGTTTGCGATTACATTTGACTGGTGTTGGAAAGGTGAGTTTTGGTTTCTGGAACTTATAACTTAAAGATTTCGGTTGGTTTGTTAAACAATCGCCGCAAATCTTTCTGACGTAGTGGACGGTATATTTATTAGATTGGAATTAAGACGGCCTTCCATAAGATGTTATTAACTATTGCCTGCGAATGAAATATGTCTCTATATAAAGTCGGCTTTTGCGAATATTGTAAAACAAATAGCATTAAAACCCGAAAACATTTTGAAAACAATCCCAACAAAATGAAATCTTACGTTTGAAGTCGCCCGAAAAGAAAGTCAACATTCTTTCAGTTGAGTTCTTTTTTTGTCTGTACTGATGATGGGAATTTAAGGGAATAGATTGACAAATACCGCAACAATTTGCAATGTCACTCACCCAAACCCAAACCCATCATGATCTTCATCCACCGCATTGACAAACCCAAGATTGGAGACCAGTCAGCATTGTTCTGCGATTAATACAATTGCTCAGTGGCAAGGGAGCATAAAGGAAATGTCAGGACAAAGCCTGAAATAGTCCTAGCGATGCGATCCATGACAAGTAGTACAAATCAAAGATTACGGACCGACTTGGTCGAGATGGAACAAAGAACTCTCAAATAATTGCTCGATATTGAGGACAAAGATGCGGTTGGTGGTGGTTTCTTTGTGACATTTCCTCCCTTTGCAGACAGTTGCATCTACCTGGCATTTGTCTTTGTGTCGTACCTTTCTTCTTCTTTCAATCGCCAGATTGGAAGAGGGAGAAATTAGCCAATTGTCAACTTCTTAATTTGTATGGGTGTATGTTCGGATTCTGGGTTCCTAAATGCGGCTTCTCCTTTGCCATCGTCTTAGGGTATTAACTTGTTTTATGACGACAAATGTCACCGACATCACAGATCCACGCCGCTAGTTACACAATGTAATGGTAATGGTAATGCCAATGACAATGGTAATGGTTGTTGTTTGTTTCTTCTTATTGTTGTTGTTATTTTATTTTACTTTTTTACATTTAACTAAATCTTCGGAATGGGAGTGGGCCAGCAATTGATCTTGCCGCAGTCCATAACGCACCATCTCTAACACCAACACCAACACCGATGCCGTCGTCCGTGTAGTGGTGTGAAATTGGGAAAACAATGTTACAAGTTAAAGGATTAGGACGGTGCGGTCGGCCACTGCCACGGAATCATTTGTCATCGTAATTAAGTGTGTTATTTTCGATAGGCGGTGTCAGTTTTCGAATTGGGCGCAATGGGCCCCTGTCCACAAAAATAGACAACTTAATTTAATATAATTAATGTTTTATAGTTACCACGTATGTACGTACATCTGTATGTCCCGTGCATGCGAGTATGTATGTAAGTATGTGTAGCTAGCATATGGCGGACTATCAGGGTGATTTGAGATGATAATGTGATACAGTGTACAAACATACAAACATTCATACTAACAATATTGGACATGTAATCCACAGTCATTGCATTGTACAAGGGTATGATATTGTTTTTATCCAGTTGAGGTGTTAAGGACAACGATTTTTAGAAACAGAGTTTTTTGTTTTTGACAAAAACAATTAAGCCGATCAGGAATTCGTCTAGATAATGCCCGGCTCGGAGAGTATTTTTCTAAATTCAAACCTATATTTTAAAAGTCAGAAGAGCCGAGCATTTTAATAGAGTTATTTCCAGAATTATGATGAAATAATTCTTCCCAATAGAGCAAAAATAAATTGTCTATAATTCGAGCTGTCTGTAAGCCAGGATAGCAAATACAGCAATAACAAAACCATTTTTCACATTGTCACCAACCACAATATAAATATTAAAAAAAATCGAGAAAAAATTGGTTTTTGGGCACAGTCCCGATAACCATAAATTCGACTTACACTGGATAATTATAGAGGGTAAGTCCAAAAAATTTACGCATAAATCTATTTTTCCAAAATTTGTTTTCAATGTGTATATGATATTGCTGTTGGCGACAGTTGAAAAAAGAATTGTTTATTTTGAGTGACAATCTAACTTTCTATTTAGGTTTTTGTTATAGTCACTTCATTTCAAACTTAGTTCTACGAGAGTAATACATTTCGTTTGTGGTTTTGCAGCTTTAAAAGAGCGATATCATTTGGCGCTCAATGATATCGCTAATTTTAAGGTTTTCGTGAGTTGATGTTTAAAAATCAAAATATTCTCTATTTTTGACAATCCAAAACATTCTGTGTTTTATCACGCATTTACTTAATTTTGAGATGTTTATGAAAAACATCTCAAAATTCATTCATTATCTATCTGTGAGATTTTAAAATAATATAAAAGAGTAGTAGTAGTAGTAGTACGAAATGTTCTAGAAAGAGATATGGACTTGACGTTACGGACGTCACCAACTTTATGGATGCAACCTAATCAAAAAGAGTTCCGTGTGACGCGACTCAAAAATTAACTTCGGTTTTATGAATAAGTTGTACAGCTCCAGAGATATGGTGACGTACACGAATCGAAACAAATTCGAAATATGCTAAATTGACAGATCACAATGTTGAGCCTCAGTACTAGGGTATCCAACCGATTAAATTTTATTCGATTAATCGAATAACTTTCTTCAAATATTTGACCCAAATAATCGATTAATAGATATTATAAGTTTTACATAAGATACTAATATCAATATTATAAATTGATCTAGAATAATTCATTGGCTTTATTTGTTGATTTGATTTTGGACGGAATTGTGGACAGATTGGTTTGAATTGGTGAATTAAGTCGTAAATTTGAAGGAAATCCTGATTACATAAAGAAGATATATCCTCGGATTACTATTATTACTATGTGTTATTTCCGTTGACTATATCTACATAGTCCCTTTAAAAAAATCACAACATATTTTGAATTTCGTATTACTAATATACGAATTTATTGAAAACACTATTTTTAACATTGAAATGTCTTTTGGAAAAGTACCGACTTTTTCTTGTCTATATGCTTTTCTGAGGTGGACAATAATTCGATTAATTAAATAACACTTTAAGTCTTTATTCGATTAATTGGAAATTAGTTCTTTGCGAATAAACGATTAATCGAATTATTTAAAGGTTCGAATAATTGAATACCCTACTCAGCACATAAAACGAAGATTAAATATGTTTGTCATATTGGAGAAAAATGAGTTTAAAGATTAACATTTCCATGTGTTTATATGGACGATCAACGCTTTAATTCTAAATCTATCTAAATAAAACTAGCGGAGATCGAAATTTTGTTTTCACATATTCCTAAACGTCGTGGTGAGATACCATGATGTATATTTATAACTCAAAAAATCTCACAATCGAGAGGGCCAAAACAGCATTATAAACACTAACAAAATATCTATTTATTCTAAAAGGAAAGTAGACAAATTTGTAATGTTACAAACACAGAATTTAATTATAAGCATATTTTGTATTTTCAAAAAACTCCATCCTACCACCCTCTATCAACACCCTTTTGGAAAGCATTTTCTTATGCATACATCCAAACATACACATACATATCTACGTTAGTCTGGGTCATGTAACAAAATTACTTTTTTACCACAATTTGGATTGTTTTAACAAATATTTCGTTACTAGATCAAGTCGTCTGTAAGCTAAACGCTACTGGTAACATCCTTAAAAATCTGGTTTTCCGTGTAATATTTTTTGTTGGAATTTTTTCCAACATTGTTTTCTGATTTAGTAGAAGCTCTTTAATTCTGATTTTTTTTTTCAAAATATCAGCAATTATTAATATCTTTTGAATGATGCCTAAATTATGAACATCGGGTTTTTACAGAACTCAAAAATGTCTACTAGAACAAAAGTTATTGAATTTTGGCCGATGGATTTTGATTCTGAACCACAGGGCGCAGCAGCGCTCATT
Source organism: Polietes domitor (assembly GCA_947397865.1). Lineage (NCBI taxonomy): Eukaryota > Metazoa > Arthropoda > Insecta > Diptera > Muscidae > Polietes > Polietes domitor. The sequence continues at coordinate 1,164,878 of OX377618.1, read as the reverse complement.
TTTGCAAAAAGAGTTTACATATTTCAATTCTTAAAACTATCTTTTGTATTAAACTACTATCATTGAAATGGATTCAGTGATGCCATTTTTTGTCCGATATTTTTTTTTTTCCATAAAACTTTATGCTCAATGTTTCCAATGTTTGAAAAACCACAACAAACGTCCAATTATACTAAGACAAAAATCAAAAAATTATATTTAAAGTGACTCCAATAATTCAGAAAAAATATAAAAATTGGAAAAATGATTTTTGGGGATGTTTTTGGAGCGTTTAGGTGACTTAACGCAATGACGAAATATCCATACCAATCCAAACTTTATTATCATTGGGACGACTGAAAATATGTTTTTATATGGAGCTCGACCCAGCCTATTGTACATATTGTCAGCATTTCCATGACCGCCATGCGACATGGTTTAATTATTCGGACGCTCTTTAGAATGTCAGGACATTTGTCAATGCATGTTGCGGTATCACTCCCAACAGATGACTTTCCCTTTTCATTAAACGAAACGGATGCCGGAGCAAACAATTAAATTTCCAAACAATTTGTTTATATTTAAGAGCAGGAATAAATCCCCGTGAGTTATTGTTCATTTCATCGTTTATGCTCATGTTCATGTTCATATGCGCAGCTTAAAAGTATAATCCTGCCTGTGACACATACAAATATGATCCTCACATGCACAAACTCGGGGAAGCCAACCAAACCTGAAGGACACACAATTTACATGTTAACCTAAATTTATCCTTTTAACAAGAACACACCTTGAATTTGTTGTTGGCTCTTTTTTGTATGACTGGTTGAAACGGAACGGAACGTCCTCTCTATTGTAATTTGGACATGCTGTAAACTGCTGTTGGCACACATTGGCCGGCTGTTCATATGAATTTTCATATTGTCCGCTATCCTGATGTTGTTAGTGATGATGGAATGAATCTCTTCCTTCTTTATGCGAATAGAGACAAATTTGTGTACAAGTATAATAATTAATAATGCCACAGGATAATCCGAATGTTTGTCACAAAAAAGAACCAACCACACACACACACACCTAAGCAAACAAAAAAGTTATTTTTTTAACTCTGCATGCAAAGGACACTAGGATGGAGGTACATTTGTAATCTAAATCAAATATGTACATACATATATTCAGTGAGCTATCTATCTATCGTCCTCTCCCCCTTTCCAGTGCCAACAACAACATTTATTCAAAGGACCATGAAGTGGTTCTTAACTAGGAACGACTGTAAATGATTTAAGGAAGTTTGTTGGTAACAAACAGCAGCAGCACCAGCGCCAGGTCCAGTTACTTTTTGTTGCAATAAAATTTCCACAGATTTAATGTCAGCTTCTGCGGCTAAAACGGCACTGCATATGAATGCAGACTGTGTTACAAAGTGAAAGTGGGTCAAAACAATTGTTACTAAAATTTGCATATCTATGTATGTATGTATGTATGCATGCATACATGTATACAATGTATACATGCCGAATTTGATTGTGCGGGGCCAGGCGCGGGTGCGGCAACAAAAATAATAAATTCAGCTTCGCACAGACTTGCCATCATGTGTGTGTGTGTGTGATATGGCGCTCATAGCACAATGTTACTGTGTTACCTTTAGAATACGCACACACATGCACAAGCGGAAACAGATATAATGCAACTATCACCGATCCATAAGCACACTAGATACTGTTGCTGGCTTCTATGCTCGCTAGTCGAGAGGGGGTTCGAAGGAACTCATGCGACTCCCTCGCTCGCCCCATTGAGGTATTCAAATGTGTTCATAGCTTGTCGTTGCGAGGTAAATCCTGTCTGGCATTGTCTTTTATGCATTTGATATCACACACAGTAGTGCATGCATATCTGCATATGTATGCAGTGTGTGCGAGCGTGCGTGCATTATTAAATATAATATTTTTGTTATCCTTTTCAGTGGAATTTGCATTTTAGTTATAACATACACAGGATACATGCACACACATACATATATAAAACAATAACAATGGGAATAAAATAAATATTTAAATGTGAATTGTTTATGTTCCCTGGTTTCGACCAGGAAATGGAAAGGTGTGTATGTGTGCATCGCCCTCGCAGACATTACTTTTCACACCTACACACCAATGCCAGCACAAGCCTGCCTGCCCGTGGTACCGTGGTATCCTTGCCAACTGAAGGTGTTAATTTTGTTCTGATAGTTGCGGTGCACCACCTCGCATTGTTTTGGAAAGATGTTTGTTTTGGAACGAAGTTTACTCTCCGTAACAGGATATATTAAAGAATTTCCAGGATAATTACATTTGTTCTGTAAGATTTACTGTTGCCACCGCAACACATCTTAAGGGTGCTTTTCGTGTGTATCCACAACAAAGTTTTCGGAAAAATCGCATTAGAATTGATTTCTCATGTCAGGAGTCGACTCGTACAACATCCATAAATTGTTATTTCCATTTCATGGTTGTTCTTGTAATTCTGAAATGAGCCTGGCAAGGCGGCCGGCTGACAAATGTGCATTAACGCCCTTCAGCAGCAGCAGCAGCAGTATGTCCAAGGGGTGGGTGATTTGGTCCTTTGGGGAGTGAGGCTGATTGAATTTCGTCATTTTTGCAAACACTGTGGTGATGGTGGTGGGTTGTCAATGTCGAATTGTGCTTTCACAATGGGGTGGGCTTGTCCTCCCAAGCTGCCTGGCCGCTGAGAACATGTTTTACAACTATTTCGAATTTTGTCTTGAACAACAGACGTCTTTCTGTGCGCCTCCACTGTAGACTCTGCTGCTCTGGGCGTTCAGTTTTAAAGGGTAATTACTGGGCCATTTTTTACCAAATCAACACTTGCCAGAAATCGAAATGAGGGGACCGAGGAGCCTGCTAGCACTTCTCTGAAAACTCAACGCGTATTGTTGTTGTTGGCAATATTGAAAACAAATTTCCAATTTTCATAACAAACAACACTTGTCTCGAGGTGATAGTGAAATTGTTTCGAAAACAAACGGCTGAACCCAGACAATCTGATGCATGTCGATGCGACGAATGAGTATCTGGAAAATATCTGGCGGAACGAAGCCCAGAGGTACCATTCACACTGACGTGTTGAAATTTATTGATAAATTATTGGAAACAACAACCAACAAGTGAAAGGCTGCTGCGGGATGGGAAAATAGCAGAAAAACTCAAAACGCCTTTGGTGCGAAATGGATGTGGTTTCACGAGGAGCAGGCGACGAAGAACGCTATCGGGTCGATAATTTTGTTTAATTTTTCTTCTTTTTGGTGTCAGTTCACACTTTTCAAAATAAACAAATTAAGGCGAGCGAGCACACAAACACACTCACACACACATTACAAGTGCAAGAGAGGTGTTGAAAATGTAAAAAATGATAACGTGCAAAGGAAGGCGAACAGAGCATAGCCCACGATACCGTGGTTCTCGGATTTCAACAACACACACGCACCCACCCAAACCATACACACCAAAGCAACATGTTGTATATACATGATGACGCAACATGTTGCGGTGAATTCTCTCTCTCGCGTCATAATGAACCAGTCGACTACTCGTGTGTGGAGCGTGGAGCATTTTGCACTTCGTGGACAACATTTCTCCAAAAACGTCACTTCGTGCAGCACACGTCCATGCATGCACATGTATGTCATGCTGTGAGTGCGGACGCCAAACTATGTGCGATGATTGTTTATTTGTTTATTTGACTGGCTGACTGCGATGGTGGGTTGCTTGGTTGACAGTTTGGTGGGTCTGTGCTTGACTCTGTGATTCTGTTTGTGGAGTAGAGACATTGACCTTGATCATTTGATCATCATCACCATCGCCATCATGATGTCGTGTAGTTGGAGTGTCGTTGCTGTTGCCGTTTTTCTGTTATTGTTACAGCTCTGCCGGTTCGTGATAAGCAACACATTCATTCATTCGCTTCAGATAGGAACTATTACAGTTGCTATCACCATTTAGCAGCTGTTAGCGGACGCCAGGTCCTCCTGGCCTCTTAAAGAATCTTGTTTAATTGTTTTATTAATCAATCATATTATATGCATCCAAGTACATACATCCATGCATGCGTGTGTAGGTGTGTATGTCAATCTACATGGCATCTACATATTAATGTGGATGTCTGGTTTAGATCGATGGCAATTGCAAAAAACGCTATGCCTTTAGCTAAACGCATGCACTTTTCTTGCTGTCCATCACATCACGTCGAATTGATGCCAACACCTTGTAGGCAGCTAAACCGCAAGAAATTATCTTTTTATATCCCATAATACCTTTACAACACGCACTCACACACACAGATGTACAAACACATACTAAATTATACAATAGTCATTCATGGAAGAAGAACCAACATGTACCAGACGTCAGACAACTCAATTATTTTAATAAAATCTCCAGCGACTTCCTCTCTTTCGCTCAGCGCTCTCTCGCAACAATCGGGTATCTGAGAGAAGCAAAACAAGTTTGCTCTCGCAGAGTTCATTCTTGCCTTTTTACTTATCACATCTACCTGCAGTGAATGCATAGCACCGAGACCAGGACAAGGCACACATGTGCGTGCGTGTGTGTGTCTGTTTGTTTGCCTTTCCGTTCTGAATGCCTGACTGGCTCTACGAAATTCTTAGCATCCACAGGGAAAAGGCTGGGTGCATACACACGCACACGCACTCACACTCAGCCATCGTAGCCTCGCTCAGCTGTGGTTGTGACGGCAGACACGAATTTCAGTCGTCTGTATGACTCTCGCTTTGTGAACACCATAATAACAGTATCAAACTGCAAGTCGCCGGATGAAGACGTATCGACGCGTGGATTCCGTTCATAGTTCTAACATAAATTTACAACGTGATACAAAATAACAAAACAGAAATTGAAATCGAAAACATATTACGAATCGGATTACAACTACTACTAATATAAATAACACACAAATCAAGGAAAATACCTCTACACATACATATGCAGATGCAAATGAGAAAGAGCATTTGATTAGATTATTGTGAAAAATGTGCAAAAAGTGACAGTGAGATAGTGTTATCAATTAAAATAAACGAAATAAAGATACAAAAATAATTTTGAGTTCAAAAAACAAAACAAACAACATCTCCCAGTCTTGGTCCCAGTCCCACATTGGCTTTTGGATTATACTTTTCATTTCGACCAAGGATTTCCGCCAACTCAGCCGCAATCTAATGTAAGTATTACAACCGACGCAAACAATTTCCAGCTACGAGGCCGTACCACCGCCTGTCCGTCCGTCCGTCATCAGCGAGTTTATCATTGTTTACCACATAAATATGTACTCCGACGAATGCGTTGAGCTTTTTCCGCTTTCGAAACACACCGCACAGCACAGCATAGCCAGCCCATTAGCTGGCACACTTAAGACATTTGACTCGGACGGACGCTGTGCTATGCTGTGTAAGCGAGCGTCGAGCGTTTATCTTGAATATCTGTTACTAGAGTAAATATTAATTCAGAATTACCACATCTCCCCTTTATTCGAATGCATTTAACCCAAATACAAGCCGTTCCATTTGCGCTCCACCAGACACACACTCTGGCGAATGTTTACTTTAATTATGACAACTGACTGAATGCTATTTACGTACGTTCACAGTCATTGTGTATCCAAATATCTGTCTGTTTGCGTTCCAAGTAAGAACTCGCAGATGTTTGCCAAGGCCTCTCATCGCGGCCGCCTTCAAATAAGCACGGGATTGTTAAGAGCAGTGTAAATTTGATCAAATAATTGCCGCGTTGCGTTGGGCGTCTTGCGATGCATTAAATGCCAGCCTCAGTAGCAACAAGTGTCCCATAGGCCGTGATTAGGCTCCACTATGCCCATGTGCGATTGAAGCTCTTTAATGTGGCATACATAGGTGGGATGGCTTTAATGCTACTCGAATTGAAAGCTCAGGAAATTACTTTATCAAATCAATATTTTGTGGCACGATTACATGGGCCATGTTCAGTGTTATCTCTGTGTGTTGTGGCAGCTGAGATAGGCGGAGTTTGTTAGGCGAAACCCCCTGCTCCGGATAGAATCGATGCGAGGCTTTACCGCTACATTTTTCCCGTTCACTGACACAACCTTTATTTACATACCTATATGTATGTACGCAGCATTTACATACGTATTGATATTTATCGGTTGGTTAACTGAAACAACCATGTTCGTTTGTATGTCTGACTTCTTCGGTTTGGCTGTATGGCTGACACAGGTAGTAACAGACAGGTTTATGTTAAACCGAGACGTGCCTGTAACAGATACTTTTCCATATCTACCAACATATCTAGACATAATTTCCTTTCGGAGCCGAAACATAGAAGAGCATTAATATGCAGAGCTTGTTCGCATCGAAATGACAAAGAATTCGAATAAAAAGCATAAAAATTATGACTTTATTAAAACATTAAAATTGAATAGCAGCCCCCAGAACCCAGTGAATGAAACAAGCCTGGGAACCGAAACGCATTTCCTTTGGAAAGCCCATTCGGGTGGGGGAGGAATTATTGATTTTAGCCGCCTGAATTCCACGAATGGAATTGAATTAAGAAACAAACACTCCAGCTGACTTGGCTTAAAGCCAATATCTCTATTCCTCTCTCTCACTCTGGATGCGAATATTTGCGATGTCCCTGGGTTGTGCTGTTTAAATTCCATTAATTTGCTGTTCTCTGTAGGACACTGTTTGGCATTTTAAAAATATAATTGGGTGGCATAGACATCCAGATTCCCAGTTTCTTGTTAGGCATACAAGTCACCGAACATAATCCAAACATTTGTTTCGCGAAGACATCCAATGCCAAATCGTGGATATATTTTTGATTGTAAACAATAAAAGGTTGTCCAGGTACGAGTGTATTCTCCGGATATCACTTAACATTTCAATTAAGCCATGGGGAGATTCAGGTAGAAGACAACAACACAACAATTGAGATGTGCTTGTCTCTGGAGAGGCAATTTATCAATTGGAAAGTAGTGAAATTAAAAACATTTGTTCCTTGTCCTCTTCCTTAGGGGTGTTTTACTTCCCCTCATCTTGGATAGCGAACAATTAGAAAATTAGAAAGAAAGTGAAACCACTTTGGTTAAAATTAGAAAATTTATGACGTTCCATGCATGTAACAGCACCAACAACTTAATTGAGGAGAGTGCAAGCGAATCCCAGACAGATGCGGTCTTGAGAGGGTCGGGTCGGGCTGGGCCGGTTGGCAGATGTCTGAACTGCACTTGAGAGAACTTCCACAGTTGTTGTTGTCATTGTTGTGTCTTTAAGTTGGAGTTTCTGAGTGTGGAGTCGATTCGCTTTTAAATAGCTTTGGCAATTACTTAATTGGTTCTCTTTCAATCTTTTATCACTTTGGCTGGTTCTTGGCTTGTTACTCCTGCTCCTACTCGTACTCTTTGGCCTTTCCGTCCTCCGACTGCGTGTTTGCTTTGTTAAGCATCTTGATATCTGCTATACCTTTGGAATTGATTAATTTTGGACAGACAGTCGGCAGCGGCGGCAGTGTATCATTCATTGTCTGCTGCTTGTGTCGCTCATTCATTCTTGGTGGGACTCCTTAGGTTGGGTCTTACCGTCCGTCTTCAGTCTTCTTGTGGATTTTCTGTCTGTATGCTTATGTGCGTGTGTGCCAGTGTCTTTGGAGTATCCTATGGGAGCTTAAAGTCACATAATGTGCTCATCATCATGACTTAATCTGAAAACAAATCGATTTGTGTGCTATGCTGTGCTGGGCTGTGTCGGCTTTTATTTTGCTTGGAATGCGCTCCATTCAGATGTTTGTCAGAGTGTATGTGTGAATTCGATATAAACTCACACAGACATAAATACAATTTTGATTTGTTTATAACAGAGATGTGTTTATTTTTTCTTCTTCTTCAACAAACAAAAAAACACATCCATATTTTCATTTTCGTGGTTAAGCTGTGAGCTGTGTATCTTTTTATCTGTGGACTGACTGTTTGCCCGGGCATTTGCGTTTGTTTGTGTGTATAAGATGATTACAAAATATCATTTCTTAATCTTGAAATGTCAGTGCACAAATCTTGAGATTTGTACAACATTGTGGGTATCATTCGTTATGCACACCGAACTTGTAAGAGTCGAAAGAGAGACAAAAGTAAAAGGCAAACATGGAATTGCGGCCATCCCACAAAGGCAGGGGGCACTACCAGTGACAAGGCATCATAGGGCTCTCTGGCCAAACGTACAGATGTTGTCTTCAAGCAGCAACGGCCGTGCTGTGGTACATTTATCAATTGATTAAGTAACATTTAATTTCAAAACGCAATAAATAATAAATACATACATATGTATGTATGTACATTAATGTGCATGTGTGTGTTTGTGAGCCCATAGAGGGTTGATTGCACCAAGGCAGGAGGGATGTTAATGACATATTCACATCGGGCGAGCACACCAGCATTTGATCCCTGCCACTCTGTACATTGGCACGAGTTGAGAAACGCTCGGCTTGTTTCATTATGTCTCACAATGGGGAAGAGTCCATTTTTAATTAGCATATGTTACGGATTTCTTTCAAACGTGTTAAGAATAGTAATGTGAGCTCTCTTCCTCCGTCCCTATTGAGAGGTCATTGAGTCGGGCACGGGACGGAAGGAACTTCTGACACAGAATGTTCGACCAGTCACATGGTCGCTCGATTGTTCTTATTTCAGCCCTAGAACAGCTGTGATTTTGATTCTATTGAAATCGTTTTTACTAATTAATTTTTGCATCTTTTCTTCATTTCTTTGCAGACAAGACACGAACAACAAACAAAGAAAATGTGCAAAATATGACAAGACATTAAGGCATCATTTTTTTCAACCTTTTTATTTTCGATCGTATTTTACTTTTTTGTTCTGCAAACCAAGTCGGTTTGGCAAGAGAAGCTTCACAAGTCCATAAGTTTGTACAAATGTGGAAAATGTTTGACGACATCATCGAATGCAGCGAGTGCGGTGGTGCTTTAGGTCCCCCGCCGAAATTCATGATACCACCACCACCGAGGCCGCCATCCATGGCCGTCTACGATGCCTCCACAAGCTGCAGCGAAGAAGAGATGGCTCTGAGGGCGCAACAATCCTGGGACAACGATATGTGCGAAGCCATACCGGTAAGTTGTTTAATTTGATCCGCAGGGTTGGTGGCATGATTCAATTACAGCAACATTCTCTTTCAATGGCCAAAGGGGTGCAGGCACAGTCGATGCCCGAAGCAACCTTGATTAGCAATCATAATGATAAATACTAGCTGTCATACGGGTGGCTACACAGTACAACTTATAATTCTGATTATCGCCAGCACATCTGTTGGGATTGGCCAACCAACTACAGCAAGTGGCTGTAGGGAGACGAGTGAGCGACGCTACTGGAATTCTCTTTAAATTTTATTTTCTTCATTTGGCCATAAATCTTTGGCTGTTTGGCTGCGTTCATTTGAAGTGTGACAGCTGTCATATTAACTAATATTTGTCAAGACAATTTTCTCCCAGCCAGCCAGAAACTACAAGATCCTCCAAAAACGTTAATAAATCTTTGAGTTGAGTTGTCAAAAAGTTTGGCAAAAATCATTTCTTTGGCACAACAACAACAACACCAACACGACGACAAGACACAACGAGCAAAGCAACGGCCAGACACCCAAAGACAGCAGCTGTTAAATAGTCCCTTTTAACATGGTCGACCTGATTTGGCCTGGCCCTTTGTTTGTTTAGGCTTGGGCAAAAGAAAAAACTAGAAAAATTTCCATATTTTGTTGAGTTATCATCCGATACATGAAGTGTTACAACACTTTGTATCCAAAGTCCCTAAACAAATTCGTTCGCAGGCTTGTTTGCTTTCGCTCGCCAAAAGGTAGAAAGGGAAGTCATTGAAAATCATTTGTTGATATTTATTTTTGATTTGAATACCGCCTGTAGGGATGCAAATCACAAAGGCTGAGATTACTATCCCCCAAGCGCCTCTTGACAAAAGCTATTCGACTCCTGTGGGACTTGCACATCGAAATAAGCTGCTTTGAAATCGAAATTTTATAATTTCCAATAATTTCTTGCAAAGGTTTATTTGCCATTGCCGTTGCCATTCCCCTTCAACCCACACACACACGGAGAAGGAATACTCCTCCTCCTCCTTTGATGCGGCTGCCAACCCACGTTGAAATCTATCCTGTCGTTGATATTTTCCACACGACAGATACATTTTGCACACATGGCTTCGCATCACACAGCACTTTCTCCCCTTTCAAATCCACCATCAGGACTCCGCCAACCGATGACGTGGGGAGGTGGGGGCCTACACTGCAACAATAAGAAAAATGTGACAATAGAAAACCGGGAATATAAGTTATTTCCCAGCGCCACGTTGAAGCAATTGACGAACGACTCTTAATACCACTTATTTCGGTATTAAACCGTGGGGGCGAATGACGATGGCGACTTTCCAGCGAATACAGGTTCGCCAACAGCTACGAACGTTTTCCGTTTGAATTGAGCACGGCTCCGGCTGATTTAAAGTATCTTTAATTTTTAATACCTCCTCCATCGCTACCCATGTTAGGGATTAAGGTCACGGCTCTTTCATAGACCATGAGATGTTTGTGTTTGTTACACGAAAATATTTCCGTCCGCACTTCCTTTCGGACACAATTGTTTTAAAAATGCAAACGGATGTTCTTGGCGGTTTTCTGTTGGGTTGTGGTGGGGGGGCTGGGGTCAATCCTTTGCTTGCTTCAGCGAGACAAACCCTTGAGCTGTAATATCTAAGACGAAACAGAAAGAAAAAAATATGAGTAAGAAAGGCGCTTTTCCAAAATGAAAACGAAGGCAAACGAGCGTCATTCCACTTTTATGGGGAGGCATTAAAAAGCACAGTAATAAACTTTAGCAATTTCAGGGAACACTTTAAAGAAAGTTTATTGAAAATGCTGTGCGTATGTACGCGCTTTTGATTTATGGCCTGCAGAACACAGTTAGACGGGCGCTGGCTAGATTTAAAGCCGAGATAGAGTTGGACGGAAATTTCCCAACGGTAGTCAGCGGCGGAATGGGCAACAAGGGGCCATGTGCTTCGGAAGCGATAAAATCACAAGATAAACACGACGGAAAGTTCGTCTATTGACAAAACAATTGAAGTGCTCACTTCGGCGGAATGAAACTAATCGCTTAATCGTTCACGGCAGACTGTTCCTTGCGTTGCATGTTACACGTTTGCCTTGGCCCATAGATAAGCAGTGACGTGAAATGAGACCATGTTTACCGAAACCAAAAAAAGTAGCCACTGTTTAAAGTCGAACAATTGAACAATCGAACCCTTTGTCACCCATTCACACTGGCTGGCTGGCTCGCTGGCTGCCGCGTACAGATAATTGTGTTTGTGCACTGGTGGCCTGTTGATAGTTTCGCTTTTCGAATATGATCGATTAATTGTTATCGGGTGAAATATGTACAGATGTGTGTCCGTATGTTTGTATGTATGTCTGGCCGCCTGTTGTTGTAGGCCATAAATGAATTGGTGTTTGTTTGTTTGTTTAAGTGTGTCCCCATAAATAAATTAAATATTTATTTGTAAACCCGTACGAGCGAAATGATTAATTACCATCGGAGTTGGTCTTGATCATGGTCTGTCGCTCACCACTCCCGTCTCCCCACTCTCCACGGAAGTCTTAAGTAGCCGTCGCCATGCTCGACTATCTGCTGCGATAAGAGCTGAAATGTGTGTCACTTGTGTTTGCACAATAAATTTCCAGCCGCAGCCGAAACCGGAATAAATCAATTTTATTAAGTATTAAGAAATTAATAATTTCTTCCATTTCTCAAAAATCAATTTCCATATCAAAGTGTTTTGCGAGCTGCGGTCGGTGGCTGCCCGGTTGCGCGGCTGCTTGCTTGCGTGGCTGCGTTGTGGGAACTATTTTGGGAAACCAGACAATTGTTTCTGTTAAAAGTTCCATAACAATTTATGGCTTTTTCCCTGGTGACCTTTGATTGCAACATCGTCGTCCGACCATGTTCGACGTGTAGGAGAAGGCCGTTTGCGTTTGGCGTTCACGGACTACACAGCTATAAAATCCAACATTCGGTGGGGGCAGGGAGGGAGGGGGCGTTGAATTGCTTTTGAAAGAAAATGTTGACATTTGAATGGATTGCGAAGAAATGCTTATTTTTAATTATATTATTTTATTTTATTTTATTATTATTATCTTTGCAGATCCTCGATGCTAGTCTCTACAGCAGTCAATCCCTGCAGACATCAGCAATGATTGCCGTATTCTCCCTGCTTTTGGTTCTGGTCGTTTTGATCTCGTCACTCTTTGTTTGGAAGTAAGTATTTTGAAGAATATGTCATACCTACATGTGCATGTGTGAATGTGAATATGTCTAAAGAAAAGTGAAGCAGGAACAGGGAAATTGGAAACATCTGCTGCTGGCCAACACGTTTGTCCAGCCTCGCTGGAAACAGGCTTTTGAATAATGACTTTATTTTCTCCCCACACATTCCTCTCACCAGAAAAGCAAAACTATTCAATTGCTTCTCCTGCAAATCATGAAGTAAAAATGGGTTGTTGGGTTCTTCTGCATTTCAGCAAACACTGTCTCTCGCGAGTTCGCTCTCGTCGTGTGTGCGCGGTTGTAAGGAATGCTATCCGTGCGTGTAACGGCAAAGAGGCGTTCCCGCGATCGCACAAGAGGAGGGATCAAACATCACTTCATTCATTCATGTGTGTGTGTGTGTGAGAGCGTGTGTGTTACATGAACGTATGACGTTCTTTGTTCGTTTCATTTGCACACACTCTGTGCAAATATTATATCTGAATTTGTGTTGGTACATCACACACACACAATCAAGCGCGTATGTGGGACAGTCATAAAACAATTCCAAATCATAACAATAAATGTGGCCTACTTGCAGGCGCTCAAACAGCAACCTCGCACCGCCCACCTATGTAGGCCATCCTTGTTTGCACTCGACCCCATACCCCGGACCAACATTCAGATGTGAACTGCGTGAACAGATGCATTTCGTGCATACCTGGCTGTGTTTGTTTGCTCGAGCGCCTGCTTATCGGACACTCTCAGTGTTGTTTGTTCAGTTAACAATTTATGCACAATTGCAGCTTTTGACTCAGCGCGCCACAAAGCTTTTAACGAGACGTGTCCCAGCACTGTTATGCAATTGTTTCAACAATTAAAGAGACAACAGGCCAGGGTTTGGGTTTGGTTATGGCAGAGCCATGTTGGTCGTCCTGTCCCAGTCCGGCCAAATAAATGGCTGTGATGTGTGCTCTTCATCCACATGTGTGTGTGTGAGTGCGTGAGTGAGTGTGTATGTGTGCGATACAAGCAAAATGATAGTAATATTTCTTTTACACGCAAAATACACAACCTTAAGGCCATATTCATTTTTAGATGTCTTGTTAACATAAGACCATATAAATAAAATAACATTTAATTTTATTTATGAGTGGAAGTTTTTTTCTCATCTTGTTATTGCTGCTGCTGCTGCTTCTGTTGTTTATATAGACTTATAAACGATAATGGTCTTATACTTCTCCTCCTCCTCCGCCCTTTGCCACTGCTTCATATGAATGTGCGTATGTATGTTTTTGTGCGTTCGTAGAAGAAGAAGCTGAAGAGGCAGAACAAGACAAAGCCAGAACAAGAACACAAAGTGGATAAGAAAAACCTTAAAGTCGTGCGCCCTTCCACACCACTTTTGCCCAACAATCCAGGGAGCAAATTTAAGACTACTTGCCAGAGTTTTTCCCCAAATTGTTGGAATTGATTTTATTTATTCATAACGCTGCTGCCAACGTTATTAATTTCTTGGTGTCGTCGCCGTGTATCCCACAAAGACTAACACCATACATACATACGCACACGCATACACACACACATCATTTGAGTTTGGCCAAACGCGGAAAACTTCGTCAGTTTATTGACTATCGACTTGAAAGACTTAATAATTTACAATTTCCTTTCATTTAAGCGTATAATTAACATAAACTTAAAATTAATAATACGGACGCACACACACACGCATGTCATAATACTCGCTGATCCGAGATTTGAGGCTAATGTTGCATTTCGACTTATGCTAATGAGATGCCAAGGCATTGTGCTCGTAACGACCCAAACCTAAGCCAAGACCAAGACCAAAAAGCGGCAGCGTTTGCCATGACGATGCTGTTGTTGAACATAGTTGTCAACAAAACCCACCTCTTCATGTTAATGCGAACGGCCAGACGGACGCACGGGCGGACAGACAGCGTCGGTGCGTGTCTGCGTATTTCTAAATTGATGGTATTGTTAAAGTGCCATAAAATGTATGTTAACCAGGTTATTAATAATTTTAATGGCTCAAAGCGCTGAAGCAAATGTAATTTGAAACCGCCAAAATCGTATGTCTGTAATTTATTAATAAATTTATAGAAAACGAAAACACATTTGGAAATATTTTATTATACCCTTGAGTATTATCAGCCGCTGTATGCTCGTCCATCATCCATTGATGGAGTTCAAGCCTTTAGGCCACACGCAAAAAGGGTATATAGCGCAGAAACAATAACAACAATACCAACAAGCTGTGCAGATTTTCATAAAATAGTATTGTCCGGAAATCCAGCCACTCCATGACAATGCAATCTCCTTCTATTACATACTGCTGGCCTTGGTGTAGCATCCTTGTCCTGTGTAGCTTGTCAGTCACATCCACTAGGTACCTATTTAAATACAGACAGTTTTAGATGGCCCATTGCTCCGTTTGAGAAGTGCATAACCGAAATGGTTGCTATAATTTCTCATGTCATGCTTTTTGAAGCATACTTCGTGGCATATTTAAATTTTTAATAGACACACATCCAACACACGCACTCTCAACTCACGAGAACGAGAAAAGCAAGGGAGGGCATCCGACTGACACACAAGTTAGAACCAAAGGCATGACAAACAAAAGTCGAAGGAGTAATGCAAACATATGTTTGTCTGACTGTTTTCTGTGACAGGGTGGTGCAGAACAAAAAGACGAGGACGACATTAAATTTTTTTTCAAGTTAATATTTCATAAGCATTTGTGTCATTTGTTCCAACTGAGGATGCCGACGGAGGGAGGGGAATGACTGAAGTCAAGTTTTGAGTTTTTCGTACGAATTTCGAGCAACATGTGTTTGCTTAAATTGTTTGTTTGCAAAGCATACTTTTCGGGCTTCCAATATACGTGGCATACTTTTGGATGGCGCAGACAGACTTAGCCGATGGTAGCGTTCATTTAAAGTACAAACGAGGCTATTTATAGCCGTCGTAGCCTGCTGGAGTTGTTCATGAATAGAAATAAATCTTCTTATTTACTCAAAGATTACAAGACACCACCACGCTGTTGAGCATGCTTTTAAAATGTTGAGCAAATATTCAACATTAGGAATCGATTTATCTTCCCGACAACTTCTCCACTCCATCGTAGTAATCTGTGGAGTGGTGCTAACGCAAATGAACAGCGGACAAACATTGTCTGGCAGAGTGCTTTAACGCCGGTCCATGATGAAGTTTTGTACATACACACATTCACACTTATATACTTGTTCACGAGCCCATGTATTGGCCAAAGTTAGCTTAATTACTAATGTTATTTACTTCACGGAATCGTTCATTAATTAATTTGGCATTGTTCTCTTTTTATTTACAGAAACAAACGGAAAGTGCAAAATCTACTGCCCTGCAAAACCCCCAACCGAGGTCCTCACATAACCGGGGCCTTGACAGCCCTCACTGCCGGCCATTCGGTAACCTACGAAGATCCTGATGCTCACTTGGGTCACCATAGACCGCTTGTGATGCGACACCATCATAATATCGAGGTAAGTTTCCATCAGCGCTCACAACAACACGACATTCAAATGTCAAAATAAATGTCACATTCATTAGACTGTCTGCCACTCATGCCATTGTTCTTCGTTTAAACACATCCTGTAATCCCTTTCCACGAACAATGCCAACAAGACTGCCTCGGTGGAGGTGTACAGTTTCAGTGTCTCTTTCGCTCACATCCGCCATTGTTGGGCGAAAACAGCGCTGTGATATTGTTCTGTGTTGACATTTGTATTTCCGCCAAAAAAAGCTTTTCTGTCTGCCCTAACCTTGCAGAATGTCACATCGTCATCTCGACAGCCATTGTGATGGCGGGACTCATAATTGTCATGTTTATTATCTGCGTGTTAAGTTTCCTTCAACCTTCGACGCATTCATTCCCATGCTTTGTTCTTCGGAACGCGTACACGTCGCAGGCATAAACTCGCAAATGTGGTGTCATGATCCCTTTTACGAGCCATTACGCCGATTGTTATATGTGAGGGTTTAATTTGTTTGCAGCCAACAGGCCAGGCCGAAGCAAAGTATCGGGTTTCTCGCACTCGTAGATTGATAATATCGGAAATGTTTCGTTTGGTCCTTCGTCGGCAGCCCCACACTCACACCACAGTGCACAGTGCTTGAAGACTTCTTCACATCTCATCTTTGGGATCCATTAAAAAACGCCGCTTACCTTTGCAGCATGTTTGAAAAGCGCTTTTTGTTGTTTATTTATTCAAAGCTGAATGCAAATGAGTCTCGCAATTCACACTTTTAAAAGGGTTACTTTCGCATTTTGATGCCATTTCTTATTTCAATATTTACATTGGATTGAAAAGGGTTGGAAATGTAGTCTAGCACCAACAGGCAAGTTGAAGTGGGGTCGGCGTTTGCTATCCACAACAAGCTTTGCATGATATTAGGAGGCAACTGACTTTATAGTGAAGATTTCCTCGTGGTCTTATGGAATTATTACTTATGTCTTCCAAATTGTTTCTTTCTTTACAGATGTTGCATGCTAAGAGCATTCACTATCCAAGCGGATATCCAATGACCAGATCTCCTCCATTCCTGGTAACGAATTCACCCGGCCCCGATCCATATCGCTCCAACGACAATGTGTATGAAGAATTGGGCCCGAATCGTGATTCAGATGGTGAGAGCGAACCACCACTACATTCCGATGATGACTTTGCTGAGGACGAACTCTCATTGCCTGGAGAGCGTTCATTCAACAAACCCACCAATGCCGAGTCCGGCAATACAGGTCCCGCAGCCTACGTCGACCAGTCTAACAATACAGACACCAGTGCGGTGCCAACGACATCAACATCCACTGCCACAACAAGTGTTCCAGAGCGTAATAGCGTTTTGTCGTCGGCTTCGTCGACACAAGATGCTTCTACCGCCACAGCTGCTTCGTCGAGTTCATCGAACAATAACAATACAAATGCGAACACATTATCTGCGAGAAGCGGGCCCAGTGCCCTGCTTTCCGGCATGCTGAGACATACGACCGGTCGCAGATCTTCGGCGGGTGGAGCCAGAACAAAGAACGAACGCAGAAATACGACAGCCGATGAGTTGAATACGTCCGCCTCGACCGCTGAGGTGAATGATTTGACGCCCTTGCAACAGATGTACGATAATAGCAGTAACCTAATGGCCTTGGGATACCAACACCAGCTGCATCCTCAGCCCCAGAGCTATCACCACAGTCTGCATCATATGCACCATCACAATAGCAATCGAAATGTAGCCCCACATCACCCGCCTCATTTTTACAACACCATCGAAAGTGAAGTGGAACGACGAAATCGCATCAATGCCCAACTGAAGAACTGTTCCGGTCCCGCTGTAGCCACCATATTCCGCGAGCGCATTCAATATCCTGGCAGTGGCAGATACCCGCAGCACTACTACGCTTCGAATGCCCCCAATGGTTTCTTGGCCAACTCAATGAGAGCCAGAACAAATCCACGATCAGTGGATAGAAGAAGGGGTCGTGTGGCTGCTCCCATGGACACGCTGGAACCCGCGTATGGTTATACGGAACCAGTCTACCATCAGAACTATCACTACGAGTCGTGCAATGCGCCCAACAGCCGCCTTCAACAGCCCATCGCTCCTTATCCTGCCTACATCATGCCTGAGTACAGTTCGGGAAGCATGTCCTCGGCCTACAGACACCATCATCCTGCCTCGCAAACATACCAAAACTCAAACCCTCTGTATGCCCACGGCGACTCGAGTTTCGGCTCCGACTCGGGCTACAGCCACCATACGCCCGCCTCTTCCATCGGTCGGCATGACTACGATATTGCTATGCCCATACCACCAGCGCCGCCAGCTCCTACCCAAAAACCACCCAGCAAACTGGCCAATGCCCTCAGTTTTTCATGGCACAAACGAAAATCGAACAACAACAGTGCCAACAACTCGAACGTCATGAACATGCTGCCGCATTCCACCCAGACAACGGCACCTTCGACCGAAGCCTCTAGTCCCAACAACAACAGCGCCTCGTCCACAATCACCTCCACTCTGGAGAATACATCCTCGTCATCCAGCGCCCCTGCACAGGCGCTAAACAATAACGAACTGCTGCAGGCGTGAGAACACAGTAAAGACTACGATGCATCACTGCGTGTATGTGGCAACCACATCAACACTCACTAGACTCTAATCCAAATACATAGTCAAATTTAGCCGATAAGATATACCCGTAACAAAGAATCCTACGTATCATTAAATATACCTATACTCGATGTGTAAATATTATATGGGGAAGTATTCCCCAGCCACCCCCCACAACCCCTTCCACAAACAAACCATCTGTAAATATTGAAACGAGCTTTCGACCTTATTACTTGTAAATCAATCCTCGTCCTTGTCCTCCCCACAAGGACACCACCAACATGAACAACAAGAACAACTAAACGATTAACGATGAAGCAATAACAAATTAGTCCAAATAACTACATACATACATACATACATACAACCAAACAAATCTATTTTATCATTGTTATTGTTTTAGTCCTAAGCTTCAAATTTCCTCTTTCTTTACATTCACATACACACGCATGCATACATTCGTGTGTGTGTGTGGCGGCACACATACTTCCGTGTAAGAAAGATGGACTTCTTCTCCGACCAACCGATTGTGATTGTTATTGTACTATAATACTAAATATTAAACACTAAAAACTAGTTTTACTTCTGTTTGTTTCCTAGCGATGGGTCATCCCGACAACCCGACATTTGTACATGTGTGGGGTGAACTGTGCAGTTATCTAGTTAGTCCTATTTTTGTGAACATTACCATTTTTTATTATTATATTAATAATAATTTGTATGTATTTATACTATATCAACTATCTATCTGTAACTATATATACCTACTCTAGTTCATAGACTCTCCTAAGTTGTTATTTTAGTTTATAAGACCGACGAAAATGAACTGAAAGAATAGTATTTATTGAGAAAATGAAATGAAGAAAACCGACAAGGAAAAAAAACTAACAAAAGTCAAAGAGAAAATAAAAAACCAAAATGATACAAAGTCATTTTTAAATGGAAACATTAAAACTGTTATTTTGTTTTTCTTTCACAAACGAAACGATGATGGCCGCAGCTAACCGCTGACCATCCACACACTCACTGTGATCAAAGCTCTGTCTGGCTGTGCCACCTTCCAGCAACGGCCCTGCCTGCCCTGTACACTAACATAGTACATAGCTCTGTTAAGTGTACAGAATGCAGTACTGGTCTGGTTGCTTTGCCAGCCACAAGTCATAGCATACATCTAGGCAGTTGAAGAGGGGAGGTTAAGCAGCCAGCCAGCAGCAGTGAGTCGCAGAGTGAACATATCAAAATACTCGTCGCAATCGAATTGAGTTGTAATCGCGTTTTCATGTAATGTAAGGCTTCCTAAAGACTGTTAACTACTTAATATTATTTGAATTACCTAGCAATATCAGCAACAGCGTAATTAGCAATTACCAACTAACTATTAGCGAACTCGAAATCTCTAACTCATAGTCATACGCAATACTCATACTCAAACTCATACTAAATGTACAAATCACTATGCAATACTAATTGTAAAACGAACTAAACGAAACTCTCTCGCGAGTGAAGCTAACAAATCCTGACAACAGAAACTCTACTTAGGTTGTAAACCACTGTAAAATAGCATGAGACCCTTTAAGAATACATACATACACATACAACCTCGTATGCGTGTACATAGTTATTTTTACTTAGAACTCTATAGTAGTCATACTGAACTTTTTTACAAACTCCATCCCATCCTCCTTCCACAACCGCCCTCCCCCTTCCCAAATAACAAACACACTTTAAATGAGCACATTCAGTGAATCCTATAAGTTACAGATTATACATACATATAGACAGGCATATAGACTAACTAACATATAACTATAAAATAATTATAATACTAAAATAATTACATATGTAGATAAGTAAGTACGAGTGTACATGGGCACACACCTACAAGCATTCGAACGAACGATAACCAATCCAAGTCGGCCCTCTTCCGTTTCCCAACTCTGAACACACAACAAGAAACACCCGAGCATTTCACATTGGCTTTAACGATTATTTGACGAAAAGTGTCTGTTGCATCTGAACAATCATCATGTTATAGAATTCATAAATCAAAATAATTTAATTGACAATGTTTAGATATTTAAGCGGAATGCGAAGTAGAACGTCCCAGTGATTTTTACCTACATACATATGTATATACATACCTACGTATAAATAACGTCCAAATCCCATATGCTTACATTTGCCACCACCCAACCTAACCCCACCCTTTCCGACTCCACTCCCACTCATCTAGTCACATTTTTAGTCAGTGAACAACCACATACACACACACCCCCCACCCACAAGGGGTGTAAATCATATCAAACGAGTCAGTTTTGCCCCTTCTCCAACAACCGCTTTCAAAATAAAGTCCAAAAATATATTGAATCGTCACTTCCGAGAACCATTTTGGTGCTCACATTGCTCGCGATTGCTGGAGAAAAGCAGGCCAACTCAAGCTATTCAAATAATTGCATAGATACAAACAAACATAGTTCATACAAACCGAAAGAAACTACTAAACACACATACATATGTAACGTAACGAGAATACTAAACCTTAGCAATTAACAAATACCATTCATAGAGACAAACAATGCAAAAAGAAATTGAATAAAAACAACAATTTTATTAACAAAAATAATTCAAACAGGTGTTTTATTGCCACGTCACATGGGGGAATTCATGGGGTAAATTGGCAGCATGCCAAATTTCATGACACACCGTTTAACAGCCAACCGAAAGTTGGCACTCTGCTGTGGAAGTATTTTCCATTTCATTATTTTGCAAATTTACTTTTCATATTCTCTACTTTGCAACAGAACATTTTCTACCGTCTGCGCACTCACTCCTAATTTGAATACCACGTCTCATTTATCAACATATGCATCGTTATCTAATTGATTTTATCGCATGTCCCGTTATTAAACACTTCCTTCTTTCATTCCTGATTTGTAATTTGCCGTGTAATTTTGCCGTCCAATTGGATTCGATCTTAGCAGTAGTGAAATATAGTTGTTATTAAAATAAACTAATTAAGTTTTCGTCGAGGGTACTTACAATACGTTCACTTTAATCTTGGGAGTATATTAGTATATAATAATATTATTATTTATAATTTAAATATTTTCCAATTTTGCACAAAAAAAAATCTATTTTTTTAATTAGCAAGTTTTCGATTATTTTAGTTCAAAATTATTTATTTTAGTGCAAAAAAAACATTTCTATTATTGAACCATTTAATATTTTAGAAAAAATAGAGGACCGCAGACGAAAATTTATTTTAAACAGGTAAAAAGCCGTTAAGATCAGCCTGGCCGAATCTACCACGGAGTGTATTCCACAGTAGATTAGAGACTGTCGGTCGACATTACATACAAATGTACTACCATATTAGGAAAATTATGATTCTTCATTATTATATTATTAATAGTCCTTTGTAGAAATCTTCAATAATGCGCCCTAAATATTACTAAGTAGAAACAATTTCCCTCAAACACGATTTTCCCATTTGCAATTTCTTGATTCCATATACAACCTGTACCATTTTGATAGGAGAAGTTGTAATATTGAAGATCAAATATTTATCGGAGTGGAATTTTTCGCGTCTATGTAGACAGACGAGTACAAATACTGAATAACATATTTGATATTATGGCTGTTTTTCTTCAAGACTGGATAACTAAGCTGCGATAACAAAAATCTAAATAAAATGTTAAAATTTCACTCAAAATAAAAAATTCTTTTTTTAAAATTGTCGCCAAAAGCAATGTCAATGTGTGTGTGAAAAGAAATTTTGAAAAAATAATTTTGTGTTAAAAATGTTTGATTTAGCCTGGATAATTATCCAGTGTAAGTCAAAATGATGGATATCGAGGCTAAGTCCAATAAAGTCGACACCAATTTCTTTTGATACATATATTTATATTGTAGTTGGCGACAATGTGAAAAAATATTTTTTTATTTTGAACGAATTTTTATTAAAGTTTTTGTTATCGTAGCTTGTTATCCCGGCTTAAAGAAAAACATCACTATTAATTCAATTTAGATCTTGATACCACGAATATCGGAAGATCTCTTTATTATTCGCGTCACCGCAGTCAGAGAAGTGTACACACCGAATTTCATGATTTCAACTTCAGCGGTTTGGTAGGTACCATTTTTACCCTTATTTTCCAATTGTATCTAGGGTTTGGGGTTTCCTGGACTTTTTCATTTCCCGGGAAAACGGGAATGAAATTTTTCATTCCCGGGAATTCCCTGGAAAAAGTAATTTATTTATAGGTATGTCCAATATGGTTTAATATATGGTTTTTCAATACTGTCATATTACAAATTAAAAACTAATGTTCTTGTCAAACTATTTTACAAATTATTTTTCATTTTACAAATATTTTACTCTACACCTTTTCAAGGTTATATTCGGAACATAAAAATTAATATTCATAAATGTAAATTCATATTAGGAACATATAAATTCATAATGGGTAATGTAAATTTATAATAGGAACATGTTAATTCATAATGAGAAATATAAATTCATAATGAGAATTGTTAATTTATATGGAGAACAATTAATTCATAATAGCAACAGACCATTTCATAATGAAATATACAAGTTTGTAAGCAGAAAATCCAAATTCATAATCAGAAAATACGTTTTCATATTCAGAAAATATGAATTCATAATGAGAAAATATAAAATCATATTGAGAAAATGTAAATTTATAAATAGAACATTGATAAAATTTAAGAATTTATATTTTCTAATTATCAAATCTCATTTTGTATTTATATATCTCATTATCAATTTGTATGTTCTTATTATGATTTTATATTTCTCAATATGAATTTATATTTCGCATTACGAATTTACAGTGCTGATTGCGAATTATCATGTTCCTATTATGAATTTACATTTCTCATCATGAACTTACATTTTCTCATTATAAACTTGAAAAGATGTAGACTAATCGTCAGAATTGGACATTTATATAGCAGGTAGAAGTGACTGACACCTACACTAGATTCAAAATTGAAAACGAATAAGGAATCAAATAACTCATATGACGGAGAATGTTATGACACATTTAATTCTGTCTGGAGACAAAAATATTTTATAGAAACTGGGGGGAATATTCTAAACTGTAAAAACAATAGAAACATAAAAAATTAATATTAATTTAATAAATTCACAAAAAATAAAAATATTGAAATAGTCCAGTCATTAATTCTTACAAATGGCCATTGAAATACACCGTAGCATATATAGGGTTCGCCAAATAATTTTTTTGAAAATGCTATAAAAAAACTACTGAATATTTTCTCAAATTTCTTTTTTTATTTGAAACTACAATCCTTCCGGTTAATAATGGAAAATAATTTCATTCAAATGGCTGCCTCGGACACCCCACAAATAATAGTCCAACGGTTGAATAGTTGAAAAAAAAAACGTTAGATGCGGACCCTATATTTATATTGCTATTAGATTTCTCTTGAAAATTTCCAGGCGAACAATTTTTATTGTATTCCTATTTTTAGACCATTTCTTTCTGGCTATATATGTAAAGTAAATTGTTCTTGAAGAATATGTTCACCTCGATTCTTCTAGAAAAACAAGAAAACTTACATTATGTAAGCCATAGTATTGTCGGCATGATATTTTCATTTTACAGTAAAGATCCTGCAAATAGCCTCACGACAAGTTTTTATTCCCCTAGCTGGGTTTCGCATAAAATGGATATTTAGCGCATTTAAAGTATTGTTTGTCGTAATATAATATAAACAAATACTCAACAATGTCAAATTGTCAGTAATGTAAATACATATATGAATTTGAAATACATCTAAAAATTCCAATTTATATAGTAACATTAAATTATTGATCAACATAATAAATGAATTATTTTTTAATATTTCCCGTATTCCCGGGAAATTGAAAATTTGGACGGGAATTCACGGGAAAAACGATTCGGGAATTCCCGGACCCCAAACCCTAATTGTATCCTTTAAAAGTACGAATTTTGAACGAAAAATCTCTCTATTTAACGTATTTACGCAATTAGAGGGATATGCAAATTTTATGTTTCTAGCTGTTGTCATTGCTACCATTTTTATCCCTTTTTGTCCTATTTCGCGCGCTAAAACGAGTATTTAGTTTTTGGTGCTTTTACGCTACAAGAGGAATGTACGCAACAAATTTCAAGTGCATATAAACTAGGCATTTAAAAATTGCTTAAATGTTCTAAATATTAGGGAGTCCTTGTTAGGGAAAAATTTTTCCTTCTGGTCCGATTTCGCCCACTTTCAATCCCAACCAAACTGCAACCATAAGACACATTTGGGAACCTCATTTCGTTCGGCCGTTAACGTGCTTTCAACAGACAGACTGACGGACATGACTAGATCGTCTTAGAAATTTACCACGACCCAGAATATATAAAGGGTGATTTTTTAAAAGCTATAGGAAAGTTTTTCAAAAAAACACATGCATTTTTCTGAATTTTAGAAAAATGCATGAAATCTTTATTTGAATCGATAGTACGGTCCATATAATTTAATGTTTGAAGATTATTTCATGCAAATGTTGACCTTGACTGTGCCTCAAATGGTCCATCCGCTTAGTCCAATTTTGGCATTGCCACGTTTTTGAGTAACAGAATCCCAATTGCTGCGAACGGCGACGAATCGATATTTTCTGCGATATTTTCTTCAGTTCGCACTCTACGTCAGCGTGTTGGTGGTTTAATGTCCAACAATGTAAATTTGGTGTGAAATTTAGTCACAATAGCCCGAATAGCCGCTTGAGAGGGTCGATTAAACTGACCATAAAATGGAAGCGCGCGATGAACTTTCTTAACAGAGCACGCATTTTGATAATAAAATTCAATAATTTGCAAGCGTTGTTCCATTGTAAGACGATTCATGGTTAAATTATAGACCAAACTGAAGATGTTTGACAGTGAAACAAAAGACGAGACGTGCGTCAGCTGTTTAAACCAGTGTTGCCAAAAAGATAATAGCTAAAAAATCACCCTTTATATACATTATGGATTCTCCGATAAATATTTCAAGGTGTTACAAACGGAGGGTATATCCTTAAGTGGAGGGTATAAAAACCACGTAATTTTTTAAAATAATTTTTCCATTTTAGTTTTCTAGGAAGAGTTTTGCTTTAAATAAATATGCACAGCATCGATTACTAATGCAGTTTTCGGTAATTAAAAAAGTTATCGCTTTTTCGATTCTAAGTTCACTGTAACGAAAAAAGTCAATCTGACTTTTTTATTTTGAGGTGCTCTATACAAATACTCTCCCATTTTAGTGCACTTGGTTATAATATATATTAAAATAACTAAATTAACTGTGAAATAACACATATTTTTTACATTTTACAGAAATTTCCCGGCTTTTTAGGAATTTTTTGTCTAAATTTTTAATATAACGAACGATTTATTCTATTAATTATTGTATTAATTTTGTAAGTCCCGAGAATCCAGACACAAATGCGGATTGGGGAACCAAAAAAAGCAAATACCCGGGAATTTTAGGACATACGGACATTGTTGGAAATCGTCCTCTTATAATTCGACCATCATCCGACTACAGCACTCCTAAAACGACATTCGCAAAGTCATTCGAGATTAAATTTAATTTAAGGATGGAGTAGGAAAGGGGATAGCCCATTGTCAAATATGAGACTGGGCTATACAGGGACGGCTCCAAAATAGAGTTAGTTCCGGTATCTTCTCAGAAAAAGATGACCTAAAAGGTTCTTTCCGAACTCTGTCAGACAATTAAAGAAGCGAAGGCACAACCTTTCCGGACAGTCAAGCTGCCCCCTTGGTTTCTTAGATCTAAAGTAACAGTGCATGTTACTTAAGTAAGTCGGTGCGTCTAGGAACAGCCCAGATTGAGTTGTCTGTCTTAAGTCACTCTTATATCGATCATTAGAGACATTTTGACTTTAATGGGAACAAGCGACCAGGCGAGTTGACGAATACCCTCATTACTAAGTCGGTCGCAATATTGATAGGGTCTGTTAAAATTGGTTTCATCATGTCTAGGCAGTACGAGCTAATTTTTTTCTGTCTAAATTATGTCGCATCCCACACAGCCTGAGTAGCAGCACGAGCCATTGCTTGATAGTGTAATTTCAGATCAGGCGATTTAACACCGTTGAACTCCTTTGAGGTTTAAGATTAATGTAAAGAAACCACTGAACTTAAAGTAATAAACTTTTGTATTTGGGCAAGCAAAGTCATGTGGGTCACTTAACTTACCGTGACCAACTCGACATAATGATGGGGCCTGCGCAGAGATGTTTTCAAGATAATGCGCAAACATGGTGAGTCCCCTCGAAATGACCAAATGACGGTAGCAATTTTCACCGTTTTAAGAATTTTTTTATGTGGTATCAAGATTTGAAGAATTTTAAATCGTGTTACTTCAAAAAACACTTTCTTCCTTTTTTTCCGTCTGTTCCAGAGAAACCCATCAGTTTTCGTATAATTTTTGGATGCTGGATCTATAACGACCCGTTTAATGCGTTACACTTTTTCGGTCCTTGTAAAGTGAGTGTAGAATTGGAACCATTGCAAGGACGCAACAGATGAAAATTTAAAAGTGATCTCATCCTTTTCATCCACTCAACAAGTTTAAATCAAAACTAATTGGAAATAATGTATTCGCACCAATTACAAATAGTACACTCTTTATCTGTAGATTACGCCTGTGAATTTCTGAAGCAAAAAAGTCTTCAGACTGATATGAAGTGACTCAGATTCGAGTACACACATGAGTGTCTATATATGTATGTATGTATTGGCGCCTAAGCCTTTGCCAACAGCTTTAGTTCTATCAGTCACCCAGAGAATGTTTGAAAAAATACAGGAAATAGGAATGACAAAAAAGTAACATTGATTTGTACGTACATTAGAGTGGGTACCGAAAAAACTTATCGCTCCGAAATAAAATTTAACAATTTGTTTTAGTTTTATCGTTTGCATTTTTTTTGGTCTGTAATCAATATTTGATTTGAACTGGGATATTGTCCTGGCTCAAGACCATTTTGCTTCTATATTTAATAGAATGCAAATTTATTTACAAATGGCATGGTGACATTTATTACTTGGCTGCAGACTACCACAAAACAAATGAGAGTTGGCACGGCAGAAGTATTGCTGGGTAACTATACCTGCATATACACATACTTACATATGCAACTCAATGAGATGCTTGTAAGATGGCATGTGTGCTTTATTACTTGGTGCGATTTTTTAAACGCAAATTCGGCAAGTGAGTTGCGATTCTCGTTCGTTTGTGAGAATCATCTCCTTATAGAGGCCGGGTTTGATGTTGAAAAGTCGCTGCGAAGCCACTTGAAAAGACTTTTGACATGGTCGAAATCATGATCGTGCACCATTACCTCCAAACTAAAGTTCTGTTTTTAGATTTTCGGCGTGACATATATTTACTTCTTCATTGACTTTGTAATGGATTCAAGAACATCTTAAGTCCAATCCTCCGAATTGCATAAAAAGAGTATTTTCATTCATATTAATATTCATTGGATACTCCATAAAGTATATATATTCTGGGTAAAATTCTAAGACGTCTTTTCCGTCTGTTGAAAGCACACTAGCTTCCGAACGAAAACAGCCAGGAGGTTCAAAATTTCCCTAAATGTGTCTTATGGTAAATCGGTTGGGGAAAAATCGGAAAGGGTGAAATCGATCCAGAGGGACGTTTTTTCCTAACAATGATTGAAAATACCCACTAATATTTCGACTATTTAAGCAAGTTTTTTTTTTAAATTGCTGCTTTATATGCACTTGACATGTTTTGCTAACATTCCTATACATTATATGGTAAAAGCACCAACAAATAAATAGAAGTTTTAGCGGCGAAGAGGGACAAAAATGGTAAAAATTGTCCCACTGACACGGCAGCAGCTAGAAACATGAAATTTGGAATATACATCCCTCTAATTGCGTAGATATTTTTTTCAAAATTCGTACTTTTAATGGATACAATTGGAAAACAGAAATAAAAATGGTACCAACCAAACCGCTGAAGTTGAAATCATGAAATTCGTTGTATTCATTCATCTGACTGTGAATGGGAGAAACAAAAAGGATTTTGTCGAAATTTTTACTTTTAGGCGAAAAATGGGGTGAATGGGGATAAAAATGGTACCAACAAAACGGCTGCAGCTATAATAATGAGATTCGGTTTTCATATTTAATGCGTAGATTCTAAAAATTAAGAGATCTTTCGATATTCGTACCTTCAGGCTCTAAATGGGATTACATTTGGCAGCTATAATTATGATATTCAGTATTTGCAATAGCCTGATTGTGTTGAGGTGCGAAAATAAGAGGTACGAATTCTTCTAAATTCGTACTTTTAGACTGAAAATGGGAAAAGGAGTGAAACTGGTACCAAGTAAACGGCTGTTGCTGAAATCGTGAAATTACGAGTGTTTATAGTCTACCCTAAAACATATTGGATCTTCATATCAAATATTTGTAGCTCCAAGAAATATAAATTAATCTAGTTAATCTAATCCACTTAGCTTAGAATGGCTAGTTCAATCGATGTAGTGATGTCTGCCTGTCCATGTAAATCTTGTGAATAACGTACATGTCCCATCGCCGTGAAATTTAGCAGGAATTCTGTTTTCTGCCAGGGAAAAATCTCTCAACCCTTAAGGTGTTCGATCAAATCTTTTGTCGGAATAATTACATTTTCTTAATAATTATCGAATTTAATTATGGTGATGTTTTTCCATGATCGGGGTGAAAAAGATATGCAGAAACCATCGCTCCTACTGCTCGATCGACTGGTGTATCGTGGTTAACCGATATCGCTTAAGTAAGTGATTCTACTGTGCGGTGTTTTAGATAAACATAATCTAAAATATGGATATATTACCACCATTAGCTCATATTCCACTCTATCGCAACATGAAACTTTTTTCAGGCAAGAAATTGTTTCAGTTTCATAAAAATATCCCCGAAACTGTTCGGAGTACAATACCATGTTGCAGTCGTCGGACATTCTTGCAAACGATGTTACTGCATCCTTTACAGCTTCTTTAGAGAAGTGTAGAATATCATAAATTAGTTTCCGATTTGCTGAGAAGACTTTTCACGCGGGAAATTGGCGCCTCTGTGTCAACACAGCGTCCTCAATATGGGCTATGTGCATTTTCCGTATATTTTTCGCAAAGACCGCAAAACCAATCTAATGTGAGTTTTGCCGTTTTGGCGTTTTAGGTACATTGGCGTACATACATTTACACTTGGGTATGTATAATTCGATGTATAAATAAACATGAAATGGATCGATAACAACAGCAGTGTATTCTTCTGAAAATCACCGTGTGCATGTGTGCACTCATTTGTAAAGAACTAATGCCGTGTACCCGATACCCAGATATCAATAGCGAATCAAATACCTGACAAATTGTCGACTTTCAAAAACTTTGAAATTCAATTAAGAAGAAAAACCCCCTCGAATTGGCTACATTCATAAATTGTGGCAGCCGGGAAGTACACACACACACTCGCACCTACGTATATATCGGCATCGAGTGCTCACACACATACGGGTGAGTTCATACCTTCTGAAATTTATTGATTATTTACTATTTCTCGGTATTCGTGTGTTATCTTGTTCTTTACACTCGCACCTTTATACAGTTTAAGCTCCGCTGTGATACCGCTTGTGGCAAGATAAAACATGGAATAGATACGACCGCCAGTGAATGGAAGCGAATGCTGATATAAATTATTATTAACGTTGTTGTTGAAAATTCAGTACAACTTTACCAGCCAAACACCGCGGGCCTAGACGTGCAGCACACACAAGCCATCTGCAGGATATACACATCGCGATCAAGGAGAATATTTACCGCCATGGCTCAGAGTACAATTGTTTGTGTGGCCTTAGTTGCCGTTTTGAGTATTTTGGGAGCCCAGGCTCAGCAGCCCTGCCAGTCGGTCACCGGCATGGCTAATGTCAATGCAACACAGGTAAGTTGTTGAATCGCTTTAGCTCGGATAGACTAATGTTGCTGAACACATCCACTCAGCTTAATGGTGTCTGGTATGAGGTGACCCGAGCCCCGTCAGCCAATGTGGCGTGCGTCCAGGTGAATACCCAACTGGTCAACAACAACACTCAGTTGAACGTATTCACGCGGTATGCAGCCTCATCCTCGTCCACGTATATGAATCAGCGTGTGAGTGCCTCCGTTAATGTGTCCGACGTGAATGCCAACACTGGCTTCGTCATCTCATACAACACGACCAATGCCGTGAACACCACCTACAAGATCCTGAACACGGATTACAACACGTACCTTGTTGTGTGTGGCTACACATCGAGCAATGTCTCCTCTTCCTTCGGCGCCATCCTGACTACCAACAGCACCGTCAACGCCACTTGGCTGGGAGGATTGGTGTCCCAGACATCGCAGGTCCTTTCCAACTTCAACTCCACCACTGTGAGCAGTATCAACCAGAACAAGTAAGTGTCCCACTTTGAGATCTTCAGATCGGACATGTCCTGACCGCTGACTCTTGTATGCTTCTTTGTATTGCAGGTGCTACACCAATTCGGCTTCCACTGCTCTGCCCATGCTAACCACCGTGTTTGCTGCCTTCTATTTCCTAGTGAAATTCGTCAACTAACCGGTGTCTTGGCTTAGTTCAAATGGAGAAACCAGCTTCGTTTCTATTTATTGACTTGTTAAATAATACAACTGTTACTTATACCAAATAAAAGTTACATTTTAAGAATCCCCCCTCACCCAACCAATGTCTCTGACTCATTTGCTTTCATTCCAACTCCACAACACCAACTCTACGCCAAACAAAGTTTATCGAGTGTCGAGTGCCAGCAATATCCAAAGTCAGACGCAGCAATGTCTGATAAGATAACGGCTGCAACACCACCGACAACGGCACCTAATTAAAGTGCCGCCCCGATTCAAACCCGCGCTAGGAATTATTCGTACCGGTGATAAGATTTAAGGCCGCGCATCAATCATGGAGAGGTTTTGGAACTTTGTTGCCGTCTTCCTTTGCGACATGATGAACGTTATTTACACTTGGCTTCTTATCAAATACATACTCACTTAATTGAAACTTCACTGATTTATTCGACAGGCTTACATAGGTGCATAGGCACCGGTGCAGATAGATTACGAACCCCTTCTCGTTGTAGTGTGTCAACTCATTTAGAACAAATTGCAGGCGTTGCATTAGCACTCTCCGAAAAGACTACATGTGTTCATAATCGAGATGGGCACAAAGTTAAGCCGACTTATGTGAGTTCCTAGATCGATAAGCGGTTTGGGTTTCTTCAGTTGTCATTGTTTTTGTGTGTTATGAAGCGCTAATTTCAAGACCCCTTTCAGACGTTTTGAAGTTTTATATCAACATAGGATGGCGCCATGATCAGAGGAGCCCAAAAAGGTTAACTCGTTGGCAAATATTAAATTGTACATACATTGTCGGAGTCATTAGATGGTCTCCTACTTCCTCAGAGCTATTGTTTTATTTTTAACAGAATACCAATTATTGCTAAAGTTCATATTGTTCCTCATTTACTCTCTCATTTCCTAATTCCAAGTGAGTTAACGCAGAGAAATTATATTAATTAAATTACTGGGGGTGTGGTATGTTCGTCCCGAATTATTATTTTTTAGAAGAAACTCTGCGATAAATCTATTAGGTATCCAAAAAAGCTCATATTAGTTTTTTATCGGACAAACATTTGACATTTTTTACGACAGCGCCAAAAAAGTATGCAATACGTTAATAATGCAAATGACATGGGAAATATTGTTATTATATATTTATGACCTGGATTTGAATTCGATATAAAAATCACTCAATTATTGTCGCCCGTACTCAGCCAAGTAAAATTAAGGTAGCTCTTAAGCGTCAGCTAGAAGAGATAAAGGGAGAAATTTCGAATTAAAAAAATACGTTAATATGAGACAGTAGAATTAGATGTCAGGCTACTGATTACTCTAGTAACTATTCCATGGCATGTTTTCAAAATTCCGAGAAAAATCGATTAAAAATACTAAAATGATGTCGAAATTGTTCTGTAATCTCGGAAATATGTGCTGTGAGTAGTAGAATCTAAAATCAAGTACTCTTCAGATCAAATCCGATGATACATATCAATATCTTCGGGTGTGCTCTTGTCCTTGGCGTCTTCTTTGGTTAAATGTTTTCCAGCATAATTTTAGTACTATTCCTCCGCATTTTATTCATTTTGAATAGCAATTATAACAATTTATGTGTATCAAATAATTCCAATCCGAACAGTCGGTTCACAAATTATAACATTGCGCCCATTTCCGTGAAAATAATCCTAATGGAATGAATCATGCGGCAGATAGCGAGTCAGATGACAAAATTTATGGCCATAGGCAGAGACGTGTTGACTTGGAATTACAAATATTTGAGTGATAACAATTTAACAGGCCTGCTCTGTTATTTGTTGGTGTGACATGTGTTTGATTTGGAATTTGTAGTTAATCTCTTTGAAAACAAATGAGAGTGCTGACAATGCCAACGGCGGGAATGATACAAATTTCTGCGGAGTTTCGATCGGCTGGTATCTTCGGTGGTACTCCATCCTCTAGTTATTATTATGTCCCATAGTTCCTGTGCGGAACGAAGGACCACTACAAATTGATTCCAATCATGCCTGATTGATGATATGTTTCTAACTCCTCGCCAGCTTAATTCGGTTTGTGCTATTTCAGATTCCATCTGGCGTCTCCATGTATGCAATGGACAGCCTCTTGTGCGAGTTCTTCCTTGACGTGTCCAGTCGATTGCGGTCTTAGCAATATCGCCATTTGGTCTGGGTAGCGAGAGTCCAATACACCGCCATTTGCGGTCTAGTATTCTGGTATGGACGACTTGGTGGGTCTGTTCCAAACTCATCTGTTAGATATTGTCTCAGGCCAGTATATATATTGAATTCTGCGTAAACAGCGGTTCACACACATTCTCACTGCGTAGGTAGTACGGACATCACACAGGAGTCAAACAGTTTTGGCATTGATTTATATTGCTGTTGGCCCAAGGACATCATTATTAGAGCCACCAGTATTAGTAATGGAAGTGATTCTGTTAAGTAGTGAAGTAAGGACATTGCTGACGAAATTGGAGACCTGATATATTTTCTGTTGCAAGCGAAACCCCAAACCCAATATATCCTCCATCCTATAGAAGAGATAGTAAACACACAATGATGTAGAGACGTTGAAAATGAAATTGCTTCACTGCAACTGCGTAGTTTATCTACGTACATGAGATACCAGGCCAGGTACGTACAGCCCTGGTCTAATGAATATGCAATGAACTCGTATTACTCATGGTGCCATTTCTGAAAATGTTGTGTTTTGTGGAGACATGCAGATATTTCGATCTTTCTGATTCGTTATCAAATCAAATCGGACCAAATCATAAAGTTTTCATCATCGTGGATTTGAAATGTGTATAAAGAATCTATGACAAGATGGACTGTGAAACATAGCGGAAAATTAGTGTTGAGTGATTATGCAAATTCTAGAATAGGATTCTGGGTCGACACGAATTTGGTAACAATAAGCATTGAAAATATGTTTGTGAAATTTTAGAAATCTTCAGGGTCTCCCAACAAAAAGGAACAACACGATGGTATCGTGTTTGGAAACGTGAGACGTAAATGTACAAATACCGGAATTAACAAGTAAGGAAAGGCTGAAGTCGGGTGGGAAAGTGATACCCTTCACATTCCCATCGGGAACTATTTTTGTGTGGGTACTATATATGTATGTGGTCTATAGAGTGGAAACAGACAAATCGAGAGCGAAATTTACATGGAAGCTATATATAAATCTGAAACGATCTGACTGACTTTCGCCATAGATATTTCTAGATAAAATATAAGGTGCTGTGCCAAATCTGAAGAAAATCGGTTACCATATCTAGTTTCTAGAGCGGAAGAAGTCAAACCGCGGCCGACATTTATATGGGATATACAAATCTGAAACTATCTGACTCAGTTTCACGGCAGATTTTTCTAGTTGAAACATAAGGTGTTGCCAGAAATTTGAAAATGATCAAATTGAGATCAAAATTTGTATGGGAGCTATATCTAAACCTGAACCGATCTAACCCATTTTCGCCATTCAAACACAAACAAGACACAAATGAGACACTTCAAACTTGTTCAGAATAATATATTTTAAGATATTGAAATCTGTACTACAGTCGAAAAATGTAATTGTTTTGCTAATTTTTGATACTTTTGCTTTTAAAAATTACAATAAGCAGTACTTTGGACTTTGCTAATGATATCCAAACACACACACACACGCATTCAAGTACTGTTCACACATATTCCATTCTGTCATATCCTAATTTGAATGTCGAATTTAGGTTCCGACTTTTTGGAAATAGCTCCGATTAACATACTGTCCGGTGTACATAGCAGTTGCTTTTGATGTCACGGGTGGAGATATGAGCTGGCATGACGAATGACTTGAAATGTATTAAAGGCCTAGAACGCCTACACTCGAATGCATCGCAACAATTGATTTACGCGCACGAGCTTTATTTCCAATCACTTTGCCTCAAGCGCGTTCCTTAATGATTTATAAATTATATTCTGTAAAATGATAATGAAGAAATAAATGTATGACGAGGTGGCCACGAAGCCCACCAAATTATGTATGTTGGCCACGGGCAGATCTCGGTGGATTCAGTTAGCTTGAAACCAGCCCGAAACAAGCAACTATTATGCTGTTGATCGGTATTGTGTGTGCGCTCCTTGCGAGCAGCATTACGACAGCCCAGAATACTCCGGCATTATGTTCCCAATCGAACAGTATGTCCTTCAATGCCGACCAGGTGGGTTGATTAGATCCAAGTGTCCCAAGTAATAGTGTAACTCCCATTTGAATTTAGCTAAATGGCACATGGTGGGAAGTGGCCCGTAATCCGGCGCCAGCTGGCAATTGGGACTGCGTCAAAGTCGAGTTTATTGTGCAGCCCAACAATGCTCTCCGTATAGAGACAACGTACTCTAACACGCCCAGTTACTTGTGGGTGAATCAAACCATGTTTGCCACCATCTCTTTGGATGCTCCCAGTGGCAGCGGCTACAACTTCTCCTATGTGAGTGGCATCTCCAACACGCCATACATCGTCTACAAGTTGCTGAACACCGATTACACAAATTATGCCTTCATATGCGGTTACTCGAATGCGACGGACGTCAACACTTCCTTCGGCATTGTCCTCACACGCAATCGCTTCCCGAGCACAGCGACCCTCAACACTTACGAGGAGACGGCTTCCGAGCTATACGCTAGTTTCACCAATGGCACAATGGCCCAGATCACACAATCCCCCACGTAAGTTGTCCCAACTCGAGTCAGTCCCCACCGGTGGGTTAATCGTGGAACCTATTCTTGTTTATTGACAGATGCTATTATGGCGGTGCTCACGGTCTCGGCGAATATTCCATTGTGGCAACGCTCCTTGCAGTCGTACATGCCTTTGTGCACTTCGCCATGTGAGCTGGCGCGTAACGCTTCAGCGAATTGTTGAAAATTTTAACGTTCTTTAAATAAATAAATCCCTGTCTGGTGGGGAATGCGATCCTTTAATGTTGTCTAAAGAAATGAAAGTTGCTGAAACAATAGCTGTTGGAAAGTAGTTTGGAAAGTTCTTAAAATGCTTGTCATAGGGAAGCATAAAAAATATGTCATTCGCTGCATAGTTGCGAGTACTTAGTTGTTGTAATAGTTCGCAAGCTTGTTGTTTTCCTGTTTTTTTTCTCTCTCTCTCTCTTTCTCATCTTTTTGTGGTGTTTTCCTATTGAAAACTGAAACTCTGATGAAGGATGTTTAAACAACACGTTTCCACACACACACACATACGCGCGAGCGCTCGCACGAACATATGGAGTGGCTGCCAAAATTTATAGGATGTGCTTTATAACGCTGTCGTCATCATTTTCATCAGGTCGTATAGTTGGCTGTGTATGCCAGTGCGAGTGCGTATGTGGCTGTGTGCGAGGCAACATTCGGAGATGTGTCCACATTTGTGTGTGTGTGTGTATGTGTAGGTATGGAGGTGTAAGTAAAGTGTGCCACAGTGAAAAGTTAATTCACACGTCACCATTACCATGTTTCTCATGATGCGGGCGTTGTTTGTCGAAGCGTTGAGCGACGCTTACCTCTTACTTGTACTTTCGTCGTGGCAAGTAAATACCATCATATACGACTGCATACATCCTCGTTCTCGTAGATGTGCATTAGGCTGTCCCTTATTTGTGCCGGCTACAAAATATTTTACACATCATATGCGCTAGTTCTGTTCCAACCACTGTAAGACACAAACCTATGAAATTTATTTAAGGAGAATGTTTATATACCACTTGTGTATTTATTTATCAGGACCCCGATGGATACAAAACCCCAAATACGCAATCATAGGGTTCCAACTTACTTCGCGCGCTTCGTCGTAGATTATTCGTTAGCAAAATTTTATGATTTTCACTGGATTTGGAAGCAGTTCGACTTAATTATAGCCTATGAATGGAGGGTATTAGGATTCGAGTTTTGGATCCACAATCTAAATGGGGCCCTTAAAATGCTTAGACTTATACGAACATCATGAAATGTAAATTTTATTTCCGTTAAATAAGGGATACCCTAGTGTGCGTGTAAGTTTCTACTTACATTCATGCAAAAGCATGCCCTACTCGGAAAGCCTCGCTGTGTGAATATGCCATTACTGCCAGCTTCAAAAGATAGTGTGTCCCATGTGCAGTGGGAACTCTGGCGTGCAGCTAATGCTACTAACTGGACTAACCCTAATGTAGGTTCGTAAGGGTGCGTCTATTGATCATTCGCCATCAATGCTATATGGTTCGCAGATGTGAAAATAAATTCATCATTTGTTATTTTAAATAATCATAATAATTTCAAAATTGAGTTGAAAATAAAACAGAATTACACCATTTCTAAATCTAGTTTAGAATAGATCATTTGAAACTCCGAAAGTGCATTTGAAATTCGGACTCATCACTAGAAATTAAAAAATTACATTTGGAATTCAGAACGCCTCAATTTATTTTCAGAAATTTATGTTTGAAATTCAGAAGTAATCAAATGAAATTCAGATAATCCGCGGTGTTTTGAATTAAACCTTAGGGTACAGTGAAGTTGCGGGATCGTGAATATATGATTTCGAGTGTGTGTTCGTAAGTGATTTACGATAAATCGGCTGAAATAAGTGTGGTAAGACTCAGAACAATATCGAATATTTCGATACTGGTCAGGGCCTAGGCTACACATGTTATAAGTGAACAAGCCAGAAGATCATAAAATTGTTTGATTACAAAGTTAAATAGGAGAATGTCTGTTAAAAATACTTAAAATTCCATGCTGTCTGTATAAGTTTAGCATTAACAGCCATTTTAAGTTTTCCCCTTAGTGTTTTAGTTTATTTATATTTTACTTTTTAAGGGGTGGAAATTAAAATGGTAAAATGAAAATATTATCCTTTGATATGAATGAAAAACTGAGAACGTCATCTTACCTAAATAGTTACAGACATATCTCATCCGGGTCATATGAAATCTCTGCAAAACAGAATCTCTAATGTAAACTTATTAGTTCTGGGTTGCAATTAATATTTATGGATTTCAAACGGAATTT
The DNA here is from genome assembly GCA_947397865.1 of Polietes domitor. Classification (NCBI taxonomy): domain Eukaryota; kingdom Metazoa; phylum Arthropoda; class Insecta; order Diptera; family Muscidae; genus Polietes; species Polietes domitor. The sequence continues at coordinate 1,126,643 of OX377618.1, read as the reverse complement.
CAGAAAATAAAATGATGGGTTCTGAATTTGAATTGTAATGTCCATTTTCTAAACTTCAATTAATGATTACAGAATTTGAATTGTTCCTTTTATATCGAATATCACGGTATGACGTCATTGTGTAGAACGCAAAAGAATCTGCTTAAGATCACATTTTATATACATCCATCCATGTCCGCCTGCCGGTCCATATACGTATTCTTGTAAACAAAGTAAAGGTCGCAATTATGGTCCGATTTAAAAAAAAACTTGACACAAATGCACTTGGTCGAGAAAAAGACGTTATTGTATTTGAAGGATATCGGTTCAGTTGTTTCAAACGCATAGATCAGGACATATTTAGATAAGTATAAGTCTCTTAGAAATATATATTGTAATAGTCAATGACTCCTATCCTGATTTCTTGTCTCATATATATTCATAGTTTTGGGTCAAATGTAGCGCAATGTTGTGTTACGTTTTCACGGATATTATAATACAAATCAATGCGAAGGTGACAAGTCAAAATTAAAGTTACTAATTTAAAAATATCACATAGATATCTACCATATGATGATTTAAGAGTGGAAATTGAGGCTTTTAAGGCTGATGATAATTTTTTATATTTAAAAACTGTTTTGTGATTTCCAAGGCACATCGAGGAACTCACAAGTTAGTTCCTCAATTCCTAAATTACTTTTGATTCTGACGTAATTATATATTATGAATTAGATATGGAAATTGTGTAATCAAAAGTACATCATAAAAATTGGACTGTTTAATCTTGGTTTTCAAAATAGTTCGTCTCTACGACAGGCCGTCAGTGAGGTCAACGCTCCCGAAGAACACACTTTATTTGCCCTCTGCATGATAATCTGGAACGCCTTGCAACTTCGGTTGGTGCTTAGGCGGTTGCATCCAACATCAATACATTTTTCTGAACATTGATTTGTCCTGCTCTGGACTTTTCCACTGATGGTGTGGACTATCTTTTGAGTCTGATGGTGTGAGTGTGTGTTCGTTGTAGTGCAACTGTTTTTTTTTTCTCGCCATGCCACATTAATTTTAAATATCCTTTCGCATGTTCGTCTTATGCGAAACTTCTTTCGTTTTCGTGGTGCCCTTTGAAAATTGTGATGGAACCAGATCATGCTGACGGTGGCGGCGAAACGGAGAGGTCGTGAAATTAATGCCTGAGAAATGAGCACACTCTCAAGGACATTTGCGAAATCTCACGCTATGCATATCTACGTGGCCACCTGTATGTGTGGGCAATACACCCACCCGATGTAAACTACAAGCGTTCCTTCCATTCGGGCCATCATATTTGTAGTTTTAATTTGGACAGCATAGTGCTGAAATATGCCATCATCTGGTGTTTATTGAACAAAGGAGACGGCTTCGTCTTTTCGTAGTTCAGTAGTTTTCGAATCATGTCCGATTCAAAATTTCGATCACGTATTTATGGCCATGATGATGGTGCTGCTGCGTCTTCTTCGTTGGCTTCGTTTGCTTCATCTGCTAGAGCCAGTAGTGATACTCTTGATGATGTTGCAAAAAATCCTTTACATTTTACCAAAGCAAATAAACTCTTTAGGTTCACAAAGGACTTTACATAAAAAAGCTGTCTGCACTTCGTTTCCTTTCCTTTCCGATAGAGAGGGAAAAATCATTAAATTATATTTTATTGTTTTCTTCTTCCATTTTATGCATTCTAGTTCCTTTTTCCCCTATTCGGTGTGACTTAAATTGGATTGTTTGTAGTTGTGCAGTTCCGTATACTTCCACGGATTTGGTGGCAAACAGTGGCAGACTCGGTGCTCGGTCTGTCTGTACGGTGGGTGTCTCGTCGGTTGGTCGGTCCGTCCGTCCGTCTCTCTGGCTGTCGGCCTGCGAGTGTGGTTGGTATTTACAATTTCCAAGCACACATTGTTGTGGCATTACTATAATGACTATTGCAGCAGAATTCAACTATTACCTGACTAGCATCCTAAACGTTCCTTCGGTTTTAATGTCCTGCGTATGTGTGCGAGAGTGTACCACCTCTGTGGAGTGTGTTTTATGGGAAATGGGTGTTGCTTGTTTCATTCTCACAGACGGTCTTTGGAGACTTCGAGACTGTCTGCATGGGAGTAACTCTAGTTTGTTCGTTCAATTCGCATGTTTCCTCAAGAAAGTCCTAATTAAATTATTAAGGCTTACACATTCAATAATGATTCAATATTTGTGTACAGTTATGTGGTCTAAACTGCAGCAGGCCATCCCACATTCAAATCACTAATAATCGACGAAGGACAAATGCTCGCCATAGGAAACACGTCGAAACGCTTTTATGTTTGGTTGGCGTGATAGTCATATCGCTCGATATACGGATTTTCTGAATCGATTTAGTTATAACTGGTTCTGGACAATAAGTGTATAAATATCGTTAGGGTTTTCACATTAGAAAACATCTAGGATTTTATCAGGGTCTGTCCGACATAGCTATTCCTTAATTGTTATTTATATAACTGTCAAACATAGTAGAACTATATTTTGGCTTTAATTACGAATTTGAAGTACGTTTTTGTACATTTGTCATAATTGTTGTTTTTGTCATTGTTTTTAAAGTGATTAACATTAACATTAAAACTAGATCTCTTTTATCTACGCCAACGCAAGAAACCATTCATCAAATTTCCCCGAACCTTTCCTGGAAGTTATTTCTCATATTATTTCATTGTCTAGTTAAGAAGATAGTATTCATAAACTTCAATACAACCTTGTTAGCTTCAACACCATATCCACTTAGAAATGGCAAGTTGCTAGGTAGCTTCACTACTTTCTGAGACATCCTAAATGCGTAAAAACCTAATAAATTCATATACAGTTGCGGTCAAAATAATAGCAGCGCACCACAGCGTAGGATATATTTTCATATATTTATTTTTGTGATAATTTTTTATTGTTACTATTGCATTAAATGCTGTGTTATGAGGTTACAAACACATTGTGGAGAATAAAATAGAGTTCTTATAAAAAGGTTGAAATCTGATGGGAAATCATATAGTGAAGTTCGATTTTTTCCAGTGTTCCATTAAAATGATCAGAAATTCGATATTATAAGAAGAAAAAACAAAAACACGTCAAAAAAAAATCAGTTTATATCACCTGCAACCACTCGCCGAATAGTAACGTCTAGTAAAAAAACTCTTACACCCGCCACCGAAATAAAAGCAATGTGTGTCCATCTTTGAGAGTTTAAAATATTCGTAGAATACTAAGAAAACATAATCTGTAAGTCAGAAGTCCGAGAAAAGTCACACTTAAAAATAAAAGACATGTCACAAAAAATTGCAGTTCGCAAAAACACACCTGCAGTAGCCAATCAAAAAGTGGTGCAGGTTTTATGATCAATTGAATCAAAAATTGTTTTGTATGGTGGGACAGTCCCTCGACAGTTTGTATGACGTCCACAGAATACGGAATACATCTACCAAAACTGTCAAATAGGGAGGATCAAGCATAATAGCTCGTGCGTGTTTATCATATTATGGAGTTAGGTCAATACATTGGCCCAGAACTACTATGGACTCCGCCCAGTACATCAAAATACTGCTTACGTATGCAGAATATGGAATGCCCCTTAAATGAGCCTTCTAGCCGGTCAATTATCCCGAAAACACCAGACGACTCGCAAAAAGTTGGTTTGAAGTAAATAATATCGATGTTATGGAATGGTTCTGGCACACATCACATATCAATATAATCAAAAATTTTAAGTGTGCTGACTAAAATGAGGTCTCAGTAGCAATACTGAAAAACAATAACGATATTTGACACGAATTTATAGAGGATTGGTCAAAAATACCGCATGAAAGGTTCAAAATACTAGTTGACTCCAAGAAACGACGATAAAATTAGTACAAATAAGTGTTAAATTCAAGAAAATGTCGTTATTTAAGGAATTATTCAAAAAAGTTATCAATTAAAGTGAATTGAAAAAAAATATTTTTAGTTTTTATTAGCGCTGCTATTTTTTGACTGGCCTCATTTTTGACATAAATGGTTCAAAAGGCTTAATCTCAAAATTACAAAAACTTGATGTTTTATTCAAAGCCATACCAATACAATACCACCTTTCAATCACTGTAAAAACTTTTATGACTTTCGAAGTAAAACTGATATTTTTCTTTGTCGACATTTTTTTGTCTCGTCGCTGCTATTTTTTGACCGCAGCTGTATGTGTAGTTTGAAAATGAAAACAAATTACGTCAAATAAGGTGATTGTAGGATAATTTTTTCAGATAGTTGTGCGAATGAGTAATACTATCCTGAATAGATATAACTCATACGCCTACATGGCCGCCAACTTTGTCACCATTTGGACAATTATTTGATGACAACGAATATTCAATTTATAGATTGACTTAAGATGGGAGAGGGCAAAATTCACCCATTGACATTATTGTTATTTCTTCTAATTTATATCTTTATCCAATTAAAATAAATAAAGCAACGAATGTAAGCGTTTTTCTCAAAAATGTCGAGCATTAATATCGATGCTTTACTTTACGAAATTTCTATATTAAGAAATTGGTATTAATTATGTAAAATATAAAAATGCGTTGGAAGAAAGTAATACAAATAACAAAAAAGGATTTTTTAAATAAATGTGTAAAAATAAATATTAACATTTTATTTTCGAATATTGGGCTAATTTCTAAAATATGCCGATTAATATTTCAAAATAATCCTTGGATCCTTGTTTAATTTCAATTCTTTGCAAATCTAAAATCTAGTGTTTACTAGATCAAAAGCTATTGAATTTTGGTCGAAGGTATTTGACGTGAACTACTGTGGGTTGGTCGGAACTAACGCCCCTCTCACTCAATAGATAGCACGCAGCAAAAAGAGATCAACGGAAGAAGTGAAAAGATGTTCAACTTGTGATTCAGAAGTAGTGAAATTTTGTATTTTCACCAATGACTTTAACATGGAATTGTCATATGAGGGATGTATTTTATTTTGAAAGAATTAAAAGTTATTTCAAGTAGTTGCAAAGGAATCACTTTTTCACTAGTTTCCATGTCCGCCGCTACCGGCGGTAGAACATCTCAGCCATCCTCTGTTGTGAGTGCTGAATATCGAAAGCAAACCATTTTGTTCGTTACAAACTTAACAAAATATTTATTAAGTATGAATTAATATATAACGCAAATAAATATTTTATAATTATTAATTTTACTGATATTATGTAGTATTAATAATAATTTCTTAAGCAAAATCGTTTAAATTGTTAAAATTATACAAAATTAAACATTGTTTATTTGTAAAAGTAATAAAAAAAGTTTTTTTTTTCCGAGCCACGATTTGAACCCGAGACCTTCTGGGTACAAAGCTAACACCTTACCTCCATTGATAGTCGTAAAATATTACGGGATATTAATGTATATATTTTTTTGAAATTCCTCAAACGCGAGAAACATGCACATTTGGATCTTAAAATGCGATTAAGATGTGCTTTCTACGGAAGTACTTCCAATTTTCAATTTTAGGGAAAAATAAGAAAAAGAGAACAAATAAAGAAAAGCATTTAACCCTTTCTACAAATTAATTATTGCTACTCATAATACAAAGTGGCCAACACATGTCAACTACACAGTCCAGGCGTTTCAGAAATAGTAGTTTAAGGCCTTGCCAGCGGACTGACAAACTGAGTATACCGACACTCTAGACTGAGGCGAAGAGTTGAAGAGTGTTTCCAAATTACCGCGGGATGTCCACAACGTTTGCTTACATTTCAATTAAATGTTTCATACGATGTTTTTGTCGTGAAACAAAACCTATGCAAATATTTAAAGCTTCATTTGCTTAAATGTTGCGATTTTTTCTGAAACGCCGACCACTAAGCCGCTTTACGGACATTATCCCCAACTGTAAATACATATTTTATTGCAGTCGGTTACACTTTTTGTCACTCGAAGTGAAAACTTCATTCGGCAATCACAAGCGAAGCGTTCGTTCAACTACCTGGCGGTGGTACCCAATCTGCTGTCTGTGCATTGAACCAAAAAAAATCGTATCTGAACCTCATCCTTCTCCTCCCCTCAGCATGTCGGTGCTCATTCGGCCTCCCCACTTAGAAACCAATCAGCCGCCAATGAAATCATAACACCACCCATACAGTTTAAAACAACAACAAATCCCTAGAGCTGAACTTGTCTTCATATGCTCGTGCACGACGCAACCAGGGGGTGTGGTTGCGTCGATTTGCAATTTGCAGCGGCTGCCAACATGGTCTTCTGGACAACAGTCAACACGCCCGCCCGACAGATTTCCTGAAGTTGCGGAGGAGGTTTTCGAATAAAAATTTAATCGGCAGCGTTAGAGCACTACTCGAGCCTCCGTATGGGGATAGTAACATAGTAATGAGAATATTCATTGGAAACCTAAGGATTTAGACAATGTGCTGCCGTTTTTATGGTCCGATGGGCATATGGGTGGCTCGAGTACGCGGAAGCGGCGCTTTATTTGGTGGCACTCATTATGTGGGCCAGGAACGTGTTTATGCGGAGCAATGCTGCGAGTGCCCAGGAGATTTTTTATTAAAAAAATCTTCTCCAAACGATGTTGGAAGTATTTATTTTGCATAAAATATCAGAGGCAAATGTACATAAACGCAGGTGTTTGCGATGTGAGTCCTGGCGGAGATCATCTCGTATGCATGAGCGGTATTCGCGGGCACGTATGCCAACGTACAAGCGCAGTCTTGTTACAACATAAAAATTAATGTTTGCTTTATTATTGAACGTTATTGGGAATTTTTAATGGCTCCGGAGGCGCGTGTGTGTGTGTGTGGCTGAGTGTGGAGCAACTTTACAACTGTGCATACGTGAAACGCGTACACAAATCCTCCGGTGGAACGCATAAACATTCCCGATCGGTGGCGTTGTAAAGCCGTTGCAAGCATTCCGGCGTTTATGACTTCCAACACAAACACGGGCAAAGTGTTTACACAAGTCTGTGATTTGAATTTTTCTTGTTCGGAAAGTGCATTAATTCCGCCACTCTCTCAGTTTTCTCCGGCCGGCTTAGCATGGCAAAGCAATCGTTCTGTGAGACGTGTTCTGTTTTCCACTGGAGTGTTGTGCTAAATGGCGTGGCCTAGGGAAAGTACATTTCCAGTTATAAATGATATTTCCATTTGCTTTTGTAATGTCCTTAAAGGTGTTCTACTCCAAGATTCTGTCAGAGCGAAAGGCTTTGTGCCGGTGAACCACAAACGTAGGTCGACCCACACAAATCGAGGGTATGTTTGTGCGTAAGTGAATGACATCTCAGAGCATAAATGTTCAAATCAAAGCGTTTTCACATAACACTTTGTATGAGTATCGTAGTCGTAGTCGTATGTGGGGGATACCCACAAGTGTGCCATGCAAGTAGTTGGAAGTGTGACGCTGGCACATTCCTCCAAAGGATGTGGAAACTTTGCCTAACCCAAATATTATTCACACATGTTGGCATTTCAAATTTTCGGAATTTATTGCCATTCTTTGTGTTCGAAAACGCATGAGTGGATGGAAGCGGGCGAGAAATCTTTACAATTTTAATCACTTTATGCCGAAAAGAAAAACTTTTAATTTCCTCCTTGTTCTACCCACCCTCCACTCCCCTCCTCAACCCACACACAAACACAACCATACTATGTCCTGTAATTAAAAACACAAACAAATATATGTACACATATACACACCGATACATATGCGCTGCTGGCACGACGACAAACAAACAAAAATATGTTGAATTTGTACGGAATCGAAAAGTTTTCCTTGTTGCTCCGATTGCCAACCTACGCACCCCGAAATGAAACAATTATTGTTACTTATACGCCACGTTCTCTATGTTAATGTGTCACTTTTAATACCGAACGTAGAGTTACCGGGGGGGCGGAGGCGGAGGCTAAGATTTATGTCGGAAACTTTTACGACGACTGTTTCCTCCAACGGGAATGTCGCCAGAGGCGGCAAGGGAAATATCTTTTTATCGTTGGCATAATTTTAAATTAATTTACAAGGGAACTTTCTGATACCCAAACAAACACATCATGTTCAGATGTCGCGCATGTGGCCATAAAGGTAAGTGAGTGCGTTTGCACAACGCTTCAAGACGAGCGTCTGGGTGGCACTATGGGAATGCTTGCGTTGCAAGATCGCATTATTTCACTGTCATATATCCAATATTAATAGAAATTGCAAAAAAAACTCAGCGATCAAAAAGTGGAGGTCATACAAAATAATTTGCCAATGTTTTTTGCCAAATAAAAAGGATTTCTTAGAAAAAAGTTAAAGTAAAATGAGAAAATATATAATTATGTGGATCACTGCTACTATATAAAAAAGGAAGTGACATTTTATGGTGTCTATATCCCATTCTGAACTGATTTCGATCAAATTTAATAGCGTTGCAGCTGGGTCAAATTTCACTGAGATTCGACTTCGATTATAAGATCAGATGGACAGAGAGGCGGAATTTGTCCACAGTCGTCCTACTTGGCGCAAGATGATTGCAATCAGAGCAAATGTTTATGTCACGCTCTCTTACGGTGGAGATTGGTGTGAAGGCTTCTAATTCACTTGTTGGCACATGCATGCAACCAAAGAGAACTTTCATGGCTGCTTCTCCGTTTGTGGAGTTATCTGTGGCAGACATTTGCACAACAATAAGAGAACGTCACACGCCACTTCAGCTGGACAAACCAAAGAAACCTGTCCTCTCTGTAATACGTTGGCCCCGCAGATATGCATGTCAAACGAAATGGACAAACCGACCCAACTCCATTAAATGAACTCATCCTTGGACACAGGTGTAGGTGTGTGTGTGTGTAACAACATGGAAGTTGTTGGAGTTTCTGAAAAACCGAATGCAATTCGGTAAGAATCTTGTTGCTATTGCTTCTCCTGATACTGTTGCTGTTTGAATATTTCCTAATTGCCACCATAAACTCGCTGCCAGTGTTACCAACACCGTTATTTATCAAGTTGCGATTTATAAAACTAAAATACAGTCGAACGAACGTTTATGTCACACTTGAAGTGTTTATAAGTAAAGGGTGATTTTTTAAGAGCTTGATAACTTTTTTTTTAAAAAAAACGCATAAAATTTGCAAAATCTCATCGGTTCTTTATTTGAAACGTTAGATTGGTCCATGACATTTACTTTTTGAAGATAATTTCATTTAAATGTTGACCGCGGCTGCGCCTCAAGTGGTCCATCCGCTTAGTCCAATTTTGGCATTTCCACGTTTTTGAGTAACAGAGGCCCAATTGCTGCGAACGGCGACGAATCGATAATTGATGGTCATCATTAACATTGGCCGATACAGCTGCGATATTTTCTTCAGTTCGTACTCTACGTAAGCGTCTTGGTGGTTTAATGTCCAACAATGTAAATTTGGTGCGAAATTTAGTCACAATAGCCCGAATAGCCGCTTCAGTGGGTCGATTAAACTGACCATAAAATGGAAGCGTGCGATGAACTTTCTTAACAGAGCACGCATTTTGATAATAAAATTCAATGATTTGCAAGCGTTGCTCGTTAGTAAGTCTATTCATGATGAAATGTCAAAGCATACTGAGCATCTTTCTCTTTGACACCATGTCTGAAATCCCACGTGATCTGTCAAATACTAATGCATGAAAATCCTAACCTCAAAAAAATCACTCTTTATTACGATTTTTGTATTTTGAAGAATAAACAACTTTGAATTTGCATCGATCAACATTTTTTGTTCATTGCAGACATGGAAGTGCTAATGAATTAAATCAGTACCTCACCAAATGTATGCACATATGAGGTATTAAACATAAATTAACAACTCCATTTAATTTCATTGCGTATAATTATTATAACAATTTTGCATTTCAATAATTAAGAAAGCGTTAAGTTCTACCGGGTCGAATCTGGCATACTCTCCGCCATGCAGTGCAATCTGGCGAAACCGGTCCAGAGAGAAGTTAAAAAATAAAAAATTTAAAAAATCGTTCTGGCTTGTATTTGTAAAGAAAAATATTATTAATTAAAGAGTCCAAAGCGTATCTCAGTTAGATTGATGATCAAACCGTCTGCAATGTTGCGATCGTGCCTATTCACTTTTTACATTCATCCAAGACAACATTTATTTCATTATCACAAAATATTTACTACAACAACAACTAACTCCAATAACATACAACAATAAAGATAAGTTTACTGAAAATTTGTGATGTGCTTCCGCTGGCATCGACACGTCATGTCACGTTTCAAAGTTGTATTAATTCAGCAAATTGTTAAAAAAAAACAATAACACAGTGCGACAGTACTTATTGGACCTGAAAAAAGTGTGTACTCAGTTTTTCGTTTGGTGATCCCTTCTCCTTTTCCCGTTTTTAGTGCTATACAAATTTATATAAATGTTCTTAGCCATCGGTTTATGTCAATATGGGTATAAAATGATAGAGGACTGTTACACAGTGCACATTTTGCAAGAGTCTATATTTCAGAAAAAATGAAAAAAAAAATATAGAAATTCATTGAATTTTTGATTCGAATATTTTTTAATTTTGTTTTGGAAATAATAGATAATGGAACACTAAAATCTGCAAAATACTATTTCTTTATCGAAAATTATAACACAAAGTGCAATGTATAATTGTTTATAATTTTTAATACAGAGATATAAAAGTGTCAGCGATTTTTGAGAACTTTGTTTTTCTATATATACAGGGGTGATTACATTGAACATCTTCCATATTGGTTCACTGAGATTTTTACGAATTTTCTGATTACTCGGAATATTATTGTAAATATAATTAGCGTTTTAAATATTGAAGATATACCACAAACTGGAGCGTAACGGGTGTGAAGAAAATCTTATGTTTTTATAAACTTCCTTGAATTCTATAATGTTCTTATATGAGATGACTTTCTTCATGTTTGCTAACCAAATCATACACTATCATCTAAATAGGAAAATACTACCGACATCACTTTGCGAATATAAGAAATATAGAATAGTTAAAATGTAACGGGCGTGAAATGTTGAATAAAATTCAGTTCAGATATCGGAATATAACTAGTAACGGAAATGAAGAGACCTATAAATGTAATTATTTGTTAGAAGCATAATCAGAAATATGTATTACGAGTAGTATAGACAGATAGATTGATTTCGAATTTTTGCCATATGCAAATAAAGGTCAAATGATATAAATTATCCCTTAGCTTTTTTAATTAGTTACAGCACGAATACGGATGGCACTTTTACAGAAAATAAATCATGTTACATAATTGTAATAGTAATCGAAATAAAGAAGAAAATAAAGTTAAAAGAAATTACGTTGATCTAATTTAATTTTGTTGGCTGAACTTTTGGATGATGCCCATATACAATATAAAATGACCATGTCACTGCCCTACTAGTTTTTTACTAATGAAATATAAGCGTTTAACGAAATCAGTAAGCGAATCTGTCAAGCATTTAAGGAGATGTGGGCAAATATATATGAGTAAACATAGAAGTGAAATGTTATTTATATATTTTCGTAGTTGCGACTGTCCAACTGTCAAGTTAATTTCACGTCGTTATAAAGTGATCGTTGTAATTGGAAATTGTTTGAAACTATTAGAATTTCCTTAAAGAAAAATTGTAATATTCCTCAAACTGCACTAGCACGTAATGTCGACGCTCTCTTATACCGATAACACTGCACTGAAAGAATTATCTTCATACTATTACTGATTTTGTCTTAACAGTGAACAGTGAAAACGTTCATTAAAAAGTCGGCAAAGGAACACTTCATATAATGTATGAAACATTTTTCATAAAACACAAATCAATGAAAAGTGTCATAGAATTTATGAAACATTTCTTAGAAACTATGAAATGCAGGTCTTCATTCGATGAACTTTTGTCATACAAGCTCTTTATTTTCATAATATGATTTATGCAAATTTTCATAGATTTTATGAAGAAACTTCATTAATTTTATGAAAAGTTTCATAGTTTACATAAATATATACACAAAAAAGCAAAAAAAGGTCTGACTTGTTGACTAACCAATTAACACACGCCATCATTGCGAGAGTCTATGCAATGAGTATGTCTTTGACCAAAATCAGGGTAAATACTTATGTCACAGTTAACAGAGGACAAATGAGAATTGCTATCATTCAACTGAATAAAATCGACACACTAAAAACGTAGTTGTATGCTATGAAACATTGCATAAAAACTACGAAATCATTCATTATATTAATGAAGACATTGACCTATTTCATAATATTTAAGAATTGGTTTGTTAATACATATTATGAAATTTTTTTTGATGTTATGAACAAATTTTGTTTTATGAAATATGAAATGTTTATGAAAAAAATTTATGAAACATTTCATTTTATTTATGAAATTTTCATACTTATTAAGAAAAAAATGCACCAAATTTATGAACAACATTTTATGAAATCGTGTCATAAATATTATGAAATGAAAGAATTTTTTCATGTAAAAAATAAAAAAAATGTATGGGATGCCCAAAAATTTGTTTTTTTTTCTTGATAATACTGATTTATAAATTCAACACAACAATTGGACCCCTCAATACAACAATAGACTATGTGTTCATATACCATTATTTATATTTCATATTTAGAATATCTAGCATCGATTCTATGTCTATATATCGAGAGAAAACCTATCAAAACGTTTCAATTTGACCCTGTATAAAGGCCACATTTTGATTTTATTAATGCTATTTTTGATGGTTTGATGCATCTATATTTATTGGCTTTATTTTAACCAACAATTTGACCCAACGAACTGTGGTGGCAATCTACATATTTTATGTGGGCACAACGACTATAAAGCATTGTCAAATTACAGAAGATTCCTGTCATTCGTATAGAAGTAATGATCACTTTAATTTTATATGACATAGGATGATTTGTGTGGGAGTGCAAGAAGATGCGTGGCAACACTATCCAATAATTACACGTCGAAAACTGTAGCAAATATCGAAATATAAGTGATTCTGATTATCCGTGTGGAAGTTGCATTGATTTTATATTAGCCTAGGATTATGGCCGCCTATGTCTGGTTTATGATAATTTGATTATTGTCTTGTCGCCGAACTTAAATTAATTTTGGAGAGAATATTAATTTGTGTGAAGTTTCTATAAATTCCTCGTGGACACGGCTCAAACTGGTTAGGTGGCCACTCCTCCATTGCGTAATACGTCCTCCTATTCTGTAGGTTGAGAGTATAAAAACACGACGGTGGAGGTGGTCAACTCATGTTTTTGAATTCGACTTTCACATCTCTGCCCCACTAAACTTAAATAGACTGTTTAGTCTCTGAGAGCACACCCTCGTCGCACTTGACTGCTTGTGTTTGCCGTCGAATTAGCACATTTTTACAAGCAGTCTGTGGCAACACTGACCACTACTACGCTACAATCTCCCATCACTTTTCACAATCATCAGCCAAAGTGCTGGGGCGTGCTTAAAATTGAAAATATTAGTTCTGAGGTAGCTTGTTTGCCTATACACCGCAAAGATTCGATGGACTTTTTGTTCCCCAATTCGGAGCAATAACAATGACTCTTATTTGCCACTGACACAGTAACCATTTGAATGGCCGCAGTATGTGTGTGTGTGGCGAAACTGTGCTCCCTTCTAAGCCCCCAACACCGTAGCTCCACTGTAGGAACCCTCTGTAGTATGGCTTTGTGGGAGATGTTCGTTTTAGTTCTTTCGACTCTGTTCGTTTTAGTTTTATGTTTGGCCAAACAAATGATGATTACCGAATTTGTAAACACCCTGATCTCGATGGGTGGTGAGATGAAGGAAAACCAAGGTTTGATGAAGATAGGCAACGTTCTGTCCGTTTAATACTATCTGGGGCCAGATCCATTTTTGAAATTCCAAAATATCTTTAAGCCTACGATATGTATGTGTGATTATACTCGCACTGTGTGTAGGGGAAACAAGAAGACGTCGGAGCGCTTTCAAGCAACTTATGCGGCCGAGAATACACACACACACACACAAGTCCAATGACAAGGCGAAAACAATAATGGAACGTGAGCTTAAAGTGCGAAATTGACATTACGTCGTTCAGATCTGACTACATCTAATTGATTCAAGCGTAGATGTGCATATGGACACTAGGTTGAATTTTTTTAAGATTTTCAACATTGGCAAACTTTATAGGTTCGTAAAATTTCCTTACCACTTTTAACGTTTTAATACTCTTTTTCAATTTTGAGTATAGTTAGAAATTGTAACAGTTTGGGAACTTTTGTTGTGCAGTATTTTTTATAAAATAACTTGATTGGTTCTTATGTAGCGTTAAGTCATGACCCCAAAAGGATAAAAAATATATGTCAAAATTCGCAAGGCTCTAATTCCGTTAATATCGACCGAAATTTCATTTTCCTAGTGATATGTACTATCACTTTTAAAAATTTTTCAATTTTAAATTTCGCATGAACCTTGTTCTCAGTAAAATGAGCTGCTCAATTTTTATATTGAAATGCCCTTCCTTGTGGACTATTGTTACAATCAGTCTCAGGTGGGCTTTTTTAACGCGAATTTGTCATTTAGCCTAAAAATACAACAAAAACTTCACCCTAATGTACACATATACGTAAGCGCAAACATACCGCAGTTTTCAAAATAAGTTTACACCAATATCTTCATAAATACTATCAACATGGATAATTTGATGAAAGTATTTAATTTCCAATTTATAGAAAACTGTCGTACACGGCAAACGCTTCTTCATGGCTAAATTAGAGAAAATATTCATGAATCGGACAAATGTCATACATCTTCTAAAATTATTTATTTATTTAATAATAATGGTAAAAGATAAATATTATGTTTGTTAATACAAAACTGTGGCTTAATGTAAGAAGGGCAGGGATTTTTTAAAAATCAAATTATTTACATGTTATTGCAGATTTTTCTCCTTTGCATAATTAAATTTTTTGTCCGTTTTTATTAAAGAGGCATTAATCCACTTCAGGCTTCTCTGGACTAACTAACTAAATAATAAAAACAAGTCACGTCATGGGCTCGGTTGTAATATCGACACCCATTTTTAACAATACCTTTGAATTAATTTCAATTGCCATTCGAGAATGTATTTATATTTTGGGTCTAATTTTAGCTGATTTTTATCATACTTTATGAAAGATAAATCGATCCAGCAAAGAAATATTACGTTCCCGCAACAAGACGCGACGTTGCCGGAACTATCAAACTATCATTGTTTTCAGGTAAAACCATACTGTTTTTGTTAAATTTTATTAAAATTATTAGATTTTATCCAACATTTGAATTTGGCGAAATGTAAACATTTTACGCATTGGGTTTCTGGTGTGCGTACAAATGCAAAAATAATTTTATAATTCTCATTCATTCTGTTTCACTTCCCTCTTAAGTGGTTAAGGTATTGTGCGGAACTTTGCCTAAAATTCCCTATGTAGATAGTTCATAGAGAAGTACGAACCTGACCATATAGATGAACCTAACAAACTCGAACGAGATGATTTGAACTCAATCTGAGTTGTTGTAGTTGACAAAATTGAGTTTAGATCATGAATTAAGTTGTTGCTACCTTTTTTGTATATTATGCATTTACGGCAATTATTAATAGGAAAATAAAAAATAAACATTATACGAAAACGTTTTGAAAAGGACAGTATAGTTGGATGTCTAGGGATATCTAGTTGTCCTGAATGCAAAATTATTAATATTTTGGTTGTATGCATTTTTGACCTTTTAATTACATTTTTATTTTTTTATATTGTTTGACTACTAGGTTACACAAGTAAATGACGAATATATTCTTTTAATTTGTTATTTTTATTTAAATTTCCCTATGTTTGTCAATTGTATGACTGTACATTTTAGCGCATCCGTCTGTGTCTCTCTTGCAGTTGAGTCTCTTTTCAGCAGCGACGTCAATTTTGTGTAACATTTCTAAAGTATATCTCCTCGCGTAGCTTCTCTTTTCCACTAATATTTCAACTCCTCGAAGTTAGGTCCAGTCAAGTTACAGTGGGCAGCGAGAGCGGTTGTTTCCTAAACTGCTTGTCGATTGCTTTTTGGTCTAATTAATGAGCTGATAGTCCGGTTTTTAATTTTGATTTTGTCGTGCCAACCTTTTGTCATATGTTGGCCTCGTCACCGTTAGAATTGGTCTTGCATACCACATTTGCCTTTTCATCCTTCCTAATCTTGGATTTTGTCTGGCTTAATAATTTTGAGATTGCATTGTGGGACTTGTGGGCCAATTCATATTTTTCTTTGTCATAAATGTGCGAATGTAGCAGTTTTTCGGAGATTCCAGGTAAACTAGTTATAGATTTTCTGCGGTATGTTAAAACCGAAAGCCGGTGTTAACACCGACACCGTCCACCGCTTTTTTTTAATTGCCGTTCTCGACAAACCGGGGGAACGGTGTTTTCATGTCGGTTAACCGGGTTTTAAATTACAAAACCTTTGCATTTCGTGGATATATTCTACAAAAAATACGTAATAAAATGTGAGAGTAAGGATTTGTTTACTAGCTGCGAATAGAAACTGAACTGATCTTAAGATTTTCCAAAAAAGTAATTTGGACGTTGAAAAAACCAAGTAGGATATCAAATAGCTTCGTTTGGAGTTTGATGTGTAACATCGAAGACATTGACTGCTATTGCTAATTATGGTAGAAAGGAAACATACACGTCTAATAATATCGGAAATCTAAGTGAGCGCGCAATTAAAACATATAACTCTGGTTGTAAAAAAGAAGAGACTCGAGAGCATTGATGGAGGCAGAAAAGGTACGAAATGTATATTTGATAATAATATTAACATAAATTAAATTTAAAATTTGTGGATACCTCCTGTTTATTTCCATCATTCGAATATATGACTCTGCAAATGACATTTATAAGCACATATATCTCACATTGAATTCTGACAGCATCGCTGATTGAGACATAACGGATATTTGTATACTTGTTTGTGCAAATTTTTGATAAGATAGCATAGCATTCTCTGACGTATTTGTTGTGGTGTCCAAAAGAAAGATCAAAACAAACGTCACAATAATTTAGTAATTTAAATAAACAAGAACGGTTCAATGTTTTTGCGTTCAATAATCTCAAAAAAGTGTAAAAATAATATAAAAAGTTCCCTTTCAGCTTATAAATAAACCAGTTTCAAAACCCGAAACCCGGTTTTTTAAGAATTGTAAATTTGTGAGCCAAAACCGAAAACCGGTTTCCCGACATCCATATCTGCGTTCCATCCTTGCCAACTTTTCTTTGATTTTGTGTTGCACGTTTTATTAAATCATCGATCGTGTTCTTTGGGAAGTCGTTCAATACTCCTTTTCATTGATTTCTAAGACTCTATTGATAAAGTTCGTCGCTGTGCTGATGACTGTACGTCCAAACATTCAAGACATACAATGATCAGAATGAACATTTTTGGTGGAAATTTTATCTCTATAATTATTAGAGATACAATTAGACGTACACTAAGAAGAAATCTTTAAACGCGTCCGAAGATCGGCAATGCGGGAAACCTTTAGTCTGCGCAGCCAGCTTTGGCATACTCCAGAGGCGAAAATCTGTAAGCCTTGCCGGACTTCGGAAACCTTTCACTCAAATTAATTCACATCAACTTTTGGGCGTTTGTTTCCATTTTGACGACATGAATATATAGTCATTTTAGAGACACTCTGTATCCAAGTATGCACAGACATATCTATTTATCTGACTACACATATATGTACATGTGTAGATCCACACGATCGAATACCCAGATCATTGAGATGCCCATCTCTTCTGCACAGACGACGAATTAAATTTTAATGACAGATAAACATGTAAGGCGCAGCTAAACGGTAGTGTACACACAGTGCCTGTCGCTACAAGTACGGTGGAAATTGAGATGTATGCTCAGCTGTTTAACGGCTTTTATGAGTAATTCACACCTGGAGGCCATTGCTACTGTGCCGGGCACTGAACACAATAGAGTGCGAGTGGAAAAATTGGAGTAACGTTCGAATTTGAATAAAAACTAGCCCCCGATGATGATTTCTATGGCAAACAACAAGTGTCAAGACGAGGAAATGACAGTTGTACGTATGTACACTGATGAGAGTGTCAACCATACGTTTGATTGGATCGAGATCATTATCGCTTGTGCAGTGAGTCGATTGGCATGCTCAAGTTGTCGCAGACGCTAGCATTGATCTTCGAGAAGCAACAAGTCAATTACGAGATATGGATGCTACTGCCTCTGGTGTTGGTGTGGATGAAGGACGAATGGAGCAGATGAAGATGCTGCACGGCGACGAGGTGCCGAAGAAGAATGCGCGCATTGTTTTCTCCGCAAAGTCCGCCAACGAAAGTGGAGCTGATAAAGCCAAGAAATTCCTGCGGAACAAGCTGCGTTTGCTGAACTGGATAGGCCAATACAATCTGGAGTGGGGCATCAATGACGCCATCGCAGGCATCACATTGGGCCTCACCATCATTCCGGAGAGTATTGCATGTGCCCTGTTAGCCGGGCTCCCGGCCAGATATGGTTTGTGTTCGGCCTTCGTGGGTTCGTTCGTCTATCTGTTCTTCGGATCAATCGACAAAGTCATCATTGGGCCGACTAGTCTGGTGGCATTGGTCAGTGTGCAATTTACGGTGGGGAAGCCGATAGAGTTTGCCTTTATGCTGACCTTTCTGAGTGGTGTGGTCCAGTTGATAATGTCAGGCCTGCAAATGGGTGAGCACACGATAAATCCATGTCCATGCGGATTCAGGAGCTAAACTATGAAATATTTACTTAGGTTTCATCTTTGAATTCATTTCGATGCCCGTAACGAAGGCCTTCTCATCGGCCACGGCTGTCTTGGTTATAGAGTCGCAGATAAAGGTGCTCCTGGGCATCAAGTACTTAGTGGCCGGCTTCGTGGAGTCTGTGAAGACGCTGTGCTCCAGATACACTGAGGCAAACTCAGCGGATTTCATCATGGGTGTTTGCGCCATATTATTTCTAGTTGTGTTCGAGGTAAGTTACTGATCCACAAATCATTCCATTCGACTCCAGCTCATATCCCTCGTAGCTCCTGGAAAAGTTGGCAAATAGGCAAAAGATCCACAAAGTATTTGGCATTTGCTGTCGCTATTTGTCGTTTTCCCGCACCACATTGGTAGTGGTGATCACGGCCATAGTATCGTACATATGGCTGCAGTCGGCACCACACGTTCCGTATGCGCTCAGCAAAAATGCATTGGCCGGATTGCCGAACTTTACGCTTCCGCAGTTTACCATAGAGACTCCAGAGAAAACCTACACTTTCTGGGACATGTTGACAGAGATGAATGTCGGCATCATTGTAATACCCATCATAGGTATACTGACGAACATATCGATCGGGAAATTGAGTAGGTAGTCGAATTATTGTTTTCCCTCCAATGCAAGTGCTTGTGTTTCCTAGCTCCCAAGGGTATGGTGGACACCAACCACGAACTGCTAACGGTGGGCTTGTGTAATGTCTTCGGCTCTTGCTTCCAAGCCATGCCAACGTCCGGAGCCTTTACCAGATATGCCATCAGCACCGCATGCGGCCTGAAATCGCCTATGGCCAACTTGTATTCCGGTAAGCTCTCGCGTACCGGAATTTAAAAACTTCTCACTTTGTCCCATTTGCAGGTATCGTCGTGCTACTGGCCTTGCTCTTCCTCAATCCGTACTTCAGCTATATTCCTGAGGCAACGCTGGCCGCCATCTTGATCTGTTCCATTTTCACTCTGCTCGACTTCAAACTGCCCATGCGACTGTGGCGCGAATCGAAGCGTGATTTCGGCATATGGATCGTTTGCTTCTGTGTCTGCATTCTGTGTGGCGTGGAAGTTGGATTGTTTGTGAGCATCATCGTCAATGTACTGCATCTGTTGTACTTGTGGGCAAGGCCCGAGATCTCGGTGAGAATCCAAGAGGTAGGTACACTGTTGTCTAACATTTCGAACTTTAACTTGCAACACACGCCCACACATAGGTGGACGAAATGCAATACATATGCGTGACTCCCAGCAATGGCATTTACTTCCCAGCCATCAACCACTTACGAGCCAAAGTAATGAAGGCCGCCATGCAGGCAGAATTCCAGATACCCGTCGTAATTGATTGCCACAAAGTTACCGGTTTAGATTTCACAGCCGCCCAGGGATTTGTGAAACTTGCAAGTAGCCTCAGGCGCGAGGAAGGCGAAACCGGGGACGGTCGGTGCGGCGAGGCGCTACTCATTCTACATCGCCTGGAAGTATCGCTGCAAAAGCTGATCGACAACGTCGACAATCTGGTGTACTGCGATAACCAGGAAAAGATTCGCGAATTCCTCACTCAAGAGTCCCTGCGTAATGGATTCATCAATCTGAAGGAACACATCAGAGCCTCCATAGATCTGGGCTATAAGATCGACATAGACCAATAAGGCCATAATCTAGTTCTAATTGAGTTGATATCTGTGTTAAATAAAAGTCCGTAGTTGAAACAATTCCCCGATGTTGTGCATCTTTAAGCTGTCCCACACCCGGACAGAAATGCTAATGACGACTCCGCAACAGCTCATTTCACACTCGGCCAGGGTTGCTCGCCATCCTGGAGTCCACCACGTTCCACCACGTTCCACCGGCTAAACACGGCCACCTCAAGCATTCATCTCATCTCATTATTCGAGTGTCAGTCAGTGTTTGGAACTTTTGAACGAGCAGAACGTTCGTTAGACGGACAATAATTGCTGAGTTAATGGATTTCTGTTTACTTTTCCACTTAGCTGTGAAAAATGTGACTAACAAAGCGATGGCCGCGTGTCCGTCTCCGTGAGTGCCACAGAATGGAAGTGTGATAAAAACAAGAAATTAAAATGAAAACGAAATGCAAAACACGGGCAAAAACTAATTAAATCCCGCTAAAGCAAGTGAACACATGCATACATACATACTCGTGCTTTTGTTTGTATGTGAATATGCATCTAAAAGAGGTTTGCACCAATTCCGGGCAATTTTCAATGAAATAAGTTCAGGAAATTGGAATTCTCCCTACAGCCGTTGAGAGTGTGGGGTGGGGGGGCTTAGTAAAATATTTAGTGAGAGCTACGAGCTGCAGCCAGATGCTTTACCTTAGAGCTGAGAAGATCGGCAAAGAAGCAAGGAAAGTAACTGACTTGAGAAATTATTCGCATCTGAAAGGATTTCCTTTTGCGACATATTTAATCGATTATGTCCTTGTTCAGAGCCAGACTTAGGATAATACTTTCGCAGATACTTTGCAATTATATGAAGATCGCTTGGAATATATAGCTTCTAGAATAGCGATAAATAAGTTTTAGATACACAATTGACACGTTAAATAGGATTGTTCCTCTGTCTTTCGTTATCTAGCGATTCAGAAAATTATTCTGACTTACTTTTAGAGCTGTCGATCGGGGACGGGAAGTTCTGAATATCGGAATTTAAAAAAAGAAATCCCGGTAATTCCGTTTTATGTAATCTTTTGAAAATGATGAAATGGTGAATTTTGAAACTGAGCCAACAAAGGTTCAGGATTAGATATGTCCCCGTGCAAATGACTCTCAGCTTTGCCACTTGCCTCACAAGTTGTCACCTATTTCAAGCAATGTTACTGAATTTCCCACAAAGATTAATCGTGAACAAGCCCTTATCAACTAAATATATACATTTACTTAATAATTTATGTGAATTAATACTTTCGTTTCAAGTTATAGTCGTTATCAAAATAAATTTACTTTTTTCGTTTTCATCCAACGTTTCGTCAATTTCCTGTTCACTTCTTCGTCCATTTACATACAAAAAAAAAATAAAAAAAAAAAACAATTCTCAAAATCAAGACACTTAAAATATACACTTATATAAATATTAACTTAAGTATGTTACATTCATTGATTTATCATAATATTTACGCATATACAAATATGAATTTACGATGGAAGGTAAGGGTGAGCGTGAGTTAGTGCTTTGATTAACTCTTTATTTGATTCAAGTAACAACATGATCAAATATACTTCGGAGATCGAACGAGAACTTAATGGAACACAAATCTATTTGCAATTCCGCCCAGTCCTTGGAGTGGCTGACCTTATTTCAATTAGACGAATCAACGTCTGAGCATTTCAATTGAATTTTTGAAAATGTACGAATTGCTCTAGACGATGGCCACTCTAATTACGAAATGCCGCAAACGCTCTACGGCCAAACTTTATTGTGGACATTATTTGCTCATTTATTTAAACAAATTGTTAATTATTTCTCATGGCTCCACGCACACACACACACACGCGCGCACTCCCGATACGGACACTGCTGGCGTAGTTATAATTACCGCAGTCCTCCGTACATTCGCTAATGGCCGCCATTGGAAGTCTTGTCGTTCGAACGGAGGACGTTTGCTGGTCGGTCGCAACAAAAGAAGTCATTCCTTCTCCCATTGGCATTTAATTAAGCACATTAAGTTGACATTTTAAACAGTTTAAATGAGGCTGGGTGACTGAAGCTTTGTGGCTAAACATTTTTGGAAATTTATTAAATATGCTTCGGAAGACATTGAGCCGCCTGTTGTGGCGGTGGATGGGGTGGTCTCGTGTATTGTTGGCACGATGCTCTTGGTGGCGGTGGTGAGACTACAGCGGCCTCAGGCGAAAATATCCGCGTGCGAAGCCGGAGTGGGGGTTGCATCGAAATCACTTAATTAGCACAATGAGGGCTTTATTAAATTCCATGTCTAAAATATTTTTGCCATTAGCCAGCGAAATGATTTAAGTTCCCAGTTCCGCTTTAGAGCATTTAGGCGACGGTACGCTATGTATTATAGCTGCTCCAACTTATTTGTGTTCGCCAAATCAAGGAACTTAATGAAATTTTGTTTTGTATGAAACGTGTTTATTTAACGAACGGAGTTGAGAGCCTGGACTCAAGAACATGTGGTGCCACACAAAAGGAGTAGCAACGTCTCCCCTAATACGGGTGTTTATTTCATGTACGAGAATCAATATTTTACTAATTTATGTCATTATTAATGATTAAAACCATGATTTTAATATGGTCGTATGGCGCGCGTAAAGCTAGAGTGGTCTAACCAAAAAAAAAAACTAAAAAAACCTTATATAATTTTTTGATATCTAGAGCGCCCCGGTAGTCGAGTTGGTAGTGTGCTCGGCTATCAGCGTGGGGGTCGTGGGTTCGATTCCCACCAGAGGCTCTGGTCTGTCGCTGCAATAACTAGCTACAATGGTCTTAATCACCCCGGCTCAAACCCTGGACCCAAAATTAGAATATAAATTTACTTTTTGATATCTAAATTTGTTAAAAAGTTACTGATTATATGAAATGTAAGAGTGACTTCAGACACCAGATTTAGAAATCAGGTAATAGTAAATTGAATTAAATTTTTGGCCGATGATAAATAAAACTAATCTATAGATGTTTCTTTTTTAATTTCATAGGATAGAAGAAAAATTTGCCAAATTTGAAAGTCATTTATCTCAGTTGGACATTAATGTTGCTAGACCGCTCTTGGTTTAAACGGTCATTATAATAAAGTCATAAAAATTGTGTATATTTTTTGTCGAAATACTGGTATTGATTTTACATGTGGTCGTTGTATGCTTTGACATTTCATCATGAATAGACTTACTAACGAGCAACGCTTGCAAATCATTGAATTTTATTACCAAAATCAGTGTTCGGTTCGAAATGTGTTTCGCGCTTTACGTCCGATTTATGGTCTACATAATCGACCAAGTGAGCAAACAATTAATGCGATTGTGACCAAGTTTCGCACTCAGTTTACTTTATTGGACATTAAACCAACCACACGAATGCGTACAGTGCGTACAGAAGAGAATATTGCGTCTGTTTCTGAGAGTGTTGCTGAAGACCGTGAAATGTCGATTCGTCGCCGTTCGCAGCAATTGGGTTTGTGTTATTCGACCACATGGAAGATTTTACGCAAAGATCTTGGTGTAAAACCGTATAAAATACAGCTCGTGCAAGAACTGAAGCCAAACGATCTGCCACAACGTCGAATTTTCAGTGAATGGGCCCTAGAAAAGTTGGCAGAAAATCCGCTTTTTTATCGACAAATTTTGTTCAGCGATGAGGCTCATTTCTGGTTGAATGGCTACGTAAATAAACAAAATTGCCGCATTTGGAGTGAAGAGCAACCAGAAGCCGTTCAAGAACTGTCCATGCATCCCGAAAAATGCACTGTTTGGTGTGGTTTGTACGCTGGTGGAATCATTGGACCGTATTTTTTCAAAGATGCTGTTGGACGCAACGTTACGGTGAATGGCGATCGCTATCGTTCGATGCTAACAAACTTTTTGTTGCCAAAAATGGAAGAACTGAACTTGGTTGACATGTGGTTTCAACAAGATGGCGCTACATGCCACACAGCTCGCGATTCTATGGCCATTTTGAGGGAAAACTTCGGAGAACAATTCATCTCAAGAAATGGACCGGTAAGTTGGCCACCAAGATCATGCGATTTGACGCCTTTAGACTATTTTTTGTGGGGCTACGTCAAGTCTAAAGTCTACAGAAATAAGCCAGCAACTATTCCAGCTTTGGAAGACAACATTTCCGAAGAAATTCGGGCTATTCCGACCGAAATGCTCGAAAAAGTTGCCCAAAATTGGACTTTCCGAATGGACCACCTAAGACGCAGCCGCGGTCAACATTTAAATGAAATTATCTTCAAAAAGTAAATGTCATGGACCAATCTAACGTTTCAAATAAAGAACCGATGAGATTTTGCAAATTTTATGCGTTTTTTTTTTTTAAAAGTTATCAAGCTCTTAAAAAATCACCCTTTACATACAATGAACTGTTTATATAATATGCTGGTATTTCGTTGTTTTTGTTGTGGGTGATTCCATTGGAACGGGTGTGACACTTTTGCTTAAATATGTTTAAATATCTCGCATATTCATTGACTGCGATACATCCAATTGAAAAGGTCAGGTTAAGCGGAACATTATTGCAAATATAAATGTGTCTTAGCGTTGTAAATATTGGAGATATACAACAAACAAAAGCGTCACGAGTGTGACCTTATCTTTGGAGAAAATCTTGAGGTTTTTCTTTTTTTCTTGAATTCGGTAATGTTCTTCCATTACAAACCTTTATTTATTTTTGCTAACCAAAAGAGTAGTTCATACACTTTCTTCTAAAGTATACGTCACCGACATTTTTCATGAATATAGGAAATATGGGATATTTAAATTGTAACGCACGTGAGGGAAATCCTGTTACGACACCAGTCTATATCTGGAAAAGGAAATGATCAGACATATTGTTGTCATCATTTTTTGAAATATAATCAAAAAAAGTATTATGAGAAGTATAAACATTACGAATGTTTATCGGGGGTTTTTTTAAATCACAAATTAAATTTGAAATTTTGCCGAAAAAAGGCTCACTTTATGTGGAACCACCCTTGTGTAAATATATATTGAATGTGTATTTTTTTAAATAAAGGGATTCATTAAGCGATGATGTTCATTTCGAAGTTGTTGGCTTTGTCAGTGGTAAAAATTTCAGTATTTGGATTTCACGATAACATGATATCGTTTCAATTCCCCTAGTTCTAGTCTTTAAGTACATATACAAGAATGCATTTTCGCCCGTTCACATTAAGGGTGGTTGTGTCTACACTCTTTTCAAACCTGTCTGAGTGAACGAGAAATTGTGCCGCCCAGAAGGGTGTGTAGTTTTGTGCCACAAGGATGTTTCTCAACGCCTTTGTCGAGTGGAGAAAATCAGAGAAACGTTGTGTTGTGGACAAAAAGTGGTAGGTTAAAATATATTTAATTAACACATTTATTAATCTAATTTGGAATAGCAGTTGTACTTGTAAATTTGAATATACATTTAACAGATATTCTCCACTTTAATTTTACATTTATATCGGTATCGTAGGCTGCGAATAAGTATTTATTTCATTCGTAGTTATTTCCTGTTGTTTATAGCGGCATAAAAGTTATTTATTTTGATATAAGGTTGGAAAATGATTGGACATTATGTGGAAAAATACTTATGTGAACTTAAGTGTGATCTCATTCAATTTGTGTCTTTTGACATAAGCTAAGGTGGAAAGAAGTTCTGCACATACCATTTAATCTCCTCAACTAGATAATCGACGTATTTAGTATAATACGTTTATTCTTTACTTGTTGGAGCTCCAAGAATTTGGAGAGTTTTATTATGTTCCCAAAAACTATTAAAACAGTGTTAAGCGTTTAACCCTTTGTAACAAAACCGCTGTCGAAAAGTTAAGCTCGACCAGTTACACACTTACAAATAGAGATAGGATAGAATGAGGAGGATTAAGAGAATTGTACATCGCCGAAGGAATTGATTACCTGACATGATTTGCAACCAAATTTAATTAAACTATATATATGTATGTATATATATAAAAACATTGGTCCATGTTAATATATCAAAGACTATTAATTCGAAAGTAGATGATGTATGTTTATAAGTAAAAAGATTGCGAGATAGCTTAAATAAAATTATATAATATTAGTTAAAATTAGGAATGTTCAGAAAGATAATATTTCAATGGACTGATAACAAAAATTATAAGTTAGGGTATTAATAGTGTGGCTTGTGTAATTCTGTATTACTTACATGACTTTATCCTCGGTGATGCGATCGCTGTAAAGTAGCAAGTTTGTCCTGTAATGTAAAGTGAAATTGTTTATGTATATGACAATCAGGAATGGTTAGGTTTTTATACATATATGCCAGTTAGTATGACATTCAAAAAACCAAAAAAAATGAGATATGTAAAATTTTACTCTCTAATTCGATCATTTCTGATTTTATGCACACCAAAGTAGTCTTTTGTGGTAGTTTGAAAGTGGTCTAAGTCACACTATATCCAAAAAGTTTTCTATTTATAATGTCCACTTTAAGTGATTTGGATAATTTGAAAAATATATAAAACGAAATTATTTGAAATGTAAATAATAAGTTCACTCTACAGAGTAGGAGGGTATATGTATATCATTTGGGACAGAAAAGAGTTTAACGCATCGAAGGAGTGACTTAAGACCCTAAGTATGTTTGGACCAAATCCGTTTCACGACTTCTTAAGGTGTTTGAGCCATGACCGTCTGAAATAACTTGAAAAGAAGATGTTTGTCACAATAGTTTATACAAAAGTTAGCTATTCTTTATTCAACTCTCAAAGCAAAATTGAAACCTCAAAACATTTTCATGAACGAATTTTGAGTGTCAGAATAAAATGCAAATACTGCATACATACTTAGATTCAAATATCATAGAAATACACAGTAGTTCTTGAACAAGTTACAACATTCCCCCAGTCTTATATGGATAATATCTCGGGCTCATCTTTTTAATTCGGTTGGAACGTCGTAAATTGTTGTGAGGAATGACTGGTAGGCTTGGCTGTTGATGAACTGGTGGTGATTCATTTCGAGGTGGTGAATTTACTGCACTTGTATAAATTGTAGCCTGACGACTCGAACAACTTAGGTCATGGTGTGTATTAATTGAGGATGTTGGATTTTCCGGAACGTTAATATCTATATAAATATTTTCTGTTATGTTGGTTGACGAAGTTGAACTTTCCGGAAAATGCAAGTCAAGTTCACTTTCGTTAAGTATTGTTTCGTGTGGACAATGCCTGGTTTTCAATTGATTTTGATGAATTCTCATAAATCCAAAATTTGTTTGAACAGTGTACAAATGTTTCCCATAAATTCCATTGACTTTGCCTTTAATCGCAAAGGTGCTTTTAATCACAGTAGTGTAGCCGATTCAATATATCCAAAATTGTTTATGACAATATCTCGATATTTTGTTCCTTTTTAAAATATTTTCAAATACAACATTTTAAAATCTTTTTCCAAATTGAAAATTCTATGTCATATTTTAAAAAGGTTACTAGAAAAACTTCGTTTTCGTAATTGAAAAAAATACAATTACTACATTCCGTTGACGACCATTGGCAAGTATACATGTTTGACATTTATAATTGTCCAGGTGAGTGACCAAATATGAGCCTATACTTATAGATGAGTGGGGCGGTAATTCTCTATCTGACACCAAGTCGCCTTAGGAGCCAATAAAATTGTTCATGGAATGTGTTCCTCTGATTTAAATATTTCCAGAAACTGCTTAGGACTCTAATTTTTTTATTTCACTATTTTGACATTGCAAAGAAAAAATAATTTATTTTATTATTTTTTCTTCATTTTTTTGGTAAAAACGCCATCGAGAATCCAAGACCTTTTTAGTTGTCCATCTTTTACCTCTTTGTGGGTATAATTTTAAATGCCACTCAACACATTGAAGCCCTTTAGCGTCAGAGATGTTTGGATAACTTTTAATACAAATGTGGTTAAAAATCTTATTAAAATGTATCCATCGTCCTGCACCAGGCTTATTAAAAAATAACAGTTTTTAGAAATGCTAAATGTAAAATGATGATATTCTCTAATCCTAAATACAGCCAGTACTCATACGACTGACACAGACACAAGCATGTTGCCACTTTGGAAGCACTTGAATGTTCTACGTACGAAACACAAGGGGTGGGACGTCTTTGCCTTTTGAATTTGCTACCTTTTGTTGTACTTCTTTAATGCCAAACGTATTTGTGGGGCTTGTTGCTGAGACGTTTGACAATTCTCGGATGTGTTGTATCCCAAGCTCGTGTGTGTGTGTGTCACTACCGCCCTCATGACATTCAGACACAGTTAATAGGATGTTCTCTTAAAATATTAGTTTTCCTTTTCACTTTGCTTTTCCATTACAGACAATTGATATGATGGTTTGTGATGGCCCGTTGGGTGGTTGTTGGCTTCACCCACTCACTCACACCAGACACACACACGCACACACCGATTAGGGTTGTTGTTGTTTATCCATGGATCATGTTATTTCACTCCAAAGAACGCCTCTCCCATCGGCAGGGATGTACCAGGATTTGTTAGAACAAGCACTAATGCCATTATGTGGTTGCCCCATCCTCGGGCGTGTTATGGTCCATACACATACACAGACACAGACAAAGTCGAGGAAAAGACTTGTTCCTTGTTGAGTACATAACTGCCATAAATGAAAAATTAGATACCTTTTGCATCTGGTTTCTTTGCAGCAGAAGAGTTTGCCCGTTGCCATGTCCTCAACATGACAAATTGCACTAATAATCCGTCCATAGTTAAACTTGTTTTCACCAAATGCTTGATTTGACTTGGTGCCTTTCCAGTTTCGCGCCCTACTAAGTAAGGGGACCAGATGTTGCAGCCATAAGTAACTGAAACTCTCATTACGAACGTCCGACAACAGCCAGCATGTACGCATCAAATTTCAGCTGCATACGTCGTCGCTCCAATGGCAAATACCTAAGTATGCACATACACAAACACACATGCAACACGACATGTGTACTCGTATGCGTGTAATTTTTATGTGGCATCATAAATTATATAATATTCAAATAAAAATAAAAACAAAAATAACATTGGCACGTTTTTGTTGTAGTCCTCGCTTAATGACATTTGTTTGTGCCTCCTCGCACAGTACAACGCCCGAGTGAGCCCCCCCGCCCCGCCCCCAATACACACATGCTGAAGTTTTTATAATCGGCACATCAAAAAAAAAAAAGTCGAGCAACTTTCCATAACTTTCGCAGGCGAGAAGCATTGTGGTCGTGCTTCGTGTGGAAATGGGCCCGAAGAACAAAAACACGTCGAAGCCATTGATGATGATGCCCATTAAATTGTGGTCATTTGTATGCAGACAATGTTGCCCAAACACAGACAAACCGGCTGTTGCTTTCCGTGTACTCGCACTTGCATTTTGGTATCATTAATGACCAGAAAGCACAGAAAGCAATGGCTCCGGAGCTGCAATAAATAAATAAATGTTTAAAGACTCCGAACTGATGTCCGACAGGATGGCGAGTTAGAAAAATTCGATGGTTTAGGACCCGCCTATGTCTGTTGTAGGGGCGTGTCGAAATTTATTGTTGGGAGTGGAGGAGGCAACATTGCTGTACTTAAATCTATAAAAATATAATCCTGAGTGTCATCCAACATCAGCGAACATATTGATGTCCGTAATGACCATCATGTCTGACATAATACATATTTTATAACTTGCGAGGCTTAATTAATAACAATAATAATAATTACAACTATTTAATTTATTAAGTGTATTTTACGAATTTCGAATCACAATGATAATGAAAAATTATAGTGTTGTCAATGTATCGAATGAACTCAAAATGGGAGGAACCATTTGCTCGTTTAATCCAAATGAATGTGATTTCCACCAACTGTAGGTGCTTTCCATAAATGACGAAGCAAAAATAGTTTTTTGTTTTCTGCTATCACAGCGATCATAAATGTTGCCTTTGACTAAATATTCAATTTCATTCGAAAGATTTACATTATCATAAAGTACTTTATTTGTAGTAATTTAATCATTTCATGAAATTTCACAAACTAAGATGAGGACTGGTGTTGTAGTGACTAGGTAAGTTATTGGTAAGTTTATAATGCAGTCGTATAAACAGAATACAACCAAGATGCCATCTATCGGATTCATCGCAAATTAAAAATAAACTTTCTCGTCCGAACTTCGACAACGAATGTTGTTTGTTGATTAATTCTGATTAATATCATTCACATACCCCTTTAATCGAACATAATAAATACAATGACTTTGTTTTATGCTGGCTATCTATACGCTTACATAAATATACAAACAAACTAATTCCAAAATGATTTGAAATCGTTTTGCCGGGAAGAAAAATAAAATTGCGACAACAATCATATTCGTATTGCGAAAGTAACCTCAATTGCAGAAGTTTGTGCGGCTACGGCGAAGCGTCAACGCAATACCATGATAAAATGGCGATGTAGCCTGATTATCACCCGGATTAAATCCAGATTATATCGCCAAAATATCATTTGGAAGATAAAAATGCAATATTACCAGGATTCAATTTTCCACATTCTAATTCAATCGTAATTAATATTACATGAAGTGGTGAATGAGAACTGCAACAACAACAAACATGATAACAAAACCATAAAACAATTAATAACAGTTACAAAGTTAATAGAAGGGCATCAGAGGAAATTAATCACTGCAGGTTTCGCCTCATTATACGCTCACTCTATATAGTAGGAAGGTATATATAATTTGGGACAGAAAAATGTGTAACGCGTTGAAGGAGTGACTTGAGACCCAAGTACGTTTGAACCAATTCCGTTTCACACCATTTTACGATGTTTGAGCCTTGTCCGTCTGTCTAACTGGTGTACACGATAATTGTCAAAATTAATTGAGGAATTAAAGAATTTATTGAAACTGTGCACATTAGGGCGGGTTGATTTGTATGGATGGAAAAAATAAAAATCGTTTAGCAAAAACGTAATCTACATTAATTTCTAAGAAAATTCTCCGAAGAAACCATGGGTCTGAAATAAAATCCTAATCCGCGCCTTTCGACTTGAAAATATAAGAAAAAAAAGTTTTTTCCAAAAAGAAATCGAATTTTCTGAATAAAATTATTTAGTGAAGTATTGCTCATGGTAATATTTTTTCCAAACTTAGTTTATGTTCGAAGATGGGCGAAATTGCCACGCTCCTTCTGGTACCTCCGACACAAATTGTCCATATTCCTATGTTAAATTAAACCCGATATAACTTACGAACGGATACTCAGAATCAGCTATATTTTTTCTGATATTTAATAATATTTTTATAGCCGCTTTGACTGATATATGGAGGTGTTTGTCAAGCCTCTTCTAGTAGCTCCAATTGCTACCTGTCCTGCGTAAAATTACTGCTTTTATGACTTCTGCTATGAAAATTGATAGTTGACAATATTTTTGTAGTCGTGATAACAACATGAAATATGACCGATATTGCCATAACCCTTCTGATACCGACCAAACAAACTGGTTAACATAAAACTGGCATATCTTCCTTACGGATAGTCGAAATCAGTTGCAAATTTATATTTCAAGATGTCACATTAAACATAAAAATTATTTATAAATAAATTCTTTACAACTTCTATATCGGTGTCCGAAATCCACCTATGGCACAAACAGTTCCATCCCAAATAATATAAGAACTTTATAAATTTCAAATCCGAGTATTTGGATTTTTTTATGTTTAGTGGGTCGGTTTAATTCGGCCCTTCATATAGAAAAAAATGTTTCTGTTTAATCTAACTGATATTTTTGCAGTTGCAATATGGGTTGCATAAAACAAATGAAATGCTTATAATACAAATCTAAATCTAAATTCCGCTTACATACCATTAATTGAAGAAATTAAGTTATAATTTTGAATCGATGGCTTCCCTTTCGTTCGCATTGTCTGATGAAATCGTACACCCAAAACATGTGTAACAATTATCGGCTTGCCAATGGTCCTCCCACCATGTCACGTGAAAACTTGTAGAATCTCTTCTACTTGCGTGTCTGCTTATGGGATGTGAGTTTATTTTGGAATACTTACAATGAAATTCGAAATATGCAGAGATTTCCAATAATTACCACATTCACGGTTAATCTCTTTTCAGAAGTCAATTCAAATCCAACGCGAAATGATGAAAATTGGAGATGAATTGAGGAGTACTTCAGGGTAATATCCCAGTATGACATAAATCATCCCCGTTTATTTGGATCCATTGTTGTGTCTGCAGACGTTACATCAATATTATAATCTTATAAATATGGCAATGTGTGGAAAGAGATTTTGTATTAATTTTCGAATTTGAACATCCTAAACGCTGGGAAGATAAAACTGTTAAGATTTCCACTGTTGTCAATAAGAATGCATAGTGACTTTGTCATTTTTGCGGATGAAACCTTTATTAGGGGAGATCATGAGATTAAATACTTGGGAATAAAACTTTAAAGTAATTTGAAATGAGAAGCACATAAAATCGAACAGGTCTTCTGCAATTGGAATACTGTATACATTAAGGTGGGAATTAGCTGCTGGTTTGCCAAGTGTTACTCTATTGTCACCTTGAGTATTTGCTGGTAGTATACGGTCGTCAATGTCAGTATCATTGTACCGAGACTATGCAAAATTTATCTTACAAATACCTGGCGTATATTTATTGTTACCGATTCACAACGTTGGATACTGATAAATTTATATTACATTAAACTCTAGAATATAAAATACGGGAAATCCCTCGAATCTCCTAATATATAATATATATAATAATAAATTAATATACTTAACATTTCCATGTATTTTCGTATATAATTAATATATTTATTTGTAGTGATTGAAATCTGTAAATGTCAATATATATATATATATTTAATTTTAAAACCATATTGACTGTTACAAAAATCCAGTATTTTTTATAATATTTATTCCTAATATGAAATAAAAATTAATATTATTTGAATAAATATGGAATTAAAAAAAATGTATTTTAGTTGAGGATTGCCATCACATCCAAGCCAAGTTAATGTTAATATAAATGAGGATCCACTCACAGCGATTACTCCGAAGAACATTCGTGATCCATCCTGGAAAATACAAAATCCGCACCCCAAACTGTCCGCAATACCGCAAGTTCTATAGGGCTCTCAATGTTGTCCTCCGACAGAGTGTAGTGTGATGGCCACCTGTTTACAAGTGGATGACTGTTGTGTTGTTTGTTGTTGCTGACGCTGTCTCTGTCGTTGTCGTTGCTGCTGCTGCTGCCGTTGAATTCTTTATGTGTCATAAAGTTTTGTTTATGTTCTGCTTCATTTCGTAATTAAATTTAATTAAAAATATCCAAGCACCTCGCCGAGAGCTTAAGCATGTAATAAACGAGGAACAAACAAACCGATAAACGATTTTAAAGGCACAAGATGGAATCTCCTTAAGACGCCAGGTAATTATGCGTCCACATAAACCCAGGTGTAAATCTAACGAAACAAAAATACACAACGAGCTTCCATTAGGCGTCCATACCAGTTGCCAGTGCAATGGGGGCGAAGGGACAGCCAGTCCCAGCCCCAGTCCCCGTTCCAGCTACTGGCTACAACAAACAAACCGGGATATTTCCTTTTAAGATCCTGATAGTTTGACAAATATTTGTTTTTAATGTCCTTCGCTCGGTGCCAGGGAGAGGTGATTTGTATCCGTGGTTTTGTCGACCACGGTGACCAAAGGAAGCCCGAAGTGTTGCATGTTTCCCAATATCCTTTCCACTTATACAATATACCTACACGTACATACAGACGCACGTTAGCCAGGCGTTGTTTCGTGTGTACGCGTATTACGCGCATTTTGCTTTTAACGACTTTGCATAAATTAGTGTTAAAACACCAAAACAAATGAAAGGCAACAAAAAAAGGAAAGCGGCAACAAGTATTCCGCCCTATTCCAGACTAGAATCCAAGACAGGGACCCAATGCATCCCCACATTCAGACCGTTAAAATGCGGTTAATAGCCAACCGAAGTGAGTGAGAAGTGCTTCTAATCTCACATATTTATCGTTGTTCTCCAACACGAACGCGAACACGAACAGATCGTTTATTTAAACCAAATAATGAAAGCATAAAGTTGGAAGGGTCCGTCCAAGTTATACCCTACGTCCATAGAGATAGTTATCCTGCTGTTCATTTGGGGATACTTTCCGGAATTTTTTTCTGAATACCGTTACTGAGATTGTTAGATCAGCCTACAAGTGAAATAAGACAGATAAACGGTTGTTCCAGATAGAAGATGCCAAAAAGGACAACCGGAAATACGTTGGAAATTGCCAGCTAATGAAAACATATCGAATCTTTGTGCGCGCATGACGAAGCTCCTCAACTTATATTCTATTTACGGTCAATTACTGCCATGGTTCGTGAAAGTCAAGTCGACGATTACTTCGTGTGGCGTCAATTACTGAAGAATTAACCAGAGTTAAACAAGTTGAAGAACTACTTTATTAAATATTTTAAGTTGCAACACCATTTCGAAATATTCACTTTCAAATTCGAAATAAATGCCATACATCACTGCAATCCTTTGCATTTTCGTTTTCGTAAAACTAAATTTCGGAATATCCGTTTTCACAACAATTACATTGGTGGCAATAGAGTGTCTCAAATTATAAATTAAATTTAACAAAGTCAACGATTGCGTATCTGCTGCTAATGCTTTGGCAACAAAAGGATTCTACGCCATATCAGCCGTTCTTTCAATTCGCCAAAGACAAAATCCAAATATTGAACTCCCAAAAATAATCATGAATGCAAACATGCATTTAACTCCACCAGCAGCAATGCAAAAGCACAACAAGCTGCATTGCCAAAGGATGCTTCCGGGAGAAATAACCATGCGGAGAACGCCATTTCTTCTTAACCCGCTGCACCAATAAAGGCAAATTACAGAATTGTTCAGCATTTGGTCGGTCCATCGTGAAAGAACCAACAGATAAGCCACCTTCTCTGTCGACACTCGATGCTGATGTGCCTGTACATGGCGTACTTGAGCTGTGGCAGGAAAGTGTTGTGTCGAGTTGAATTCTTGGCATGTTGCAATATCCCAACCGCAATAATACGAAAGTGTTTACAACTCTGATTACTAGTGGCGGGCCAGCGTCAAACACGCCGAGAGTTGGGCAACAGAACAGAACAAATGGAAATTATAGAGAGTATTGCCGGCAGCAGAAAGTATCCGAATAAACATACATTATTTGCAGATTCCAACATGAACAACCAGCAATCACATTATTGGCATTCGGCACCGCCTTTTAATTCTTTAGATGGGCATTGTTTTACGAAGTAATTTAAAATGACCTTATTTTCATACGCCTACGTCGTCCTTATGTACGAATATAAAGAGGACGCCAAGAAATGAGCAACGTTAAGGTACCATCCAAACTTATTTCGATACTTAGGCCACTAGTAATTCCAAGCAATCCAGGAAAGAAGATGATATGATGGTTGACATCTAGTGAAAGAAATATGAATGAAAACATATGATGACATGGTCATGTGTACATTAGGCAGGGTCACGAAACAAATAGTCTTTTCGCCACTCAGGAATTTTGGATTGTTTAATTATGATTTGAATCATACGTCTCACTACGGGTCCAGATATGACATTCATAGGCCAAAAGTATTTTTTTTCATTCGTTAATATTGTTTTTCTTATTAAAATCTGGCAGCAACACTCCTAAACAGAAGAACAATAATATTGTGGTTGTTATACATAATTTATTTGTTTGGGAAAACTTTAAACTGAAAAATGATGAATCATAAAACTAGAGACGCAAACAATAGATGCTATAAAAAATCGGCCTTTCCAGAAGCCTTTTAAATTTTGAATTTATTTTTTAAGCTAAGCAATAGATTTATACTTTTTGTCTACATTTGTCAAACTTAAGAAAAAATCGAAATTAGTTTGAAGTGTGTAGTTTCTGAATATGTTTTTTATTTTATTTCAGACTATGTTTTTTACAAAATTCATTTGATTTGGTTTAATTCAGAATCAAAATTTTTAAAACTCTCTTTAGAAAAATTAACGCTGCAACGTCAATTTCCTTCCGATATGCATAATTTAGACATCATTCGAAAGGTATCGACCACAAAGGTATTCTAAGACAAGAATAGAAATGTATATTAAAAGTGCTAGCATGTGTCTTTTAATTAAAAAAAAAATATTCAAAAAATGCAACCTACAAAATTACATTTGAAAAACATTATTTAGGCGTGTTTAGCTCACAGACGGCTTGACTTATGGACGGAATATTTGTAAATCGTCATTAAACAATTCAAACATTATTTCTGTGGAATGAATGGAAATTAATTTTTAATTGTATGGACCGCAGCCCAGCCTAGTGTACATACATATTAGGCATATCCC
This sequence comes from Polietes domitor, assembly GCA_947397865.1. Taxonomy (NCBI): domain Eukaryota; kingdom Metazoa; phylum Arthropoda; class Insecta; order Diptera; family Muscidae; genus Polietes; species Polietes domitor. Next base: position 1,089,697 of record OX377618.1, on the reverse strand, counting down.
TGATTTTCGAACGACTTTTTTTTAATTCAACATGAATGTTGTACCGATAAGATAGTAAAACATGTCAAAATCTAGCTCCCTCATTGTTCGTGAATTATGAGAACTTGAAAAGTAAGAAAAATTATAAAAAATTGATTTGAACTGGGATCAAGACCATTTTGCATCTACATTTTATAGAAAACAAATTTATCTATAAATGGGATGGTCTGCACACTACCACTATAATGATTTTCGGTCCATGATGTCCATCTTCAGGTGGTTTCGCAGCGAGTTTTAATTTCTCTGGATTTATGAGCACCCCAAATATATATATATATATATATATTATCAACTACATACCCTTTGAAGAAATTTAAAATTTAGTTTTTTTTTCGTTTTATTATTACCAAAACAATGATGCTTGAATGATCCTTGTGAAATAAATGCTTTAAAAATATGGATGAATTTGTCCCCATTTAAAAGTGCCGATTTTTGGGATTTTTGCGGTATGTACAATTTAAGCGGAATGGTCGCTCAACATATGTGTCCCTCACAAAAACAATACCAAACTTCGGAGAGGCAGGACACCTACAAGCAACGAACGCGATAAAGGCCGTAGTATTATTTTCAAGGATCGGGAAAAATAATGTCGACTTGGCTGTTGCTTTGCCATGAACATGTATTTATCATACAAAACGTGGCTCGTTCGAATTTCTCGGCTAATGGATTGTATGATGGATACATGGACACACATCACTCATACGTCCTGGTGGACATTGCATTCCCTTCGGCTTCTCAAGCAAATAACACATACACTTATGTATGTATGTATGTATGTATATACACATGCATACATGTTTACTCGAATTCGTTTCCATGGAAAGACTCTGATATCTCATATCTGTCTAAGCACAGGGCACAATGACGGCATCGCAAATGTTTTGTATACAAAAATTTCATTAATTTCATCGTCGAGTCTCGTGTCTTGGCTGTTGCCGGAAATCCTCTTGTAATCCCATATGAGGGTAAACACAAATTTCAATTGGCACAAAACATTATTACATCGCAGCCAGTGAACATCAAAAGCCACCTTAGCCCAGGATGATGATGACGATGATGCCAAAGGAAAAGCAAATAACAGCGAAGTCATCATAACCGGCATTTATTAAATGTCGGTTAAATTGGATGGGCCACGAGTACCTATCTGCTCTGCTTGGCTCGCACTCGACAGCACCACCCACGGCACAGCGCGGGTCTCGCTGTGTGGAGACCCACGGCACATCCACGTGGCATCATTCATCAAAGCGGGTACTTAGGCAGGCTTTGCGTTTACTTTAAGTTACAGAAATGCGTTAAAGTTGAAGAAATGAAAACAAACAGAAATATGGAAATCTGGCCGCTAATGTAAGTGAATCGAAACGAAACGAAGCGAAAGCCAGAAACACACAAAAACACGAAAACAAAAGCACACCCAACAAAGTATGCAAATCAGCCAGTGGAAGCCACGGTTTACAGCTGAAAGTGAATAATAAGCTTTTCGTTCAATCCCGCCAGCGCTGATTGCTGGGGGTGGGCCGGAGTCTATGACTTCCACGACGGAGTCGAACAAAGGGTTCCAGCGTCGTGAAGCTGTTTTATTTCATGCAATATTCATTTTGTTTGTTCTTTGATATATCTGAATATTTTGACGCGAATCTGCCTCAAGGACTCATCTTTTCCGTAGTCTCTGCTTTGCCACAAGTGGAATCATCAACAGGTCTGTGTGATACAGACTCTGATCTGACTCCCTATCCCCACACATGTGTACATGTCGAGGTAACAACAACGAACGTCAGATACATTTGCACACCTGTGCGTTTTGGATTTTGTCAATTAGGGTAATATTTTGCATTTCAAGAATTTTATAGAAAAATATTGTGAACAATTACATTAAAAAAAAAAATAAAATAAAAAAGAAAAGGTTTTTTAAATAAAGTAGACTCTCGTTAGCGGAAAAAGTAGTTCAGAAGCACGGTCTTCTTAGAAGGCATTACTAAAGAAATCTTTAAATGGAACATTCCACAAAAAGGGAAGTTTGGGTCACTTTGCAAATATTATTTCTTTCACGTATACATTCTATTCTATTTATATATTTTATACAAATAATAAAGAGAATATCGCACTTTCGTTTTCGCGAGGTCGTTGTCACTGTAGTTTACCAGCAGAAAATAAATGTATTTTCTTAGTTCAAGTGGGATTAGCCGTATTTAACTGCACTACAATTTTTGGCAATGTGTTAACGAGAAATAAGTTTAGAATTGAGGTAAGTCAAGATGTCCTGTACGTGACGCTTAATTCCTTCTTATAATTATAATTGTTCGAAAATTCTATCCGACAAACTCATTTATGCCATTTACAGCTAATTTTTAGAGGTCTGAAAAGGAACTGTTTGAAACAAAACGAATGTAAGGATGGGTGACATATAAATTAACTATAAAATTAAAATAGTTAATACAGAAAGATACAATTTGGATATGTATAGTAGGATGGGTCGCGGTACAGACAAATTAAAAATAATTCCCAGTCACCCACCACAAGTGAAGATTGGATTCTTTAACGACGATCTGTAAAATATTTCGTCACTGGATCAATCCGCCTGAGAGCTAAACAATAGTGAAAACAACTCCAAAAATCATATTTTCCCAGAGTAAATTTTTTGTGTTACATTTTGTCAATTTTTCCTGAAATAATAAACTTTTTAAATGTAACTATTTGTTCTTGTCTTAGTGTCCAATTATTTTTGTGTTTCTTATTTCATAGTGACAACTGAAAACTCTTTCGTAGTAGTATAAGTAAAAAATATTTTTCGTATGATGTCTAAACAATGAAAATGTTGCCTGTGAAAAATCAAAATTATGTTTAAATTATTTTCACAAAAATGAAGGCATAATTTAGGCATCATTGAAAAGGTATTGATTCCTTCTACATATTTTATATAACACGTTTTACAAACTATTTGATTCTAGTTGGCGCTTTGAAAACCCATAATAATTGACTATAAACGTCCAACAATTTGACCAATAAGTTAATCTAAGACAAAAATAAAAATCAATATTTAAAGTGCCTTCAGGGTCTATTAATTTAGAAAAAGACAAAAGTGGGACATACAAAATTACAAGGGAAAACGTGATTTTTTGAGGTGTTTTGAGGAATTTTTGCTCACAAATGACGAAATGTTTTGCAAAACATCATTAAACAATCCAATCTTAATTTTTCGGTGGTGACCGCATCAATTTATGTTTGCGATACACCCTAATGTATAGAGAACAAAAAAGATGCAGTTTTCCGTACCAAAAAGGAAAGCCTGGCTTGTTTTACCTTTGCGTATCTAGAGCTAAGACTTCTAAAAATCAGGTTTTTCTTAAAAAAATCGCATTTGATTATCCATTTTTGGCCAAATGTAAGGTATGACAGTAAATTAAAAATGTTCGAGAAGAGATCGGACTTCAGTTCAGTTGTGCGTCAATTTGTGAAGCGAGTTCATGAACAAACCAATCTGTGCACGCTCTCGTCCAGTGCGTTCGATTGAAAATATTGCTGCTGTGGCTGATCATGAGAACATCCATCAACATTAACTCGTCATCGTTTTCAGGAACTGAACATCGAGCCAGTCGTGGTAGTGATATGAATGATATTGTTTTCCATTCAACCTTTCCAATAAAACCAGAAATTTGATCAAATATCAGTACCTATTTGTTATAGCCGATTCTAATATAAAATTTTAAATGGTCCACCCTATATTATCGCCTTTCTAGTACTAGCATAAATTACAAAAATGTTTGAATAATTATATCATTCAAAAATAGCAAGACCTTCTAAAGAAACATTTATGTTGTGCGTGTACGTGATTAGAGGATTATACACAGAGAATTTCACGACTCTAGCTGCAATACTTTAATAGGTATCGCTCACAAAAAAATAAAAATTGAACACTTCATGTTTCTAAATACTACAGTTTAGTCAGGACGAATGTTTCATAATTATATCATTTGTCTCCATTTTACCCCCTTTCTTAGTAAGCGTCTCCGTCATATTGTGGAACTACCCTCCAAATTTCATGACGCTGATCAATGACTCAGTCCGTCAGTCACCAAGCAACAGTTTTATATATATATATAAATAACGAGAAGTAATAGTTTATTTTGTTGTACATGACGGTGGAATGATCCAAAGGCATATTACACAACTCTTAAGCTATCAAATGGACTCCATTTGGTAGCTTATCCATTTATTCACCCCACACCAGGAACTGCGATCCTGCGATACTCTAGTCTATTTCCAATCGTGTATCTCGACGTATTTTCCAATAATCTAATTCAAAAATGTTCGATGTATCAAATAAGCGATTCTGAACCACTGTGCGGCTAAATCGTAGGCTCCGTTCCTTCCCTCTGTGTTCCATGAGATTTCCAGAATTCCACGTCCAATTAGAATTCAACTCAAATTCTACCCAACGCTTGTTCGAAGAGAGCCACAAAAGAAAAACGAATAAATGAACGAAAAGCTACATTTAAATTAAAGAATTTTCCGAATTTATGAAGACACATCAAAAGTGGCTCTGACGTGGCTTTTCACACCATTTTCTCCTTGAATTGCACTTTTAACACCTGACATGCCAGCACTGCACTGCACAGTGTTCGCGGCGAGCACATGTTTGCCTGGATGCTCGAAATCGACCCCTGTATTGGATTGTTGTTTACTCATGTCACGTTTCGGCAAAGTTTTAAAACTTGCACTTTTCTTTCGCAAATAACTTTTTTTATTTTCACAACATAAAGTTTTCCATTTGCAGAAAATTCTAAGACGTTTATCAAAGTTTCTCCTCGGCTCTAGCTCAGGCATTTGCTTGCACAGTTACGTGTACAACAAGTCATGCTGCGAATGACCTATATTCACATACATACACAACGCATGCACACATACATACATACATGTGTGTATTAGGTTGGTCCCATTGTGAAAATAATAAATTGCGGTAGTGGCCTCGTAGCTTTGCATTTTGTCAAGAGAACGTCCGTTAGGGAACTGTGAAATCTTCTCTGCGTGTTAGTTGGAATAAAGTTAAAGGCCGGCTTAGAAGCTCAGTAAAAGTGATTATAGTAATTCTCGTCGTTCCATTGTGGAACAGAACAGGTCATAAATAAAATTGATTCATTATTACACAAGTTTTCTTTGCACAGACTCTACCACATCATGTTTTTGTTACTGTCCTCCACAATAATGTGGGAAAGTGTCAGTTGTCCGTGGCCTCCATATGACTTTTGTTGTCTTTCGAACTCTTTTTGTTAATCGGAAATTCTCTCTTTTCTTTTTTTTGCGACCCAACCTAATGTCTATACTCGCTTAGCTACTCAGTGGAAACATCAACTTTTTTGTTTCCATTTTAGTGGAAAAGTCTATTTAAATTTTCGTTAAATACCTCCTCGGCGTCTGTACGAGTCGGTTTTGGGGGAGATCACCGCATGTATCCGGGTGTACTGGTATCCTGGTATTCTGGTACATGTAATAATGACACATTTTTCTGGTTTTTAGCGAATTTCCTCCTGCACACTGTGCTAACTAAGCTGAAAATGTGTCATTTTCAATATTTCAGTCATCGCTGGAAAAAGCGAAGAATTTATTTCACTCACGTTTCTCATAAGTTCTTCATTAATGCGCAAAAATGGCAAAACATCTTTCTTTAAAGGTGCCACATTGCCACGGTGGCACGGAGCCGTTCGGCGATGGTGTCAGGCGGAAGATAACACAGTCAGCTTCGCCAACGACTCACTGTCCACCAGTGGCATACTTGTTATACAATATTCCGTTGGCTGTTTGGGGCGGGGGTGGCGATGACGATGACGATGACGATGACGGTGGAGTTTCACGGCTGTAAATATTGAGTGACATGCACCCTTGACAGCGGAGTCAGAGACGAGTGCTGCCATGCATAAGGAATCAGGAACATGATGTATTCAGTGGTGTGGCTGTTACGATTGTAAGGACAAGTGCATTTTGGATTTGTTCATCAGTTTGGGATGTCGAAACGCGATGATTTCCAGAATTCTTGCTCTTTATTTCTTCTAGTGATGATATTAAATGGCGAGAATGGCTAATTTGGTTTTCAAATAAAAAAACACTACAAATATAATTCCAAGTATTTTGAAAATACTTAAAGAATGCACAAAATTCAATCATTTGAATGTTGTCGGCGATTAATACCTAACTAACACACCCTGTAAATAATAGCTGGAAACATATCAATGGACTTACTTCAAAACATATTTAATTCGCTAGGAAGTATTTTTATATCTGAATACAATTATTTGTATATAAAATGTTTGTAAACAATGTAATATATTTTGTGCTTCTCTACTAATTTGGGTGAATCATTTATTTAAATAGTCCGAGTAATTGCTTGAGTATTTACACAGCCACCTGAATAAGTATGTCATGGGCCGGAAATCACGTAAAGCCATGTAATTAATGTCAGCATGTCATTTGTAAATAAATTTGTATTCTATCTATAAAAAGAGTTGTGTTACTGACTGACTTATCATTGATCAGCGCCCAGAACAAACGTCTGAAGTCAAGCATCATGCAATTGTCAGGGTAATTCCCAAATATGACGGAAACGCGGACTAAGAAAAGGTTTTGCGAATTTCGTACTTTTAATTATACAAAAAAAAGGGATAAGCATCGAACCTTTGTCCTCGCTAAAGCAGCTAGAAACATGAAAATTGGATTTTTAGAAATTTGTACTTTTAAGAGAGAAAAGAGACAAAAAGGGATAAAAATGGTACCAATTTATGCAACGCAGATATATTCGTAAAAATGGATATTTAAATTTATCTGACAACGTAGACTTGCAACATAATTGGATTTTTCGAAATTTGTACTTTTAAGAGATGCGCGGGACAAAAAGGATTTAAAAAATAGTACCAATTTAAGTATTGCAGTCGTGAAATTTGGCGTGTACATTCCCCCGACCACGTAGATGATTTTTTTAGAATTAGTAGAAATGTTACAAACTAAAGTATTACAGCTAGAACCGTGAATTTTGGTATGTAAATTCCTCTCACCACATAGAAGCGCACTATAAATAAAAAACATGTCCTTAAACGGGTGAGCGGCACAAAAAGGTATAAAAATGGTACCAAGTGAAGTATTGCAGCTAGAACCGTGAATTTTAGTATGTAAATTTCTCAGATCACGTAGAAGTGCAGTAAAATTGGATTTTTTGAAATTTGTATTTTTAAGAGGAGCGCGGGACAAAAAGGGATAAAAATGGTACCAATGTAAGTACTGTAGCTATAGTCGTGAAATTCATAAATACATTTCTCCGACCACGTAGACGCGCAACATAAATGGATTTTTTGGAATTAGTACTTTTAAGGAGTGAGCGGGATAAAAATGGTACTAACTAAAGTATTGCAGCTAGAATCGTGAATTTTGTTAATGATTTTTCAAAATTTTTACTTTTTTGGAAAGAGGTGTATAAAGTTGTTAAGTGGCCGGCTGCATCTAGAAACATGAGAGCGATAATATAAACGGCTCTGCAGTTGTAGAAAATCACTGTATATGAGCTATCCAATAGGAAGTTTCGAAATTACTATTTTAAATTTATCTATATCCACGAAAAGAAAATTCAATAAATACTATCCAAAAACAGAGATGGATAAAACAGATAACAAATAACTGGCTTTTCCGCGTGCGATGTAGTGGGCACTGTAGTAGTCTTGAGCCAAGACGATATCTCAGTTCAAATCAAATATTGATTACAGACCAAAATAAAATTTCCATACACTTGTAAATATCATATAGTGTACTTATGATATTTTTTTCATTTAAAATTAAAAAGGTACGTTTCTATTTTTAAGAAAATATATGTCTGTTTTAATACTTTCTTATAGATTCAGCGTCTATCTTTCGCCCCTTTTTCCAATTTTCATCCCAAGTTATGGGCTAAAACAGGAGTGATATAGGATAAAATTTGGCTATGAAGTCAAAATCGGTGAAGTTTGGATTTTTGCAACAATTGCTGCATTAACATTGTAACATATATATTACAAGCAACATTGGTTCTTAATACACATATACAAAATCAGCCCGATTGACTGGATAGTTGCGAGTAAACACAACAAAAAAGTCATGCATAACAGTCATGTTAGTCATGTCTCCCGCGAACATGAAAAATTATTCCATTGCACAGTGGTAAGTTTAAGGATCTATAACGTTTTTATTTACAATCATATAATTCTGAAATTCGGCATTTTGATATGTGAGATTGTTTCTGATTAAATAATGGGCGGGCCATGCACTTTTTAATAATGAGGAAATTTCCCTTACTTATTTATATACATCCGTCTTGAAAATGTTGTTAGAACTTTCTTCATTTTTTGATCATTATTGTGATTATTTCATACAGCTTCTTGTTGTGTTTGTAATAATATGGGTCACTTAAAATGACTCTAATGAAAATATTGCAAAAAAACAACAACTTAAGGTTAATAGCACTTACTTATAATCCTTTGGACTACTAAATGGTGTATAGTCACAACCTCTTCTCCAACCTGCTCTTATAGGTTTACTCCAATCAATGTTGGATGTTTTTATTTATTTCATATTTTAAAAGGTTATTTATTGGAACACTAAAAACACAAGTAAATAAGTACGCGAATTTCACAAACAGTATATTCAAATGAAGATTACAAGCCAAATCTTCAGCAAAAGCTTAATTTTGCATCAAAAAAGTTGTAAATAAAGTTGGAAGTTGTAATTAAAGTTGTTTGTAAACTGTAACACCTATATAATATATATTTTTTTTAAATACGAAATGGTGTTATTTCAATAGTTTTCTTTTATTTGACATCAAAATGTATTTGTTATCTCTGTGCATTGGTATTTCTTCCTTACCGTGCTCAACAAAACTATCAACTTTTAGACCTATTAGACCATAGTATGCCAACTTTGAAATTTTCAAAAAAAAAAAAATATTAAAAATAAAAAATATAACAATAAAAAATAAATTTTTAATAAAAAATTAAATGAAAAAATTTAACCCTGTTTAGTCTTGACCAATTAAAAATATGAGATCTTTACAAAATTGAATTAATTGAACATGCATATGTACGTACAAGAGTTCAGCATATACATTTTGAGCTTTTCATATTTGGCGATGGACATTGTGCTTTTAAACAATTTAGGACTCAAATGTAATCATCAGAAGTGATTCGTGATTATTCGAAATTTTTGTTTCAAGTTTAAATTATTTAATTAATATTATTTCTAATTTAGCAACACCAAATAAAAAAGTGAATCTTACAAAGTTAAAATGAACTACAATATAGGAAAATTAAACATAATGAAATGTTAAATAAATTTTCCTGCTATAATCTTTTCACGATATTATGACAAACCTTGAATATTAACTTACTAAAATGGAGGAACATTTTACTAAGTTTTTATTAAAACAAGGAGCATTCAATTGAAAAAATTGAGGAAAATATCTCTTTAGAATCGTATAAAAATGACAGCATGAAATAATTCTCAAACGTTTCATACTATTTCCGCTATTAAGAGTTGAGCTATTAACCAATGATTGTATTTGATATGATTGTTGGGAAAAATACTGTAGCTATTTAAGAAATGAGCCTCTTAGAGTATTTCCCCATTTTCACTAAATCTGGTTGGAGATAATCAACAGTTATAGATGTCAAACTCCACAGGAACTGATAGATTTAACTTTTGGACATATCGAACTATAGGCAACCACATTCAATTGTTTTTATAAGTTCATAAATATATGGCACTATAAAGATCTAGACATACTATAGCGATAGACATATTTTGTAGTCCAAATTCCCAAATGTAATTTTTCCATACCAAAAATTGTTGTGTTTTTTCCTAAACCTAGAAACATTTTTGAACACAAATAGGAATTTACATAACTTTAAGGATTTTTGCTTGATTCAAAGAAATGCTTCTAAGTAAAATGACTATCCTATAGGTAAACTTTACTCATACTTAATCAATTTTCCTAGTGAAAATGACATTTCAACTAAACTATATTCTACTCTCATTTAGGAAGGCTCTTATATACGACAGACGGGTGCGACTCCTTTCTCCCGCAACTTCTATGAAAATACTCCATCTTGCGACACCTCCTCTGCGGACGACAGTCGTTAGTTAGCGTCATATTGTTTCATAGATGGCCATAAGTACACCTGACTGTCCGCAGATACCCGCGATGGATTTGTAGAATCTATTTCAATCACAATATCATGTTCGCACTTAAGTAGATTTTGGTGTTGCCTCATATTTTGGCAAGTGTCGTGTGGAGCTGTCCCTTTTTCCACATGATATGCGTTGCTGTTGTCCTGTTTAAAGAGTTCTTCTCACCTTCTGCTAAAATTAATTGTGCGCAACACATCGCACTCTGGACAGACAGGTTCATGTGAGCATTACTCCCCCATAAAGTGACAAATACCAAATACAAATGCAAAGAGGTAAATTTACGATGGCAGACCGCATTTGAAGTGCCCACACACAGAGGCGACTGCACGTCAAACAGCTACACACACTAGCAAAGCAGTCAGTTGAGTGGATTCGTCAGCAGCATCACCAGCTGAAGCCACTGCCGTGCAGTTCGGGGAAATGTCAACAAAGAGCTACTTCAACGTACACAATGCACGCCACGCCATACGTCATAGAAGACGGACGTCATGGTGCCACCATTGCATTGGAGTAGATTTGGTTAGCATGCAGACCGTGGCTGATTTAGCATCAGCTTAACCGAACATAAAACTTTCATTTCATTGGTAAAAAGATTAAACCAAAAATGCATTTTCGCCAGACTCGTTTGCAGTGGTTGGACTCACATTTAAATAGGGCTCCACCGGCTATCCTGTCGTACCATCTCCCATCTCTTTTTTCCGGCAAATCGTTTGTCAGCCACGGCCACTCTTCATGCCACTTTTCAGACAGACAAATAAATAAATAATCACCGACAGACAAACTCACACCTCGCTTCCGAAGTGCTCTTTGATTTCGAGTGGCCGCGAATTATTGCAGATGTTTTGTTTAGCAAAAATGCAAACAGTTCAACGAAATCCGTGCATTTGGCAGATGCTAAAAAACGGATTAAAGTGCTCCGAAGTGAATGCAATGGACGACAGCACCAGAGCTAGCCACCCACCACGCACGTCCTCCTCTCTTCGCACAGCACTCTCTCCACAGGCACCATCCCCGAAATGTGTGTTTTATGTGCAAAATTGAATGTAAATCACATTTCGATAATGAAATCATTAAATTTTTATTGCTTTTGTAATTTGTTGTTATTTATGGTTTGTCCTGTCACCTTTTTTGCAAATATTACACATGAAAATGATTTATGGCACCTTTATTTATGGCCTCACCTTAAAACCATAAAATGCCGATAATATGCTCACTTTAAAACGGCACTGCGTGGCCATTAACCCGCCCCGCCCGTCCCGCACACCTCACCGCCAACATAGTAGTAGTGTTTGGTCATTAAAGGAAATATGGAAAAACGACAGTTTTGCAGTGATTTAAAAACTAATAAACGCTGCCGATACCGACCTGCAGATTATGTTCCGGGTCGATTTTGATTCAAATTAAATTTTCACATAAAACTGAGTGTTCACATACAGACCCCTGTCACCTTCCTTCCTTGCTAATAATAGACAAGTGGAGAGACTTAGTTTCAAGCCCGGCACATGCTCGAAAAGCATTTAATAATTTGCTTATCCAAACGAGAACAATGTATCCGAAATTTCGCAGACCTGTGTAAATGTTGTAGATGTATGTGATTACATCACTAACAATGGAGCGAAGAAGAATGTAGTCGCCCGCGTGTTACGCAAATGCAAAGACAACGCTGTTGGAATCATTTTCGTCGGCATTGTTGCAATTGTTCCATAAATAAGAGACGATTGTTTGTTTGGCATAAATCAAATTCGCTGGTATTCGGACTCAAATTGCTTCGGGAATGCATGCAAACCAACCACCAGGTGATGGTTCAGGGGGGGATTCTCTGCAAAGGTTCCATTAGACGTTGTACATTAGGGTGACTTTTCAAATGGAGGCTCGTTGAACGTACATAAATGTACCAAAATTGCATTTTACCGAAACATTCAGGGACTGGGATTGCAATGGTCGTACCCACACTTCGCGACATTTCTGAGGTACACAGAAAAAAATAAAATTAGGATTCAATTAAAAAATACTCGAATTCAAATGAGATTTTCGAATAAAATCTAAAATGTTATCTAGCGTGATAAGGAAATGTAGAAATTTGTAAGCAGTATATTGCAAATATTTCCCATATTCACTCGATGAAGAAATTCACATATTGAGTAAATTAATAATAAATAATAATATAATAATAATAAATTGAATTTCTACTTAAATGTGGGTTATTCCATATAAAGTGACCCTTTTTACGACAAAATTTCAAAAATCTTAGTCAATGAATATTGGAGATATTTAAACACATTTAATGAAAAGTGTCACACCCGTTCCAATGGAATCACCCACGTGTAATTAGAAAATGTTATGTTTGTTGAGAAAAGTTTTAGTCAAATGTTTCAATTGAGTGCTATTTTAGGAGTTACTAATTTTGACTAAACTATCGATAGGGATATATCACAGAGCTGGCTCCAAAGTATGAATAAATTGTCAATTCCCTTCTCATTTATTATGTGTTTTCAAGATATATACTTTAATAACAATAGATGCGACATTGGGAAAATACTGGATAATCTCTTCAAATGTCTGACATATATCCTATCGGAGAGATTTCCCTGTCAACTTTATGGCTGTCTCGATTCAATTAAACACAAACCCCCCTGCCGTATCATTGTTTGACAGAGGGCTTTGTGAACTTTTGCAACAATTTAGTTATCGTTTTTATACTTTTCAGAGATAATTATCCTATGATATGTCTCTATAGGTATGATCCAAATACTGTCCTTAAAGACCGTTTTTAAGGCTGGTGGTATAGAACTAGCAGCTGACATATCCAAGGTATTACACAGGGGGTCAATTCACCCCTCCAATGACAAACCGGTCCCCTTCATATGTTTGGGTCAGAACCACGACTGGTCTCTCTACCCAACAGGGACTTGTCCTGGAATAGAGATAAGATAACTTCCACTCTCACAAACTGTGCCAAATCTGACCAAAAAATATAATAATACGGTCAAAGTCATTTGTATGCCGATTATATCAAATAAAATATACTCGGCAAATATAACCAAAATCGTTTAAAATATTAGAAACCGCATATTTTAACCGATTTTGCGGAAAATGTCGCTTATGACATTCGTACGGCGACTACATATACTTAAATCTGTACTGATTTTCTTCAAATTCAATAGCCATTGTCCTTGCGACTTGTATTTTGATTACATACAAGGATAGATGGACAGAAAGACAGACGATCGGACTAATTAACGGTGACTCTATCTTGCTTCCTTTTGAAAAACTCACAGAAGGAAAGAATGTTAACTTCTCCTCTAAATTAATTAGAACTACTATTGATTAGGGTTTGGTATTTCCCCGACTTTTTTGCATTCCCGGGAAATTACACATTGAAAAAATAAATAAAATATTTTTTATTCTCTTCGCGAAAGAATTGTCAGAATCAAAGCCATAATAAAATTGGACTTTTTAGTCATAGGCACTATAGTTTAACAGCTGCATGATTACGGAAACAGAGAACTCGAATTCTTATGCTATGACGATTTTAATTTAGATAATTCGTTCGTCTAAAGACGAAAGTATTTTTAAAATATGAATAATAAATTCAACTCAGTGATTGCATATTTATAATTATCAAGTATAAATATTACTGGTTCTACATATTTTTAAAAAAATATATTTTTTATTTATTTTGATTAATTATGCTGCAATATTAACCGCTATGGAAAGGAAAAATATTTAACTATGATAGACTGAAATTACTTTGATTAATTTATTTGTTTGATAGTGACTCAGCAATTTTCTATTATTTTTAGTTTTTTTTGTAATAAAAGAAGAACAAAATCAAATGAGAATGAAATGTAAGTATATGTGTTTGAAATATTTTTACAGTTTCCACTAAACAAGTAAAATTATTTTCTTATCAAAATTATTATATATTTATTATTATATATTAAATTTGATTTGATTTTTCACGTGAATTCACGTCCATTTTTTTCGCGAAATCCAGCACTAGAATTTCAGGACCCGAAACCCTACCATTGGCATACTAAGTACGAAGTCAAGGTCTTGCATAAAGTCAAAATGGACTTATTTTACGAAAACGATCCCAAGTATGTTTTCTAATCATCATTGCTTAAGTGGCGCCACAATAAAAACAAAACTCTGCCTAATGTGCATGGACATTTACATGCCACCCTCACAAACATGCATTTGCGTTGCATCTACAATTACTACTGTTGTATTGTTTTGCAACGCTCAACGACAACATGTGATACCCACAACAACAATTGTCGTGTTCGACTGCAGCACTCGTGGCATCTTATTCCAATTAATTGAAATCATGGCATTAGTATTGACTATTTAAAAAGCCATCTCATATTGACAATTTTTTAAAATTTAACATTGACAAGAAAACGACAACTCTGATGAATTTTCGAATGAGATCTGTTACTTATTGTCGGTTGTCTGGGCCAGGATAATACATTTATATTTTCATAAGTACTTTAGGTGGGAGTTTTCATATCGAAAAACACAGGAGAAGATGAAAAAATGTGTCATTTTCAATATTCCCTTTTTCTTGATTTTACGAATTTTCCTCTACAAATCGAATGGTTTATAGAGTTCAGTTATGCTTCCAAATGGCAAAGGAGTCGAAGAAGGGTGTTTCGTTTGAAAAAGCTTTGAAAATAATCACAAATAATCGAACCTAGACAATGATATCTAATACGCGAATTGTTCATCAAACACGCCTAATATGTGCTTGGAAAAGTGTTATGCACGCCATGGACATCCATTTACATACGTGCATTCAGATAAATTCGTAACTTCGTTAGGATAATTTATCAATGCGCCATTTTAGATTCTCGGAATACTTTCGTCGCAGTTCTGGCCATACAGCAGACAGTGGGAACAGTCATCATCAGTTGAGTTCTTCTGCGGAATAGAATTACAGCGATCCGACAATCAATGAATTCTGTTCAGCATGGATTACATCTTTAGATCTTAAAATTTATTGCCAGAATATCAAATTACTGAAATATATTTGAAAGAGTTGACATCAGCAACAGAGTGGACATGTTACTCTTTCCACTTTTAATAATTTAGAGCAACATTAGTTTGGCAACAAGTCGTTTTCGTGGGAAGTTGAAATGTTGTTATTTTCGGCATTTCAAAAAGTTCGGTTGTGAATTAATACAATAAAAATTGTCATTGTCAAAATTGAATTCTTCTTCGAGCAAAATAAATGTTTTTTAATAATTTAATATTTTATCTTTTTTGACATTTTATGGATTTAAGCTGCGATGGTTTATTGGGATATTTTATTAGTCCTCATGAGAATAAAAATATAAGATTTTTTTAATTTTTATTAATGTTTAGTCAATTTAAACTTTTCCAATTTTGATGAACGCATTTGGTATTGCAAGATATACGTTTGACGATTATTAAAACAACCCAATAACGTTGCAGTTTTTTACTTAATCATTATTATTTCATTATTTCGTCACTGGGTCAACACATCTGTAAGCTAACCGCTCCTGAAAACACCTCTAAAAAATCCCGTGTAATTTTTTATGTTGCATTTTTGCCCAACATTTTTTTCTGAATTAATAGACCCTTGGAAGCACTTTAAATAACATTTTTTATTCTTGTCTTAGAACAACTCATTGGTAGAATTATTGGACGTTAATATTGATTTTTGCCGGTTTTCAGGTGACAGCTAAAAACTCATATTTCTTTGAAACTTTGTGTAAGATTGTAATGAAAAATAAATAGGAGGAATCAGTACCTTTCGAATAACGCCTAAATGATGAATAAAGGACGAAAAATGACGTCGATGACTCCAATTTTGTGAAATAATTTAATGCAGGAGATGGGTTCCACAGCCAAAATGTTCAAACACTTTAAAAAAATGAGCGCTACGGCGTCAATTTCATTCCGTGTTCATCATTTAGGAATCATTCGAAAGGTATTGACTGCAGCTATTTATTTTTTATAAAATTATACCACCAAATACGAAAACGTTCTTAATAGTCACTGTGAAAATCCACAAACAAATTACTTTAAACGTCCAATAATTCGACCAATAAGTTACCCTAAGACAAGGATCAAAATTTATTTTTTAAGTGCTTTGAAGGGTATATTATTTCAGAAAATAATTTTGGGAAAAAATGTAACACAGAAAAAATTACACCTGAAATGATTTTTAGGGTTATTTTCAAGAGCGTTTAGCTCACAGAAAATCATTATTAAACAATCCAAACTTTATTTTCGTGGGGTGACTGGAACTTGTTTTTCCATTTGAATGGACGGCGACCCAGCCTAGTGTTTAGTATAAAAAGTGCGAAAAGCGCCCTCAGAAACACCGGCGTAACTTTCTATCATATAGGGAACACCAAAATATTGTTTGGCATATGTTTGCTGACAAAATAGGAAATATTCGTGATTTGAGATTTGTTTCATAAACCCAGTTGAAATAAATGTAATTACAACCGCGAATTTTGTAATTTTGCCATAATTACAGCAATTACAGAAATTACAGTGTTATTATAAGATTAGAAATCTCTCATTTTGCAGCGGAGACAATCGCCTTTGTTGTCCAGCCCCGGCAATGCTAACTTAAATACATAGTTCTATTTATATATATAAATAAAAACCAAATTTTATTGAGAATACGAGTAGATCAATCGCCTTAATCCAAATTGTAATTCACAAAGAAATGAAAGTATTAAGTTTTCAAAGGACATTCTTTAAATTTTTCTATCCTAAAAATTAAAACTAATTTTCCACCATTTCATTTGATGTAAATAAAAATAATAAATATTAAGCAATTCTTCATATATTTAAAAATTTTAAAGTCCTGTACTTTCATCTGTTCATCTCTATATGGTCGTGTTCAATTCCAATACAAAATATAAAATTATCTCATGGTGTTATCAACGATATTTTATTCGCTCCCAAACATTTCATAGCATTTCATATCTTCTGTGGCATGAGAAAAGATCAACCAAAAATCTTTTGTATTTTTAAAAATTTGGGCCCAATGGACAATGGTTCCAATAACACTTAACCTGCTTAATTAGATTAATCCACAGGTCCTACTGATAGATCTTCAGAGGAAAATGTCCCCTGGCAAATTCTCACAACGACGGCTTTTTAAAGAAGCGTTCAATACAAGACTCACTAAAGTAATAAGCGAATAACTGCAATTTCCAAATAGATAAGTGATATGTATGTATGTACGTAGCAAACGCGACACACACACGAACACACTGCAGTGTTTTTGGCTTTAACTGTTGCAATTATCGCAGCAATCTAAAACGCATTTATCATTTGTTGCTTTTGCGACAACTCGGATTTATATTTGCTCGTGTGTCCAAATGTGGCATTCGCTATGCCACACACGCACATGGATGCACCCACATGGGGGCTGGAGCTGGGACAGGTACGGAAACATAACAGGTGTCGCGAGGAGAGTGCGGTGCACTTCCCCAAAGCTCATTTGCAAAGTTTCTTTTGGCAGCAACACCACATGAGCGAGTGTGTTCGAATGCGATATTTCATAAAATGTAATCACAACAATATAAATTATACACCTCCGTGTGAACACACCGATGTGTTTATTTGCATACACACGAGTATGGACGTGCGGCGTAAAAACTGCTCCACTGAAGGGCAACAACAAAGCACATACACAACCATCCAAAAACGGACATTCATGTGGGCACAGGAGTCATAGGGCGCTGTTTCACAAATTTATAAACACATTAGCACAAAAACTACTACAAACGTCCAATAATGCTAAGACAGGAATAAACATGCTGTCAAAGGTCAAGGGTCGGGAAGAAATCGGACAAAATTGCAACAGAAGCGAGAAGACTAAATATTTTTCAAATTATAACAGATTTTATGACTGAAAATTAGTTTTCTCTGCATGAACCCTGACCCAGTCTAATATATATACGTACATTCCCATCGATCCCATTAGGATCGTATTTATAATTTTTGTCCTTTCAAATATCGAATTCCACAAGTATCGAAGTCCCCAGTAATCGAGTTGGGAGATGGAAAATTCACAGATATTTTAGATTTTTTACTAGAGGCGCGATATGCCCCCGTCGAGGGCCCTGGATTGATGTACTAACGTACATATGTTTAAATCACTGCATGGTTTGAATATTTCATAGCTGAAAATCACAACAAAACAAGAGCATCACACACACTCACGCATACATGAATTACTCTACCAGCACTAAAGTAAATACGAGGACATGATGATGTGTAGGTGGAATGTCCGCTACTACGCGTGAGTACATATTTCAGTGTGGTGTACAGTAGGGTGTAATCTACTGGAATTTCATATCACAGGAATGCCACCAAAAGCCATTCTGAGAAAATAAAAATACGTGGTCGATACCAATTTAAACGCCGAAGCTCGATATCGTCTGTGTGTGCCTTCTAATCAAATGTACAATGACACTTCTTCTAGCCGATCAATAACAAATCAAACTATTTAGACGCGAAGGTCTTTTTTATGTCCAATTTGATACACTAGTTCCATGAGTCATAAACATTATCCTGCAAGTTTCAAAGATGTCGTCTGCATAATATAAATCTTGAGGCTGGCATTGTAGACCCTTTTCCTGGCACATAGTTGTCACATGATGTTGTCCAGTACAACAGTGAATAATACCCCCATATTGACCTTGAATGATCCATTGTATTCCCCGTTATATAGTACTTGCAGCTCTGCAACTCTATAAGCATTGTTCATTCTTGAGCAAACTTGAATGGATGAATGCTTCCTACAAAATCGTTCAGTATGCACTACATGGGCTTTGAACCACATCTCCTAATTCCTCCACTTAGCGATGGTAAGATGGTAATCTAGAAGTATCATCGGACAAATTAACTAGCGCTTTTCAGTACACCCTATTGTTGCATAGATGTGCTTAAAATAAGTTTTAATAACTGAACAGAGTTCAGAATGAATGAAATTTATGATTTATGTCCACTAAACAAATGCACAAATGAATGAATAAGCGAGCAACTGCTGCTATCCACTGACTGCTGTCCGTGGATGCTCCACGAGCATAGAAAATAAATAAATACTCGTATGTATGTATGTATGCATGTACAGTGCACAACAAACACTGCATTGGTGCGGTACTACCTCGACAGACAGCCGGACAAGCCAAGTGCATCCATTAGATTCACGTTCGCACTCAATTGCTCGCAAAATATGCTGTGTTGGCAATGCTGGACGGACGGACGGCCCATCAGTTGAATGCAATTTCTAAAAGTGTATGCAACTCGGCATCCCAATCGCACCACCGCCGACTTTCTCCACGTGATGTGTGCAAGGGGCAGAGGACAATTTTTAAATAGTCGCAAATGCAATTTCGGTGCGGTTGTTGTGTGATGTCGGTGTAAATTATTAGAAATTGCTGGCGGACACACGTGCCTGCATAGGTACGTACACTAAGTCGGCTCACTCACATGTTGATTACGATGATTCCCAAACTATGTCAGCTTAGCGATTGAAACAACTAATAATCTTTTTTACTATCGGCCAATCAGCTGAGACATGGATGCGGTGTATGAGAAACACATTTTAGAGAATCTATTGCCTGATTAATCCACATTTAATTATTCGCAATAGAAAATTAAATTACTTTTTAACTAACATTGACGAACTTTGTTTATTTTCCCAGGGATCGGTATAATCTTCTGGACCTGTGTAGAAATGACGTGGTCGCAGTTTGTTAGACGGATAACAATGTACATACCCTTCTTGCAAGTTCTCTATTATAAAAAACTAATTTTTCTATGACCCATCCCAACGTCTATATACACAAAATTCTACTCGATTCACAACTACGTGGAGCCAAAAACATTGAAAGTACCGCTAGTCGTACTTCATTCATTGGAGAATCGACAAGACTTTCAAATATCGAAATATATCAAAATCGACCTGTAGGATATTTTTAGATGTGGCATGTTTGCTGCAAACAAAAAAGCGTTAGCCACAAAAGAAACTCGCAAATGAAGTTTCAGAGCCCTGAATTCACAGCTAAAATATTTTTTTTATTTTTGTGGATTTTGAATTCTTTTATTTCCATGTGCATTGATTTTCTTATTGGTTAGTACATTTGATATTAATAAAAGTTATACGTTGAAGATTACCCAGACTCGATGGGATCTTCGCATGCCTTGTCAGCATTTACGTGGATCAGCCAGTGTATGTATATCGAGAATTCTTAGTGGATATTTTATGGGAGAAATATCACTTCATTATCATTAGAGTTAAGTTGGTATTAATTTTTCAAAATGGAATTGCACTTATGAACTGTTCCCGTCTCCTCCGCCCTAAAGCCGCATGTACTTGTCCTGTTGTTGTGATTCCATTTAGACCAAAACACACACATGCTGGCAGAGTATGAGCCGGATATGTGTGTAAGAGCTTATCTTGGTTTTATGGAAAGAAAGAAAAACGTCAACAAAAAGAAAATCAACAGCAACTAGCGTGTGCCGCCATGACTTACGCGGCAGACACATAAATTACACGACCATAAAACACAAACACAGGCATTGTTGTGTTTAAATAAAACATTCCCGTTCCGTGCATATGCGAGTATGTCCGCCACCCGTGCGAACGTACATTTTAAGCTCTTGACAATGGCCAACAAAAACCTAAATAACTTTTAAACCTTTGTTATGTTGCTCCTCGTCCCAACCGCTCGTCCTGCCAACGATTGTCTGAGACAGACGACTCATCCGTGTGTGTGTGTGTACGAGTACATACGTACGATCATAGGTAGGAGGGAGTGCGGGAAAGAAGGACATAACGCACTTTTATTAAATTTTATAAAAACATTTCACCAACCGAGCAAATTTGCTCGTTCTGTCGCTACTCATTCCCATCAACTCCGGCAGAGACCGCATCTCGTCTCCACTCCAATTGCACACAAATCGCAGACACAACACGAAGCAACATGAATCATTCCGGAGATCTGAAGTTCGAGTTTGCCGTTGGTTTGCGGAGAACACGGTGACATCAATTGTCTCGTGTTCCAAGAGTTTTTCGGGCATCGTAAATGGCAAACGTGAAGAGTGCTCCTAAAAGGAAATCATGAATCGTTCGTATGTGTTCCAAGTACGTGCCTAGTTGAAAGTACCAGTGAGCGAGATAGAGAGAGAGAGTGGCAGTGGGAATGAACCAGGGCGGAAAATTACATCACTGGGTTTTGCGGGGGACATTCTTTTGTTTTAAGTGGACAGGCGTCGGCAATAAATTCTACTTCATTTGTTTATAATTTTGCCCATACTCAACCGAGTTTTAGTTGGGTTTTTATATGCCGTAGTGCACACTTACAGCTCAAGGACATTGAATTAGAAGCTATATCAAGTATTCGCCTGTACGTAAGAAATAATCCGAAAAAGCTGAAAGGTTCCAAGTTTTTATACACCCCATGTATTAAAATATTTGTGTCGACGAACACTTTTTATTTCGTTATAATTTCCCCAATCGGCAAATTTACTAGCGAATTAAGAAATACTCATAACAAGTAATAAATATATAAAAATATAAATATATAAGGTAATAAATATATAAACTATTTGGTGAGGATAGATGGATGGCAGCAGCAGTGTATGTACAGGGTGACCGATAAATGATCCTACATTAAGAAACTCAAATAACTTTTTGTTTAATTCATATAAATTATTTGTTCTTTGTTCATTTGACAACTGATAAATATTCATTAAAACTTTTTAATGGGTTTTAAAAATAATAGAATTTAAATGACATTGATAGTCGGTGACGCATGTGCAACATTACTTCCTACAGAGTTGCTGTAAGAATTGTCTCAATTGTTGTTCGAATGCATTGCTTTAAATCGTCCATTTTTTTCATTTGTTTTATAAACTTCCTGTTGAAATAACCCCACAAGAAAAAGGTAGGTGCAGTGAGGTCAGGAGACTTTGGGGACCAAGTAAATATCGAGTTTCTAGAAATCAGCTTATTGGGGAACTTTCGCAGCAATTCCCACGATGCAGTGCTGCAAAGAAAAACTCCTTTAACAGCAGCATTAAATAGTATGGTAGCAGCATTCATAAGCCAGAGTGTCAGAATAATATGGATTTGCAAGGAAGTATTATCTGATCAGATATGGAAGAATTACAATCATCGGTATTCGCTAATCCTGCTTAGCCGTACAATTATGCAGAAACAAATTCAAAAGACAATAATTTTTTTTTGTAAAAAATTAGTCATTAAAATTAGTCAAGGACCAAAGGATTATTTTGAGATATTAACATTAAAAATCGGACAAACGCGTATATTTTATAAATTAACACAATGTTGACTACTTTTCTCATTTTTTTTTTTAAAGAAAAGAACAATTTTCAATTTATTTGGTTTTATGCTTTTGTATGTCAAATACATATTTAACGTATTTGCTCATAATGCACAAACAACTTTTATTTGCTTTTTTATTACAGGTTTGACACCACAATTAAATCAGGGAGTCACGATTTCCAAAAAAATTTGAATGCAAATTTAACTTTCAAAATCTTAGAAAGGTGAAATACGAAAAAAAAATAAATTTTTCTACACAGTATGGACAATTACGCAGAAATATGTTAAATACAAAACTTACTTGTAATATTTATTTCTATAATACAGGGTGCGGCAGAAATCGAGAAGCGATTTAAAAAACTAATAACTTTTCTAATTTAATTTACCCCCTTTTTCTTTTTAGGACTTGTAACAGAAATCTGGGAGATTAATCATGGAATGTTACAACGTTATCCAACGAACCAACATCATAGAATTTTATTTTGAACATCATCGTTCTGTAATTAATTTAGGAAATATTCATCGCGTTCAGGAGAGTATTGAGGAGAATCCTGAAACATCAACTCAAAGGCAATGCTGTAACTGTAAATGGCGAGCGATACCGAGATATGATCCAAATTTTTTTAAGGCCAGCTCTTACTGACAATCCAGAGAAAAGGTCCCAAAAAGATGGGGCCATTGCACACACTGCTCGAACCACTATGTACCTCCTAAGGAAGATTTTTGGCGAACGTTTAATTTCCCAAAATTCAACATTCAATTGGCCGGCCCGTTCACCAGATTTAACAGCACCTGATTATTTCCTTTGGGAATATTTAAAAGTGAGGGTGTATATCAATAAACCCAGAACCCGAAATAAGAGCGTTGCAGCCATTCTCATTCGTGTCATGGAAAATGCTCTTGAAAGAGCTCAACTTTTCGCGGCTGAAAATGGTGGTCACTTAAGTGACGTAATCTTTCACACATAAGTTTAAAAAATCTACAGATATTATATTTTATTATTTTGTAAGAAAAAATAAGAAGAAATAAAAATTACATAAGTTACACTTGTTTTGAAACCCTTCGTGACTTTTGCCGCACCCATTGTCCGATTGGGATCTTGCCAAATTTCAGTATTTATAAAACTCAAATACTTGATTAAAATTTATTGAATTTTGGCCGATGGAACCATTGTGCGTCGACCGAGTGTTCATGACCAATGGATATTTCCACCCAATACCCAATGCAAATGCTCTAAGAGGAATCTGATCTGAGTCCCAAAACTAAGGACACAACAATCCCAATTCAATGTCCTGGCAATGTAGGTGTGGACATGCATACATAGCGACATACATGGACATGGTGGGTGACACGTTTGTTGTCCAATTGTCCAGTAAATGGCGTTTTTGGTCAAATCGTAACTTTGGCCAGAATTAACAACTTTTCTTTTATGTGGCCAAGAAAGCTACAACACCAACAACAACTGTAATAACAAGAGGAATTTGACTTCAGAAATTGTTGCCAGTGAATGGATGCCGGCAACAAGATGTAATAACCCCACAGAAGGCTCTAGTTCCACATTAAATGGACCCTGGCCCTTGCCTCCCATCGTGGATGTTTATCCGCACTCACACATACACGCATAAGTGTGTACGTGTAGGAGAGTGGCTCGCCCTTATTAAAGACTAGTGTTAATTAGTATTTAATCTTTGCAACCCTAATACAAATCTCAAATTGTTTTGATACATATGAAGTATATATACACACACTCTCTCTCACAGATACACCTGTGCCCGAGTAAATTTGTTTCGTATAAAGGTCAGCAAGGCATTAAATTTAGTTAACCTTTGCTTGATGGGCGAGCAAAATAAATCTTTTTGTTTCTTTCCCGGGTTGTGGGTGGGGGTGTGCCGAGTAGTTTTCCATGCGGCTACCGGAAATTAATATATTTTCGTTTCGTTTGCGTTCCGTAGTTTAGATCACTGGCTGCTATTGAATGGGTAGTTAAGTTGGGAACATTCCTTTGCCCAACATTTTGTCCATCAATTACGTGCCATTCCAGGGGTCATACAGAAGCATATTCAATTTAATTAAATTGATACAAATCTCGGAGGACAAGCAGGCTGAATGTTGACCTATAAGCGAAACGCATCACGTCACAGTGTCCGCAAGTAACTCGAAACAACCCATCATTGAAGGCCCCTTCCAACACAAATTTGAAGAGATTGCAACAATAGTGCGATGCTACGAGTTGATAAGGTAAATTTATAAAACTATCTGTACAATCTGGTTGAAGGAAAGTACATCATATTACTTTGTAAGTCCCGATTAAATAATACAATACCGTGTGTGAAATAGGGTAGCCCTCTGTCAGCAAACTTGCTACAGAGTTAATCAAACAAACGTGGAAGTAATCAACGATAAATATATCGCTAAATCTTCGATAACAAGGCGGATTTCGATAACACGACAAAACGACATCTTATGTCCGAGTAATACAGAAAAATATATAAATCAAACATTTGAACAAATCCTACAATCCGCTAGATGGTTGTCACTTTTGATAATAGTGGTGTTTTGAAGAGATCTTTCGATATTCGTACCTTTGGGATCTAAATGGGATGAAATTTGGCACCAATTCTAGGCCGGTTGTAGCTGGAATCATGATATTCAGTGTTTACGAGCGCAAACATAGACGCGGGAAATAAATTCGTACTTTTATGGTGAAACTGGAAAAAGGGGTAAAACTGGTTCCAAACGAACGGCTGTAGCTAAAACCATTGAATTAGGTATATTATATATATATATATATTAGACCGGTCCTTATTTCTTTTTTTTTTTGAATTCGTATGACGGCAAGCGCTAAAACTACTCTATTTGAACCTAAAAATACACAAAAAAAATTTGAGCTTGATTGGACAATTTTTAGGCGTGCCCCCGCCAACAATTGTTTGTCATTAAAGTTAGTTACTATATAGGGGAAATTATCACCTTTGGTGATCTTTTTTTGACATAACTCGAGAACCACTAGTCCGATTTTGTTTAAATAAATTGAAAAATAATTAAGAATTAGAATTCCTTTAAAATGTGTATATATAGCGTTTTTCTATATAATCAACAGTTTAGCCGGTAAAAATAAATGTATGAAGAAAATAAATATTTTTTGCCTAAAATATTAATATTTTTTATTTTTTAAATTCATAGAAAATCCAAAACGAACAAATACATTTTAAAATTAAAAATCTAAAGCGATGACAACCAAAAGACTTCGTTCGGATGATGACATTATGTTAATTGGAGTAATGGACCACCAAATTACTGGAGCTAAATTACCAGGAAGAAAACAAGTGCTACAAGTTTTATTTTATAATTTAAGAATAGTTGGCTTAAATTTAAGAGAAAGTTCTAGATTAGTTGTTGCTGAGGTCAGCACGCTTTGGCAAAAAGCACGAATTCCAACACACCGTGAAAAACACTGCATTGAGATGCTGGAAAAATTATACAACAAGTGGAGAGATATTACAAAGCATCATGGTCGAAAAACAGAATGTCAAAACAGGAAAGAAACTGAATTTCAAGATAAATTAGATGATTTATTCGATATCGCACATGCAAACGCGTTTGAATTAATTAAAATACAAGAAGACAAAGAGTTCTTAAAAAAGCAACGAGAAAAAGGAAGACCAGGTTGTATGCTAGGAACGGATAAAATTGTAATGCAGAAAGAAAAGCGAAAGGCAGTCCAGAAAGAACAAGAAAACCAGCGTCGAATAAAAGAAGATGAACGAAAAGAGTTATATGAACAACAGATTCAAAGAGGTATACAATTAAATATTCTATCTTTTAAGAAAATCAGAATTATTGTTGTAAAACAGGAATGATAGACATTGACGACGAAAACGATATTGAAGTTGTAGCATCAACATCTGTATCAAATCCAAATCCAGGTACATCAGGTATCTCCAGAGGTAAAACAATTTTTTTTACACCAAGACTGCTTTCAACTTTGGATAAGTGGAAAATCACTGATGGTGCTGCAGTTCATATCCTAAGCGCAACTGCTGACGCGTTGGGCTATGATATCGAAGATCTTATACTAAATAGATCATCAATTCGTCGAATGCGTCAGAAGCATCGTGCAACAACAGCACAAAACATTGCAGCAAACTTTGATGTAAGTACTGTAATGTGGGTTTTCCCTATGCTTCTTTTTTTATGTTTTGAGTATAAATTAAGAAACTTGAGTTTTTATTTCCAGATTCCACGTAGTTTTGTTTTGCACTGGGATGGTACAATGTTACCAGAAATTAGTGGCAGGGAAAAAGTTGACCGCTTGCCAATCATAGTCTCATCTCCAGGTATCGATAAACTACTTGGCATTCCAAAGTTAAAATCTTCGAGTGGAAAAGAAATATCAGATGCCGTGTTTAATTCAATAAATGAATATGAAATGCTTGATCTAGTTCAAATAATCTGCTTCGACACAACTGCTCATAATACAGGAGTTCAAAGCGGTGCTGCTGCTCTGCTTGAAGGAAAACTAGGTCGCGATTTATTATATTTTCCCTGCAGACACCATATTTACGAGTTGTTGATCCGTAAAGTGTTTGAAATTAGAGTGGCTACTACAGGCGGTCCAGAAGTGCTAATTTTTAATCGCTTTAGCAAATACTGGATTAATATTGACAAATTAAATTACAAGAGTTGTTTAGAAGATGAACACATTATTACAGTATTGACTGCTGAAGAACGTGGAACAATTTTAAATTACTGTCTAGATAACTTAAAACAAGCTCATAGCAGACGCGACTACAAAGAATTATTGCAATTAGTTGTCACTTTACTTGGTGGTACGGTGCCGAATTTTAACACCTTTCGTATACCTGGTGCAACTTCTCATGCTCGATGGATGTCAAAATGTATTTATGCACTTAAAATGTATTTGTTTCGTAATGAATTCAATATGACCAACCAAGAGTTAAACGGTATACGTAGTGTCTGTCTGTTCGTAGTTCGTATTTATGTAAAAGCCTGGTTAGGATGCACTAAAGCAATTGAAGCACCAAATCAAGAATTAAATTTAATTAAAAATATTATGGCTTATCCTGAAAGGGATATAGCTCTTGCTTTGCTACAAAAAATCAGCAATCATTTGTGGTATTTGTCGGAAGAAGCAGTCGGTCTTTCATTCTTCGATCCTAATGTAAGTGTTGCAATTAAAAAAAAATGGTTCAGGCAATTAATGTTGAAGCAAATACAGAAAAATGCAAGCGAATAATAACTAATCCAACAAATATCGGCACATTTGCGCAAAGAGATTTAAGCGATTTTGTAAATTCCAATACACACGCATTCTTTGATCGTTTAGAAATTTCAAAAGAATTTTTGCAAGTCGATCCATCGGATTGGAATGAAAGATTTGACTACGCTCACGGATCACAAATTTGTAAAAACCTATCTGTAGTGAATGATGCAGCTGAAAGAGGCGCCAAATTCATTACAGATTATAATAATAAATTAACCCACAACGAAGAGGAGAAACAATTCCTTTTTCAGGTGGTTAAAGAATATAACATGAATTATCCCACTTTTAAAAAGACTTCACTATTAAATTAAAATAATATTAATGTTACTATGAGTATGAAATTAATAAAAATATTTAAGTTTATTCTTAATTTTCAAATAAATGTAAATAAAATAAAAAATATATATATTTTTGCCTTATTTCTCATAATAAAAACAAAAAGGTGCTTGGGGCACGGCTAAAAATTATCCAATCGTTGTCAAATTTTTTTTATGCTTTTTGGGACTAAAACGAATATTTTTAGCGCTTGCCGTAACATATATTCGAGAAAATAAATTTGTCCATATAAAGAAGGACCGGTCTAATATATATATATATTCTACTCTGAAACATATTGGATCTTCATTTAGGCTGTAGCTGGAATCAAGAAATTGCAAACTGACTTGAGGGAAATTGTTTCTACCTAATAATATTTAAGGCACGTTTTTCATGTTCATTTTTTGATTACACTAGAAGTTTTATATTTATATATAGGACAGGACTATTAATAATATAACAATGAAGCATCACAACTTTCCTAATATGGTAGTGCACTTCTATGTAATGTTGACAGCCTCTAATCTGCTGATAATACTATGGAATGCACTCCGTGCTAGAGGGTATATAAGATTCGTCTCGGACGAACTTAACGCCTTTTTACTTGTTTATTAGACTCGGATGGACTTCTGGTATTCACTGTCAACTTGGGTAGGCAGAAAATAGTGTTTTGTTAGCCACCATCTTCCCCTTCCATTATCAGGGATGACATTAATCATTGAAATCGATCAAATCTAAATCGATTTCATATGTGACAGGACTTCATCGATCCACAAATTCAAATGTGTATATTTCCCTCTTTTGAGTAAGTTGCTTTGGAAAATTTCTCAAAAATTTGTATGTGTTAATCCCGTAACTTGAATAGCATTTCAAAAACAATTTTTCATATAAAATCACATGATCAATCCGTTTTGCGCAGAGTAAGTCGCGGTGTCGAATCGTGGTTCAAGAATTTTTTATCTTTTTTATCATTTTTTGAAACATTTTTGCTTAACAATTTTATAAAATAAAAATACACGCACTACTGAAAAATAACTTTTAAGATTTCAAAAAATAAAGTACATCCATTCTGTTAAATTCATCGGTCCAAATCCAAATTTTCACAAACTGCCGAATCACAGGATGAGGATCTTTTCATTTCCTCGGTATTAGGATAATTTTCCCTTCTTGTGTGTTCTACTTTGGCTGGGATTTTAATCTATCAGGGCCTAATATTGTGAATATAAATAATAAACAAAATATAAATAATAAATGTTAGTGAACGTCTACTTCTTCGTGATGATGATTGGAAACAAATTTAGCTCAGGTTGTTCTAATCAAATATGTTTTAATGCACTGTTGTTTCATGTTCATGTCCTTCAGTTCACGAAAAACTCTTTTACTCTTAATTTGCCGTCCAATTCTGTTACGAAAGGTTTGCAAATAAAAAACGCAAGTGTGCGTTGAAGCATCACCGTATGGTTGTCGAAGCGTTGCATTTTCCAAACAACCGGATACCGGAAATATCCGTTGTACCATATAACAGAAAATCTAATGAGTCCGTGAACTTTGTTTAATTCCATTAAAAATTCATGTTAATTGACGTAACTATCTAGCCACGTTTGTCTGACAGATGTGCGAGAAGGTAACTGGATGCATGGTAATCAAAAGGGATATTCAACTGAAAATCTCCAGAAATACAGTGGAGTCCCTCTAGAGCGGACCATTTTATTACGTCCGTACAAGAGGGGTGTTCTCTCTAAGAGAATTGATGTTTTTATAGAACATTGCCGGGACTAAGCAACTGTACCCGTTTTAAGGAGTCCGACTTAAAATGAGGAGGAGGAGTCTTGTAACAAACTATTTGTGATATATAGTCGGGCAAAACAGCGTTTCACCACCAAGACGACAATGTTCCCACCTGGAAGCTGTCGGTATGCTAATGCGCTTTTAGTTTGACCTTCAAGCCTTATGGGATTTACTGAAAGAGATAGAACGGCTAATATTACCACTAAGATCTCTTACTAGGGATGAACTCGGAAAGACTTTCAACTTATTTCAATCAAAAATCCATGAGGAGGTAATCTTCAGCTATATCTGTGTATCTTCATATCTATAAGACAATAAATTACTTCTATTGTGTACAAAAATTCTGTCGAAGTTTAATTTTCTGAAGTATTTGCCTTTCTAAACTTGAAAATGACAAAAAAAAGGTGATAACTTCTATCTGTGGATAGATTAAGATGGCAGATACTTTAAAATGAAACACAATATTCTTTGATCTAATTTGTAAATGGTTTTGATCGGGCTATTTAAAAAAAAAAATTAAAAAGTAACAATTTTTATAAAAATCTTAAAAAAAAAAAACAAAATATATTTTCCACATTTTTCCGTTCCA
The DNA here is from genome assembly GCA_947397865.1 of Polietes domitor. Taxonomy (NCBI): domain Eukaryota; kingdom Metazoa; phylum Arthropoda; class Insecta; order Diptera; family Muscidae; genus Polietes; species Polietes domitor. The sequence continues at coordinate 1,059,142 of OX377618.1, read as the reverse complement.
GCACATTAGGATTGTTACTGTTAGCTAATTTGTAAATTGTTTTTCGCGATATTTAAACAAAAATGAAAAAATCATAATTTTATAAGAAAATCATCACGAGGGTTTGCGTTAGAATATTTCCATGTTCATTATTTTTATTATTTTTTTTCGTGCCAGAAAAATATATTTTTGTAAAAAAATATATAATTTTGTTATTTAAATCTGACTGCAGACAATCCGAAATTATTTTGAAGTGTGCAATTTCTGAATATGTTATCTCGTCACAGAGGTAAGCTGTATGCTTTGTACCCAGAAGGTCTCGGTTTCGAATCTTGCCTCGGGAAAAACTTTTTTATTTTTATTACTTTCATTTTTTGGAAGACCTTAAAACTCTAGCTCCTCTCTTTATGGGTCAATTTTATCCTTTTTTAAGGAAATCAAAAGGATTAAAATGTTCTACGAAAACATTTGCCGGACAATTTCAGTGGGGGTCAAGCTTAAATAGAAAAATTACACACAACCGTACACAACGAAGTTAGGGTTTAAATCAGTCCATATTTTTGGGAAGATCGATCTTTTTCGACAAAAATGTGGATATATCGGAAGATAACAATAAACAAAAAATACGAATTGACTACTTTTACAAAATTTTCATTTTCGCGTTAGATATGGCTAATATGGTTTTATGGCATGACAATTTTGTTTTGTTATTCTCTCGTGATATATCCCACGTTTCCGGCTGTCACACATATTCCCTATGTCGGCTAAACCGACAGAAATATACACTCACTCTCAGATAACATATGTATGGAAATTATAATAACTTAAATTTTGCGTAGGGCCGGATTATTTGTTTGGAATGTACTAGAAGGTTCATGGCATTTGGTCCTACCCTCCACAGTTATAAAACAATTGCAAAGTTGATCATGATCAAATATCAAGTCATAGTGGATTCCATGCATCAGTATCGAATTTATGAAGGATTTAATATTACCTAGGATAGGGACAATTGTGTTGGAGGTACAAAAAGGGGCGTGACTGAAGCATAAATATATTTTTTTGGTTTAAAGTGATTAAACATTTTCAAATATCAAATTTCAAATGATTTTGACTACCCGTATGGAAGTTATCGGTTTTATTTTAACCAAGGCTTATAACACTTTTTGTGTGGGAGGTACCAGAAGGGGTGTGTCGGTGTCGCCCATATTCCACATGAATGCAACATATATAAAAGCATTGCCAAGTATCAAATTGTATAGTATTCCGATCATCCTTATAGAAGTTATAACAGTTTTAATTTTACGTAGGTTAGGGTGATTTGTGTGGGAGGTATAAGAAGGGTCATGGAAATACCCGCCATATTTTGTACGCTTAAAATACCGAAATATAGCTGATTCCGAATATCCGTGTGGAAGTTATATGGGTTTTAATTTAACATTGGAATATGGACCATTTGTGTGGGAGGTACCAAAAGGGGAGTAGCAATTTCGCCCATCCTCGAACTTAAACTAAGTTTGTGAAAAATATTACCATGTGCAAAGTTTGAATTGATTCCTTAACTCCTTTCGAGATTTATCGTGTACACCAGCCAGCCAGACGGACGGACATAGTTCAAACATCTTAAAATGATATATACCCTCCTATTCTGTAGAGTGAGGGTATACAAATATTTTGTTGATGTCTCTCTATTATAAAAAGTTACGTTGGTTTTTTCTAAAGACACTTTTCACAATTTTTGATTTTACAGCCAGCATATATCCTATTTCTCTCTTATTTTAGCCGTGTTTAGAGTATATCGTGTTATCAAATTCTATCATATTGCCGTTTATAATATTTTGATTCCCACGTTTTCAGGCTAAAATAAGAGTGAAATAGGATTAATGCAATGTAAAGTAAAGTCAAAAATTGTGAAAATTGATAAAAAAAAAAATAAATATTTTTTTAAGTTTCCAGTTATCAGTTCTACCGAACAAAATGGTTTGCTTTAGCCGTTCATCGCTCACAACAGAGGATAGCTGCGGTGGTTAGCGAAACAGAAATGTAAACTAGTGACAAAGTGGTTCCTTTGCAACTACTTTAAAATAACCTTTAAGTCTTTCAAAATAAAGGACATCCCTCTTATGAGAACTCCATGTTAAATTCATAACTTCCGGATCACAAGAAGGGGATATATTTCACTTCTTGGTATGGTTTTTTGATGGATATGGTATAGTACTACATTCTGAACGGATTCATTAAATTATTAACTGTAAATACAATATCAATGTCGTTTTGAAGAATTCGAGAATTAGTGACGAATACCAATAGAAATCGTGCTCAAAAAGTTGAGCTATTTAACTTTTGAATACCTTTGGCCAAAGCACGATTTGTCATTTGAGCATATCTTGTGTTGTTTACAGTGACTTTTGTGTCAGCGAAAAATGGAATTAACTCGTGAATATTTCCGCGCGATGATTTTTTCCAACTTTCGGCGTGGCTTATAACCACAGGAGTGTATCGAGTAACTAGTTAGAAGTTGATAATGCTCGAATAATATTCGAACTGCAACTCGATGTCGAATTAACGACAAAAAACCCGAACCCGGGTTCGTTGTTAATATCACAGCTCAATGCAGGCCATGACACTTCATACAGCTCTGAGTTGTCTGCTGTCTCGTGTCTGGTGCCACTAGAAATAAGTCTCTGGCGTCTGTGTTTTTTCGGTGGCGGTTGTGTAAAGAATTCTTGGCAAATGCAATTAATCAGTTAAATTACGAGAGTCTCTCGAGGTGTACGAGTATGTACGGTGGCGGACCAGAGAGCCTCTGGCACACTCTTGCCCACTCGTTGGGTACAGTCCCTTGCAGATCTGTTGCCATACAGAGTCCCGAAATATGACACTGCTACGGCAGATCTCAAGTTAACAGCTTCAGAACCGAATAAATTAATAACACACTCGCACACAGGCACACACACATATCCTCCGGATGTGTGAGTGAATTTTCACATATGTAGGTGTGCACCGGTGGTGGCAGCCGGTTTGTTTTGTTTTTAAGCGTGCACTTAATACGCTTTTATGCGATATCCCACTCGCTTGTCGTATTTAAGGTCGTTTTATGGCAACGTGAATGTGTTGCGATACTCGTTAAAGTGAAAGTCATAAAATGCCCTTTGTTTCGTCCTGCCGCCATGTATTTCGGACGCGAAAGCGTCGCCTCCCCATAAAAAAGACTCCTCCACAATGTTGCAATAAATTAAATTACATTTTGTGCCACATACACCAGTACATATGGAGCTGGGCTGAGTGGAGTGGGCAATGAATTCGGCCGAGCTCAGGTGCACAGGTGGATTGGAAATTTATTAAAGGAAACAAGCGTGCAAGTTGTTAAATTGATGCTCGTTTTAATAAAGCGTTTTTATAGAAGCAACCAAACTGGAATTCGCAAGTAGGTAAATATTGGGGTCCGTCCGCTCCTCCTTTCGTCCGTACGTCCATCACACGTGCGAGAGCGCATGAATACCAAGTATGGAGTGATTTTGTGGTGCAATCGGAGAAGAACTGTTTAGCAGATGTCCCCAGTGGCCGGGGTTCCTCTTGTGCACTTGTGCGACTTCGTTTGTCGCCACTTCTCATCAGCGTGTGGCATGTTGTAGCACTGCAAAGCTTTTAGCATATTTTATTAACTCAATTGGAAATGAGAAGAAATCAAGTGCCACCACTTGGCTCTATTCGTCGCTCTATTTCGTTGGCTTCTGCTTCATATTCCATCTTGGCTGTTGGCCGTTGTTGGCTGCTTTTAATTCGATTCCGGCTAATCCACTTACCATTCGAACTGAAATGTTAAATGTGCATTTAAGCAAAAACGTCACTAATTGCATTAAGAAAAAAATCACTGCAAATCAAAGCAAATTCAATACTTGTAATCGTATAAATTGCCAGCACCGCCGGCATTGCTGGCAAGTGGTGTCATTCTAATGACGACTCGAGCCATTTAACTGTTCACAGCCTGCCACCCCATTCGAAAGCGGTCGCCCCGATGTGCCGCACCGACTCACAGCACAGCTGTGAATGGAATTTGTTTAAATGAAAATATAAACAAATTGCCATTATCGGCATAAATATTTATTACGCTTGTATGCATAAACACAATCCCAGATGGATGCTTTTAGTTAACAATTTCCACCAGGATAATCTATTCATTTGCACAGAAAGCGTTTTGCTGTCGCTCTTGCTGATTCTGCGGCCGGCTGATGCTGCCAATCGCAATTGTTAGTTTGTTTAAATGATTTGCATAAATTCAAAATGATTCTGTTGACAAGCTTTTATTAGGGATTTATGTTATGCTGTTAATGCGCCGGCCCGGCCTGATGGCTGAAAGGGAAAACGAGAATCACATTGACCGCAAAGTAATGGATTCCGAACAAGTTTACAAGCCATTTGGCAAACGAATGCAGTTGGCCTAATTGGACTAAAGGCCATTGACATAGGCCAAGTTAAGCCCGTCGTGGGTGCACTCAGCAGAGAAGTATCATCAAAATCAAAACTTTTTTCAACTCACAGTTAAACTTAACTTCACTGTTTGAATTATGCGACGATGATACTGTGGAAATCGGAGGGCATGTAATAATCGACCTGGTCTAATATAACTTAGTACGTGCAGATTGGTTATAATATGGTGGTGTTCTGCATCGATTATTGATGATGAAGAGAAATAAATAGATTTATTATAAAAATTCTTTGAAAATCTGTAATTCACTAAATTCATTTCTCCAAAGCAATAATCTAAAAAATGAACAGATTTCGATTACACTTGAAGTTTTGAAAACGAATTAACAATCATACTTAAAATACGATGTAGAACCGGATTCCAGAAAACGAATTCGTCTAAGGCAAATGAATCATATAAAACGAAGTCGTTATAAACTCAGTTCTGTAAATTGTTATATCTACAAGAATGAAATCCCGTGACTTATACATTTAAATTAATATTCCAATAGAAATACTAAATATGCTAATGCCAAAATACAAAACAAAAATATGTCAAGCAATTCAACTAAAACAAAAACAAATTATGAATGATTTGTTGATTCGTCAACAAGTACATAATGAAACAGCAACATAATCAAGTGGTCTACTGTCCCAGGCAACAGATGGGTGCTGGGTGGCGTACAAGTAATGTTTATTAAGAGTAATATTACTCATACGCACTGTTGTCTCTCTGACCGTGCAGGTCATACGTAAATTGTGTTATCAGAGACCGTAAATAGAGGAAGATATGCTGAATGTTTATCCTCGCCAATATCGTAAAAACCAGCACCTATTACACCGTGCGACAATTGTACATTTATTCATGGAACAGAACTAGGCCATGTACACATGAAACTAGAGATTGTATAAAGAATACAATTAATCAACTAAATAAATCAGGGCTAAACTAAGCATGCAATTTTAAATATTTTTAAGACATATTCTTCACTTTCAATTGATCGCATGTGTATGTCTCGCAAAAGTACAAAAATAAATTAGAAAAACATCCCTATCCTTCGGAAATTAAAAGTCCTATAAAAAGACCACTACTTTCATTTGAAAAAAAAAAATCAGTTGAAATACGGAATTACTAGAGCGGAAAAAGTCAATTCGGAAAATACGGAATGATTTTCTTTCTGATTTAAATAGCATTTTGCCGCGAAAAGAATTTTCTTCGCCCCAATTGTGCGAATCACGCGATTTACGAGTAATTGTGAGTAATGTCGTTTATTAATCAAGTGAGTGTGAACGTGAGGTGCTAGAAATTCTTCGTGCGTGAGTCAGGTGATTTTTGCGTGAGTTACACACATTTATTTAAGTTAAGTAACAATTTAATTTATTCAAATTGATTGATTTTTTTGATTTTTCTATCAGATTGTTCTCAATATCAATAACATATTTACGTAACATTTTAAGTGTATGAAGAGAAGAAAGTCGAATTAAATATTTTGAATATCATGAAGTCCAAAAAATATTTTATAACCATAATTTCAACTACCTTCAGAAAAAGACTGTACGGAACTGATTTTTAAATGAATTATTAATTAAAGCTAAAGTATAGTGAATTCTTCCTCTACTTAAAAGCTTTTTTTAATATAATATTTTTTAAGAATAATGTTTAAAAAATATTAAAAGTGTACACTTTATTTATTTAATTCTAATTTATGTGTTACTTTGATTTCATGTCAGAGTGTCCGATTTTTATTAGCTTATTTGGTTTTAAACTATATAAATACATATTATAAAAATAATAGTTTAAGACAATCCTCGTCGCAAACACAAAGTCATTTAAATGGTATAATTTTCGGGTTTGCGCTGAGTTTACTCACTTGGAATTAGAATAGGAAATGAAAAAAATAATTCAATTATTATTGTCATTATGAAATACACAATTTTCTAAAATATGTATGTCGGAGTATGTAAGAGTATATTGTGTTTGTTTTAATATCGCAAATCTTCCGTATCGGACATTTTGTTATCTCATTATGATTGGTGATACAGAATATTGTCGTAATTTAGGGAAAATAGGCTGTGATTTTAACTTATTATTGGGGATCGAGGAAGTTCGAGTGCACTTCTCATTTAGTGAAAAATGCGAAAATCATACATTACGCTGATAATCCACTGAGTAGTCGTAGCAATAGGTATTGACAATGGAGTGTGGCGATCCCCGAAGCGAATCCGCGTTCCCTACCTGCAACCGATACAAATACATTGCAAACACTTCTTTTTAAAATCTTTGTTTTCTATTTAAAAAAAAAAAAACAAAAATGATCTCGAGACAGATTAAATAGAAACAAAACAAAAATTGGAACATTTTCAAATAACAATAAAAACAATTAAGTAAGCTTCAGTCGGCTAAACTTATATATATATCCTCACTCTCAGAGAACATATATATGTTAGGCTGGGCCGCGGGCCATACAAATGGAAAAACTATTTCCAGTCACCCCACGAAAATAAAGCTTGGATTGTTTAATGATGATCTGCAAAATATTTCATCACTGGGTCAAGCCAACAGTGAGCTACACGCTCCAAAAATCATATTTTTCCATTGTAATTTTTTAACGTTGCATTTTTATCCACATTTTTTCCTGATTTAATAGACCCTCGGAAGTACTTTAAAGATAAAACTTTTGATTTTTGTCTTAGAGTAAGTTATTGGTCGAATTATTGGACGTTGTTTGTTCATAGTGACAACTGAAAAAAATGTCGTATTTGGTCAATACCTTTCGAATGATGCCTATATAATGAACATCGGAAGGAAATTGACGTCGCAGCGTTCATTTTTGTAAAATCAGTTGAACATTTTGGCTTTGAAAAAGATGTATTAAATTATTTCACAAATATGGAGTCAGTGACGTCATTTATCGTCCGATATTCACCATTTAAGCATCATTCGACATCATTTTTCAAAACATCTTTTACAAAATGTTACCTAGAAAAATGAGTTTGTAGCTGTCACGTTGAAAACCCACAAAAAATCAATCTAAACGTCCAATAATACGACCAATGAGTTATTCTAAGACAATAATAACAATTTTTATTTAAAGGTGTTTAGCTCACAGATGGTTTGACCCAGTGACGAAATATTTTGCAGATCATCATTAAACAATCCAATCTTCATTTCTGGGGGGGTGACCGCTGTAATTTATTTTCGTGACTCATCCTAATGTATGTAAGGACTTAAATTCTACTTAGGGTTGGATGATTTGTGTAGGTGGTACTAGAAGGTTCATGACACATGGTCCCTGCTTCGACATTTATAAAACAATTGTAAAAACATGATCAAATATCAAGTCATAGTGGATGGTGCCTGGACCAGTATAGAAGTTATGAAGGATTTAATTTTACCGAGGATAGAGACTATAAAAACATTTTCAAATATCAAATTGCAACTGATTGGTTTAGTTTTAAACAATACTTTTGCCATTTTGTGTGGGAGGTACCAGAAGGGGTGTCGCAATATAGTCCATATTCAAGGTGAATGCAACTTCTATAAAAGCATTGCCAAATATCAAAGTCCACAGTATTCCTATCATCCGCATACAAGGCGAAGCTGAATGAGCTATATGGTTTAAACAGTTAATAACTTTTTTATTTATGCGATTATTATATATATATTTAAATAAGAGAGGACTCACAAAAGCACTGTACTTCTTGTTGCCCAGTAATAACGCAACGAGTCGATCTGCTGTGATGAGCATGGTTTCCCGATTTGTCCGAGATGGGTGCAAATGAATGAAAGCTAAAGAAAACCTACATCTCTCTATGTATACTCACACGCCTTGTGAACATACTTCGCGACTTCTCCTCCATTTGTTCCGACTAGTCACCCTTCCAAGGAAGAGTTAGAACAACCTCCAGGGATGGCCCTTCAAAGCAATGTAAAAAGGATACTCTAGATAATTTGCAAAGTAAATAAAACCAATGAAGTGCCGGTACATTGAAATCCTTTTCCTGTCTAGCGTTTATTGGCCCCTTTCGGACTTGTTTTTATGGCAGCCAGATAGCTGTTATTACACTTTGAAGTCTTCTGTGACCAGTCCATAAAAACGTATGAGGTGTTGAAGCATGTAATGTACGATTATTTCGAATAAAAATGAATTTCATTTCCGCACCGAAAGTACTTATCAATTGTTGATCAATGAAAACTTAAGGAAGGACCACACAAACACATACACACACAATCACACGGAGGGACAATGGCAGAGGCTCGAGCAAGCACCACTCTGTGTAATGACAGCCGGATAGAGAAGCGAGCATAAAACGAAAGGATGGATAATCATTGGAAATTGCCAACAATCTTGTGTTCATAATGATACAAAAAGTCCATTAGTTGCTGCTAGTGGCCACCTCCAGTCGGCCGCTCCAGTGTGTATGTGTGTGTGTGTGTGCGAATGTGCGGACAGTACGAAGCAGACTTGAATGAAATTTAAACAAAAAGGGACCAACTACAACGACTTCCTGTGTTCTCTTTCCTATGCGGAAGAGTCCTTTTTCTTATCCATTTGCGCGTATGTGTGTGTGTGTGTGCGTCAGTGTATTTGTGTTAAATGTTTGGAAAATCATCTTTTACAACGTTTGTACATCTCTCAGGCTGTACGTATGTTTGAGTGTGTACGTGTGTATGTGTGGGAGTGTGAGTGCCTAATGTATTGTGACCTTTTCCCAGCATATTTCGCCTGCCTTTATTCATGGCTTTGTGCGAGTGTGTCTGCTTGTCTTTCTGTGTGAGTGTGTGTGCCACAATGTATCTGTGTTGGCCTTTGTAGGCATTTTGCACGTTCCAATTGTGTAAAGTTTTTATGGCTTTTTGATTCATTCACTTATTGACTGTGGAGTGCATGGAGTGTGTGTTGTTGAGGCTCTTCAACAGGAAACATCAAGTGGTCTTCAGCATCATCATCATCCCCATCGTCATCAGCATCAGCAAAGTGAATTGTTACCAACAATCGACAATAGTAATAACAATCCTGACAGACATACACCCACCCACCAGCACACAACGGAAAAAAGGCGACAATGGCATTGGCAAAAGCAACATTTATGTTTCTTGACAATGGGAGCACGATTTGTGACCCAACCGAGCATACGTCTTTGTCCGGCCCCCCACCACCTGCCCCAAAGAAATTATTTCACTAAATACTGCAGAATTTCACAGCTCCATAATTTCGATCCAGCATTTCGTCTGTCAACCTTGGCCGGCCAACATTTAATTACAGTTCGCCATTCCGGCACGAGCTGCCTCCTGCTCGGGCCAGATAAATCTTTATTTACGGCCCCGGCTTGTCAACTTTATTGGCTGTGCGAGACATGCACGACCAGTGGCTGTATTGCCATCGATAATCATGGGATATCACGGACTTCGGGTCGGAATCTTCTGTTTTGTACTTGCGATTGAGACTGTGCCCCGGGAGCTCAGCTGTCAACTGTCACTTAATGTGCCATTTGGAGGTTTCATTACCAATTCACACTCCTTCCAGAGGCATGTGTCGAATGTGCCGCACGAAGATGATGAATGAATAATATGTAGCTACTCGAACATCTACACACACACAAGCATACATACATATGCATGTAAGTGTGATTGTGATGCTCAAAGCATGATGCTCCACATCCATTTATAAATTATTAAACAATCCTGAGCACCCCCATCCAGGCTAGAAGAGAATGTTGGGTTAACGCCGTCAATCCCTTTTGGCCGTTAAAGTGCATAAGCATTTGCTGTCGGTTCGTCGGCTGGCAGGTTCATAATATTTATTTGTTTACGTTGATTTTGTTTTTATTCCATTCATATGAAACGGACAATTGCAACCATTTTTATGATCCTCCCTTTTTATTTGTTTGGCGCAATAAATTTAAAATTTGTGTAACGACTCTCTTCCATGTAATTCATGGAGTTGTTTTTTGTGTGCATTCCGTAAATAACAAACCGTGATTTCGGCCTGATTTCAAATTCATTTCATTATTTTTTTTGCCAAACAGGGACGCACATTAATTATTTATTTGTATTTAAATCAACCTTCTCGATCATTCGGGGTGCGAGTTATGCCATGAGCGGCTTTGATAAGCAATCACAGGATTCGGCCGTCTGGCAAAATGCATCGGACGAGAAAGATATTTCTGGCTGATCCTTATAACATTGAAAGGAACTATTTCTTGCCTTATTTTCCATCAGAACATACTTCCCAGTACTTGTATCAAGAGTGGTGTGATTTTCTCTTAGTGATATCAAACAACTTAGCAACATAGACATAATTGGATGGCAAGAGGAAGAAAAGGAATAGGAATTAGAAAAGGAATTAGGACCACACCTAAACGTCAAGTTTTTTCTGCATCAATCAATTTGAACCATGGAAAGATACACAATCGAGCAACGCGTTAAAGTTATTCCGGCTTATTATGGAAATGGGCGTTTAAATCAAGAAAATCATCTTCAGTGATGAGGCACATTCTTACCTCAGTGGATTCGTCAATAAGCAGAACTGCCGCATTTGGGCGAATGATAATCCAAGAGTGATTGTCGAAAAACCAATGCACCAACAAAGAGTGACTGTTTGGTGCGGTTTATTGGCTGGCGGCATCATCGGGCCGTATTTTTTCCAGAATGAGATGATAACGAACTTTTTATGGCCCGAATTGGAAGATATGGATGTGAACCATATGTGGTTTCAACAGGGCGGTGCTACTTGCCACACAGCTAACGAAACAATGGCGACAAATTCAATGGTCATGTTATCTCACGTGGTGGCGATGTCAATTGGCCACCAAGATCATGTTATTTGACACCGTTGGACTTCTTTCTTTGGGTGTATATATATAAGTCAGCAAAAATTCAAGAGCTAAGCGATGAGATAATTCGGCACATTAACGGTATTAACTCAATTATGCTTCAGCGTCATCGAAAATTTGGACCATCGGATGGAGGTGTGCCGCCGAGATCGCAGCGGCCATTTGGCCAATATTTTGTTCCATACATAATTGAATTGGTATGGCAATATTATCATAATAAAAATAAATGACAAAAATGATGTTGGTGCCATTTGTATCTACTTTTTTTCTAAAATTTTCCCGGAATTGCCAATCATGATTGAAGGTATTTTTTCGGATTTTGTGTGCTTTCCTACATCGATTTTTTTTTAATTGAATTTTATTTCATAAAAAATAATAGTTCACATAGTTCATTAGCGTCTCCGCGCCTTATAGGCTTAAATGGAGACTAGTTGGCAAAAATGTTCATGTTATTAAAATAAAATTTTAATGAATTGTAGTCTAAAACACATTACACATATGAAACTTAACTTAGAAATACAGTTTACAATCATTAGTAAAATACACGTAATAATTATAGAAGTGTGTCTACTACGTTAAGTAGATAAGATTTAACTTTAGATTTAAAGACTGATATTTTAGCAATTTGTTTGAGATCATGAGACAATGCGTTAAATTCATGAGGTCCAGCATACTCAATTCTCTGCTTTATTAGTTCAAGTCTGCATCTTGACGGTACAAGATTTGAACGATGTCGAGTGTTCATCTGAGATTGTTCAAGGTGTTGATGAAAATGAATGAAAGAAATTCCAATTTGTTTTGTGGATTTAAACATGAAGAGTAATATGTTATGTTTATATATTCCTTTTACGGGAAGCACGCCTTTGGCGTAGTTAGTAAACAGCCGTAGAGTAGAATAATCCATAGGTAAATTATACACAATTTTTAAAGCTTTATTTTGAGCCGACTGTAAAGATTTAAGTGCGGAACAGTCCTTAAATGCATATACTACAGGAATATATACTAAATGACAATGAATCAGGGAATAATATATCTGAAGTTTGGTTTCGGTGGACAGTTTCGATCTAAATTTCCTCAAAACCCCAGTAGCAGCAGAAATCTTATTCTTTAGCATTTCTATATGCATGTCCCAGGAAAGGTTAAACGTGAAGTGAATACCAAGATATTTAACCGACTGTGACTCCGTAACAAGCTTTCCATCAATAAAAACCGCAATTTCTGGCTGTCTTTTTAATAAATAAGGTCTAAATCTTATAAATTTTGTCTTATCCGCATTTATGCACAACTTATTAAGTCGGGTATATTCAAATAATATTGACGCATCATACTCAATCTCTGTTTTGAGGACTGTTGTATGTTTATAATTATATAGAAGGCATATGTCATCAGCGAACATAAAAAGTTTCCCAAAGAAAGTGATATTTGTCAAGTCATTTATGTAAATTATGAAGAGCAAGGGACCAATAATACTCCCCTGGGGTACGCCACACTTCACAGGTTTGGTACTACTTCTACTTTTCCCAACTTTTACATATTGTCTTCTATTATGTAAATAACTAGCAATGAGTTTCATTGTGGAGTCTTGAATACCAATAAAATAAAGTTTTTTCAATAAATTTGATTGCCTTATTTTATTACAATGCATAGAGGTGAAATATATCCCTGGATTATATTTATTTATATTACCATAAATCGCCTGATGGGGAATACAGAAATTCTAAAATTCATTCAAACACATTTGATGGAACTGACTAAAGTTGGCATTGGTTGCAATATAATGCATTGGCAAATAATATACATATATTGCGGGAATTATTGGGAAATTTAGAAACTCTTTCTATTGCAAATGGCAAAATTGCTGCACACCTCCTGAAATAAACCAATGTCAATCTTAATTTACAACCAGCATAAGTCGTTTTCAGATGCTTGGAGATCATATCCAATTAGATTTTATAAATCTTTCATACCCATGGATGATTAACACATTTGTCCCAAAATCCCAACTACAATTTGCAGTAGCAGGAAACACAGCGTCGTAAACAGTTGTTTTAAATATACGGATCCTCTCGGTACGTTTCGAAAGTACGGGAACGCAACTAATAATTTTTGCCTCCTGGCAACGTTGTGCTTAAAATATATATTTTGATTTTTTAAACAAACATTGACAGGAGCAAAAAGGGAAAAGTAATAATTCTATATTGAGGACACATTCTCAACAAAAAAATCCGCGGCTACAGGCAACAGAATGAAGTGCGAGTGGTGTCCTCCCAAATTTCCACCATGTTTTCAAAAATATCCAGGCGTGAGCTCAAAGATGAATCCGGGTAATATTCTAGGACTGCACTACCTGGCCAATCGCATAAAGCCGACATTCCTCGATGGCATACAACTGAACTACCGCCATCGACTGACCTCAAATAAGGCGATAACAGCCAAGTGGACATTGAGTCACAATGCGCCCTCCGGCTTCCGTTTCGGGGGCATTTATACTGCTCGATTGCGTCAAGACATCATGGTAACTGTCGCTTCTTAACACCTAAGGTATGCTTACATAAGTAGTGGTCCAATTCACATTTCAGCAAACACCAACTATTCATGCTGACATCAATCCCACCAACCTGGCCACCGACGTGGGCATTGTTTACTATCCCTTCCACTGTTTGCGCGTCCAGGCGGAATTACAGAGAGCTGCCGACAAGGCACCTCTGAACACACAAACGTGCATTGAGCTGTCCACAAACACCTCGACGTTGACGGCCACCCTGTATAATGCGCGTACAGACAGTGGGCGTGGCACTTTGTCATATCTGCGGGCTGTCAGTGAGCACATGGCCCTAGGTGGTGAATTGCTGGTAGAATGGACGGAGCCGCGCTCCCTGATGACAGACATTGCATTGGCGGCCCGCTATCACCGGCGTGATTGCTCCGTTGCAGCAACAATATCCCGCCAGGGAGTGGATGTAAGCTATTGGCAACGGTTGCACCGCAAAATCCAAATGGCTACCCTGTGGGCCTGGCAGCGTAAGACTGAAAAGTCTCTGGCCACCGTATGCTACCAATGGAACTTCGAAGATGCCTTTGTGCGCGGCAAGTTCGATTCAGATCTTTCTGTGGGCGTCACATACTCAAGGTAAGTGTGAATCTATCCCGGATATTCAATTACTGCCACGTCGACTTTGTCTTCTCCAGAATTATGTCTCACATTCCCATTGGCATGGACATGAGTTTATTGATAAATCTGAAGACCAACCGTTTTGTGTTCGGACTAAATTTTAACCTGGATCCCAGCGGTCTACGCAGAGGAGAGTAGTTCGCAATAATCTAATCTTCGTCTAAGAAATGTTAAGGGAAATTCTGAAGTATTTGTTGGACCATCAGCTATTCCATTAAACCGAACGCTGAGCATGGAATTTCTTTCCGAAATTTTACTTGAAAACTAAATACAGACAAAAAGCATTTGAACAATCCACTTATGCACATTCATTCACATATACTTGCACTATATGTGGATGTATGTATGTACATAGACTATAGACATAAATACATATCCAAACAAACGAAGTGTGTACGTTAGTGTGGCCCCAAAAATATATGGAAAAAACTCAAAGTACGTGAATTTTTTTAATTGCAAATTATATATAAATATTTTATTTTAAAATATTTTGCTTAATTTTACTGTGGATGCATTCAAAGTTCATATATGCTAAAATAGTTCAAAATTTCACCATAATAGAGGCTGTATTATTGGGATGTATCTCGGAAACCATGTATCGTATTAGAATTTCGTTTAGTTCGTAGAGAAGAGCGTTCTTTTGCATTTAAAATGATTAATTATGTTTCCGATTACCTGTTCAAACAGTGTGTTACCTGAAGATTGAATTTATTTAGTGTGGTTACTTTTGTACAGTACAAAACTATATTCTATATTCTATACAATTTACACATTTTCAAAATAATATTCTGCTTGTAGCTGCAAACATCGATTTATTTACTGAAATGGTCGAAGTCAAAAATGAAATAATACTTCTTTAGTCGTTCAATGTATTTTGGAAAATTTATTTAAAGCATGCCTTAGAGATGTAAGGTTTTATGGCATACGAGCGTATGTAAATATTGAGGCGATATATTAATATTAAGTTATTTATGAAGGTATAATAGCCGTTTGCCATCGGTTAAAAATAAAATAATTTTTATCAAAAATTTCGAAAATCGTAAAAAACAAAAAATGTGTACATGAGCGTTGGCCTTGGCACTGACAATTTTCATTTATTTGTGGAAACAATTAAATCACTGGTAATGATTTGTATTAACATATACATATATTAAAATAAGTGCGTGCCAGACAAGGTCAAATTCCGGGGACAGCAATGAATTTCTTTAAAAGTTGGAGGGAGGCCAATCCACCTCCGAAGTATTGCCAGATATGCTTTTTTTTCAAAAAATAAAGGAACATATCCTAAAAGTTTAAGCAGTGATACTTATAGTGTAACCAAACACGTTGCTGGGTCCCGGACTAAAACCTTTGTTTTTATCTAATTTGACAATGTAAGGGATGTGTGCAAAATTTCAATGTCCTAACTCCATTCCTTTAAATTTTAGCGGCAGCTTGTATGAAAATATTCCTCTGTGGGGCGTGGCTACAGCGTAAATATTTTTTAGGTTTAAAGTGGTTTTAAAAACAATTTCAACTATCAAATTGCAAATGTTGTCGATTTTATTGTAACCAAAGTTTATGCCACTTTGTGTGGGAGGTAACAGAGGGGGTGTGGCAATATCGCCCATATTCCATGAGAATGTAACTTCTATAAAAGTGTGTTGGTGATTTGTGTGGGAGGTACTGGAGGGGGCGTGGCAAAACCCGCCATATTTAGTACACTTAAAGTGATTACAAAAACATAGATTCTTTAGCACCTTTAGAGAGTTATCGTGTACACCAGCCAGACAGACGGACATCGCTCAAACAACTTAAAAAGTGGTGGAACGGATTTGGTCCAAACATAATTGGAGTCTTAAGTCACTCCTTCAATGCGTTACATTTTGTTCTGTCCCAAATGATATATACCCTCCTACTCTGTAGAGTGAGAGTATAATGATGTGTCAGAAATTCCTTTGATGAAGGATACTATAATATATATCGAGGACTTATATTCAAAAGTGGCTATGACAAAAACATAACATTTCAGGAGAGCAAAAAAGCTGTTTTTATCCTTAATGTTAAGAGTAATTATTAATGATTCTTCTACAGTCTAATCTAAAGAGGACTAGTAATTGCTACCATTAAAAACTTTTCGAAATTTCCTATTATTGGCGGTTTTATGGTTCATAGCCACTTTTGCACGTTTAAAATTGAGCGCTATGGATGCTGAAATAAGCACATATCCATTAATGCTCAAAGAAATACGTAAGACTTATTGTGAACTCGATAACGTTTTTTATGAAATGTTGGCAATATTGAGTAGAAAACGTATTTTCTGGGATGTAAACAACGAATTTAGAGATTCCAGCTTCATCCCTTTTTCCAAATTTTTTACAAAAAGTGGATATTGCGGTAGGGCACGAAAAATACAAATTGGATATACATTGGAAAATCATACATGGCATTTTTGTTTTATGATTTTCTCGCGATCTAGCCGACGGATCCGGCTAAATTTTTAGATTCCAGCTTCATCCCTTTTTCCAAATTTTTTACAAAAAGTGGATATTGCGGTAGGGCACGAAAAATACAAATTGGATATACATTGGAAAATCATACATGGCATTTTTGTTTTATGATTTTCTCGCGATCTAGCCGACGGATCCGGCTAAATTTTTGTTTGTGTATTAATCACTAATGCCGCTTGTAAAATATATGAAGTCAGTCGCGAAAATTGCTGCAATTGTTGAAAAAATCCAAAATCGCGCTTGCAATTGAATATATTCTAACTTTCACTATCCAGGATTCTGAAACTTTTCTGACACAAATATTCCCAATGAAGTCAGCAATCACATGTCTAAAAATATTCTGGTATTCTCAATATGCTGAAAATTTACGCGCGATTTTCTAAAGATACTTCTTACTTTACAGCCACTGTTTATTCTATTTTAGCCTGATCACTTGGGAAGCAAAATGCTATTAACTGCAAAATGATGGAATTTGATAGTACGATATACCCTAAATCTAGAAAAATGCTTTAAACAAAATCGTTGTAGCGAATTACAACCTTCGGTTATACATATGTTATACATTTTGAACTAATTTATTAATTAATTATTTATTATTTTAATGTTCATAGCCACTTTTGCAGTCACAAACTAACGTGTGAGTGGATAGCCAAATCAGAAAAATTTGGAAAACATTACTTCTCCAATTTATATGAAAGATGACATACAAATCTGAGAATAGTTTGGCATCAAAAACTCACTTTCGAGAAAATGGTTCATAGCCATTTTTGAATAAAGGTTCGTGATATGCTGATAAATAAACTAACATGAAAAACAATTTTGTTGACATGAAATTTGAGTTTCAATCTGTCCCTTATTGTTAAAAATATTTGATAATTTTTTTTGCATTTCATTTTAGCTTATTTATTGGTGCGTAAAAAGAAACACGGCAATAGTTACATACATATAATCGACACAAGATTCTGACGGAAGCATTTCGCTATAAAAATCCTATCATTCGCGTGTTTTCGGTACACACTAGTGTACATACGAGAGCATACCGATGTATTGGTTTGTAAAGGAAGCATAATAAGAAAAACAAACACCACGACACAGTGATGCCACAGATTCCCACAGCAACCCAAACGTAAAGGCGACACTCACACAAACACCCTCTCACACACACAACCGCATAAACCGCATTCAAACAGATAAATGACAACGCGAGTTTGATAAGAACACAAACATCATTTGGAGATGCATGTGTATGTTTGTGTGTGTGTGCGTGTGAGCATAAGAACCTGCAGTGCCGCGATGGAAAACGTAAATACTCAAAGAACAACATCCGACCGAGGAGCAACACTGGCAGTGGAAAACAAAAATTTCATTAGAAGAAGATATCGTGCCACAAATACGACTCCGGTGGCAAGGAGGGGAATAAAACAAAACACACACACGAGCTTTTCCTACTCCCAGATTTCAAATGTAATTGGAATTTGGGTGTGGCAAAAGCAACACACATCCATGATGTGGTTTTTCATCAGACGTACATGTCTTGGTCCATATCCATGACCGATGTGTTGCATACGACCACTAAATGGCAGACTGTTCAATGCAACATGCAAAGGTGATCTTTCCACTATGGATTGTATCAAATATTATGGCTGTTTTTCTTTAAGATTGGATAACTAAGCTGCGATAACAAAAATCTAAAAAAAAATGTTCAAATTTCTCTCAAAATAAAAATTCTTTTTTTAAAATTGCCGCCAAAAGCCATATCAATGTGTGCGTGAAAAAGAAACAATTTTGTAAGTCAAAATTGTGGTTATCGAGGCTAAGTCAAATAAAGTCAACACAAAATATTTTTGAAAATTTCTTTTGATACATATATTTATATTGTAGTTGGCGACAATGAGATTTTTTTATTTTGAGAAAAAAATTAATTTTTTAATAATTTTTATTTTATTATTTTTATTAACAGCCCTAATAAATCTCTGACCTTGACAAATTGATTGGACATCCCACTTAACCCTATTTGATTCCACATGATATTTTTTGAGATTAGGAGGAGTTTTGAAACAGTTTTAGTTAAGCATGTCTTGGGAAAATACATATACAAGTCGTTTGATAAGAGTAATTGCACTTTTGCTTAAATATCTTCCCTAAGATTGACTGAGATTTTTACAATATTGTCAGTTGAAAACGTCTGGTTAACCGGAATATTATTGCAAATATTATAAACAAACTACAGTGTCACGGGTGTGACTTACTTTGTTCTTCCATGACATGACTTTTGCTAATCAAAGTCATCACTATATATTTAGGAAATATACGATATTCAAGTTGTAACGGGCGTGACATTTTGACCGAATCTTCGTTACGACTCTGGAAAAGGAGATGGTTGTCATTGTTTTTGAAATATTATCAAAAATATGTATTATGACCGGCTTTTAACTCGTACGTCAAGATTAGGAGGAGTTTGGAAATTTCACAAACAGGTTATTGTTTTAATCGACAACACCTACAAGAAAAATAGTCCCCCTTCCCAGGTTTTTGTACTCCATTTTTCCACTATGTTGTCACAAAAATAATTACAATCTGTTGGTGAACAATTTCTAGTTCTTATCCCACTTTATTTTTGATATTTATATTTGTTAACCATAAAGTGGACCAGAGTTCATAGCTACACTAGTCACTTGATGTGACCTGTTGAGTATTTCGGGCCACAGAACATTTTTTCTAGACATGTTGTCTGTTACATCTGTTACAAGCGATATTCTCAATGCATATGCCACAAATCATACAAAACATTTTAGAAGTTGAATCCTACGCCAGAGTTGTGGCTCTAGTCGTATAAAAGTTAGAATATCAAAATATACCGAAAGTATATCAGATATTTTCTTTATATTTCCCACTATTCCTCGTTAAAATAAATTTGGCGAAAATTTGAATTAGAATGTATCTATGCCATGGATCGATTGAACCACTGTCATACCTTCCCTCAGGTATGAAATTAATAATTTCGCGCTTCTTATTGTGGAGCAATTTCACATAAATGTTAATCAACGCAAATAGCGTCTGTGTGGATACAGACACATCCCAGTTGACAATGTCTTTCAGAGATCTTCAACGACGGGTACAAGACTAGAGTAAATCTGGATTGACTCTTCATACCAATCGTCCAACAAAATTTGTATGCAAGTATCCCAGAAGACATACAAGATCAGATGGGATTTTTCAAAATTTTCAGCTCGCTTATTTTTAATCTAACAAGTTGTCAATGAAAACGACAGTAGCTTGGATGGCGATTAATTTGCAACAATTATAATAAAAATAATAAAATTTATTAAGTTTAGTTTTGCTATTTCAATGTTTTACTCTCTTTGAAAAACCATTCGCAATAACACAAAAACATACTAGTGCAACTGTCGACCAAAAAAGCCACTTTAGCCCAAGTCGCTAAGACTTAGCAAATTAAATGTCATTTTCTAATTGAAATGTTAATCTAGCAAGTAGGAAAAAACAGCCTTATTGTCTTCGACGATCAGATTAAGGAAAATGTCATTGATTTGTCGTCGACGCCCACATAAACATCATTCGTAACTTAAGTGTTTTTAAATTCAAATTCCAGCTTTTTCGGGCAAAGAAAGCAAGGAAATTTTTGTTTTCGTATTAGAAAGAAGGAGAACCACACTTAACTACACTCACTTTGGACAGATACGTCCTTCATAAAAATAGTAGATTATAAAAAATTAAAACCCTGATTGACGCCATTGCCTTACCTTTGTTTCTGATCCAAACTCAATACAATCATTCAGATTGACTTACTAGATCCTGCGTAAATTCCTGATAGCTTTCATAATACTCTGATAACAGATAGACTTACGTTGTCTATATTAAATTCCACAGGCTTTGCCATTTATTTTTAAGGTACTATAGATGTTTTTTGAGTGGTATGATTTGAATCAGCAAGCTAATTGGGCCTAACGTACGTAATGTAAATAAAATTTATTTTTATTCCCCGTTATTCCCGACGTTTCGTCAATGTTTGTTGACTTCTTCTGGGGACTTTGTCAATTTAAATAAAATATTTTAGTTGTAACTGTTTACACTTGTAACAAAACATTAATTGTAATCTGACTTTTTTCGGGAAGCTGTAGTTCGTTAATATTTTTATTATTTCTTCGATGTTCTTGTTGTGAAATTGGTTAATACTCTGTAGATTAGACTGTATTTAATCTGTGATTTTGGTTGAGTTGAATTGTAATTTATAATTCTTCCCGATGAAGTTTATTTTTTGTACCAGTTGATTTGTATTGCATTTTGGTCATGATGAAGCATTGTATCAAGATAAGCTATTTTTCCGTTATTTTCTATTTCAATAGTGAATTGGATTTTGTGGTGGTATTTGTTAAAGGTTTGTTGGATCTCATTTACGTCGTCTTTTTTACTATGGCTAGGATATCATCTACATATTTGGTTATGTATTTGATATTTACGTTTTTATCTTTCAGTTCACTGATGGAGTCGTCAAGAAGTTCAAGGTCAAGTACGATATTTGCTATTGTAGGAGATAGTGGATTACACAGTGGCATTCCGAAAATTTGCTGATAGATCTCTTTGTCATACGAGAAGTAATCATTTTCAATTAAGCAGAAGTTGCAAAAATTTAGCTTGCTGATTAAAATCATACCACTAAATAAAACAAAAGTCCTGGTCAATTAAAACTTTAACTTTATATGTTTTTTATTTTCATATCGATACTCTTGGCGATATAATTATTACTATTTTTATTTTAAAACAGGCTGAAGTTTGTTTGATGTTGTAGACAAAAAACCATGTTAAATGCCGCACATGTGGAAACATTCATAAAACTAATGAAAATAATCTTTCTGACCACCTTAAACGAACTCATCCCCATACAACATATAAATATACGGAAGCCATAATTTTTTTAGAAATTCAGAAACTTACGAGTCTAATCCTGACAGAGCTCTGAATACTGTTATTACCATCGACGTGTGAGTTTGTCAAATGCCTTGACCATCGCTATACTTTGCCATCTCGAACGAATCTGCTAAATGTGCTGGCGAGAGTATTAAAACGGTTAATTTGAGTTCAAATAAAATTTTAATTTAAATATTACTTTGTAAAAATTAAAGTTTAATTTTATTTAATAAATAAATTTGTCCAACAGTAGCTATAGTTTTTCCGGAAACTATCAAAAATATCGAGTGGGTCGGCTATCGATAGTTTTGCAGCAAATATTGCTCACTAACATTTCAACTTTTCAAAATATTGTTCCCGCCTAATCATATGTTCATGATTTACAAGTTATTTTTAGACCATTATTTCTGTTCCACTTTCAACACTTCAATCCAGTTTTAGTTTTTGTACAGTTCCAGAGTACATTTTTTCCACTAGTTCCCGCTCCAGTTCGTAAGTCATAGTCCTGCTGCTCCATAACTTCCTCAACCGTCGTTCCCTATTTAATGTAATTATCTTTGTTCATTATATATATTTATTCTCGTCGTTCCATTGTCGTCATCGACCCAGCTCATTTTCAATTGTTAATGTATGTCTTTTCCCGCCGCAACTCCTCAGGATTCCTGTATGTCTCAGCTAATATTGATTTTCCTGATACGCCTTCTTCGACACTCTTTTTTGTCCTTAATTGTATTCCTGCTCCTTAGAGCTACACTCATAATTTCTTCATTCAGCTATACTTATTTCCTTCATTGTCCATTTTTTTAATTTGTTGTTCCTTTAAGTTATTTAATTTAGTTTTACATTGCATTGAGTGAGTGACTTAAGACCCCAAGTATATTTGAACAATGTCCTTCAGTTTATCTGGTTGGCTGGCTGCTGTACACGATAATTGTCGAAAGGAGTTAAGGACTTTATTCAAAGTTTGCACATGGTAATAGTTATCCCAAACATAGTTTGTGTTCGAAGACCTCTTTTAACTCCCACACAAATGATCCTATGTTAAAGTAAAACCGGTATAACTTGCGAACGGATATTTAGAATCAGCTATATTTTTATATTTAATAAAAATGTATATATATAAATTTGTATATAGTCACTCAATTTGGCATAAACTATGGTATAATTAAAACTCCTTCTAGTTCCTCCCACACAATTGTACCCATCCTATGTAAAATAAAATCCTTTATAACTTATATACCGGTCCTAACTTATATGAGAGCTCTTAAAATGTCAAACAAATGCTCGGAATTCTGATTCTGCGAGTGAGGGCATATATAAGTCGGTTTAACTGGTTGAAACTTACTTAGTTGATTCCTTTTTGTATATACATGATTTGTTTTAATTTTATTAGCATGTTTAACTGAATATATTTTTGTATTTATTACAGTTTTTATTATTACGAGAGTCACTTTGTTTAATTATTCTATAATTGTCAGTGTTAATTTGTATACCCTTGAGTATTTAAGCATGTTTTTTAATATGTCTGCATGTGCTTACTTGATATTGGGTATGCGCATTTCCCCTATAACAAAACCGTGCAACATAAAGAGATTCTTATTCGTAGGAGATGAAATGGGCCAAAAAGGGATAAAAATGGTACCTATCAAACGACAACACCTAGAAACTCGAAATTCGGTGTATACATTCCTCTAATTGTGTAGATACATAATATGGAAGTATTTTTTCCAAATTCGTACTTTTAAGGAATAAAATGGGAAGAGAGGGATACAAATGGTACCAACCAAACGGCTGCACCTAAAATAATGAAATTCGGTCTATACATCCCACTGATTGCGTAGACACGTAAAATAAAGGGATTTTTCGAAATTCGTACTTTTGGGGGATTAAAATGAAAAAGGGGATACAAATAATTACCGCAGTCATGAAATTCTGAGTACACATACCTCTGACTGCGTAGACACGAAAAATAAAAACATTTTTATTTATTTTATTTTTAAAAATTGATTGAATAATGAAGTTGGGTTAACTTGCACTGTGTATGTGAGATAATGGATTTTCTTGTCTTGTATTTATGCTGTCTTGTATTTATTTTGATATATATAGTATAAACGTATTGGTAGGCATGTCTTATTTATTTATAAAATTATTTGTTTTGGTGTGGCTATATTTAAAAATTGCCATTTTCCTGTAATTTTACTGCACTTCTACAAAAATCGACAGCCTCTGTGGAATGCAATCCATGGTGGAGGGTATGTACAGTTCGGCCCGCCATTTTTACTTGTTTTACTTTTAATATTCCAGCTGCTGATAGCTGTATAAACAAATAAACAATTTGCTTGCCGTGAACAACAATCTAGACGACAAATGTCGTTGGTACCATCTACCAACTGGGTTCTTTCGCCCATGTCTATCTATACCCTCAGGGATGGGTACGTGTATTTTAAATACTATAAATATGTAGACATTATTGAGAGTAGGAATTTAATCTTTTTTGCTTTGTAAGTCTTTCTGTCTCGTACCAGACTTTAATTTTCATTGAAAATACTGTCACTGATTAAGTCTAATTCAATTTTTAAAATCCCCCCCCCCTCTCTCTCTATCCGCCCTCACCATTCAATTTCCTCATCCTCGCACATGTAAATTGGCACATCCATGTGTGTGTTGTGAAGACTACATGTTCTGTATGTACATACATATGTACATATGTACATATATATCAATCATGATAAAGTGTTTTATTAGGGATTTTGTCGTCGAGTAGCACTGGCAGACTGATAAGAAAATATTAATAAAAGAACAGAGAGAGGGAGAGAATCGTGAACTCGGTAACGTTGAACGCAGAGACAAGCATAGAGGAATTAGCCTAGCAACGCTCATGTTATTATGACTGAAATTAATTGGAAACGCATAAATGCAAAGATATCGCGGAATCGTAAAAGGTCACAACGAACGGGAGTTCCTCTGCACAGTGTGTGGGAGTGGGAGTGGGGTTCCCTCTGGAGAAAGCAGTGCCATGGCTGGCATTAAATAGAATTTGAAATCCGTTGCGATATTTTCCTTGGTTAATCGTCCGTGAAAGCGTACTAAAGATTTAGCATTACTTAGGAAAATTGATTAAAAATAAGCCAATAACAACCTGGAGATACACCGATGCAGACTCGACGAATAACAAACGGCACGAGCATACAAAGTGGGAAACAACAGGAAAATCCCAAAGAACACTCCACACTCGCCATTCGCCATTAAGCAGCTCCATCACAAGTGTTAACCTCAAATGAGCCCGGGACTGGTGAACTGGTGTTCCGTCAGACGACCAGGCAGACAGCCATTAAACCTAGACCGTGTCCGTGTGTGTGCGACTACAGAATCACACATGGATGTATGAATGGAAGATAAACAGCTTAAGGTGTTCTTTGTTCGACGAAACAAGACAAAGCGGATCGCATCGGAGTAGAGGATGTCGCCCATACGGGCGGACGGCGGTATCCTTTCACTTATGCAAACATTATCGGCCAACTCGAAAATATCACATTTTCGCAAACCTACACAAGTATCAAATCTTTACAAATGCCTGTCGGCACACTTGAGCGGCATCCCTTTCGTCCGTCTGTTTGCCTAGCACCATTGTCAGGGTCTGTCCCAGTTCCACATCCACGTCCATCGACAGAGGGCAGAGGCAGGCAACAGGGCCATAACAACGGCCGAGTTGTGTTTATGTTAAAAATCACAGCGCAAATATTTACCCAGTGCTCAACATTAACCATTGTAGCTGCGTTTATTTATAAAACATTTACTGATTACAGACTACGGCCGCAAAAGGTGGGGTGGTGCTTGGAAGGGGGAGAGCAAAGAGGACAATAGCAAAATGAACACAAGTCTTCATTTGGCTCAAGTACTTGGACAAACAGACTTCTTGAAGTTTAAAAGTTATTTGATATTTATTGATTTGCCTTCGGTGGAGAAATTATTTGCAATTACGTCGGCGTTCTGCGAGAAGGTACTGCACGAAGTGAATGTCAACAAATCCAAGCAAATAAGGTTAATTGCTACAACGTATCAAGTGATCACAGGACAATAGACAAGACAAGACGAAACAGAACAAAACAAAAACATGTATTAAGTCGTCTGGCCGTATCGAATCCTGTAGAAGCCCCTACTACATGCAGACTGTGTGTCTTAAGTGACATGCAAACATACGGTGTAGACCAAGTAGTGGGGCGTTGCCTCCCCACCACATTAGCCACAATAGATATTATCCAGATTGCATTTCGATCGAATTTAAATTTGCAGTTTTATAGTTGTTAATATGAAGCGTTAGTTCCTGATGTTTTCCAGAAAATAGTCAAATAGCCATCAAGGTTTTAATGCTGAACGCAAATGTAGGATCTCACATATTCGACAAAACCGGGTGGAAATGTCGAAAAACTAATTTTATACATTCCAAATCCAGAAGGCATACTAATGATAATCCCAAATAATGGGATCTTACCTAAATTACAATCATCATTTACATCAACCTAAAAAATATTCGATTTTTTTATTCAAACTACTCCCCTTAACGCAGTATACTTCACTCTGAATAAGCTTTATGATCACCAAAAATATTAAAAAAAACAAGAATTTTTTCTTTGCTCAGTTTTGCAGATAACACCGTACGTCAATGAAGTTCCTTTAATGTTGAATATGTGGTAGCATAAGATGAGAATAAGTATCTAAAAAAATGTAACCTTTGGAACTTTGTGGTCCTTTTAAGGGACAACAGGATGAAGAAGTGAAAAACTATAAACGCCCATTAACACCATTTCACCTATAGTTTCAGACGTATATCATCTGGTTCAAGTGTAATATGGACTGTCCGACAGTGTAATAAACAAACGTATTTTTCTAAATTTTATAATAAAAATTTATTTTTATAACTGTTTCTTTTATTTTTAATAACACTAGTCAACAGTCAAAATGTACTCGGGATGCGATAATTTTTTCTGTGTAGATAACCTTGACATGAGCTCGAAAAACGCAATAAAATTTTTTTTTCGTTTGGTTTTTTTTTTATTTTTTTTTTTAATTTTAAAAATTTTTTTTGGTTAATTTGTTTCGTCCGGCATAACTCGGGAACCACTAGCCCGATTTAATTGAATTAAATTTTAAAAAATTTAAAATTACAATTCCCTTAATCTGTTCATATATTGTTTTCCTATACAAGCAACAGTTTCCAAGTTAAAAATGAATATATAAAGGAAAAAACTTATTTTTTGCCTAAAGATTTAAAATTTTTTTTTTTAAAAATCCATAAAAAATCCAAAATGAAAAAAATGTCAAATCTTATTACTTTTACGTAAAGTCACATAACCTATGAGCAAAATGAGACAAAGATCATGAAAATCGATGCACGCGTTTCGCTTTTATTCGTAATTGAGTAAAGGTATGAATTTCAAAAATTTGCTCGACATATGCACAACTTTGTCTATGGTAAGGTTTTTTCTTTTTTTTTGATTCTCAGAATTAACAAAACGGAATAAACAAAGGGTTATTTAATTTTTATGATTGCGTAAGCAAAGTAATAAACGCTAATAAATGTGCGTGAACAATTAAAAGGAAAAAAGGAACGGGGACTTTTTTAATTATTTGGGTTTTCCGTTGGCTACCTGTATGATTTTTTTACAGAAATGCAACCCACATTTAAGGGAGGTCATTATTCGGAAAATTTAAGACTCACACATGGTGAAACAGGTATGTAGCCACCGTAAAAAAATATACACCCATTTATAAGTACCTGTCAGTAAAATACTAAACAATACACAGTATAAATAGGTCTTCATTGATCGATTTTACTCATTCAACAAGTGTCGACGAACGCGATAGTTAAAATGAGCAAACGTTCGCGAGGATTTGAATGCAATACCAATCCAAGTAATTTTTGTTACATGTGCGGAGAATACGTTTCTGAAAAAACAAGCGTTGTTTTTCACCTAAATTGAGAGATTCATTTGAAGAGAGCTTCAATTTAAAGGTCTCAAACATAGATGAGCGGTGGACACCAAGTGCTCTATGTCCAAGGTGCTACGTACAGCTAGCTGACTCAAGGAAAGTGTAGATTACGAAATTCAAGAACATATATAACTTATTATTGAAATTCTTTCAGACGACAGCCGAGAATCATCATGCCAATGCTTTGGAGAGCTCCGCTTTGCCATGTAACAGATTGCTACTTCTGTCTTAGCAAAAAAACAGGCGTGGGAAAAAATATACGATGGACTTACGCTGCTGTTTCAACAGTGAATTTTCCAGTGCCATTTTCCGAAGCACCAGTGGACCCGCAACCGTCCGTTTCAAGATGGGCATCTAATAATGAGGCGATACATCCAACATCAGATCCGGAGACAGTAGAAACCACATCAGAATGCGAGTCAACATATACATTGCATGGAGGTCAACGCTTATGTTCCCAAGCAGAACTGAACGATTGGGTTAGAGAATTGAAACTCTCCAAGGAAGATGCAGAGTTGCATGCATCGCGCATGCAACAGTTCGGTTTCTTGGCTCCTGGTGTGGTGACAACAATCTACAGGAAGCGTCATGAACCATACGCAAGGTACTACACAAAAAAAGACAACATCTGTTTTTGTAAGGACATTCCCGGATTATTTGGTGAACTCGGGTACTCTTACGATCCAGGAGAGTGGCGTCTTTTCATCGACAGCAACAAGCAGAGCCTTAAAGCAATTTTACTGCACAACGGCAACGAGAAACCTTCGATTCCAATTGCTCATGCCGTTGACACCAAGGAAACATACGAAGTCATGGACAATCTACTAAAGTGCCTTAACTATGAGAGGCACGATTGGAAAGTTTGTGCCGATCTTAAGGTTATCGGTATCCTTTGTGGATTACAAGGTGGATTCACAAAGTACTGTTGTTTTCTCTGCCTTTGGGACAGCCGCGATCGTCAACATCATTACACCAGGAGGAGTTGGACAGAAAGAGTTAACTTCATCCCCGGCAGCGACAACGTGAAATATACACCACTCATAAAAAAGGAAAATGTTTTTCTCCCACCTCTTCACATAAAGCTCGGACTCATAAAAAACTTCGTGAAAGCTATCAACAAAGATGGCGAAGCGTTCGCCTATTTAAAAACCATTTTTCCTCACCTTTCATCGGCAAAGATTAAGGAAGGCGTTTTCGACGGTCCGCAAATTAAAAAGTTGTTGCAAGACCAACAGTTTGAGCACATTTTATCACCAAATGAAGCTGCAGCTTGGAACTCATTTCGGCAAATTGTTTCCGGATTTCTTGGAAACAACAAAAGCTCAAATTACAGAGAGATCGTCGAACAACTACTCCAAAATTATAAAAAAATTAGAGCAAATATGTCGCTTAAGATACATTTTCTACACTCGCACTTGGACTTCTTTCCGGACAACCTGGGCGATGTGAGTGACGAGCATGGCGCACATGTAACAAAAATTACTTGGATTGGTATTGCATTCAAATCCTCGCGAACGTTTGCTCATTTTAACTATCGCGTTCGTCGACACTTGTTGAATGAGTAAAATCGATCAATGAAGACCTTTTTATACTGTGTATTGTTTAGTATTTTACTGACAGGTACTTATAAATGGGTGTATATTTTTTTACGGTGGCTACATACCTGTTTCACCATGTGTGAGTCTTAAATTTTCCGAATAATGACCTCCCTTAAATGTGGGTTGCATTTCTGTAAAAAAATCATACAGGTAGCCAACGGAAAACCCAAATAATTAAAAAAGTCCCCTTTCCTTGTTTCCTTTTAATTGTTCACGCACATTTATTAGCGTTTATTACTTTGCTTACGCAATCATAAAATTTAATTAACCCTTTGTTTATTCCGTTTTGTTAATTCTGAGAATCAAAAAAAAAGAAAAAACCTTACCATAGACAAAGTTGTGCATATGTCGAGCAAATTTTTGAAATTCATACCTTTACTCAATTACGAATAAAAGCGAAACGCGTGCATCGATTTTCATGATCTTTGTCTCATTTTGCTCATAGGTTATGTGACTTTACGTAAAAGTAATAAGATTTGACATTTTTTTTCATTTTGGATTTTTTATGGATTTAAAAAAAAATTTTTAAATCTTTAGGCAAAAAATAAGTTTTTTCCTTTATATATTCATTTTTAACTTGGAAACTGTTGCTTGTATAGGAAAACAATATATGAACAGATTAAGGGAATTGTAATTTTAATTTTTTTAAAATTTAATTCAATTAAATCGGGCTAGTGGTTCCCGAGTTATGCCGGACGAAACAAATTAACCAAAAAAAAATTTTTTAAATTAAAAAAAAAAAAAAAATAAAAAAAAAACCAAACGAAAAAAAAATTTTTATTGCGTTTTTCGAGCTCATGTCAAGGTTATCTACACAGAAAAAATTATCGCATCCGGAGTACATGAAATTTTTTTCATTTTGTTGAGTAGTGTAACTGGCATCTTAACAAAGAAAACTAAGCCTAGTTGAAGAAAATCTATTGAATTTTAGTAAAAAAAATGTATCCATAAATTGTTTACATCGTTTTGAAGTTTAGAAAGACAAAATACATCAGAAAATGTTATGCATAGGCAAAATCAGATTGCATTGCAATTCAAAGTAATATCTGCTAAATAACTGGGAAAGAGGATTTGTAGTGGTCCCATTTATCCCGATATTTTCGCCACTGTGGTGGCATATTCTGTTTTGCGTAACCGTCCAAAATGATATAAAAATTGTTTATATTCCGGAACACTTTATTCCGTTATCGTTAAAAAAGTGGTGATACTGACCCCACTCATCGAGTGAATACAATGCAGACGAAAAAGTGAACGCGAACGCGGAAAAATTGGATTATTTAAATAACTTGACGTCTGGTTTGTTCGTCCTAAATGATCATTAAAAAAAATGTACGGAACGATAGCTCGCGATAAAACTTAAAAAAATTAGCAACAATTCGACACCACCATATAAAAACGTAAATCAATGCAAACAAATCACTTAAGAGAACGCTTGCGTTTTATGAATATAATACCAAAACGCCAAAATTTGGGTGAAGTGACGCGTTGCGGTTAAGCAAATGAGGGTGAGAAACAAAACTGATGAAGGGGGAATTTGTTCACCTGACATTTTAAACTTAAAAATTAAGGAGAAAACTAAAGTCTACATATGTATGTGTACATATCTGTAAGAGATACATATATACACATAGCTGTGTCGCAAACAATGCACAAAATGAAATTCAGCATCACGATAATTTTTGAGGCACCTCCCCTGTTATATATGTATGTGCCAGTTAGTATGATACTGATCTAAGTCATACTTAATCCGTTTTGAGATATGCAATGGATTATGTTTGAGTCAATTAAAAAGTATTTTTCCACCGAACCACATTTTCTTAGATATCCTACAACTACATCGAACTTTTATACAAAAAAAAAAAATCGGCAACGTTGGCACCTCCAAGGGAACCACTATTTTGAGACAACGCACTGACCTAGACCACTTTCATTCTTTTCAAAATTGAAAAAATTAAACAAAAAATATTTTATTTTAATTCGAAATAGTAATATTTCCTTACCAAAAATTAAAGAAAACACAAAATATTTTATTTAAAAAAAAATAAAAAACTGATTGTTCGATTAGAAACTTCGATTATATTGAAATTATTATTTACTATTCAAATAATTTCATTTTATTTGTTATTCAAACAATGTGTAAATCACGTATAGTGGACATTATAAATTAAAAAAAATGTTTGTTTACATCCCCTCACATCAATGTCAGAGGAAACAGTGTGACCTAGACCACTTTCAAACTAACACTAACGACAATTTTGATGTGTATAAAATGAGAAATGTCAATGTAACTGTACATTTTTTATAAATGTCAAAAAGAAAACTTCTTAAATTAGAAATCTGATCAAAGTAATAACAGAAATTGGCATATTTGATTTGAACTGGGATATTGTCCTGGCTCAAGACCATTTTGCATCTATATTTAATAGAATGCAAATTTATTTACAAATGGCATGGTGACATTTATTACTTGGTTCCAGACTACCACGATCATGATTTCGACAATGTCAAAAGTCATTGCAAGTGGCTTCGCAGCGACTTTTCAACATCAAACCCGGCCTCTATAAGGAGATGATTCTCACAACCGAACGAGAAGCACAACTCACTTCCCGAAATTGCGTTTAAAAAATCGCACTTTATACTTGGTGCGAAATTCGGCAAGTGAATTGTGCTTCTCGTTCGTTTGTTAGATATTTGACGGACCCAGACGGAATTTTGTTAAGCCTCATGAGAAACAAACATAGGATTTTTTTTAATTTTTTCATTTTTGTTTAGTGATTGCTACCGATCTTTGAATATTGCATGGTCGTTTGAATGGGTTGTCGCTAATGAGGAATTTCATGTTATCTCAATGGCAATTCTTCGAATGTCTTCTGATTTTGATGAACGCGATTAGTATTGTAAGATATATCGAGCCCTTAGCGCGGAATGAGCGCCAAAACACACATTTTACAGGGGAAGGTTTTTATTGATTATTTTGAAATATTTGCATAGAATGAAATATGTTTTAATGCATTTAATTCCGCCGTACCCAACGAATTTTTATTAAAAAGTGATCATTTGTTTACATCATACGGTACTTTTGGAGCTTGCGATGCAAATATTGTACTTGCGGCTACAAATACTGAAAAAACTGTGGCGCTTGCGATATAAGTTTTTTTTCGATTAAACCTCGAAATTTTAGTAAAAACACACTTTTTATTATAAAAAAATTATTAAAACAACATAATAAAATGAATAACAATACTTTTATAAAGGGAAAATGAACAGTAAAGTAATTCAAACCGTCCTATGATTAATAGTTAAATTTCATATAAAAGTTTTAGGTAACATCGATATTGAATTTTTCTTTGAACGAATAATTTAATTAATATTCATTTCATCCACCCTACTATCTGCAAAATATCCATATTTAAATTTTGCGCAAAATCACAGTTTTTCAAAATGTGCCGATCTCAAACTATTACATTTTATTTTAATATTTGGCGGTAGAAATGCTGTAGAAAATGAATTCCAGTCTTAAAATCTAAATGATTTAGTAAAATACTTTCATAACACTTCGGTATCGTGCGGGGATTTGTAATTATGGTCGGCCACTCTGAAGGGGCCCAAATTATTCTTCCTTACAAAATGATTCAATTGTATAGTGTTTAGAATCAACTGGCATCATTGTATGACCGGAAAGTAAAAATGTTATGTTAACGTTCTTAACGAAGTTTTTATACCCTCCACCTCCAGGATGGGGGTATACTAACTTTATCATTCCGTTTGTAACACCTTGAAATATCGACCTGAGTATATATATATATATATTCTTGATCGTCATGAAATTCTAAGACGATCTGTCCATGTTGGTCCATCCGTCCGTCTATTGAAAGCACGCTAGCAACTAAACGAATGGAGCTAGGACGTTTGGTGTATACATTCCTCTGATTGCGTAGACACGCAAAATAAAGGGATTTTTCGAAATTCGTACTTTTTTCGTACAACAAAATAACCGCAGCTGGAGTCATGAAATTCGGAGTATACATTCCTCTGACTGTGCAGACACGAAAATGGGTACAGAGGGATAAAAATAGTTCCAAATTTAACGGCTACAGCTAGAATGATGAAATTCGGTCTGTACATCCCCCTAATTGCGTAGACACGTAAAATAAAGAGACTTTATAAAGTCGAACTCTTAAGGGGGTAAAATACGTAAAGGGGGATAAAAATGGTACCAACCAAATGACCTATACTAGAATCATGGAATTCGGTGTGTGCATTGCTCTGCAAAATAAAAAGTTGGTTGAATCATTATTTTTGCACTATGCACGTGGGATAATGGATTTTCAAAATTTGTACATTAAAATACAATGGAAATTCAACCAACTGTAGCATCATCCACTAACAATATGTATGGTCCGTAAGCTTTTTTGAAAGTATAAATATAAGAACATTTATTTTTTAAATTGACTTGAAGTATTAATTCGTTATATATAGTGTAAACGTTTTGGTAGTTTTGCCTTATAAGCGTGGTTTGAAATAATAAAAATATTATATTTATTTATAAAATTATTTTTTCTAAATTTTTATTTGTTATGGCTTCGATATATTAAAAAAATTATATTTTCCTGTAATATTACTACACTTCTTCGAAAATCGAAAGCCTCTGTGGAATGCAATCCATGGTGGAGGGTATATAAAGTTCGGTCCGGCCAAACTTAACGCCGTTTTTACTTGTTTACTCTTTAACTCTATAGAATTGTGGGCAATGTGCCCATTTTGATCACTATTTTAAGCTGAATATTATGTTTCTTTGTCAAATTTACCACTATTTGAATTAAATAAATGTTAACGTTTACCCACAATAATAGGGAAATGATACCAAAACCATCTATATAGTATTTGGCTTAATATACGAATAGTCCAAGAAGTATATTAAATTATTGTATATAAGGAACAAATCATACAAAAAGGCTTTGTGTTCTACAAAAAGACAATAATTTAGAGCTACTTTCAGTTCTTGTGGGTAAAATTTTCTTCTGGATCGATAAAAAATATATAAACTTCGAACCTCTTATTGCATCAATATATTGATGCATCTAAAACATTTATAAATATCTCTTACATTATCTGACAGTTTTTACCTAAATTCATAAACAGTCGCTCACGATAAAATTGCTTTCTTTGAAAATGTGAGCATCGACTTACGATAAAATCTTAGCCCCATTTTTTCTATAAACGTTAACAATTTAGAAATTTTGACAATTTTTATTTATGTATCAGCCCATAAAATTTTAAATTCAACAATAAAAAATATTTTCAGAAAATGTCGCTTACGATAATTCCGCGCTAAGGGCTCGATATGTTCAACGATTGTTGTTGAAAAGTTGTGAAAATTGTGGCAACCCTGTTTCGTTGAAGTTTTTTACTTAATCAGTCATAATTTTTGATTTTTTGCAGGAGAAAATTGGGAGAAAAAAATTAACTGAAAATTAAAAAAGGGATTTTTTTAAATATTGAATAATTATTTTTTTAAATATTTTTTAAACATATTAATAAAAAATTTCCATTTTTGTCTCTCATGATGCGTAAAAAAATTCCGTGTGGGACCGCCAAAAATTTCATAAGAACCATCCTACTGGAGCATCCTATAAGTTCCTCAAATATTCAAACACACTGTGTAAAATTTCATTAGACATGTGACATATTTTCAAATTTGGAAATCAGTATCAAAATCTACTTTAATTCAGAGAGTTCTACAATGGAAAGTCTATACCGGTACCCTATTATAAAAAAGAGCCAACTCAACAATTTTCGAAATCCGAAAACCCAAACAAAAATGACCTAGCTCGTATAAAACCTGTAAAACGATAAAAAGTTAAAAAAATGTATATTGTTTTGGAAGAAATAGCATTAAAAATGTTTTCTTATAAAGGGTGATTTTTTAAGAGCTTGATAACTTTTTTTTTAAAAAAAACGCATAAAATTTGCAAAATCTCATCGGTTCTTTATTTGAAACGTTAGATTGGTCCATGACATTTACTTTTTGAAGATAATTTCATTTAAATGTTGACCGCGGCTGCGTCTTAGGTTGTCCATCCGCTTAGTCCAATTTTGGCATTTCCACGTTTTTGAGTAACAGAGACCCAATTGGTGCGAACGGCGACGAATCGAAAATTGGTGGTCATCATTAACACTGGCCGATACAGCTGCGATATGCATACTGAGCATCTTTCTTTTTGACACCATGTCTGAAATCCCACGTGATCTGTCAAATACTAATGCATGAAAATCCTAACCTCAAAAAAATCACTCTTAACTAATTCCAGTTTTAACGGACCTTTTTCCTCCTCCTATACAATTAGATTTTCATGAGTTGAGTCTTTTTTATATTAGATATCGATATCACCATGGAAGGTGGATTATGGCTTTAACAATGTATCTATGCTTTCTACTAATTTTTAATTGTAGCTTGTCCCCATCTCAGTGAATATTAAACTAATTATCACACACAGCTTGGTGATTGTCCTCTCTAGATTAACGCTAAAGAGGTCAATGCATAATTAAATGTTCCCTAGTCTGGACAAGGAATTCGCAAAAGCGACAGGCCTTGGCAATCAATAATTACACAGAAGCACTCTGGCATTTAATCGCACATAAATTCGCAATTTCTCTATAACCTTTGTGCTCCTCCATGCACGAAAAGTGGACGTACAG
This sequence comes from Polietes domitor, assembly GCA_947397865.1. NCBI lineage: Eukaryota > Metazoa > Arthropoda > Insecta > Diptera > Muscidae > Polietes > Polietes domitor. Next base: position 1,022,987 of record OX377618.1, on the reverse strand, counting down.
AGGAGGAGAATGTCAAGGCAGTGTACATGTACAGTTTATGCATCTCCACTAAATGAACTGTCTTCCGTGCATACCCTGACTGCACCCTCGTTTGTCTGAGCAGCGTACTGCAGCCAAAGCAGCAGCGCCAGTTGCTGCTCGCTGTGCGAAGGACACCTGTAAGCAATTTTCCAGAGTTTTTCTTGCCAAGTCTTTTCGTAGCTTTAAATGGTCACGTTGCTCACGTTAACAACCAGCAACATCAAAAGCATCTTCTTTTAGCATTCGCACATCCAAACAAAAAACAACTCTCGTAAAAACATTTAAGTATTATAAACTTTACACTAACCTCGAGCTGGAAAACTTAATATCAAATCCCGAGGAAAAAAGTACCACGACCACCACCCAACAACAGCAACAGAATGGCGTTCTTTTAAGCTGTGTAGTTCACAATAAATATTTGACACACCACCCGAAAAAAGCAGCTCCTGGATGCCAGAGATGGGAAAAAATTAAGTTCCTCTTTTAACAAGGAACGCATATACGGGGCGGGGCATACACAAAGCAACGCATCGCAATGCAGCACAGTGGGGCTTATACAAGTTTTGACGAAACACTAGAGTATTGACCATGAGGATTGAAACCTAACGCAAAAATCAGAGGGGATATATTGGGAAATCTGATACGAAGTGGGCATATGTGGAGGGTATTGAGTTTGTGTAGATCATTTGGTTAGATATTTAAGTATATATTCGTGTTTAATGAAAAATCAAATTAACAACATCTAACAAATAACTATCTTTTCTTTGAAGCGACTAAACTCCATGCAAATGTTAAGCTACAAAAGCCAGTCGAAAGATTTCGGCCGCTCAATCAAAAACCAATTCATAATCTGCACACAAATTGGATTTGAATTGAAGAAATTCAAAAATAGGTCAAACTGTAAGTGAATATTAGGCTGCCGAAAGAACGTTTTTCTGCGGGGATCCCAAGTATGATTTTTACTTAGCAGCTCATCAGTGCTTAACATACTACATGGAATACTAAAAAAGGATTACATCCTTTGTATGATTACATAAGAACTTTCCGCAAGGATTCAGTGAACTAAAGGAACATGTCCACCTTCAAAAACTAATATTGATGTGTTTAATTTAATATCTTTATAATTCAGTTGAAATATCGAATAGAAATATTGAGCTTGTATATAATTGCTGTAATTTAATAATAATAATTTTTGATAATTTGTATTCAATTAAACCGGGTTGTGCTAGCGTGACCATATGGTCACACAGAAAGGACGTTCACTAAATCTTCTCGTGTGGTTCACTGATTACATGAAAGTTTCATCTCAAAATTAAAAAAAATATATTTCCATCACTATCCGGTTAATGTTCTTATATATTATATAGACTATATTCGCTATATTGACCCTTAGATAGTATCCAGCCATCATCGTACTTACGCCAGCCACTGTACCTAGTCGCTCTTACTGCCATGCTTACGAAACAGAATAAAAATGGTTTGGTTTGTTTATGAAATCGCTGAAAGAAGCAGCAAACTCGGGCAACATCATCTTTTAGTTTAGGAAGGTTAAAAAACATTCCGAAAGGTGCTTTACGCTAAACCGCACAGATAAACGTATGTAAGCTGTAATAACATTTAATGTGAGCTCCCTCTCCCTTTGCCTCCGGCAGGATGCTTCCAACAATCGCACAAAGTGTTGTGCAGTTCATCTTTTATTCTGCTCCCCGCCACCAGCTCAACCAGCTTTCAAGCAAGTTAAATTAAATAAAGTGTGAATGGATTAGACGGTTAAAATGTTCCAAGGAGCATGGCTGGACAAGCAGCATTTACAAGGATGCATCACTCCGAATTTCACAGACTCATGTCTCAGTTCCTCATCGTCCCAGGTCTACTTTAAATAAACAAAATCAAATTGTTGCTCCTTCCCAAAATAAATTTGCAATTTAAGCGACTTGATAAACTATCCGCCAGCAAGGACAAAGGCGACCAGACGCCACAGATCCATAATAAAAAGAAACGTGTGAGACACTCCAAACACAAGATGCGTCAAATACGAGCAGTTACGTGCTGTCGGAGATAGTTTCACTTCACCTCCAAATTAGTAAAGCCGAAGACACTCCTATGTCTCTGTGTGTGTCTGTATGTCTGTGAATGGATATAATTCGGGTGTTAATGCTGCTGGGTTTGCGTGACACCTGCTCAGACAGCTGCTTCGGTGGCAGCGCCAATTGCACCAGCAAAGCCGTACGTGCCCGACAGATGGAAATGCTCACAAAGACGTTTATTATCTGCGATAGCTAAACTTAATTTTCTTCTTCTTTAAGGATATACGCGCGTGTGTGTGTTTTCTCGCTCCGTCGCACGTGAACATGGGACGCAGCAGCATTTAGAAGCCATTGTTGTTGTTGTTAATGTCGATTGTAATGAAATTAACAAATTGTGACAATTCAATGGCATTTGTGGTCATAAACGAAGGACATAAACATACATACATATGTATGTATATTCTATTTACACGACCAATTGCCAACAGATTAGCACAATCAAAAGCGGATGAATGTGGTCGAAAGATGTACATTGTAGCCATGACTCTCAGAAATATCAAAGAAATTTCGATTGTAATGTAAAGCACAGAATTTCAGAATTTAATTCAAGCTCAACCAAACGTGAACGGAGAAAAATACTGTTGCTATAAGCATTATATATAAATAATTGTACCCAAATATAAAAATATTTACTTGTAAATCAAGTCTTAGCGATGTAATGAGTAATAATGAATATTTAATGGAAAAGTATTTTCGGAAGTTTCTTCAAGAGACATCATTGGAGAATTAATTGGAATTTGATGAAAAATCATCAAAATTATAATTTTTTCATTAGTTCATAAACACAAGGTATAAAAACACTCGCTCAATTCTATTAATATTTTTAGCACAAATAGGACTCCGTATAAAACAAGCATATTCCAATCTTGAACGGACTAACTTCTAATTTAACATCTATCATTCTCGCGCTATTATTTTTTCTAAGTTAAGTAAATTAAAGTAAATTTGCCTTGTTGGTAATGGATGAATATAATTTGCCAACTTGTCTCAATTATGTCTAATATACGTCGAGGCTCTATATATATACGTTATGCGTGTATATGCCAATACTGCTCTTATTTATTTTGTATAAATTAATTAAATTTAGTACTTAGCATCGAATTTGGTTAATAAAACATATTAAAAAAAATGAATTTAGTTTTCTCGTTTGTATTTTTTGGTCTGTAATCAATATTTGATAGAATTTATTTAATAGAATTCAAATTTATTTATGTTATTACGATCATGATTTCGACCCTGTCAAAAGTCTTTTCAAGTGGCTTCGCAGCGACTTTTCAACATCAAACCCGGCCTCTATAAGGAGATGAGTCTCACAAACGAACGAGAAGCACAACTCACTTGCCGAATTTGCGTTTAAAAAATCGCACCAAGTAATAAAGTACACACAGACTTACATATTGAACTCAATGAGATGCTTGTAAGATGGTATGTGCACTTTATTACTTGATGACATTTGTAAATAAATTTGCATTCTATTAAATATATATGCAAAATGGTCTTGAGCCAGGACAATATTCCAGTTGAAATCAAAAATTTGAATTGTCACAAAAACCAAAAAAATAATTCTCGTAAGATCATTTTATGACCCTAAGGGTGCATATTACAGGGTTTTCCCAACGTTCGTCACCAAATCAATATGACTGTCCACATCCGCGCTCCTTAATTGTAAATCACTTTCTCATTCAAAACACAAAAAACAAAGTTTTGACAACGTATTCTCATAGATAGGATAAAAAAGAATATACGGGTCACTTTAGAGGGGGTGAATATTCCCCCTTTGAACATTCTTATGATAAATCGGCATAGGAAACCATTTTAAGCATAGAATGTGTTCAGCAATATTATAAAGGGTGGTTTTTTAAGAGCTTGATAACTTTTTTTTAAAAAAAAACGCATAAAATTTGCAAAATCTCATCGGTTCTTTATTTGAAACGTTAGATTGGTCCATGACATTTACTTTTTGAAGATAATTTCATTTAAATGTTGACCGCGGCTGCGTCTTAGGTGGTCCATCCGCTTAGTCCAATTTTGGCATTTCCACGTTTTTGAGTAACAGAGATCCAATTGGTGCGAACGGCGACGAATCGAAAATTGGTGGTCATCATTAACACTGGCCGATACAGCTGCGATATTTTCTTCAGTTCGCACTCTACGTAAGCGTGTTGGTGGTTTAATGTCCAACAATGTAAATTTGGTGCGAAATTTAGTCACAATAGCCCGAATAGCCGCTTCAGTGGGTCGATTAAACTGACCATAAAATGGAAGCGCGCAATGAACTTTCTTGACAGAGCACGCATTTTGATAATAAAATTCAATAATTTGCAAGCGTTGTTCGTTTGTAAGACGATTCATGATGAAATGTCAAAGCATACTGAGCATCTTTCTCTTTGACACCATGTCTGAAATCCCACGTGATCTGTCAAATACTAATGCATGAAAATCCTAACCTCAAAAAAATCACTCTTTATAAAACATTACGAGGAACATTTTTGTCGAATATTTTAACCATCTAGCTCTTCAATGTAGGGGTCTTTTTGGTCCCTTTTGTGAAAACGAGTAAAAAAACCCTTAAACACTGAAAATGTTCTACAAAACTATTTGCCGTCAAATGCTTCTATAAGTCCCTGAATACACCAAAACTAGACTTAAATGTCAGAAATAAGTCAAAAGTTACTATTCATTTCGAAAATGTCTAATTGTTGTGTAAAATATGATTGGTTTTGCTTATCAGCGGCAAGCGTAATATTTTTCTATATAAAGTATATTTTCCTAGTGAGCTGTGGTCCCCGAAATGCTGCTTATTTTATGCATTTTCATGGTAGGTCTACGAAAATCAATGTAGTTTGGTATTCCCATGCATGGGAATATGCTCACCATGTCTGTCGAAAATGTCAGGTTTATGTTTGACATTTGTAAAATGGGACGCTATACGCTGGAACAAAATTGGGAAATATTAAAAACTTACTTGCAAAGTAGTGAGTCTTTAAAGCAAACAATAAGAAATTTCAGCGGAAAATTTTCGAGAAGAGATCTGCCTTCAGTTCAGTCTTCATGAAGTTCAGTTTCAACACGGTGGCTACGTCAATAAATAATTGCCGCATATGGGGTTCAGGGAACCCACACGAGACTATTGGGAAGCCAATGTATCCACAATGAGTCACTGTTTGGTGTGGATTGGGTTGATCGGATGAGATACTGTCGAGCTAGTCGTGGTAATCATATGAATGATATTGTGTTCGATTATTAAATTACAAATTTCACTCTTTCCAATAAAACCAGAAATTTGAAAACACAATCAGTTCTTTTAATGGGAGATTCTAATTTACAATTTTAAATGGCCCATCCTATATGAAGCAGTACCACCAGCCTTACTTCCAGTGCAACTTTATGATAAACTTCCAGTACCTGTGCGACATCGTGGAAGTTACGAAGTCATTTACAACTTTCTAGGCAAACATCGATCCCCTACTGATCAAATATAGAACGAGACCATGCTAAAATGATTTTCGCAATGATTACATTTATCACTTTTTTGAAGCCTTCTTTAGCGACTGTGTGAGTTTGGGAGTGGAGAAATAATGATGGGTTCATTTTTTTATTTTTGCAAACCAACCAAAATTTCAGTGGAAATTTATCAAACTGATAATGTTTGTATTACTTTATTTAAAAAATTATATATTGAAATTAACCTCAAAACATTGAAACCGGTCAAGTATTTCAGAAGTTACTAGCGATTGAATGACCACACCTATTTAAAGTCAAAAACTACAGAGCATGAGGGCATATGTATATCATTGTCTGTTACATTGGACATAACTAGTGAAAATAAAATTCTAATTTCTTCCCAACATTCGCATGCAATATTTTTATGAGAAGAATGCATACACAAACATTCAAAACAACCGCAGATATCAAGGTCAAAAATCGTACCGCTTGACATGGAATGACTCACATTTCAACTTCTGTGATGATTTCTGTAATTTATTGCAACAACAAACCACTCAATCCAAAGCGATGTCTGTTCTTATTATTGTCTAGACGCTATATGTACATTAGGATGGGTCACGAAAATAAATTGCAGCGGTCACCTCCCAGAAATGAAGATTAGATTGTTTAATGATGATCTACAAAATATTTCGTCACTGGGTCAAGCCAACTGTGAGCTAAACGCTCCTGAAAACACCTCTAAAAATCATGTTTTCCCCATTTAATTTTTTTATTGGTTTTTTGTCCAAATTTTTATTCGGAATTAATAGATCATTGGAAGCACTTTAAATAAAAATTTTTATTATTGTCTTAGGATAACTCATTGATCGTATTATTTGACGTTTATACTGCTTTTTGTGGGTTTTCAAGGTGACAGCTAAAAACTCATATTTTTTGGAAACATTTTGTAAGAGAAGCAATGAAAAATAAATAGAAGGAATCAATACCATTCGATTGATGCCTAAATGATGAATAACGGACGAAAAATGACGTCAGTGACTCCATTTTTGTGAAATGATTTAATTCAGGCGATGTTTTCATAGTCAAAATGTTCAAACGTTTTTACAAAAATTAGCGCTGCGGCGTCAATTTCATTCCGATGTTCATCATTTAGGCATCATTCGAAAGGTATTGGCTGCAGCTATTTATTTTTTATAAAATATTACCACCAATTAGGAAAAAGTTTTCAGTAGTCACAGTGAAAATCCACCAAAAAATTCTATAAACGTTCAATAATTCGACCAATAAGTTACTCTAGGGCAAGAATCAAAATTTTTATTGAAAGTGCTTTCAAGGGTCTGTTATTTCAGAAAAATAAATTGGGAAAAATGTAAAAAAAATACACCGCAAAAACATGATTTTTAGGGTTATTTTCAGGAGCGTTTAGCTCACATATGACTTGATCTAGGAATGAAATATTTTGCAAATCATCATTAAACAATCCAAACTTTATTTTCGTGGTGTAACAGGAATTTGTTTTACCATTTGTATGGACCCAGCCTAATGTATATACATATGCATGCATGTTGTACATATGGAATCCATTCACAGAGTGTTTTCGTGCCATTGACAATGAAATTGGTCCTCATGCTCTGCCCTGAGTGAATTACTTGCTCAACTCCAATTAAAAATTTGTACACTTTCGAAACTATTGGAACTGCGCACTCCGACAAGCACAGTTGCAATGGTCGCCACAGCAAGTGCTGCGACTCAACACAAATTATCTCGGCAACCCAGAGCCAGACCGTAAACAGCTGTGAAGCTGTTATCGCTGCGGCGAGCGAGTAAATTGCAAATAAGTTTGGTATGTTTGCGATACTTTGCGGCATCGTGTCGCGATGTGAAAGTGGCAACTTTAAATTGTCTCGGTTTATTGCAGACAAGTTCGCGACAGTACATGGCCAAAAAGGCTTAAACCGCCTTGTGTCCGCAAGCAAACTTCCAACATAACTTTGCATAAATTTGTCGCCAAAATTCATATTTTGGCTGTTGTTCGCTTATTGCGTGCACAGCTGTTGTTTATAGAATCTACATCGAGATGTAAACGGGCAAATCTTTACAACTAGCCGTGGTGTAAATATCATGCGGTGCGGTTATGCGGAGCAATGTTCGTTTATACTTCCCATGGAAATCGGATGGGAAGGAGCGACACCTAATGACTAAAGCTCCCCCTCATAGATTCTGTTAATTTAACTTAACATGTGCCACCATGTGCATATGTATGAGATGCTATGTCCCCTTGTAGGATCGATGGGAAAATATATGTAGGCATATTGATGCGGTCCAAGTATAAAAAGGAGAGGGTAGACCTTTCGCTCCGTTTCGGAAATCTATGGCAAAAGGTAGAATCCCAACGAAGAAACCATTGTCTATTTGAAAAATATCTACGGATAATCTATGTATAAATTAGAACCCTCTCTGAAAGAGAATTTTTGGGTCTGGTTCTCTTTCTGTTGATTGCCAAAACCAATACAGCTTAAGAACCATTTCAAAATTCCTATTTTCCTGCCTGGTCTGAGGTGCAACGTAACATCTTCACATGTCTTCTTGGAGAGAGAAGGTAGTGAAATATAGAATGTAGTTCATCGTAGCGTATTGTTAATATAAATGATAATATCGCTCATACGTCAAGCGACCACTCATTCCAAATTGATGTCATCATCCAAGTCATTTTGGTTGGATTGGTTTAAAATGAGTCCTGGGGTAAAATGTAGAAAACAAATTGTGATGGGGTGTGACACCACTACATACCCAAACTCTAAAGAATGTATGAAAATACGAATAGTTCACTGATTTATTTGCAATGAATCATCATTGTTTACAGGCCAAGTCAATATTTGGTGAGGCAAGTGTGAACATCTCTAAAGATTGGGATGTGCTGAATTCGAATCGCGTTTCTGGCCTATAATAACCGAGATGTATAAAAATCTTTATCTTTTCTTAAACTTGAGGTTGTATTTCATAAAATAATTCACATCAGATTAAACATCGAATGCCTTTCTACATATGATTCCTATTTTTCCAAGTATTTGATCCAGTTTGCCATCACATGCCGTGTTGACGTTAAATGTCGTTGATGCAATCGTAATGCATGCCAATACACCAGGGCGCCGGAAGGAAGCCAACGGGCACGATCAGCTGAAACTAACAAACTCGTCATTATTGTTACTTTGCGAATGTGATTCGAAGTCAAGACAAACTTAGCCTCCCCCTCACGAAAGACAAACTTTCCAACTGCAGCTATTTTCTTATGAATGAAAGAAAAAGTATCGTAAATAATAAATATATGTATGAGCATGTACTACATACATATGTATGTATGTATGTGTGTATGTGCGAGAACTATATTTCAATAAACCTCTGTGAAACGATAAAGTCAAATGTAACTATTGCTTATCAAAACTAAGGGAATGTCTTCAAAGTGCAGACTTTAGCAACCGCTTCCGCACATATGGCAGAATATACGAGTATGTATGCACACACACACACACATACACAATATACACTCGTACATAGTTAGGAAGCCAAACGACAGACAATCTGTGGGGATTTGAGGGACCAGAAAGAGCACTTCGCATGCATAAGGACGACGATGAGGACAATGATAACGACACGACGACATTGACGAGAAGGAAGTTGTTGCTGTCATAGCTGCTGCTGCTACTTCTGCTGCTCCAGCCGATGATTGTGATACAGGCAAGACAACTTTGCCAAATGCCACACTAACAATAACAAACTTTATGGGTATCTAATTCGAAATGTATTCTGTGGTCGGCGAACAACACTCTTGACACAGACAAACCTTGGGCCAAACCACATCCGCTTGAATTGAGTTGAGTTGAAATCAACTCACATGTCAGTTCCTACACTGCGAGTCACACGAATACGGAGGCGAATTCAACCAGAAATCTGAGATACACAAAATGTTGCATCAATAAAATCACTGGTGGAGAAGAATTTCAAAGATAATCTTTGCAAATTATTCACGATGTTTTCATTGACATTTGAAGCAAATAATGGTAAAAATAGGCATCATTTTCTGGCAACATTCGTAAATAATTGCAAACATGTTTATTTATTCTAAATATTATGAAAAAAAGATAAATATTCAAATAATAAATAACAGTAAATAATAAGTTATTAACAATTCACATTAATACGAAAACGCCAAAGTTATTTAAATACCAGAAAGAAAATATCAGTCGGCTAAACCGACTTATATATACCCTCACTCTCAGAGAATATATATATGGAAATTACAAGGACTTAAGTTTTACTTAATCCCGGATGACTTGTGTTCTTGTTACGTGGTTCCAACTTTATAAAAAAATGTAAAACCAAGTGTAAAAGTTATGAAGGATTTAAATTAAACTAGGATATAGACAATTGTGTGGGAGGTACAAGAAGGGGCGTGGCTGAAGCGTAGATATTGTTTTGGTTTAAAGTAATTACAAACACATTTTCAAATATCAAATAGCAGCTGCACCGGTTTTATTTTACACATAGTTTATGCGTGAGGGAGGTTCCAGAAGGGGCGTGGCAATATCGCCCATATTCGAACGTAAAGTGTGAGGTTATAAAAATATAGTTCGAGCAAACAGAGAGTCTAAACAAACAGAAATTTCAGTTTCAATATAGCAGGCCAAAAAGCAGGCCTTATTAAAGCGTTGAGCAGACCGAGGCGAGAGCATTGATGTAGACGCGTTTAAAACAAACGCTAGACAAAAGTCTATCCAAACATTTACAAACTTCACACAGTCGTTGAATACAATTTATATTATGTAAACAATTTTCAATTATTCTTCCTTGTATGTCATTTAAGACTGCTCCTTCACTATAAATATTTGGATGCCATTATCACCTAGAGGGTATTTGGGGCAATATTTTCCATTTATTACTTTATTTTCATATCACCTTTTTACCATCTTAAAGATATATTGGCGATATTGAAAATAAATGATTGTGTTTGTTGAAAACTGAAGTACGAAAATTAAATAACGACTCAGTTCGACCCAGTGGTGAGGACTCCCACTTCAAGATGTTGAAGTTTTAATAAAGCTCGATAAAAAATTATTATCACGTTGGTAACGTGGCAACCCTATGCAATAAAAATTTTCCGAAGGGCCATTTACTACATTTTCTAAACTCGAAAACGACGTTAACAATGTTTTTATGGAAATATATTCTTTTATTTTTTTAATATTCATACTCTCAATAAAAAAGGCACTTCGCTACAAATGCTGCGAATTACACTTACACATAAAAATGGTGGTTTAAGATCAGTTTTCAAAAAAATGATTTTTTTAAATAACTTAAAAAAATAAATGCATTTATTCTCATTTTATAGAGACTGTTTCTATATGAAAATGAAGTTAGCAACATTTGTACTATCATAATTACCTTAAATTGAACAAATAACCTTCCAATTTTAGTAAAAAATAAAAAATCTATTGTTAAATTTTTGTACCCTCACTCTACAGAATAAGAGGGACATTTGGGACAGAAAAAAGTGAAACTCATTAAAGCAGTGACTTAAGACCTTAAGAATGTTTGGACCCAAAAATTCCACAAAATTTTAAGATGTTTGAGCCATGTCCGTCCGTCTGGCTGGCTGGTGTGCACGATAACTCTCGAAAGGAGTTAGGGAATCAATTCAAACTTTGCACATGGTAATATTTTTCCCAAACTTAGTTTAAGTTCGAAGATTGGCGAAAATGCCACGCCTCTTCTGGTACCTGCCACACAAATGGTCCGTATTCCTATCCCAAAAAAAATAATGAAATTTGAACTTGAAGCTGTTATAAATTATATACGAATGGTCGGAATACTCTGAAATTTGACCTTTGACAATGATTTTATGGATGTTTGATACACTTGAAATAGTGGCACATAATCCGGCACTATGTAAAATTTAAGTCCTTCCACACACATGTTCTTTGAGAGCGACTTACTTCATCACAACGAGAAAGATATATTAAAAATGATAAATCCGAATTGATAATGAGAAAATATAAATTCATATTCAGGAAATATATATTCATAATAAGAAAATATAAATTCCGTACAATGTATAATCGAAGCTATGTATGTACGTCCATCCTTCTATGATTATTTTCATTGACACATATATTGTATCAATGTTCTCATTGTATATTTATATTTTCTCATTATGATTTTATATTTTCCGAATGTCGTTATTATTAATTTGGATTTTGTGATTACGAACTTGTATTTATCATTATGAATTGGTACGTTCCTATTATGAATTAATAATTAATTCATTTACAATTATCATTATGAATGAACATGTTCCTATTATAAATTAACGGTGAATTTGTATTTTCCTAATATGTATTAACATTTCTCAATATAAATTTGTATGTTCCGATTCAAATCTTGAAAGGAGTTGTAATTAAAAAAAAATGTTTTTTTTTAAATATTGATAATGAAAATTTGCACAATTTTCTATTTCCTTTCCTGTTACATTTTTTCACTTTAAATGCAAAAAACCAGAATGACACGAAACACGCTAATATTATTTAATATACTAACATAGCACACAACTTGTCGATTTCCAATTGGAATGTACTGAATAAACTTGAATGGTCCCTAATTGTATTCCATTCCACAAATTGTATTCCCTGTTCTAATGATTCGCAGTGTACATATGAATGTATATAAATACTTGTATGTATGTTTAACTATGTGTATAAATTTGCGATATCTCGAATATCATTGTCCTAGCCTGGAGGGGTGGAATAATTATCGAGAAAATAATTGATTATCAGCATGCTGATGATAATTCCGATAATAACTTTTAGAATTCCGCACTAAACATTCCATCACAATTTCCACAGATTTCCACGTCCCACCACAATGACGAACAGAGCGTGAATGACAAAAGCACGAATGGCGCCGCGACTTGGCGGAACGATATTGTTCTCGGAACAGCTGTCCTACAAATTTCACTCCAAGTCTAATGCATAGTTAAGTCCTTGAAATGTGCATGGCCATCGTTAAAAATGGAACGATTACATTTAATCTACAACCAATTCTTTATCCGAACCACCAACCACCCACTCATACACACACACATGCATACAGCAGCTAAATGAAATAGTGTTAGTGGCGCATAGCTTGGAAAACATTCAGCTTAGAATGCAAATTATTTTCGCACATTTTATTCACGGAAACCAGGCAGACAAACAGACCGCCGGGCAGACGGAGAGACAGACGCAGTGTAAGCTTAGTACTCTAAATACATGGATGCACACATACTTACACACACACATGACACTGCCGCTTGATTGTGAGAAGGCCGCCATAACTCAAAAAGTGTAGTTTTTGGGCAAAATAGCATCGAATTTTTCATTTTGTGCTGCAGGCAATGCGATGTGGACTAAACAAAGAACCCTCCTCCACGAAGTACTTTGTGGAGGAGAGTCCATCGCAAATAGTAGAAATTGGAAGTTGTGCCGGTCTTCTGGCAAATGAGCATATGCAAATCATCATTCTTTGCGATACCACGACCATGGTCGCACACCATCGCATTGGATGGTAGGGATCTGCTTACTCCTCCCGCGCCACCCTTCATAGAGTTGTGCCATAAACACATTAAGCTGGCTTAGGGAGATCCCGACTAAACTGAAAGTTTGGTATGTTTTATGCGTTGCTCGACTTTATCGTTTATAAAATAACGTTTAAAGGATCAGGTTGTAAATAAAATGTATTCAAAATTTTCCTTTCATTTGCAAATTGCATTCGATGCAATTGGTTCGTGTTGTAGCCCATTAATGCCTACGGACAAAATCCCAAAACTAACAATTAGTGATCAGTGTCTTTCCAACGAGCCCCCTGCTTTGTTAATCGAGCAAAAAATTTGAAAGTTTTTTTAATCGCTCACCGTTTTTTATTTTAATACTGGATGTACCCAGCTGCCACACTGAGAATTATAATCAGAAGTATTTTGAGACAAACTCAACATTAATTTTGGCCGAGAACATCCACAACTCTCTTCCTCCCATACAAACGAAGTCAACCTAATGTACATACAGACATTTCAACAATAACCGTCTGGAATTCGTGTAACTTTCATTTGCTCTGCCCACCCCCTCCCTTCATGGGCTTAAATTGTTTTAAAGAGTAATTCAACGAGTATTTTGGCATAGTGCTGGAAAGCGTCTTCAAAGGTGGTCGTTGTTGCTGTTGTTGCTATCCTATGTATGGATTAGATATTAGTGAAGGATTCAATTTTGCTACACATTTCTCGGCATGAATATTTTATGCTTGAGCCATTTGCGTCAGCAGAGGTATAATCTTGAGTGTTTTCTAAATGCCCTCTAAACAATAACCGCAAAAGTGGAAAGTTTCCCAACAACTTCGGCGTAGCCATACCCGCATAGGGATGTCCAAACTCGACCATGTTCAGAATACCTTTTCGTTCGACAATCTACGACCCAAGTCAGTCCTTCTGGTGAATTCATGTTGTCACGTACAAGGTGGGATTCCAACATTTGTGGCTTGATATGAATTGCCATACTTTCTTTATTTTGAAAAATCTAATTTTCATTCTACGTTGGTGTGTTTTTAATTCTAAAGTTCAATACACAGAAAAAAATAAATTTCAATTTGCTGGCAAAAAACACATGTTTCGACAGATACTTTTCAAAAAAATTTAATGATAATAATATTTTGTCTTAGAAAAAGCCACGAAAACTTATTCGTGCGAGACATTTTCACTGATAACATTCTAATGTTGGTTTTATTGAAAGATTTTGATGAAACTTGATATTTTTCTTAATTGTGTTCAGAAAATCACTCTTCGTGCACTCCTTATATTTGCACTCAAATGTATGAAGCCACCCCACTGTGCGTAGCCGGATTGTTGCCAGTTCCATTAAGTACTAGAATATGATTTCCAACTAAAAATATAATTGGATAAATATTGTGTTTTTGGCAATATTTTAATTGAGTGCTATTTTTTGAGTTTTTTAGTTTAACTAAACTCATCAACCATTTAAATAAATATTTGTTCGACACATTTTATTTTAATCTTTCACTTTTTCAATACATTTATTATGTGTTATCTTGTTTAGATCAAATGACATATTTCAAAAAGGTGGAGAATTTAAATCGGTTGACAACAAACCGTAATTTACCAGTTTTTTAATTACCTAATAAAAATTAAAGTTGTGAAAAAGTTTCAGCAGCATAAGATAGGATGTATGACCGAAAAGACAGGACCGAGAAGTGGTTAGAAAGTGGCTCAACTGAAGAAAAGATGGTAACAAAGTTCATGATTTTAAAAATGGGTTGTCATTGGAAGGAATGGACTCATATGCAGATCCCAGTCACTTCATGCGAATGAGTGCTTAGAGCAATGGCATACTTATATGGCACTCTTTCACAGGTGAAAGTCATTCATTTTTGAATCTGCTGTGGATTCTGTTGTTAATCACTTCACCAAAGGAGTGAAAAAGCTCACTGCATGTGTGTGTGTTTAAAAGTCCTTATTAGACCATATTTTGCATTACTTCAGACGAATTTTGTAATAATAAATAAATTGTTATTCAATGTTAAAAACAACTCAAATATTTGTGCGAGGTCTGCAAGATCTTCTGCGTCTTTGAAGGTTCCACTGTCATCACTTCTGCAGAGAATATAGTCAATTCATGTCCTCTTCATCTTCAACTTTGATATTGTTTGTGTGGTTGATAACATCATTATTGGATATAGTACTGGACCACAGATACGGGTTCATGTACATTAGGCCGGGTCGCGGTCCATACAAATGAAAGAACAATTTCCAGTCACCCCACGAAAATAAAGTTTGGATTGTTCAATGATGATTTGCAAAGTATTTCGTTCATAGATCATGCTGACTTTAAGATAAAAGCTCTTGAAAATATTCCTAAAAATCACGATTTCCCGTGTAATTTTGCATTTAAGTTGCATTTTTTCTGAAATAATAGAGCCTTAAGCACTTTAAATATAAATTGTGATTCTTGTCTTAGAGCGACTGAAAGACACATCTAACTTTGTTCATTCCAGATTTTATATAGGCCACTGCACCACCATCCATGGTGTTCACGCAATATTCAATTCTATGGCAATAACGCTTAGTAAGTCCGCCATTGCCGGTTACAAGTCCGGATGAAAAGGGAAATGTGTCTCAGGAACTAGGAGAAGCTGCCAAAATTGTAACGAGCTTTGACTTTATGAAACGATTTCAATAAATACTGACGTAATATGGTATCAGGGTTTTTTTTAACGATTTTACAATATTTATAAAATGTTGTATTCTTTTGATCTTGCTGATCCTTTTCTCTTGCCGAATTTTTCTTCCAACCTTTGCAATTCAATTCTACCTCCATGACTTCGAATGTAAATTTTAAATTTTGCAAAACTCGAATGGAATTGAATAGCGAACAAAAAAGATTGCCAACCATTCAACATACCTAACCTTATGAAGCTACTGAGGGGAAGGATTATGTCAATTTTGAATTCCCTGCTTTGAATGTCAGTCTATACCAATTTTTCTGGAAACTCAACTGTAGCCTTTGACATTTTTGTAGCCAAATACAGCCCATTTATGTTGTGCTTTTTTCATATTCTCTCTGCTTTATTAACTTGTAAAAAATTTATGAAATTCCACATCCAAGCGTGATTTGCGAAACCGGGTTCCTGAGCTTTTCAAAAATGCGATCAGGACATCTCTATAGTCGGGCACTCTTCCATTCTTATAAACAAGGACGCATACACATTTACAAATATTTAGGACACGATTCAACAACTGTTCAAACACGAACAAGAACAAAACCAAAAACAAATAAATGAAATGTGCTACCAACGTACCTCAAAGCAGTCACCCTCTCTATCTGCCAACTCCACCTCCAACGGCCAACTCATTCTCTCCATAAACAACAAATCGTACAAACAATTTTAGGGTCGCTGAGTGGCCGACATCATCAGAGTTAAGTCCACAACAGCAACAACAACAGCGGCCACAGCAGCAAACATGTATTTAATTAAAGCTTGGCGCATATTAAAAACTTTTTAAAGTTTAACCAAAACAACAACAACAAGAAAAAGAAACAGAAACAAAAACAAAACCCCCAAAACAGGCAGCTACGTTTAAGGAAAGACAAAACCTTGAAATACCATCCCTCCCCCCAATGTTCACAACGAAGGAACATCAGGAAGTCCAACAAGATTTGAAGCTCCGCCGCATAATTTATAGATTGAGAGACAGAAAGCAAAGCTGGTAATTCGATTGAGCTTATGTACAAGTTACGACTTTGCAGAGCTTTGCAGATTCTGAATTGAACTCCGCTTGATCCGACCGAAACTGGATCTAAGGTTTCCTCTTTCTCGAATTCTACCAATGATTACATGGGGATAGTCGGAATACGACAGCTGGATATACTTACTGCTGCTGCTGGAGAATGCGAAGCGTTTAATGAAACTTAAAAAAAATGAAAAGAAATAAAACAAAAACAGCAAAATGCGAGAGAGAAAACCCAATTTTTTTAAGTAAATAATCAACACAGGAAGCCAGAGGAGCTGTTCTGAACGAGAACACACTTCGCACAAAAACACTTCTGAGGAAGGAAGGAAATAAGTAGAGTTAGCCGGAAGCGGAAAGCCGCAATTACCGCTTTCAAGCGCACAACAAAAGTAACAATTGCTCGCAGTTCCTTTTAAATTCATCCACTGAGGCGAAATTACAACGTGCCCATTTTACATTTTGCTAAACATCAACGTCAACGTCAACAACGAGGCGGGTATCTTCCGCAAAACCTTTAATTGTGAACGCTCAGTTTGAACCATTGTCTTGCGTCGCTCTGCTGACAATTGGCAGGCAGAGGCGCGTAACGAGGTTCTGCCAGCTACAGCTCCTTGTATTATGTTGTGTTGCGGCTGTTGCTCTTGTCCTTGTTCGGTTTCTGAAGCCGCTTGAAAACGCTTGACTTGAATCGAATTAAATGGTTGACATTGTCGTGATATCCTTTGCATGGTCTTCACGGTGCAACAAGTGTCTTTAAGGGTCGCCCATGTGTGCGGTCGAGATAATACTCGCAACTCTTGACGCCCCCGCATGTATCGATGCATGAATGTGTCGTGCAGTAGTCTGGGTCTACTCTGGAATTAAAAAATGGTCAATACATGACACTCCGCAACAACACAACAATAACGCTGCACAACACAAAGAAATAATAAGGTTCGACCAACGGCTGCTGGTAGAGTGGAAAGAAAAGAAAATTTATATGTGTATACGTACGTACGCCTGAAACTAGGTAAAGGGCGGGAGAGGGATAAAAGTTGTCCCCTTTTTCACTTTCTTATGAAATATATGCTTACATTTTATGTATAGGCCGTGTTCACTATACGTATCCCATGCACAACGAGGGACATTTTTATACCACCCTACAGAGTAGGGAGTGTAACGCATCGATAGAATGACTTAAGACACTAAGTGTGTTTGTACCAACCCCGTTCCACGACTTTTTAAGTAGTTCGAAGCATGTCCGCCCGTCCGTCTGGCTGACTGGTGTACACGATAACTCTCGAATGGAGTTAAGGAATCAATACAAACTTTGCACGTGGTAATATGTTTCCCAAACTTAGTTTAAGATCGAAGAAGGGCGAAATTGCTACGTCCCTTCCGTTACCTCCCACATAAACGACCCACATTAAAAATAATGTAACCTCCACACAGATCTCCGAAAGCAGCTCTATTTTGGCATTTGATAATGTTTTTTATAATCACTTTGAGTGTACTTAATATGGTGGGTTTTGCCACGCCCCTTCCAGTACCTTCCACACAGATCACCCTAAACTACGTATAATTAAAGCTGTTATAACTTCTGCACAGATGATTAGAATACTGTGAAATTTGATATTTGGCCATGCTTTTATAGAGGTTACATTCGCATGGAATATGGGCGATACTGCCACACCCCTTCTGGTTCCTCTCACACAAAGTGGCATAATATTTGGTTACAATAAAACCTATATAACATCCACACGGGAAAATAAAATCATTTGTAATTTGATATTTCAAAATACTTTTATAATCAATTTAAAGCTAAAAGATATTGCAGCCACGCCCCTTCCAGTACCTCCCACACAATTGTCTCTATCCTATTTATAATTAAATGCACCGGAGAAGGAGTTATAACGGTGTCTGAAATCCATTATGACTTCATATTTGGTCATGTTTTTACAGTTATTATCAATGTGGAAGCTGGATCCCATTGGCACAAACTTCTAGTACCTCCCACAAACATACTCAGGCGCTAAGCAAAGTTTAAGTCATTCCATACACATGTTCTCTGAGACTGATGCTTAGCACTGTCCATGAAAAATGTTGTGATCTGATCTAAAAGCAAACCAACGCCACTTTGAAAAATATTAATTGAATTCTTCGAATTTAATGTCACATACGAGTCATTTCATGTCAAATCGGACAGCTAATTTTTCACATGACTCTGATTTTTTTGAAAATCTCAGGGAAGAGTTATCCGCCCTCCTAAAAATCAGAAACTCATTCTCGGTTCCGAATCTCAATTCTGAAAGTTTTGAATTTTAGCGCTGTTTACTTTGAAAATCCAGCTTACATGTGCATTTGTATTTCGCAACTGGCTTAACTGATTTCAATTAATTTTGATTTAATTTTAAAAATTAATTTTTAAGATTTTCCCAAGACACAAAGTGAGTGCTTTTTAAAGAACAATCTGAGATTTTCAAAAAATCGGTTTCGTGTGAAACTATTGCGTTGGGGTGTGACATGGAATCACTCAATCTCAAATATGTCATGCGAATAAAGACGAATTTTGCTGAATTAAAGAACATAAAAATAATACTCGAAATGCCAGTCATGCATATTGTAGCGTACGCTGGTACTTCAATATGTTGCACTCTGCGGTGCCCACATGGTGAATGCGTTTATGTTGAACATAAGAGTCATTCGGTATCACGCGACCCTTTGTTGTGCACTGCTGACCCAACTCGCTAGCTTTACCAGAATTTTTGGCTGTAGTTGAATCCAAGAAATGAGCAACTCTCAACGTTACTGGATGTCATTCAATTTAAAAGGAGGATTTTTCCAATCGGCGCTCACATTGCTTTGTAAGGACAGGTCTAATGCAATGCATATTCTCATTTCCCAGTTATTGCCGCATTCTGAATCCTTTGAGTGTCGCGGTTACTCAAGTAATGATCAGTGAAACCACGTATGGCCATTGTGGCGTATACGTACTGTTGTCGATAACGCTCATATGTGGCAGGTTGTGTGGTGGCACAGAGAAGCACCCCTCATTCGCTTGCGGTAGGTAAGGTAAAGAAAGAAGAAGATTCAAATCTGTCGCGTTAACGTTTGTTGTATTCTATTACAAGGCGTGTGGGCGAGTAGGTGTGTTGCAATGTCTAATCACACTTCCGTCTTGCACTTTTGTTTATTGCCTCTTTACTTTATCGATGAAAATGTTAAATCTTAGGAGGACAATGTTTGCAAATAAAACAAAATTTCCTATCACCAATTCAATCAAATTGCAAACATTTACCTTTCGGACAACATTTGTTGTGACATGCACACATTGAGATTAAAACTTTAAAGACCTAATAATCTAAGACATAGAGTGGTGTTCCATGGCTTCCGGAACTTGAAAGATATAATGATACAGTTCCCTGGGATGTCCCTATGCCTGGCACCATGAAGAGATACGCGGCAGCCTTGGACTTTTCTTGAATTTAGGGTCACAAAGTCCATTGGCAGCCTGACTATCCGGTAGGTGTTGGTAGGTGAACCTAACAACAGACCCAATAAACTCACCCTGCTGTACAGTTCTACAGTTCGTGGTGATACCTAAATTTCAGATAATCAGATATCTGTCAACATCAATAGATTATAATCCTACTATTAATGAGGATTTACTTTAGTTTACTTCAGGCCTAAATTGCGATTGCTATAAATCTTGGATGCGGTTTTTGGGGTACACGTTTTCCATTTTTATTAAAGGTTTATAGATACATTAGCTGAACACCCACGCAGCAAACACAAACCGAAATATCAAAATTTGACTTCATAAAGATTTTTTCGTGTTAATAATATATGTACATGTACCAATTTTCATGTAGGCACCTCTCAAGAACTATTTTGCCACGCTCATGTAACGATGCTTTTGAATTTGAGTAAAATTGGACCATAAATATATCGAAACAACTCCATCCCAGCGTCACTGCAGCCAAAATCGAGAAAATATTTTTTAATAATTATTCTCATCATCTAATGGAATTTAGTCGAAGACTGTATGGACAAGAAAACTTCAAAATAGTTTTGAAAATAAATTGTTTTTGTGGGAACTGTGATAGCTCAAAGTTCGACTTTTAGTTATGTGCATGTGTATCTTCAAAGCAATAATTCTATAACAAAATAGTCTATATTCAAATGACTCAGATATAATGAAGTATTGAATATATATAATACAGTGTATATTATAGTGTGGCTTCTTTTGTGAGGAAGGAAAACATGTTGTTGATGTTCCTGACTAAAATGAAAGATTGGTTTGTTTTATGTATTCTCCCAAAATATTTCGTTTTTATCATTGTCCGTTCGTGAGCTGGACGCGTTGAAAATAACCTCTATAAATCAGGTTTTTCTTGAAAAAAATTCACGGTAAGAATGGCATTGAGAAAAAAACCGTTAGAAATTAAAATCCGACCCGAGCCTTATCAAACCATATTAAAAATTGCAATATGACCCAGTATAAAGAACAGATTTATACTACTTTTGTGCAATTTTTGATGCATTTTTTATAAAAACTGCAATAACGTCCACATTTTTAGTTCGATTTATGTTTTTCGGTGCTCGTTGGAGAGGTATCGATAACCAATTGCAATTTTAAGGATTTTCTAACCCATAAGGGCCGCAAATTTTTTTCTTACTGTTAATACTCAGTGGGTTAAATATGAAGTAAAAACTGAAATATGGGGTTATTTGCATCGTAAACACATTCTAAAGCTATTTTTTGAAAATAATTTCAAAATTTCCCCCTAAAAAATTAAAACATGAATAATCTACATAAACTATTTAAAGGGAAAAAATTTAAATGGTTGTTAATGCTAAATTAACATAGATAGACTCATGAAATTAAAAGTATATTTAGCAGATGTTCTTCTCTTTCATTTGAAACACATATCGCCATTGTATGACAAGCAAATGTATGAAACTAAATTATTGAAACCTTTACATCCTCTGGAAATTAAAAGTCAAACTACCACGAAATAATGAGTATGAGTTTTCCTATTAGTGACCTATAGTTTCACTTCTATATAATCTCGTTCTTGGGAAGGAAATCATGTGGCACGGTTTTATTGTAACTTATTATGTGAAGTTTTCCTCCCAATTTATCCATTGAAAGACAAAAATTTCAATATTATTTTTCAAATATTAGCTTGTTGTAAGACTAGAATGTGTTTACGATGCAAATAGCCCCATATTTCAGTTTTTACATCACATTTAACCCACTGAGAACCAACAGTTATAAAAATTGCAATTGGTGATCAATACCTTTTCAGCGATCCAACAAAAACACAAATCTAACTAAAAATATGGAAGTTATTGCGGAAATATTGGAAAAAATGCAACAAAAATTGCACAAAACTGTTAAAATGCTAGTCCCTATTTCTGGGTTAAAATGCAAGTTTTTCATATGGTTTGAAAAGGCTCAGACCAGATTTCAATTTCTAGCTGGTTTTTTTTTCTAAATACCATTCTCACCTTGAGTTTTATTCATGAAAACCCGGATTTATAGAGGTTATTTTGAACGCGTCCAGCTCACGAACGGACAATGATAAAAGCGAAATATTTTGGGAGAACACATAAAACAAAACAATCTTTCATTTTAGCCGGGAACATATTACCGTATAAAAAAGGACTTTGTAAGCATCTAAGGCATCTTTGAAAGTAATATTTTAAAATAACTTCCCACTTTCGCAGCTTGAAAAATATATCTTGTTTTATAACTCCAATTTTTATTTTAAATAAGGTGGCATGAAATCAAAATATTTGAAATCAAAAATCTGCTAATGCCTGCTAATGAAGTGTGAATAAATTTTTTAGTGCACAAGCCATGAAAAAAACGTATATAAAATGCATGGTATATATAATTGAAGCTACACCAGGCTTACAACAATATGATGCAACCAATAAAAGGTGACATTTAAAAGGAGTATTCCTGTAAGGATTTGAAACGACATCACTAACCCTAAGTTAATAAAAAAATATGACTATTTCAAGTGATTACCCAATAAATATGATATAAATTCACGAACCAGATTTAATAAAAAATCAATAATTCTATTAAATGAACACCACTTGCTGACACGCCTGTTACTCGTTATCTATAGAACGTGCATGACACAACAATCCACTACAACCGTGTCCATACGCTACGTATAGTAGTTCTTAATAAGGCAGGTTTTTCATCAGTTCTCACACACAAGCAATCTTACAATTTTACATGGAATTCTTCTCGACGAAGGAGTGAAGCAAGCCAAGAATAAAATAACTCTTATCGCAAATATTTAAGATATTATTTTTATAGTTTTTCCGTTAACTCTTTTTTTTGCAATTTCTCACAGCAAAAAATTAAGCAGACGGAAAGCTATCTATTCGTTAAATCTGCTGCATAAAGTTTTCGGAGCACATGGAAATCACATCTAGAACGATCTTAGAGTGTTTTGGAATCAAGACCAAAATTAAAAATAATTAAATGTTTGTAAAACTTAACCAGAATGGTCATAGTTAAAATAGTCAAAAATACGGTTAAAGTATTCCTGAAGACCTTTCGAACAAGGTTTATAACTGTAAAATCGGTTAAACCGATTGCGAAATACTAGCATTCGAATATACACTTGTCAGCAGGATTTTCATTTTTTTCGTGGAAATTCCAACGTCTATAACTCTGCAAATAAAATTTGAATTCAAATTTCAATTTGCCTAAGACACGAGTAAAATATTTTTGAAAGAAGAATATTTTATGAGATTTTCAGAAAAATCGGAGCGATGTGAATTTTTTGTTCGGTTTGCCATGGAATGACTCATATATTGTGTATTAACCATTAACCAATTTCACCCGCAATCATATTTAGTTTTTATATCAGCAGGTGTCAAATTTCAGATTTCTACGATAATTCCTTCTAGTTTTGGCCACTCGCTGTATAAAACGGCGACACTGTGCGCCAACTACTATGTCCATTTATACAAAATATGCTGCCACGTCATCTAACAAACATTCATTCTGAATTTCAGACAAAACTGGGCACACATTGAATTTATTGATATAAATCCACCCATACTACATATTAACTTGATCGGACACCAATCAAACCTAGAGGCTTCTGTAGCTCGTATCTTATTATCGTTAAGATCTGATGCTCTGGCAAACAAAGGCACGAACGTTTTTATATATTATGCAGATGTTTCACAGAAATCAAAATATTTACTTGTAAAAAATGAAATATTTTGAATTGTATGTCCAACTTAAACTTACCCTGGCGACATCTACGTCGTTTGAAAAGACAGTTGTATTGTACGCCATTCTGAAAAGAAAAGTTTCATATATAATATTTATTTTATATATGTATGTTCATAAATAAAATATTTTTTGGACTCAACCGAATCTGATTAATGTCAACAGATAGAGATAAAAATACATATACATGCAGATGTATTATCGCCAGATACATCGCATTCAATTGCGTAACTTAATACTGTGAAAATGATTTGAATTTTGCATCCCACAACAAACTGATTTGCCAAGCAACTCGCTAAGTGGGGGGTCTTCATGCAAATGGACGGTGTGCATTCGAGTGGATAATCATCGTTCATTCAAATTACATTTCATATTCCTATCATTCATTTCTATGCCCACGGAAACACTCTAATATACATTGCAGAACCGACATATGTATGCATATGTACAGTGAGTCAAAAGAGTTATAGAACAGCGACAAGTTTAATTTTTGTTTTTAATCGATATTTTCATAAAGAAACTCATATAATACAGAACAATTCATCACAACATATATAACCTGGACACATACTTAAGACGTTCACCAAATCATGTTGTGAGGGTCACCGATGAGATGAAAGTTACATCTCAAAATTAAAAAAAACTAATTACAGTATTATTCGAGTCAAACTATTTCAATTTAAGTTTCAGTTTAATTGAATAATTAAAAATATATAATAACATATGATTGTCCTGGGCCATAACCTATAATCAACTGGTTGTTTAATATAAATAGTTTCCTATAAAATTGTGGATGTGCGATACACTGTATGTAGATACATATGTGTGTACATACATATCTACAGATATGCCCACAAACATATGTATGCATTTGTGTGTGTGTATGAGTGCATCTTTTTTCTATTCCCAATTTAGGAATCCATTTGTATTCTGTTTAATATTAATTGAAAATCATTTGAGAATCAAAATGATATCACACAGACACACACACTCACACATACCCAGCATCCATACAAATGCGTTGTGAAGCAACCCACACACGTACACATCTAGTACAGGCACATTTGCACATGCATTCGAATGCAGCTCAAGCATATTCCAATCCAGTTGTTGTGGTCGAAACACCCACTTGTTGTTGACGAGAAGGAGGAGGAGGCGCACTTCCCAATCATGTGTGTTGGGGGGCAGGGGTGTTTAATTTTTCATTTCACACGCGATGTCATCAACAGTCCAAAAATCAATCTACTTTAATAGCCACTCACACACGCACATACATCTGTATGTATGGATCGATTGCATTGGAAGTAGAAGTGGAATAAGTCAATTTGCAATAAAATGGAGATAATTAAGAGCTCGCCTTTGGCGTGTTTACTTTTGCATTCATCATGCCAAAAATGACATTTTAATTCACAAATACGTTAAGTCCATTAATAATGAACAAAATGCAATAAATATTGAAAAGAATTCTCAGATTCTTTGCATTATTGGCAATGTGTTATTAGGTTTTCAAAACATGCATATTGCCGCCTCCAAACAATTGTAGGTCATGTTTGCAACTATTGCTTCGTGTCGTCGATATCTCCTCTTGATATTATTGGAACCCAAGACCATACACAATACCGCATTCACAAATGCATATCTACAGAGAAATTACTTAAAAAGGACTTGTCAGTCCGATACAAATTATGTTGTTTCACTTCAACATTCGAAATTAAATAAAATTAAAAAAATTAATGATACAAAATAATTCCATCTACAAACGACCCAAAAACCATAGGTTTGGATATTCATCACATATCCTGGGTCATGCGAGTCTGTCTAGCAATTTTCTTGTCGTGTGGAATATTGTGGTCCGCTACAAAGAAATCAATGTCCAATAAAAAATTACCAATAGCAGTCAATTGCTATTGGTTTTTTCAACGTCACAAATCAATATTTTGTGAAAATCTTAACCCTGGGGTTCAGTTTATTTTCGTAGCTACTAAACAAATCATTACTCTCACATTTGCTTACGTATTTTTAATCATTTAAATTTAAAAAAACGGTGGGCGGTGTCGAAGTTAACACCGCTTAACCGGTTTTCGGTTTTGACATCCCTAGTTCTATGTTTTTAATTTATAATTTTTGCTCTAAGAGAATTTGCTTTTTAATCCAACTCCTTGTAAAATGTTGACCAACTAAAAAAAAGAAATCATCCCGCAAACAAATGTGAGCTGCGTTCAGGATATTTAATATGGATTTTAAAAGCGAAGAGATGCTGTTAAAATGTTGCCTCGCATTTAATGAACAAGTTCGCAAAAGCAGACTTATCACTGTTGCAGATTGAACAATTCATTCGGAGATATTGAAGATGCAAACTCATCGCTCAGATGCGACAAGACCGGCGTAACTTAAAAATTCTCGAGTTGAATAATACTGACTGTCGTATCATACGACAGAGATCTTACATTCACTTCGAATTAGACGTCACACCGCCCATTATTTTCGACGTCTGAGCATTTTGAATTCAAAATGTAGCTTTGCTTCCTACACAAATTGAAAATTTTAAATTCGTTGTGCCCAAAGGGTGTTTCTGACTTGACACGGTCTTCTCGCAAATGAGCAATCGTGTATGTATTTAGTTCGAAAACAGTTTAATGTGGACAACCAAGTTTCATACATGCAAATATATGTGTGTGATGTATGTAAAGTGAAGATTGCCGGACATTTGACTTGCCCTCCAATCAGTGATGAAATCCAGATGACATCATTTTAAGTGTGGAATGTTGTTGAAGATTTTGTCGTCGAGATTGATTCTGACCTCGTGTAACTGAGCAGTTGACAGTTTAATTATTTTTTATTTTTATTACTTATGTGCAAACGAGCGAATGGCTCACAAGTCAAATGTTTTTATTTAATTTTAAATCGTTCCGATTTTATGAAAGCGATTGAAAAAGGATTTGTTATTAATAATTTCAGGATACTTTCAGTTACACAATTAACACTTATCTAATATTTCGTAATGGATCTACGGATCCATTACAACATCGAATATTTTGCATCTTTCTAGATTTGAGTACCACAGAAGGACACATGATCGGTGAATGACTACGTAATGTCTTCGTAAATAAGTTGATAAGCCCCGAAAATGCTCTATCGATAATTTTTCTTCTCCGATGCCGGATATCAATAAATGTCATTTATGAAACTTTGAATCTCTGCATATACATATATGTAGCTGCATATGTATGAGTGCTCGTATACAAATTTGGCTATTATATAAATATGTACGCGTGTATGTGTAATTAATTATGTTGCGTATCGTGCGTACGCGAAGTAGGTTTGGCGTTGTTAAATGTAGAACAAACACCCTTTTTATATGAAAATTAATGACCATGTTTGGTGTTTTCAAAATACTAAATGAGACGAAACTATGTCAACCCTCTACCTTTGTCTATTTCAAAGATGGCTAATTCAACTAATCATTTAATTTTGCATTTTACACCGTTTTGAACCGGATTATATACGTATGGAACTATATGTAAAGTGGAGATACTTAGCGTTTTTAGTTTTTTATTTCCTCATCCTGTTGCCTCTTCACAGGACTACAAAGATACAAAGGACAAAATTGTGCATCAAATTATTTTATATACTTGTTCTCACCCTATGATAACGGTATTAGTGTCAAATTAAAGAGTTGAATATCTGTTAAAAACAGTTCAAATATCATGTTTCTGTTTGTAGTTCAGTTCAGCATTAACACCTATTTCAAGTTGGCTGTCAATACTAAACTAATACCGATAGAAGCTTTAAATTTAAAATATTGTAGCACATATCCTCTTCTTTGCTTTAGCATTAAGGTCGGTGTCATAAATTGCGAGTAAGTATTAAAAATAATTTTAGAAATTGAAAATTGTATCATTTGAAAGTTTGTAGTCTTTTTAAAAGGCAAGGGGATGAGAAAATGAAAAACTAAAAACGCCAATTAACTCTATTTCACGAATAGTTTCAGATGTATATCATACATGCACATTCTTGTGGAATATCACACACAGACATTGTCCAGAAATATGAGGTTCATAAAAGTTCAATATTTCGCATTATTGCTAATCACAAATTTCAGTTGCTACGTAGGTGGTCGATCGGGAAAGTTAAGTGGTCGGATGGACAATTTTATAAACTGACATGTGAAAAAAATCTCATTTATCTGTTCCTATAAACAAAGTGAACTGTTACAAGCACTAGTATCAGTTGGAAGAATTTAAGAAAGTTTTTTCAGGGAACATAAAAAATGATTTCAGGGAAAGACATGATTTTTAGAGGTGTTTTCAGGAGCGTTTAGCTCACAAATGGCTTGACACAGTGACAAAATATTTTGTAGATCATCATTAAACAATCTAATCTTCATTTCTGGGGGGTGACCGCTGCAATTTATTTTCGTGACCCATCCTAATGTATATATCACTAGAATATGACCAATTCTCATCAAAAATAATTTAATTATTATTATTAATACTCGAAACTCAAAAATACATATTATTTGTCTTTTGATTCTCGATCAAAATTAACAAATGTTATTTATTTTTCTAAAAATTAATTTTTGGTATTTATTTCGCCCGTTTTGGGAATTGTGAGTTTTTTATATGAGCTATCACAAAAACTGTTTGTGGTTGCTTAAAATTACAATTTCCTAAGTCAAGCGAGTTTTTCCAAACTCGCTTTATTGATCGATTTCCATGTTACAATATAGCATTTTTTAGTATTGATATCAATTTTAATATTAAATTAATATTAAAATTTAATTGGGAGATATAATTTAAAGCATTTTTACAGTGTTTATTTTCATAATATTAAAAATATGCAGACAAATTGATAAAGTCAACTTTTTTTCTTTTAATCGCAGCAGTGTTGTCACTTAATTGCGAATCAAGCGATTTTCGTTGGCAACTTACTGGATTAGTTTTAAACGAGCCGAAGAAACACCGCCACAGCATACAAATAGGCAACAATCAAATTTAAAGGACAATTTAATATTACTTTAAGTCAATGATACGCCAGTCTCTGAGTCAGGGTTGTCAGATGTGGCGATTTCTGGCCAAACGTGGCGAATTTTGAATAAATTTGGCGACTTTATTTTCGATTTGCCGACATGGCGATTTATAAAATAGTTGGCGAATTTCTTGGCTAATTTTACAAAATTTTAAATCTGTCCTCTTGTGTTTTTGTATTGGCGTTACTTTGTAGAGAAATACATTACAATTTGTATACAAGTGGTATATATACATACAAATTCCATATATCGTTTATTTCAATAATGTAATGTAATATTACTGCACCCTATAAAATATTTTTTAATATTTTTTTTCTAGATATGGCCAATTGAGAATTAGTAAAATCGAGATAAAAGGTCCGAGGTAGGAATATTACAATTCAAAGAAAGAAGGATTATTTTAAATATAATTGCATTTTGTGGGTTTTACTATGAAAACTCTAACTTAAAAAATCAGAAAATAGGCGTATTCCCGGAGATTATAAACAAACCATGTATGGAGAAATAATAATAATTAAAAAACTGTAGTATTTTTAGCATTCTTTTAAAAATTGACTTTTCTACAAAAAAGATTGTTCAAAATAAATTCTATATGCGTTCATTGAGATTTTTCGTTCCATTTAAAATACCTGAAATAATACTTACCATGGTAACGGGTGGCAGAGATCAATTCAATATTAGAAAGTGATTCATAAAGGTGAGAAATATATTTTTTTAATCCTTATTGTTTTGTTGATTTTTTCAATCAGAGAATTATGCGTAAACTAGGTCACTGTATAAGAATTAGTTTGAACTTTTATTAGGAGTAATAAATACCAATAAAATATGTTTTAATTCCTTATGGAATGTTGAAAATATACAATTCAAATATAATATCTGAATTCCATATATTTTTTAAAAACAATTATATAAAATGGAATTTGTCGATTTTTTATCAAAAATTGAATTTGGCGGTTTTTTTGTGATTTCAGGTAATTTCTTGGGCAATAGAGGTACAAAGTAATCAGACGACCTTGCTCACCCTGGTTGGTTGCAAAATGTACCAGTCTTTGAGAACCCTACAATCAGCGCAGAAACAGGTCTTTGAGGCAAAACATTCTTCCTATAAGAAGTATTTTTGAACGGTCTCTAAATATTTGAAATGTCTAGGTACATTCTTCGGAATATAACACAAACTCAGAGGACAACAAGACAAGCAATGGATGTGAAGTTGACCAAGCAACGCATGTGTATGCAACAATTACCTTACGACGATCAATGAGAGTGTGGAAATACTTCGCACATTAGAATTAACTTTACACGGGGATGTCAATGGAAATAATTACAGGCAAAAAAAAACTTCACATAAAAACAAACGTAAACTTAGTTAAAGGAGCACGCTTGTGGGACTCGTTTTTCATCCAACACCTTTCGAATTGTAAATGCCTCTGCATGTGCATCAAATTGTACACATATGTTTGTACATACATACATACATATGTCTGAACATGGACATATAAAATATAATCTCAAGGACATCGCATTCAGCATTCAACTGCTCTAAATTAGACGAGAATGTCGTGATTGTCACTTTGAACTGAGCATTCCAAATGTCCTGTTTAAATAGCGAAATAGCGAAACAGAAATGAAATCAATCGATGCACCTCAATTGCCAATTAGCTTTATCTTAATTGCTTGTGGTTTTGGACGGACCACTGACCACAGTAAACACACACACTCGCAGCACAGACACACGAATTCCGTTTACGATCTCCTTATCGACTTCAACTGGAAATAAAAATAAAAAGAATCGCCAATTCAATCAAAAAACTGAAGTATTTCTCGCAGCAGCAACATGCTGAGGCAAAGGTATGCACATACACACATACATACATTAGGCTGGGTCGCCGTCCATACAAATGGTAAAACAAATTCCCGTCACCCCACGAAAATAAAGTTTGGATTGTTTAATGATGATTTGCAAAATATTTCGTCCCTAGATCTAGCCGTCTGTGAGCTGAACGCTCCTGAAAATACCCCTGCTGCATTTTTGTCAAAATTTTTTCTGAAATAATAGATCCCTGAAAGCACTTTAAATATAAATTTTGACTCTTGTTGTTGAGTTAATTATTGCTCGAATTATGGGACCTTTATAGTAATTTTTTGTGTTTTTTTTTCATAGTAACAATTGAAAAACTTTTTAATATTTGGTGTTAGTGTTTTATAAAAAATAAATGCGGCATTTAATACCTTTCGAATGATGCCTAAATGGTGAAAATCGGAAAGAAATTAGCCCACAGCGCTCATTTTTGTAAAAATAGTTTGAAAATGTTGGCTCTGAAAATCCATATCCTGTTTTAAATTATTTTACACACATGGAGTCAGTGACGACATTTTTCGTCCGATATCCATCATTTAGGCATCATTCGAAAGGTATTGATTCCTTCTATTTATTTTTCATAACACATATGACAAAATGTTTCCAAGATATATGAGTTTTTAGCTGCCAACCACAAAAAATCAATATAAACGTCCAATAATACGACCAATGAATTATTCTAAGACAAGAATAACAATTTTTATTTAAAGTGATTCCAAGGTTCGATTACATCAGACAAAAATGCAACGTAAAAAAATTGCAGGGGGAAAACATGATTTTATTTTTAACTCAGTGACGAACTATATGTTGCAGATCATCATTAAACAATCCAATCTTGATTTCTGGGAGGTGAGCGGTGCAATTTATTTTCGTGACCCAACCTAACATTCATATGTCTGTAAGTACGTTTCCGAAATGGAGGAGAAACCAGAAGTTTTTGTCCTCTTTCACTTGCAATAAATTGAAAATTACTCGTTTCCTGTTCCTGGAAGCAAAAAGCGGACAGAAAAAGTGCCAAGCACGGGCGAATAAAGACAAAGATAAAGGCAACAACAAAAACAAAAACAAATCAAAGCATAGATATTAGAGCAAAAAATCGAAAAGCTTTTGCTTAACAGCAAAACTTTTTCCATTATTTGAAGATTAGAGTCTAAAAAACATTTACCATGACGTTAAATTTACCACACTTTTATGACAACACAATAACACCGCCCGGCAAGGGGATGGGAGGGGAGGGATACCGTGGGTTAGAGGAAAAGAAAATATAAACTTTTTACTTGGGTATCGTATGTCTGTCTTCCATGTTTATTGAGAGCACACACGCATGCATATGAATCTATTCACATGCTGCTGCTGCTGCTGAGAATGTTTCTTCTTTCCTTCTTTCTTTTTTCTCTCCATTGAACTTTTCATTCGTGTGTCGAAATCCGTTCTGCTTTCTGAGCTTACGACGGAGCAAGCCAGAAGAAGCATCAAACATACCCATGCATATGTGTGTTGCTTTCTCTTTTGCTGTTTACACAGCGTTGTAGTCATAACTACTACACACTCGTGTGCATGTATGTATGCATGTATGCTGATAGTTATAGTTATCGCATACAAAGGACTTTGCATTTAGTTGAGTATTTATAGAGCACAACTATTGAATATTGACAGACTGTGAGGCTGTGTGTGTGTGGAAGGGGGGTACGAGTGAATATTGAATGAAATGACTTTGTTTTTTAATCCGCTCCTGTTGTTCTCCCCCCTTAAATGAAATAAAATGAAATGTGAAATCCTGCAATTTCGGATCATGACAAGAGAATACACACACACACACTAACCACAGACACAGATGTCGATAAAGTAGTTGTTTGGCAACATTTACATTTGATTTGTTATCGGACAGCATCGGACATCTAATCAAGTGCCATAAACTCGACTAAAGTTTTAATTGTACAAAATATGAAAATGTTCAGCTTTTGTGCATGAACGTCCATCGATGCAATCTCGTGCAGCTTCAGTGCGAGCACTTCAAAGGATAGTCGCATTTGTTTCCCGGAACAAAGGTAACAACAATGGCATGCATTTTTTGCTGTTGTTGGCCATGGCTATGGAGTGCACACATGGATGGCTTTACGTACAAATTGCCAACAGCAGCTAATATTTGCTAACAAATTCAATTACGGAACTGACCAATGGCTGTCCTTAACGAGTTAGTTGTGTGATGTACAAAATATTAATTAGATATCGTTGCCGGGCGCAAGTGTTGGCCGACTGTGTCTAAAGCGCTATAAAAATATTCGAATTTCCACTCGGAAGGCAGTTTGTGCCGTACAACTTGTGTATTTATTTGCACATCTTTGATTTATGGCGATGCTAGTCTAGACAGCGTTAATACATCCTAAGCCTCACGGAAACAAGAATTCGATATTTGAACAGGCAGACATACAGTGGTGACCAAAACATATGCAACTAAGGGAGACTTGCTTTAATAGGCTCTGTAAGTTTGTAAATTGGAATCACAAAGAAAACAATGTTGTCAAAATAAATATTAATAGATCATCAAGATTTCAAATAATTAACATAATTCACATATTCTGTTATAATTTCTTAGCTATGCGAAGTTTTTTCGATAACTATAAAAATCGGACTGTACAAAACATATGCAACATGCCATTTCATACAAATTCTATTTTAACTCCAATAGAAAAAAATAACAAAATAAAATTGAATATTCTTAAAAATTTCCTTACACGGAATTATTATTCACTAATACGAACAATGACAGATCAAAAGAAATTAAAACAAGTAAAAAGGCGTTAAGTTCGGCCGGGCCGAATCTTATATGCCCTCCACCCCGGAGTGCATTCCACAGTATTACCGGTAGATTGGAGGCTTTCGACTTTACAAAGAAGTGAAGTAACATATTTTGAAAATTGTGATATTGTTAATGCTTTACTTTTTCAACCCATAAGGCATACTTATGCGCACTGTTTTAATTATTATAGTATTATATTATCATTATTATAATATTAATAGTCTACTACTATATATAATACTGCAATAGTAATCACAAAGTGAACATGAGGGAGCAATCTTTAAAAATGTACTCTAAATATTAGGTAATTTTTCCTCAGGCCCTGTTTCTCCCATATTGGAATGAACGCATTTAATTTCATGATTCTAGGTACATCCATTTGCTTGGTATCAATTGTATCCCGTTTTGATCCTAAAGGTACAAATATCGAAAGATATCTTTATTTTTCGTGTCTACGCAGTCACAGCAATGTACTCACCGAATTTCACTATTCTAACTGCAACCCTTTGATTGGTAATATTTTTAAGTCTTTGGCTCCATTTTCGGTCTAAAAGTACAAATTTCGAAAAAATATCCTTTATGTTTCGCGTCTAAGCAGTCAGATAAATGCATACACCGAATTTCATGACTTTAACTTCAGCGGTTTGGTTGGTACCATTTTTATCCCTCTTTTCCAATTGTATCCCGTAAAAGTACAAATTTCGAAAAATCCGTCTATTTCACGTGCATACGTAATTATAGGGATGTACACACCGAATTTCATGTTTCTAGCTGTTGTCGAATTATTGGTACCATTTTTATCCCTTTTGTCCCATTTCACCCGCTAAATTTTTGTGTACTTTTTGGTGATTACACGTTACTAGAAGAAGGTACGAAACAAATTTCACGTGTATAAAAATAAAAAAATTTAAAAAAAATGCTTAAATAGTCTAAATATTAGGGGTATTTTCAGTCCATGTTAGGGGAAATTTTTTCCTCTGGGCCAATTTCGCCCACTTTCAATCCCAACCGATCTGCAACCATAAGACACATTTACGGTAAATTTGAATGTCCTAGCTCATTTCGTTCGGCCGCTATCGTGTTTTCAACAGACAGACGGACATGGCTAAATCGTCTTAGAATTTTACCAGGATTTTTTATGGCAAAGTTGTCGAGTTGCATATGTTTTGTGCACACCCATTTTTATATTTATCGATAAAAACGCCGATAACAAAGAAATTTTAACAGAATATGTGCAGAAATGTTAATTATTTGAAATCACAATGCGGTCTTAATATTTATTTAAACATCATTGATTTCTGTGTGATTCAAATTTACAAACTTACAGAGCCTATTTATGAAAGTCACCCTTAGTTGCATATGTTTTGGCCACCACTGTACGTACATGTGGATATAAATAAGTGCGTCAACCCAGCAAACAATGTGTGTGAAATGGCGAAAGCAGCACAATC
This sequence comes from Polietes domitor, assembly GCA_947397865.1. NCBI lineage: Eukaryota > Metazoa > Arthropoda > Insecta > Diptera > Muscidae > Polietes > Polietes domitor. The sequence continues at coordinate 987,719 of OX377618.1, read as the reverse complement.
GTCCTTCTCACTTGTGTGAGAGGCGAAGAAATGTCGTGAATATTAATAATTTAGACATCGAACATTGTGATCTCTAAATTACTAAATCAATTTGACAAGTCTTTAATTGAATCTGTAAAACGCAGCGGTAGTATCATACTACTCGCTGTGTTGCAGCTAAAAGCTTCGCTTCACTAATATGCACATTCCAATATTTTACAACGTTCTCCAGCTTTCTTGAACTTGAACTCTTCAACAATCAATTAAACTGGTAAAAGTACTGCTCTCTATGCACGAAGAAAGGGGAGTAGTTGTGTGGGGAGAAGGATGAGAATTCTAATAATGTTATCTTTTTGAAAAAAAAAAAACAATTTATGGCCTTTCCCTGTTTAGTTTGAAAATCGCATAAATTTGAAGGAGAAAGAAGTTCAACGTATTAAAATATTACCCACAGAAAGGTCCACGTTTTTCAGAAACAAAAATTTCATTTGCGATCTTAAAACCAAAGTGTCGATGATATCATGGTGTTGTACGATGGAATTAGGAAATTATGTAATTTTCTAGGTCATGGATGAACGTTAATACCGTTGATATCACTCACGATTTGACCTACCACCGCTGTATGAGACACAAATTTGTCACATCACATTTATATCTCCTAGGAGCACTTACACTGCAAGAGGACAATGACGGCCCCTTTACCGCATCAGTAATTATAATCGATGTTGATAAAATTGTCTACACAACTCCAGATTAGACACAAGACGTAAACTATGTCGCAGATCTACATCTTTGCCGTTGAAATCCGTATAAAAGCTTAGAAAGTGATGTAAAATATTCCTTATATCGAAGCGTATTGTTTATTGTCCTTAACTCTGGGGATTTCCAAATCTACAAAGATGATGACGCGCGCCTACATACAAAGAAATAGCGTTGGCCCATCTGGTCTAAAATAGACTTCAATCGAATGGGTGCCCAAGTACTATTTGCATTGAATGCCGTATAATTAATCTTATACAGCATTCACGTTACTCATACGTCCAATGGCACGGTCGGCAAAAAGCCGCATAAGCACAGCAAGATAATTCAATATTTTATTCAATTCAATTTATTATATGCATTCCTCGAAAACCCACATATAAATACTCTATTTCCACACATCTTCAAAAACCACATAAAATCAAATAACTATTGTTAAATGGCCAAAATCGCATATAAAACCAACGATCTAGAATTAAACAATGATTTAGAATTAAACAATCACTATTTTGTGATTTCAATACATAGTGATATTTTCAAGTGGAAGCAAAATGATATAAAGAAATATAATCTTATAAACATTTTAAGCAAAGATCAGAAGCACAAAAATTCACGAACTATCAAATGTTTTCTGAGACAAATTAACCATCATCGGAATCACTAGTAAGATGTGGACTTTTGCGACTTTCATTTGCTGGGGAAGTGCAGCCATCGCTTATAAATCTTGTTGCATCCATGTCAGTGGAATTGTCGGTTTTTGTAAAAATTAATTTATTTTTTTAAGCTGCTGCATTTTTAATCTTTTCTCCCGAGAACAATTGCCTTTCCTATTTATATTATTTAGAGCAAAAACTAAAAAAATAAAAGTTCGATTTTAGAAACCGCAAAAATTCAATTCAATTCACACCCAAAAGGGAACGAAATAGACACATCGTTTATTATACCGATCGACTTAGAATCACTTTTTGAGTCCATTTAGCAATGTCCGTCCTTCCGTCTGTTTTTAGAACTAAATGCAACTTTGCACAAAAAATAAGAAAGAACGCTATTTAATTTGAAGAAAATCGGTTCAGATTTAGATATAGCTCCCATATAAATTTTGCTTCCGATTTTACTCTTTCCGCTCTAGAAATAGCATATTTGAGCAGATTTTCTTCTAATTCGATGTGCCGAGCTAATTTTTGAAATACAAACATCTATGGCGAAAGAGGGTCATGTTGGTTCAGATTTATATATAGCTTCCGTATAAACGGCTCCTCCGATTTGATTCTTTCCGCTCTAGAAACCGCATATTTAATTTAATATTTTATTTCCATCAGATTTGGGAAAGCGTCTTATATTTCAACTAGAAAAGCTAGGCTAAAAATGGGTCAGATCGGTTCAGATTTATATATGCCTCCCATTCAAAGTTTGTGTTCAATTTTTCTTACAAATACAGATGGAAGTATGAAATTTGTACACATTTTTTTGACACTTGACCACAGGGTATAATGACAAGGTGTAGGGTATCATATAGCCACGCCCGACTTTAACCTTCCTTACTTCTTTTACTTTATGAAATAGCTGTGCTATTAAGCCATAGGTTCACGTGGCACATGATAGTCACCAAAGTACCCTTAATAAAAAACACACAAGTGGCGGACTTGCAGAAAAATACATATGGGCATCTCCATGATGTGACAAATAGTTGAAAATAAAACGGATTTTTATTTTATTCGATTTGAAGTAAAAACTAAAACATTTGAAAATTAGTATAATGCCATTATATATAGTATCCATTCTTGAAGAAACGATTTTAATGCTATGCATTACAAATATTTTATAGAATCAGCTATAATGTAAAGTAAGGAAAGGCTAAAGTTGCTAGTTCTAATCTCCACAGATGATTTAGTTGCAATATATGGTGTTGTGCCAATTTGAACAAAATCGGTTAAAATGTTTGGTTTGCATGGAAGCTATTTAGAAATCTGAACCGATCTGACCCAATATCATCAGAGATGCTTCTGATTGAAATACGCGTTTTTTGTACAACACTTGAGGAAAATTGGTAAAAACATATAGCTTCTAGAACAGAAAAAGTTAAATCGGACATTTGTATGGGAGCTTATATAAATCTGAACGGATTGGACCATTTTTCGCTAGAGTTGTTTCTAGTTCTGTGCAAAATTTGAAGAACATATATCAAAACATATGGTTTCGAGAGCGGAAAATGTCAAATCGGAAGGCGAAATTTGTATGGTGGCTATATATAATTCTGAACAGATTTGCTTCAGATTAAAAAGCGTCCGTCAAAACTTACTTGTGGCAATTTTTGTAAGGATCGGACAATAATTGCGACCTGTACTTTGATTACAAGAATAGATGGGCAGTCAGAAGGGGGGTGGCAGACGAACATGGCTAAATCGCTTCAGAAAGTGATTCCAAGTCAATCGGTATACTAAACAATGAGTCTATCTAGAGATGGGCTCATGCTCATGAAGGAAAACAATTGAATAAAATAATTAATAAATTGAGTAAAATAATTTTTTCTCGCTATCACGCATAAATCAAACAGTCTTTAATTTGACTTTTTTCGAGCGCAGGTATTTGCTATCCATATAAACATGGTAAATTGAAAATAAACTAATTAAAAATATCCAACAAACTGAATGAATGAATGAACGAAGTAAAATGGAAAAAAATATGTGCAACTCACGCAGAAATTAGACTCACACACAAACATTTTTTCGTTCCTTTCGTTCACGCACACTCACATGAGTAAAATAAATTTTGCTCACGATCATTATCTTTCCAGCAAGCTCATTAATACAGATATCGAATAAAAATGTGGATATTATGGGGGTTTCATAAAAAATGCCTTCAAAATAGTGCTAAAATCGTAAAAAACGGGATAGCTCGCGAATGGGAAGTGATAAAGCCGAAATATTTTGGGACAATGCATTAAACATTAAACAAACGAAGCACTTTGGCCAGCTGAATGTAAGTTGTTCCCATTATTTCTATTAAACATTCTTAATTTTGACTGCAGTGACGTTTATAATTATTGTAGAGTAAGTACAAAGAACTCCATCATGAAACTTATGCACCGACACTTTTATTAATAACAAATTATTTAAACAAAACACGAAGAGTTACTTTTTTGTTTATTAAAAAATTAAAAGGAAATTAGAAAAAATATATTTTATAAGATTTGATAATTTTGTAATAACATTGAAGCAATTTTCTTGAAATTCGCCAAACCAAATATATATTTCTATCTCCTGCCAGGTGTTAAGAATTTTTTAAAATTAATTTCAGTTCTTTTTTAGTCGGGAAATGCAGTTTTATTTCCCATATTTAGGAGTACAAATTTGCAAACTTTCATTGAAATCGGAGAACATAAAGAGAATCTCTGTTCCGTTTCACATGGAATTAGTCAATAGCAAACAAATATGCAATATAAAAAAACTACGTACTTCTCTAGATAATGTAATTCTGCAGATGTATCCAAAACTTAGTGTGAAGTGAATCGAAGGTAAATTGAAAAAAATCAGTTTTGAGATAATCGATACGCCCTGTTGTAGTAGATGAGCATTTGTTTTTTATTTTTAATTTCAAATGTAATTGAAATCGTTTGCCATTACTGCATTCGTATCCGATCAAAGCGAAATAGTTTCGAATGCGACACCTTTCCATGCTGGCAATGGTGGACGCAGGCGGACAATCTGAAAAAGTGATGTACACCGCGAACTTACATTTTGATAATGACAATTCGGTGGTATGTGCAAACGAGCATGTATATCCATCCAGAATCCAGGGGAATATGCCTCGCTGTGGTTACCCACATTGAGCTGTTACCGATGAGTGTTCGCGTAGTAGTAGATATTCCTTCAACCCATACAGGGATGTGCCTGGCAATAGCAGTGGACGGAATGAAATTGAGTCGATGACCTCAACAAGGACTCTCGTCATTGCCACTTGTCACTGTTTATGTTAGTGTTCGGAGCGCTCACATTGAGACAATTAACAAAACCGATATTGGAATTATATCCATATGAGTTGTTTCTTAACTAAGTTATATTTCCGATTAAAATCATGTACTTGCGAATTTAACTTTTACATAGAAACAGTGGTTTAGGAATAGTCTCCTGAAGGTCGAGAAAAAGTGATTTTTCTATTGATTGACCTGCTTTCACACCCATAAATGTCATCCGTGTTATTCTGTCATAGCAAAGTTTGGCATAGAGGAGGAATGTTGCAAAGATCGAGTACCCATACCTGGGTTATGGCCTTGCACTGATTTCGAAGAAAATTCGATTCCAAACAATTATAGAATATTCGAATACGCTACAATGCTTTCAAGATATGTATGGCGGGTCCTCCCGCAATAATTTCCCGTGACATGACTCTTCACGCAATCAAAGCGTTGTCTCAACTTCTGCTGTAACATTAATCAGGCATGTTCACACTTACACATGCATGTACGTTTGTATGTACCCACGTATGTATGTCGAAAATTACTTATAAAGTAATTGCTATTTATTGGTTTCTGTGAGCGATTGCAAACGAGTCGATGCAATAAACAAATTGATAAAAGTGCAAAACTGTGCATTTATCGCCGATGTGAGCTAACAACAATTTAGGTATGGAATTGTAGTCGAAGTCAATATCGATATCGATATTAGCACTATTAGGGCTTTACTGCGCGCCACCTCAACGCTGTTTGAAGTGGCAACAAAACTCCGACACTTCTCCGATGTGAACACTCTGTAACTGCTACTGCTGCAGCTGCTTCTGGTACTTCATACCCGGACATGACTGGGCCGTGCATGTGACAGACGTGACATTGCATCCTTTTTTCGTTGCGGTTAAAGCCATTAACGTAACATAGTGACGAGCCTCGTCGGCTGGCTGACTGCCTGACTGGTTGGCTGGCTGGCTGGTGTACCACAGCAACCAGAAAATAATCATTTGTTTGTCAAACTGTCACACACCGAAAGCGCGAGGAAAATATGAAAACAAAATTAAGGAAATATGCATTAGTCAGTGCATTTAAACATTCACAACGCTCTTCTTCCAATTGGCCCTTCCAACAATTGCCACATCCAGCTGCCAATACGAACGCTCGGAGTGTTGCTAACCTCCATCGCATGACCACAAACAGACTATTAAATGTTTCCAACTCAATGGACAGCGTTTGTTGGTTCATTTGTCGAGTGGCTCGTTTAAAAGCAGAACACAGAACTCAATACCGAGAATTTGCCAGCATCCCATGCTAGCGTGGGTGGGTGGGACGCATCTAGACCCACTGATGGAGGAAAGTCAAAACTTAAGCTATTCTCGAGGACGACACAAGATTCGAAATGTATGAAAAGCGTTTTATAGAATTTAAGTAATAGTTGAGAGATTTTTGATCGACAAACGAAAATAAGTTTCTGAAACAAGTGTAGAAAAGAAATATTTAAGCTATGAGCTTTTTACGTGCTTCTCTTTGGCACAACGAATTGTAGACTCCCGTGGTTTACAGATTTCTCCTAATAAGACGAACGAAAATAAGTTACAAAAACATACCCTTAATATTTCGTGTCTGCTTAAAAACCTTTATCCATTAGTTTCGCAGCAACCTCTTCCCCTTTTGCACAGAGAAAAAGCTTTTTTTGAATTCAAATAAAATATAATTCGGCGAGTATATCTCATGCGACCTACAATAAACCTACACAACCTAAGTGAGCCAAAATGAATTTTCTGATGCCTTCATCAAACTAGTTGATAGTGGGCTGTTGACTGCTTAGACAGGCAGAAACATGCATAGTCCCTGTATGCAACCCCAATGTGACGGATCCTACCTTTCCTTTATGAGTGGAGTATTCATTGGTTTTATGCTTGTGGCACTTTGTGATGTAGTTCACGGGAAAAAGTCACAGCACGACCATAATCACAGGTGCGTGTGTATACGCACAACAACACACTGGACACTCGCTGACTCAAAGAGGATACCTCCACACACAAACAACACCAGCAACAACAGGATTTCATTAGGTGAGTACACCGCAAACTATAACAGATCGACTCAGAGACATCTACGTAATTGCAAACAGACCTTTGGGGATGCATCTAAGCCTGACTGAAACTGAATGAGCGAATAATAGAAACTGGAGTCAGTCAGCACCGGCCATGTCACACCACCTACAGCGGAATTTATTATGCACATACAACAACACTTAGTGAAATAGAGTAGGTGAATATGATAGTTTCACGCCAGATGTTTATACAAAATTGAACATTTGGATACTCTATATGGGGAGGACCCGGTGAATTATCTAAAACACCATGCAACAAAAATTAAGTTGGAGACGTAGAAATATGTTTTATGTGTTAATCAAACAAAAATTATATAACCCGAGGATGGTCAATGACTCTCGGGCCACTAAATGCTCATTGTGGTCCAGCCAGACCACGAGAGAAAAATTAAAAATGAGTACACAATTACAAAAAAGGAGGTGAATTACTCTGACAGATCTACCAGAATATCCAGAAACTATTTTTTTTATGAAATATCGTCAACACAATTGTCGTTTCTGCTCAATATACTCCTTGGAATTCAAAAAAAGAAAACGATATGGGGCATTCCACTACAAATCGGACAGTTCGAAAAAAATATATTTTTGATTTCTCCCATTTTTTTGTACCCATTAAAAAAACACCCCTTGGTATACTTCGATTTTTTCTGATTACTCGTTAAAAAGATATAGCTTTTTTAAAAATCATTAAATTGTAGTTATTTTTTCAGTCTTTTGCTCATAACTTCGTCAATAATGGTCCGAATTGGATATTTTTTTATTTTTTGACGTACTTTTCAGAAAAAAATATTCGCAATGTTTTTGTATACCAATTTTGATTGTGCAAATCAAAACTTTATTGTTTTTACTCTTCGATTTTCTCGAATTTTTTATTTAAGCATCTATTTATTCTGTAAATTTTGAGGGTACCGAGGGTTAAAAATAGTACCAACTAAACGGCTACAGCTAGAATGATGCAATTTGGTGTGTACATCCCTCTAATTGCGTAGACACGCAGCATAAAGAGAATTTTTTAAAATCGTACATTTAGGGGGTAACATTGGAAAAAGAGGATAAAAATTGTACCAACCAAATGGCCGCAGCTAGAATCATGGAATATTGTGTATACATTCCTCTGACTGCACAGAAATATAAAAAGTTTCCAAATTCGTACTCATTTACTTTTACGGCAAAAATTGGTTGAATTATGAAGTGAGGTTATTTTGCACTATGTACGTGAGATAATGGATTTTCAAAATTTGTACTTTTGTAATTAACATAGAATGGAAATGCAACCAACTGTAGCACCCACTATCTATTTATGTTAATATAAATAAATATAAGAATATTTATTTTTTGAATTGACTTGAACTGTTATTTCGATATATGTATATAGTGCAAGCGTATTGATAGCCTTGCCTTATAAGCGTGGTTTGAAGTAATAAAAATATTATATTTATTTATTTCAATATTAATATTTGTTTTGGTTTGGTTAAATTAAAAAAAATATATTTTCCTGTAAGCCTCTATGGAATGCAATCCACGGTGGAAGGTATATAAAGTTCGGCCCGGTTGGAACTTAACGCCGTTATTACTTGTTTCTGTTTTAAATGATTTTTTCGTGCGAGAAAAAAGAAAATTTTCTTAAATCTTTGGACACTACTTTTTATATGTGAAAGTGAAATTCGGAAAAATTGTAGCCATAAGTATATTTAATTGGCCATATAAGCGGCTGTTATCGGACAAATATTTCGAAAATGATTGACGAAAATTGGAATTTTAGTAAAAATTTTAAAAAATATCCATAAAAATTTTAAATTTTTTTCTAGTTTAGAAAGTCAAAATACATCAGAAAATGTTATATATGAACCTTTCGAAAAAATGTTTGTGGCATAGTGTAATTCATAAATGTATCTGAAATGTTTAAGTCACGATGTTGTATTTTAAGACAGATCCACTGATCCATTCTATAATCAACAGATCACTAAAATCGAGGCCTTTATCGCGTATACAGCGCCGAACATCCGATACAAAATATTTCAGAAACCATTCGGTAAAACACTCAGTTGTTGCCCAGGCCATTATTCAGTGAACGGGTAATGAGTCCATATTTACGCCTTCATCGACCGATTTAACACCCGATTTCCTGAAGCTGCGTTGGAGCTAAATAAAAAGTTCACATAATTTGTATCTACTAAAATCTAACAGCCATTTCCAAAAACATTTATCACAGGTTTATGAGACGAATTTTCAGCGTAAAAGTACACTTTAAACCTTTGATAAATGTTTCTGGATATGGCAGTAAGCCTTTATCACTCACACATATCAAAAGTCTACATTTACGCCATTCATCGACCATGGTTCAATTTAGAATAAAAAGTTCACATGATCTTAGCTTACTTTAAACGCAGTAGAGGCTTTCTTATGTTATTATCGGCTTTCTTATGTTCGAGAAACAGTCGTCATCCGCATGCGGATTATGGCCACCATCTTGATTGTCTTTAGCCAGTTTTGCGGGAAATCATTTCGTTACCGGCTCATCAGCAGATGATATTTCGCCCTTATTGCACCAACTATACATTCAATTTAATATCCTCCAAATCCGAGTAAAAATGGGGACATCGGATAAAAATACATTAATTTCGAGACCGCGTTAAATCAAATCAAAAATTGTGTAAAAGCAAAATGCAATATTTTTGGAAATCCTTATGAACAGATTAGTTGAACTCGAAACTAAACTAATTGTTTAGAAATCGCTTTAAATCAGATTCGCAATAAGGTGTATAGGGTGCAACTGCGCCCCTTTTGAGTGTTGCAAACCCATGCACAAAATCATACATAATACCCTGTACCACACTGTAATGCACAGACTACTCGTGGCCACTACGCTCAACAAAAAATCAAGTAAAATTAAGGAAAGTGGCACCCAGTGTGTCTTCAATTCAATTTAAGTCTATTTTTTAATTGAACTTCCTCTGGACCTTCTCAAATCAAGTAAAATGAGTTCAATGTACTCATTTAAACTACAAATGTCGTTACATTGAGTGAATGTTTTCCACTCAATTTTAGTGTAAACATTTCTTTTGAGTGTAAGATTAGCCAGTGCCTGCGGGTAGGCATGCGGCATGTGTACGGCGGAAACAAAGTGTTTCTGGCATTCCATGCGAGCAGGACTCAGATCAGAGTCCATACACGTTTTTTGGAGGGACATTTGGTAAGTTTGCTTCTTTGGCCGAAAGAGTGCAAAACCAGGCGCGCTGGTGGTTGTGGTAAATGCTGTTTACTTTGTTGCGTCAAAGTGTTGACAACGTCTGATGCGTTTTGGTTCGTTGGCCTAAGTGAAGGATAAATACATTCGCCCACCCTCGCCTGATACGAGTATGTAGCTGGCAGGTGTGCGGGTTTCATCTCACGAACACTCCGCTACAGCAACAGCAAGTTCTTTTCACAAAAACCGTCAAGTGATTCGTCATTTAGATATCAATTCGGTAGCAGTTCCAGCTCCAGCTCCAACATTCGGTGCAACAACTTAATTGAAAAAGTACTTTTTGGATTACTGCATCCAGGCGAGTGATGCGAACATTCAGTTCGATGCGAAAAGTCATGAAATTCAATCGCTATTGTCGCAGTGGAAGTTTTCCACACACACACACACACACACAAAACTATTCGAATCGAGAAAGCGTTCGTGGCGGCGTCCAATTCAAGTGAGTCCTGTGAACGGAAAGGGGATGTGGGAAGGGGTGCGTTGATAGTTGTCGTTTAAGAAATCCTTTCATTTTTTTCTTCTTTTTTGCTTAAAAAGTTTACGCGCTGCTATTTGGTTGAAAACTTATAGCCGCTACATGTGTCGCCGCCTCAGCCACAACGAAATTGTTCGTGAGGTTTGTTAGCAGTCAAACGTGGCACACAATGTTGAAAACGTTGCCGCTATCAACTCTTGGCTGTGCCACGACACAAAAAAAAAAACAAACTCTGCCATTTTTTTCGGCAACCGGAAGTCAAGTGCACTTTCTTCAGTTTCCTCCACAGAAACAACAGCAGCAACAGCGACAACGAAATTCCAACTAAAAATCGTACAAACGGCATTTGTTCGACCAAAAACTTTAAATTGTAAATTCTCTGCCATTGTGACATTGTACTAGAGCTGTTTGTGTGTGTGCGTGTGCAAGTGTATGCATCCAATACAGACCTCTGTGGCTGTGTGTGTGCAGCTCATTCGCCAAAAACACGTGACGTTAAATTTGTGTTGCTTTCTCGGTTTGCTGCCACAAAACTTGCAATAAGTTGCAGATTTGTGCAAGAAATATCTATTTTGTCGGTGGTTGCCACCAACTAAACCCATTTGACAGGCGGTTCTCAGCGTCAGCTTGCACTCGACCGAGTGGTCTCACAGTCCTATTGGGCTGAGAAGGTTAATGCGATTTAATGCTCGGGCTACAATAGTTTAACGGATAAATGTTGGTCGTCCATCCGACCATTGTCTCGCTGGCTGACTGGGTTGCTGGGTGGTTACAGCGATTACTTCCTAGAGGAAATTATATTGTACTTTTGGAATGAAATTGGACTCAGTTGAGTCTGAAATCGAAGAGGTCATGAGTCAGTGTCAATGGAGTAGTAGTAGGGAGAACTCCATACAGTCGCCTAGGCAGAGTCCAGTCATCCACCGGAAATAAAGTTTGGATTGTTTAATGATGATTTGCAAAATAGTTCTTTCCTAGATCAAGCCTTCACAACTCATGAAAACAACCCTATCATGTTTACCAATTTTTATTGTTTATTCGCTCCACCTGAGGATGGGGGTGTATTCACTTTGTCATTCCGTTTGTAACACCTTGAAATATTCATCGGAGATCCCATAAAGAATATATATTCTGTATTCTGGTAAAATTCGTAGCCATGTCCGTCTGTCTGCTGAAAACACGGGTTCAAATTTTGCCTAAATGTGTCTTATGGTTGCAGATCGGTTGGGATTGAAAGTGTGCGAAATCGGCCAAGAGTGAAAAATGTTTTCGCTAACAAGATCGGAAAATATATCCTAATATTTAATTTCTGCTTTATTGCACACCTTCCTTTTGTAGCGTAAAAACACCAAAAACTAAATGAAAGTTGAACCGGGCGAAATGGCACAAGAAAAGGATAAAAATGGTACGAAATGATACAACAACAGCTAGAAACATGAAATTCGGAATGTACGTCCCTCTAATTGCGAAGATACGATAGAGATAGAGGGAGGGAAAATCGTTCTTCTAAAGGGTACAATTGGAAAAGAGGGACACAAATGGTCCCAAATCCATATTTTTTGGCAGAAATTCAAAAAATTTAAATTGGAAATTGTTAAATGCATATATATTTTCTTAATGGCAATACTCCAAGCTACCAAGAAAATGTATAGGTGGCAACACCGCAAGCCTGAGAGACATTTAAAGTTTGCCGTTGAAACAAGTGGGATTAATACGAGTCCAAAGCAGTTATACAAAATACATAAAATGAATGCGTAAAAAGAATATAATGAAGTGACTATATTATTGAAATTGAATGTCGGTGTAAGTAATTGAAAAATTATATTTAACATTTTGTGATTACGGTAGTCTTGTCAGTTTTCTTAAGTGTTGTTTGTTTTGTGTTTCGTAGTGAGCATAACCTATAAATGTCGTGGACCAAATGTTACATGTAGGACTCAACTTGACTCAAGGTGTAAATGTGAAAGTGTTCGTCTGAGTGTGTAGTTTTGAAGATTGTTGCCTAATGTTAACTTTTCGATTACACTTGAAGTTTTGTATTTATATGTATATCTCATGTCCAATTGTCCTCTTAGGAAATATATAAAATTTGATATGCTTTTGATGATGTCTGGGTCTAAATATTATTTATATAGAGTTTTGGGGCTCTAATTCATACAGGGCATGAGTAACAGAATTTTTCCTTAAATCAGTATCCTGCAGATATCTGTTAATTAAAAATCAAATTATTTCTTAATTTTAAAAATATTTATTATGTATTAGTTCGAATAATAAATAGAGTTTTTCTTGTTCTCAAAGAAATCCTATACAAATAAGAACAAATTCTAAACAATTTTAATTACAAGATACTCAAATAATTGTAACTTGAGACTACACATTTGTTTGCGTCTTCCTACGCAGACCCAAGTTACCGAATTTGTTGGTTTTCTTTTGAATAATCGTTGTTACCTATGTACACAAAAATAAAATTTATTAATTCAGCAAAATATGCGATTTTAAACATTTTATAGGAGTAACTTGAAATGTTGAATTGTCTCTTCAAGCACTTTAAATATAAATTTTGGTTCTTGTCTGAGGGTGTGCAGAAAATAATAAACATTTTGTGGCCGAGACCTAACAAAATATACTTTCGCATAACATCAACATTAACAGTTTTATTATGATTCTTTCTGAAAATATAGGTTCGCTATGCCCAAATATGAACATACAATATGCAAGTACTCGCTACACTAAAATTAATTTCACATAAAAACAGGTTTAGGAACAATCTCCTAAAAAATGATATTTTAAAAAAGGCATAAAAATAGAAAAATTGGCCATATGTTAAAGATCTGATCTGATAGATGTTGAGATTATGTCCTTCTATGTAGACGATAAAGAATTTAAAAATATGATTTATTAAATTTTGGGTTAAATAGAGGGAAAATCTGCTGTAGAGCGTACCAGGTTACAAGTAAAAAAAAAAAGTTCGCCGTACACCTTCGAATATGAAGTATTATTGAAAGGTAGTTTCAAAAAAATTTTTTTTATTTTTTATGCCGAACGTAGGGGTCGCGCTTTTACATTTTTCTATATAACTTCTGCATTTATAAACGGATTTTAAAGTGTGATACATCGATGTTTTTGTCCGATTTTTTTGTCTTTGAAGTCATTGAGCTCAAACATGATTCATGATTTTATGCGAGCTTTAATTTTCGATTATTAGAGTGGTACATTAGGGTAGTAGCAACTGAGAAATGATGGGTAAGTACCAGAAGGGGGTGCTTGAGCTCAATGACTTCAAAGACAAAAAAATCGGCCTCGTCGAGACAAAAACATCGATGTATCACACTTTTTAAAATACAAGTTTATAAATACAAGTTATATAGAAAAATGTAAAAGCGCGACCCCTACGTTCGGCATAAAAAAATAAAAATTTTTTTTTTGAAACTACCTTTCAATAATACTTCATATTCGAAGGTGTACGGCGAACTTTTTTTTTGAGGTACGCCCTAGTGAACATGCCTAATTATTTTGATAAGAAAAGTACAAATTTTAAAGATATCCCCATTTGCCCCATTCTCCGCCCAAATGTACAAATTTCGAAAAAAAAACCTTTTTGTTCCGAGTCTTCATAGTCAGGACACCGAATATATACACCGAATTTCATGATATCAACTTCTTCAAATCAAGTCTTCATAGTCAGAACACCGAATATATACACCGAATTGCATGATATCAACTTGTATCCCTCTTTTTCAATTATATCCCTTAAAAGTACGAATTTCGAAAAATCCCTCTATTTTACGTGTCTATGCAATTAGTACACACCGCATTTCATGATTCTAGCTGTTGTCGTATCATTGGTACCATATTTTATCCATTTTTGTCCCATTTCGCCCGCTAAAACATTTATTTTCTTTGTGGTGCTTCCAAGCTACAAGAGGAATGTCCGCAACAAATTTTAACTGTATGAAAATAAGAAATTTAATTAATAAGCCAAGGCTACAAGTATTTTTATACTATGGATATATATAATGGAAATAATACTTCAATTCATAAAGTAAATACAAGGCAGCAATCATAAATACCCTGAATATTGGGGGATAGAGAGTGTATTTTAAGCTGCAGTCCTTTGGTTGGTTGTATTTCCATCTATTTTAAATTCAAAAGTATACATTTTGAAAATACCTTATCTCTCACGTACGCAGTAAAAGACAACTTCATGATTCTATAATTTTTTGTCGTAAAAGCAACAAAATAAAGTACGAATTTGGAAAAAATATTTTACGTGGCTATGCACTCAGAGGTATGCATATACCCACTTCCATGATACTATGTGCGGCCAATTTGTTGGTACCATTTTTATCCCCTTTTTTACTCCTTAAAAGTACGACTTTCATCATTCTAGCTGTAGCCTTTTAGTTGGTACCATTTTTATCCCTCTGCTCCCATTGAATCCCTTGAAAGTACGAATTTGGAAAAACGTTTTTTTTTTCGTGTCACTCACTCAGAGAAATGTATACCGCGAATTTCATGGTTCTAGCTGCATCCATTTGTTTGGTACAATTTTTATCCCCTTTTTCCATTTTACACCCCAAAAGTACGAATTTCGAAAATTTCTTTTATTTTATGTGTGTACGCAATCAGAGGAATATATACACCGAATTTCATTATTCTAGGTGCAGCCGTTTGGTTGGTACTATTTTTATCCCTCTATCCCCATTTAACCCCTTAAAAGTACAAATTTAGAAAAAATACTTCTATATTATGTATCTACTCTATTAGGGGTATGTACACGCCAAATTTCGTGTTTCTATCTGTTGTCGTTTGATAGGTACTATTTTTATCCCTTTTCGTCCCATTTCGCCCCCTACAAATAAAAATCACTCTATGGTGCCCTTTTATGCTATAAATGGAATGCGAATTGCAAATATCAAGTAAATATTAGGGGTATTTTCAGACCTTGTGAGGGAACATTTTTTCCCTCTGGGCCGATTTCGCCCACTTTCAATCCCAACCGTTCAGCAACTATAAGACACATTTAGGAAAAAATTGAACCTCCTAGCTCATTTCGTTCGGCCGCTATCGTGCTTTCAACAGACAGGCAGACAGACGGACATGGCTATATCGTCTTAGAATTTTACCACGACCCAGAATATATACATATATACTTTATGGGGTCTCCGATGAATATTGTCTAGTGTCTGCTTCTCACCTCCGATGAGTGATACATTTGAAATAATATTCGAATTACAAAGGAACTCGTTGAACTCAAATCCTCATCTTAAACAAGAAATACACTTCCAAAATGAAATTGAAAGTGAAAAGAAGAAGTTGTCTTTCTAGGAATTTTAACTGAAATGAAGGAGACAGATCTCCTCGACCTTGGCTATTCATTACCAAAGAATTTACTACCACAAGGTCGAATAAATACCAAAAATTACTAAATTAAAATGAAGGAATCATGACTCAAAAAAAAATAAAATATTCAGAGCCCTTGGCGAAAAGCTATTGGTGGGGATGTCAAGTTTTTAGAATATAATGATTGTACTTCCTCAAGAGGCTTAAGCAAGATTTTAAAAGACTATTGGAGACTTATTTTTATGCTGATAGATGAATTGGTTTGCACACCATCAACTAATAATCCCTGTCCAGGAATACAATTCCGCACTGCAACACATCAGTAGTTTGAATTCCGTAGGCACGTACACACCACATGGAAACGAGCTCGTGCAGCATGCGGTCTAGTGCAGTGAATATCCGCCACCGGAAGACACGATGGAAACATGCACGAACTCCGGCTGTGCGCGACAAACAAAATTGAATGCAACTTTCAAAAGTTCGAAAGTTTCTGCCAAGGAATTGCCAAGGTAAGTGTAAAACCATTAAAGATACTGATAAGATTGGATGCGTTTGTTGTTTTTATTTTCACTCGAATTTCACTGGAAACAAATGAACTTTTCTGACAAAGAGTGTCTCGCTGTCCCGTGTCATCATTTCCACATTATTTGCGTCCATGGCGAATCCTCGTTGTGGGCGAAAAGAACCATACAAAAGGTCTCAAAAAAGATGAAAGTGAGGCACAGCAACAACAACAATAAAAAATACAAGGAATAAATCAAAATTTGTTTGCATACTAATAAGGCTTATTTTAACAACATTTCATGGTTTTTAGACAATTCCTGTGTCCTTTGCCACTCCCGTCCCCTAAAGCTCGACTAAAGTTTCCCGGATACTTTCCATTTCGGGGAGAGCAGCAACCACCACCCACCCATGGCATTGTGAGGAATTTACTTAGTGTCATTTTTGTCACTACGTCTAATAGGAAAAGCATAAACGAACGACGAACGAAAGATGGAACGAAGCAATGCCGGAGAATTGGTTTAACAAGAACTGAGACTTCCATCTTTTCGGGCGACACCCAGGCCAAAGCGATCTGGCAAACTTTATGTGTGCGATTGTGGTGGTGTGAATTAGAAACAAACAACAGCAGCAACAACAACTGAAAAGACAAGACAACAACAACGGCAACGAACAAAAAACAAAAAGAAATTAAATTCTTTAATTTACAGTTTACACAAGTTTCCACATAAAAAAAGAATTCTATTCCGGGCTATAATTTAAATATTACTCGTATTTGCTTTTGGAAGTGATGATAAGAGACCCATTTTCCGCACTGACAGCACACATCCAGACACTTGTTCACAGGCAGCAGCAAGGTGGAAGGTATGGGCCATGTGACGCAGCAACTTGTCGGAGGGTTGCCGGCTCCAAAGGAATAAACTTTTTTTGTTTTTGTTTACGCTCCCCATATTACTTTTACTTTATTTTTAATACATCTCCTATGAATGCTTTACAATGACAACAACAATAGCATCAACAATAGGAACAAACGCTGTCATAATTTCATTTGCCGCAAGAGCAAAAAGAAGAAGAAGAAGGAGGAGAAGTAGGAAAGAACACCAACCTTAGCTAGCTAGGAAGCAACGAATCCAAGGACCATGAAACCATATTAAGAGTTTAAAGTTAAAGCAAATGACCCTTGTCCCAAATGAGGGCTTTGCTGTGTCTACTTAAACTTCTTCTGTGCGTCTTATGCCTTGACACTCCCAAACAAAAGGGGCTTATAAATTTGAATACCTTTAAATTATAATAGAAAGTAATAAAAAACCGTAGGAGGTCCGTCTTCAATTTGAAAGTAAACAACAAAAGCAACAACAGCAGCAACTAACCAACCAAACCCCACAAACACAAAGAGAGATGGTGAGGAGGGGGACGGGGACTGGGAGGGGCAAAGGCGTTCCTTTGAATTTCAATACGAAATAAACGTACCGTCGAGCGCTACTGCCGCCCGACCGCCCGCCCGCTATCCATTCCAGTCCCAGTCGCAGTGTATGTTTGTCCGGGCGTACAATGAACGAAGAAAAAGTTTCTCATAAAAAATAATGGCGAAATTTGTTGCGGTTTATGAGTTTTTATTATAATTTCCTTTAGACGCAGCTCTACAGGCGGTCCTCTTAAGCTCCGGGATTATACAGTGAAAATGATGTTCACAACTTTTCCATTCCATTCCATTCCATGCCATGTCATAGCATCCATTCATCTACACTCGGCCGTACTTCAAATGGGAAATTGTCCACTGCTACAAGTGCTCCCGACACTGACCAAATAATAATGTGTGCAGCCGAGGCACACAACCGAACGACAACGTCCCACCCATGCGTTCAGCAAATGCAAATAAAATTAAGTTTTGCTTAAACAGAAACTTTTCCAACGATTTCACTTTTTGGTGTGCCACCATCAAATCCGAAACGAAGGTCATCTCCGCCAGCCGACGCCCTGCCCTCCCTCATCGCCCCCGCCGCATGCAAACATTAAAGTGCTGCCAACGAATTTAATAACGAACGTTGCACTGTCGGTCGCCATTACATCTGGCGCATGCCACATGCTACACCCAATGAATGCGAATGACCATAATCAAGATTAGTCCGTTCACTACAGGCAGCCACACTCAGCAAAAGGTGATGCCTGAATTCGATTACAAATGTAAAAAATTAAATTCAAATTCCTAGCAAATCTAACCTCGATTCTAGTTTTTATCTAGCCCACCTTGCACTTTCTCCACTTCATTTCCTCCATTCGGAGGTTAATGAGATCCATACATGAACAGCAATTACGCAAATGCAGGACAAATACAAATAATCGTGAGATCCACGATTAGACCAGGGGAGCTTATAAGTTTGCATTCACTGATGGGGTCCTGCTGCTTAAAATCGACTCCGAACAGCTGATGATGCAAGAAGCGCAGTCAAATGACGGAACATTGAATTATTTACTGGTTCAAATTTAACTATCTTAAGGATTGGTTTTTTTACAAAATACATTTTCGTAACGATAGACAACCACTACAAAACTCCTCACGAACACAAATTTGGAGTTGCAGTACCTTTAAATAGTGACAGGCGACTGCAATCGATTTATGAATAACTGTTCCCCTTTCTCCTGTTAGATTTTTACAGCGCGTACTCAGTTTTTCATTCGGTGATCTTTTCTAAATTTTACAGAACTTTTAATTTCCAAAGGATAAATTTGTCTTAATAATTTATTTTCATACTTTCGAGAGCCATACACATGCGATATAAGTATCAAATGAGAGAGAAGAATGTCTGTTAAAAATAATAAAAATTCGTTTACCTATCTGCATTATTTTAGCATAACAAGCATTTCAAATTTCCCCTCCCCCTTAAATGGTAAAAAATAAATAAAGGAGAAACATTTAAATTATTGTTAACGCTAAACTAATACAGATAGAAGCGTTAGGACTGTTTGATTGGGCTTACTAGCATAATTTTTGTATGGAATTTACAAGCTTAACAAGAAAGTAGCTTACTACTCTCTTAGCATTGCTGCCAGATTTTTCTTGTTAATTCATTTAAGAAAAACCACTGGGTAGCAATGTTGCCACTTTATCAAGTCTTTTAATCATAAGCTAGTAAGCCCTATCGAACAGGCCTATTATATTTAAAGTATATTTAACATATGTTCCTACTTTTCATTTGATACCAATATCGCCTTTATAAGACTCGTTTAAGTATGAACATAAATTATTTAAATATCTATATCGTTTGGAAATTTAAAGTCCAGTTTTTTTCTACAGACGATCTCTAGTTTCAAAAGTATATTGTTAATATTTGATCTGTAGCCGGTGTCCACCATCTAGCAGTAGTAAACTACGGTTCGTGTATACGCTGTCCCTATTAATTACGAAAGCAGTTATATATGATACAAAATTAACTACACATTTCTTCGCATAGCTTTATTGTACAAAAGTATAAAAAAGTTGTGATTGATAATTAAGTTTGGTTGACGCATTTAAATAATTGAATTAAAGAAGTTAAACACTATATATGTGTGTGTAATATTTAGAAGTATTTTTAAATTTATATTTTTTATATAAGATGTGTGTTTAGCTAAACTGAATTTAAATTTTTAAATGAATTAAATTTAATTTTTATTATATTATTACATTATTCATAATGAACAATATGAAAAGGGGGTAATACGAGCGCGTGATAGAATTGGAATAATAGAGTCTTCAGGATAACTCTTTGGAGAATAAATATGTGTACCTAGATTAGTATTATCAGTGGGACTACAAAAATGATATTGTGAAAATTAATGTAACAAATCACAATACAATACCAACTTCAATGATAATGATTTTCGACAACAACAATGAGGACAATAACGTGGCTGCTGTGATGAATTGAATTTTGGCCAGTGAAACGGCTTATTTGAATATAAATACACCTTTTTCAGCATTTCAACGAAACATAAATCATATCTATTTTTTTCATTTGAGAGATCATCAATCTTCGCACTGAAGAACTATTTCTCAAAAATAAGTAATCGTAATTAGTTGTCTGACTGATTTAGGATTCAAATTTTTCTGAGTGCATTCCAATGCAAACGTGCATATGTCCATGTGAGCAAAAACAAACTGCACGAGCTACATATGTATGACATATTAACAAACACAGAAATTATGTTTATCAGCATAAAATTGTCTGTTTGTCATTCCATATTACACACACTCTCACATGTACACATACACACAGAGACTATGCACGAGCATAAATAAATATTAAAATTGTATAAAATGCGGATTTGCATAACTATTCACTCGTTTAACTAAAACAAACTCCAATTCAAGTGTAAACACCTCATTGGGTGGGGAGGGATGCTGCAGGTCAAACTCAACCGCCATTGGTTACTTCCTGAACACGATATTCTGTTTATGGGGAAATCTTTTGAAATTATTAGAAACATCATAATTTTTGGGAATAGTTTCATTCTATGAAAAGATTTAGCAAATTTACAACACAAATTAAATATATGGAACTCCTTCGTCATGATTCAACTGCCTTGCTGAAGTTCTCCGGACGAAATGTAGAATTTGGCAGTGAATGATGGGAATAAAACGAGATTAAATTATATAGGATTACGGATACTGCAGACATTTGAGAATTTTTACACTGTGCGAGAACGAGAAGGTTTAGAAAGTGGCATGCAATCATATATACTTGGGAAACATGGAAGGAATGGCCACTCTCAACACAAGCTTCTAAACTCCTCTTACGGTCTATGAGGATGGATGAGAGTTAACGACCAAAACTGGAACAAAAGAAACGACGTATTTCGAATAGTACATTGGTCCAATGGGTAATGTCAGCAATTGTTTACATCTGGGTACGAACAGCTAACAAAGCAGACACATATCGAGATTATATGCAAACGGCTTAGGTCCCAGATGGAATTTGTTACTTCCCTCACATTTGGTGGATTTTCGCTGGATCAGATACAGCGACACATACCTTTTTAGTGGCCAATGTCACCAATCCTCGTGCGTAATAAATAGTTTTGCAAAACCAATCCACCCTAATACTCGCATATATGTATATTAGTATGTAGATGATATGAAACATTTGCACCGGCAGCATACGCTTTCGCTGTAAAACAACATTTACATGGTTACAAACCCGTATTTGATTAAAATGCATTAAATAATAAATATTCGTGAGCTGGCGGGATGAGCGAACAAGCATTTGTTGATCCAAATGGAATTCACAGATTAAACCCTGAAGCTTTGAAAATAATATTAACACAATATTTTTAAATAAATAAAATAACTGGCAGCACAAAAAAACTATTGTTAAACATCATCCATTTGTGTGTGTGAATGTATTAGGGATGTTAAAAGCGAAAACGTTTCTCTTTTTTTTTCAACAATTGACAATTTCAAATACCCGTGAAAACTGGAAAGCTTGATGTGCTTTATATTTCGTGGTGGGGGGGGGGGGGGGGTTGTGGAATTCTGAAAGGGATTTATTACACTGTCTGACAGCCCATATTACACTTAAACCAGATGATAAACGTCTGGACCTACAGGTCAAATGGAGTTAATTTGCGTTTTTATCCTGCCCTCCTTAAAAGGAGTACAAAGTTCCAATTTTTCAAAAAATATTTAAAATACTTATTCACTCCCTATGATATCGGTATAAGTGCCAATTTAAAGAAGAGAATATGTGCTAAAAATACTTTAAATTGCAAGCTTCTATCTGTTTTAGTTTAGCATTAACAACCATTTAAATGTGAAAGTAAAATATGGAAAAACTAAATGAACTAAGGGGTAAACTTGAAATAGGTGTTAATGCTGAACTAAAATAGATAGAAACATAATATTTGAAGTATTTTTAACAGATGATCTCCATCTTTAATAGTATCCTTTGGAACTTTGTAGTCCTAAGAAAGGGCAACAGGATGAGGAAATGAAAAACTAAAAACGCAAATTAAATAGATTTTGTCTATATTTTCATACTGATATCAACCGGTGCAACAACTTTTTTTAATTATCGTACGTTGCAGACTGAGTAGATCTTTTTTGGAGCACAAAATACACACGCGTTTTGGCAAGCTAATCTTAGTGGTTAAGTTTCACAAAGAATGGGAAAGGGGCTATTGCCCCTTAAAAGGACTACAAAGTTTGAAAGGATAACATTTTTCAAATAATTATTTTAAATACTCACTCGCACTCGATACCGATATAAGTGTCAAATTAAAGAGGAGAATATCTGTTAGAAATACTTCGAATTCTATTCTTCTGTCTGTATTAATTTAGCATTAACAACCATTTTAGTGATCGACATTACTTTGGAATGGATGATGCGACAACATTGTACTTGATTTTCCATAACAATTGGAAGATCGAAAAAACCCGTAAACCCGGTTTTCTTAAACGGGCATCCCCCAGCATGTATGTATGTCTCTCAAACAAAATACAATACTAGTATCCAGAGTGTTTGAAAGACGGTATAGGAGTGCGACAAATCCAAATCCATAGATTTCAGAGTTTCTCAACACACAGCATCGAAGCTTTCATTGATGCACTTCGTGGCATTCGGGTTGGGAATCTGAACGGAAAGATTTCCAAACACACATACATATATCGCATATATTTATGCATTTTGCAACAACTCTACGAAAAGATTTCATTCGACGGAATCATAAGAAAACAAATAAAATTATAGTATCATTGATGGGAAAGCAACCTCTCGCCAACCAAACAATTCACTAGCATGTTCTGGCAGTATGTGCGTCTGCATTTACACCCCAGCCCCGAACCATGGCAGCCAAGCACTGTCTACGGACGTTTTACTATCCCATGCACACTTCACTCACTCCTCACCCCACAGGCTGTGCTACAACTAACGTTGTCCAAATCCAATGGATACTTACATAGATGAGAAAAGGAAGACGGAGCCCAGTACTCAATGGATGGTATTTTGCTCGACACTGACTTGGAAAACAGCAGCATCTTTTGCTTCACACTGTGTATCGATTACACACATACATACATGCATATGGCGACGTAGTAGTGTCGTGATTGTCCACATATTTACACTTACCCTGGTCATGAATATGTAAAATAGCAAAAGAGTAAATGCAATTTTCAATACTTTTAAGTGATTTTCACATGAAGTCGGACTGCACATGCTTTACACCAATCTATGTGAATATGTATTAGAGTGGGTCACAGCAAAAAAAGCAAAAACATTTGTAAAAAAATCAAAAGAAATAATTTTCACATGTACACAATGGCACACCACATTTAATTCTGGGGGAGAAATTGTGGCCGATTTCCTCACAATGAAACATGCAGCTCTGACAGATCGCACTGCTCCAGATGAGATGGTCTAAACTCCCCTTTAATATGTATAATCTCCGGCAGAATTCCCCAGAGCTAAACGGATTTATCGACCAGGACTATTGCGGGTAACGCAGTGTTGGCAGGCATAGTTGGTTGCCAAGGCACCGGCATGTGTTGCTAGGAGACCACAGAATGGGGAGGACAAGGAATGAGTTCAGTTGAAATAACGAATTGTTGTGAAGACGTGGAATAACAGACACGAATAATGGTGAGTTGAGGGAAACATAAATCAAATCAAGATTTTCAATGTTTACATTCACATATAGATTCTATCACGTGGCAAAAATGATTCCGCCAGCTCACGCCACATCCCCAGTGCAACGAATGCCAAGAAAGTACCCCCTTCTTTGGAAGATTTCATCATAAAGCGCGACTATACGGGGGCACGAGCCTTCTTGGAATTTGCCCATGATGCCGAGGAGGAGGATAAAATCGTCAGCATCGACCAGTGGATTGCCTTCTGTTACTTTCACCTGGGTGACTACCAAAAGGCCTTGGAACAGTACAAGCACATCAACGAGGTGGAGTCTGCCACGGAAGACGTCAACCTGAACATGGCCGTGTGCATGTTTTACCTGGGCATGTATGACGAGGCGCAGAAGCTGATTGAACAAATACCGAACACGGCACTCAAGCTGCGCCTGATGCTCCATTTGGCACACAAGTTCCACAACGAGGAGGAGGTCATGCAATTGCATGACTCGCTGCGCGACAAGGTCGAAGACCAACTCAGTGTGGCTTCGCTGCATTACCTGAGAGCCCACTACCAGGAGGCCATAGACATCTACAAGCGACTGCTGTTGGACAACAAGTAAGCAATTGATTCATGTTGATCCAATTCCAATAATACCCAATCTCCTCCACAGAGACTATGCTGCTGTCAATGTTTACCTGGCGCTGTGCTTTTATAAGCTGGACTACTACGACATGTCCCAGGAGGTCTTGGATGTGTATCTGAGCAAACATCCCGATAGTACCATCGCCATAAACTTGAAAGCTTGCAACCGCTTTCGCCTATTCAACGGTCGAGTGGCCGAGCAGGAAATCAAGAATATTGTGGAGAATGGCACATTTGGAGCCGACCTTATAAGGCACAACTTGGTGGTGTTTCGCAATGGCGAAGGTGCCCTGCAAGTATTTCCGGCTCTCTTGAATATAGTGCCCGAGGCACGACTTAATTTGGCCATATTCTACTTGAAGAATGGCGATGTGCAGGAAGCCCATTCCCTGATGAAGGAAGTTCAGCCGAGCGTTCCTCATGAGTACATATTGAAGGGTGTAGTACACGCTGCTTTGGGCCAGCAATTGGGCTCGGTAAGTTGCTCTTGATTGCGTTATTTCAAATCGCTGTCACTCTCTCTCTCTCTCTCGGTCTACTCTAGAAAGAGCATATAAAAACTGCCCAACAAAATCTTCATCTGGTGGGCAGCTCGGCCACCGAGTGCGATACCATACCGGGTAGACAAAGTATGGCCTCGGCATTCTTTCTGTACGGGCAATTCGAAGAGGTGCTGGTCTATATGAACTCGATCAGAAGCTATTTCGTCAACGACGATACGTTCAACTACAACTACGCCCAAGCCAAGTGCGCCACCGGTTACTACAAGGACTCCGAGGAGCTACTACTGCAAATAACAGACGCGGACATCAAGAGCCAGCACACCTACTGCATGATTTTGGCCAAATGTCACATACATGCCGGGCGACCAGAATTGGTAAGTACATGCAAGCACCTAGAAACTACAATACTCCAATTACAATTGCAGGCGTGGAACATCTTCATTACCAGAGATACCAATTCGGAAGCGTTTCTCTTACTGCAGCTGATTGCCAACGAGTGCTACAAATGTGAGGAGTTCTGGGTGTCGGCCAAGGCGTTTGACATGTTGGAAAAGTAAGATCCATCGATGGGAAAAACCAAATCCATTTATATGACCATTTATTTCCACTTAGACTTGATCCTAGTCCCGAGAACTGGGAAGGAAAGCGGGGAGCCTGTGCTGGTGTCCTCTATGCTTTGGCAACCAAAACCGAGAAGGGCAGGCCGCACAATGGCATCACCGATGTTATCGGCCTCTTGAGAGACTCGTCCAACAGCCAAGCCGAGGCTATGGTCAAGACCATACGCAAGCACATGTCTTCGTTTAAATAGGACCTCCTGGTGGCTCCCCTCTAAGGTCACGGCACCCATTCATTCGAGTGTACTGCGAGCAGGTATTTTTTTGACAAGTCTTGTCGAATATTCACTTGATTAAGTATTTACATCCAAATAAACACCACCAAACAGACAATGTGATTATTTTCGTTTAGCATTTTCATTGTGTCCTTTACGGGTGGGTGCTGCTCCCAAATGCTGGCAAGTGTGCTTCAGAGTTGTCATCATTATTTGTCAAATAAATGGATAAATAAATATGAAAACAAATAAAGCACTCCGGTGCCGGCAACAAGGCGAAACAATCTAACGATGACAAACAGGGCAGGCACCTACAACATAAATATGTATGTAGGGATGTATGTGTGTCCTTGTATCCTTACACCCTCTCACACACACACCCGTGTATGGAAGTGAAAAGGAGTTCCCGAGAAGTGTTTATTTGTTGAGGCGCGTGATTTTCTTCTTTCAACCTTTATTATGGCGCTGCTGTTGTCGTTGCTGCTGCTGCTCCTGATCATCATCAGCATCATATGACGAAGTACTTTCCACAAGATGGAAGCCGAACGGAACGAGCAAATCAGGCAAATAGAGAAGACTCCTCTCCTCGCTGGCTGTGACAAATGCTCGTCACTATGAAATATTGTGAATTGCTTGTTGTCCTCGTCCTCATGCCCATACTCGGGACATCTGTTTTTTCAGTGAAATACATTCAAGGGGTTCTACATAATGAGCTTCTCACCGTGAATCCCTTATTACAGGCATCTATTATGTGCCCACCACGCCACGCCGCTCCTTTTCATTGACGCTTCTTTGTTGTCTTTGTGTATTTTCTTCCATAATTTGCATTTCTGCCATTACGGCTCTTCTTCCGTTTTTTGCGCGTGCCCCCTACTTTTAGTTCTTTCGCCAGTTTTCTTTTCTTTTTTCTTTTCTTTAAGCGAAAGTTGAGCATTTGCAAGAAATGAAGTGCAAAATTCAAACTGAACGAACAGAAATTGAAATGAAGAATGTGTACATTAGGCTGTCCATAATAGCACTCGAGTGTATGTTCTGATTGTGGGAAAAGTAATGGGGGAAAATGTCTAAATATTTCCCAACGCCATCGGCGTTTTGAGTTGCGACCCCAGTGTATTTGAACGACAAACTTTCGAATAGAGCTCGAAACTGCGTAATGTGATCATTGTTGTGAGATAATCGCGTAAAGTAATTTTGCCCCCCCCCCCCAATCTTGTAGGGCGGAAGGACAAAAGTTTAAACACATCGAAGGAATAACTTAAGACTTAAATTATATTTGCAACAAACGCCATTCATTACCCCATTTTAAGTCGAAGCTGCCTTAGAACCAGCTTTGATCGATGTTTGGCAATTAACTATTTACTGTCAATAAAAATGTACTTTAACAAATCGGAGAATTACATCTTTGTTCATTGAAAAATTACTGGGAATTAAGAATAAAACTAAAGAAAATATATTTATAAATTTGATAATTCTATATTAAACTAGAATCAATTTGCTTGAAATTTGACAAAGGAATTGTAGGGAAGTGTGGCAAATTTGAAGCAAATCGAGTAAAATATGTGGCCTCTAGAGCGGAAAAAGTCAAATCTGCACTGAAGATATATATATAAATCTGAACCGATCTGGCTCACTTTCATCATAGATGTATCTAGTGGAAATATAACGTGTTGTCCGAAATTTGAAGAAGATCGGTGGTCTCTAAATCTGAAGCGATATTATCCGCCTTCACAATAGGTGTTTCCAGTTGGATTATAAGGTGTTGTGCCTAATTTATAAAAACGATTAAATGTGTGGTTTCTAGAGCGGAAAAAGTCAAATCGGGAGCGACATTCGTATGGGTGCTTATATAAATCTGAACCGATTTGCTTCAAATTAAATAGCGTTTGTCCTTGGCTTGCAAAACTTACTTGTGCCAATTTGTGGTATGATCGAATAATAATTGCGGGCAGACAGACTGACCTTGCTAAATCGACTCTGATTAGTGATTCTAAGCCGGTCTGTAAACGATGGATCTATGTCCTCTCCTTTTTGGGTGTTACAAACAAATGCACAAAGACACAACACCCTAGTGGAGGGTAAATGATTATAAAACATTATTACATATCATTATTTTCAGAATTGAAGTAAAAATTTTGAACTACGGCTTCAATTGTCTTCTCTTCAGTACACTTGAAAACTTGCTATCGAATTCATTTAAAACTTCATTATTCTTCTATCTGTCAGTTTGCAGTACTTAACAATATACAATAAAGTTCAAAATATATACGGATTACCAATAAAAATACAACTCTCCTTTATTATTTTTCAAACATTCATACGAAATGTGATAACAAAATCAATTGTTGTCAATATCGCCAATATTTCATCGAGATGATAAAAGGAAGATATTACAAAATATAATTTTGATTATTTGCTTGAAAATGTGGAAGATTTTGCCGCAATGTAGGGATGCAAATATAAAAATGTAAATGAAAGAAAATATTTGTAGATTTTCATTATAAAATCGTTGGATTTAGAAGTAATCAATACAAAACTCGACTTGCGACTTTTTGTTATTACATATTTTAAATTTCAGCTGCCAAATGCTCTAATAATTTTTTTAAATTTTCCTGAAACATATTTTTTAAAATTCTCTCCCATCATTCTATGTTCTAGAATGAATTCGATTATAAGAACCCCCACCATTCCATTACTCGAGGCTGTTCTGAGTCTCACCTTACTTGATTTTTGGTACTTACTATGACTTACTTTGACGGGTCACACGCCGAATTTCGACGATGTAAAAATATTAGCACAAGAGAACAACTACAAACGCAGATACACTCTTGAAACTTTACACATAATTGATGTTCCCTCTGACAAGAGAATACATTACAAAACTGACACAGACGGCTACGCTCACATTTACAGACACTTTATTAAAAAGCATAAATGTAAGCAAAAATAATTTAGTTGACAAAGACTGGTTGTGCGGACAAGTTATTGTCATAAAATAATTGTGAAGTGTTTTTGTATATTTAATGTTAAAAATATTTGTTTTTATAGTGACACCCCTGAAGATGATTGACGAAGTCAATCGAAATATTGGGAATTTTTAAATAAAAAAATTAATAAAAACACAACATCGTTGTTTTTTTAAATTACATGACCTCAAGCCGGACAAAAACATCTACACACATGTTACAAATAGTGTTATATACTTTTCAGACTGCATGTGAAATCAAGCTGAAATTGACATACAATTTTTATTGTCAAATTTTTTTTTGATCTAATATTTGACCTTGATCGGTTTCAATCTGATTTTTCATGCAGTCTGAAAAGGTTTTTAGTAATATTTGGAGATAATTCGATTTTAGAATTTTTGATATTTTATGAATAAATATCATTCTCTATACTCCAATAAAATTTGAAATATCTTAAGAGTATATAAATACATTGCCTTTTAAAAAAAATAATTAATAATTAATTAATAAATTTTTGATAACTGGAAAGTTTTGAAATTGAATTTACTTTAATAAAGTTCGATTGTTTTATTCGAAAGAAAAAAGGAAAATAATTTCTATGTTGAAAACAGCATTTTGACGATTTCCCGTCCTGTACCGGGAAATTTAAAAAAAATAAGAAAAAGTTCGGGAAAATGTAAACCCTAATTTATGCGTTAATTTCATTGAATTGTTTGGAAGTGTTTCGGAAATGAGTTTGCTTCGCTGATACGAATAGCCACTAGATAACACAGACCTTTATCTGTTATATTTGCGATTCAGTAACTGAGAACTCAATTCACTTACACCTAAAGTGAAATTCAGAACACCCCATATAAATACCAAGGAACCTGTCGAAACCGATTAATCAATCGGCATGGCAAGTTGTAAGTGATTGTAGTTAATTTTTTTCAGATCCTTTGAAGATACTTACATGTGAACGTACTTATGTATGAACGGTACGGATTGCTGATCATACGATTGATGATCATAAGACTGACTGGAGCATAAAGGAGAGCGGAATTTCGATGTTTTCAACAATAGATACGACCATTTATACAGGATTGAAATCAAAACCGTGCAAATAGGTTTGTTCGTCGGCCGAACTCCTTGCAAATACTTTGAACATCGCTCTTCTGGTTCCTCATTGTTCCGAAGATGCGTGTTAAAACAAGCAAAACATGTGAAGCATAAACTAAACACTTGCAAACAAAGCCATTGGCGATATGTTGCTCTTATGATTATTCCGCCACCACCCACTCAACTCGCTTCAACAAAGAGCTCACATGCACACACACACAGACATACCCTACACAAATGTGGGTAGTGGGGTAGTGCACAGACTGACTGAACATCGACACTGATGACGACGAAATTGCTTAAAGTGCGTACATAAGACCGGGTAGATCGTGCGCCTCAATGTACGACTTCAGAAATAATTGTTGCCTCTGCAGTTAAACTTCTGCGCCGATTGATAAACTGTGAATCATTTGTAGTATCTCTCGGTCTCAAAATAATTAATTTCAAAATAAATTAATTTCTCAAAAATTTTGTGAATTAAATTTGTATTGGCTTTTAATACTTGTTCTGGTATTTGTCTTGATAAATAGATCAATATTCGCTAGTATCAGTTGATTTCATAATAGCAAATTATTATGTAATAACAAATTATCGCCATTCCCATTCCCAAAATGTTTATAATAGTGAAGCTTCCACCGACAAAATATGAAAACTTTAAGAAAGGAATTTGGTCAAATTGACGAATGAATACTTGAACATCAGATATATTAAGAGATCTAGTTCTTGTAAGTGTATAAAACACTATTTAATTAGGGCGTACATTGTGTGGGTCAATTTTTTTTCGCACAAAGCGCCAAGTAAACGTAATCTGCGGAAAACTCTAACAACAAGAAACCATGGGTCTAATATGGATTGCTAGCCCGCGGAAATCGTCAGACAGATGGAAATCACTATATAATATTAACAATTTTATTATCATTTTTTTTTCTCCTTCATGAAACAGTATAAAGTCGATCTGCGCCTCCCCTTTTCGTGGTCCAATTTCCACCAAATTTCATTTCCCATTCCGCATTCCAAAACAAGATGATACAAATTGGCAGAGAAGAAAAATAAGAATAATGTCTAAGAAGGTGCGCGAAAATCTGGATATGGATGGTTTCGACGGAAAAATAAAGCAAATTTAGATGTGTTATTCAAGTACGACGGTTTTCATATATTTCTTAACCGTGTCTTAATATATTTTCTTTTCTTTACAACATCCATTACCATTTGGCTCCAGCAACTTATTTATGCCTGGAAGATTTATGTTAAAAGAGAGCACCCAAAGAAATGAAAAAGATGTTCATCTTGTGATTCTGAAGTAGTGAAAATTGAGATCTTCACCAATGAATTTAACATGGAGTTGTCGTAGGAGAGATGTCCTTTATTTTGAAACACTAGTTTCCATTTCTGTTTTAAAAAATCAGCCGCTAACGGAGTAGAACAGCGGACAATCTGGATGATACTACTCCACTCTAATCATCTCATCTATCCTCTGTTGTGAGTGGTGAATAACTAAAGCTAACCATTTTGTTCGGTTCAACTGCCAATAGGAAACTTAACAAAATATTTATTTAGCATGAATTAATATAAAACACAAATTAATATTAAATTAAATTAGCATTAAATTGTATTTTTTAAGCAAAAATGTTAAAAAATTTAAAATTATACAAAATTAAATTATTCTTTATTTATTTATAAAAGCAATAAAAACACAAAGAAGTTTTTTCCCGAGCCACGATTCGAACGCGAGACCCACTGGATGCAAAGCGGACACCTTAACCTCTGTGACCTCATACCAAAAAATCGTTCCCATTCGCCATGAAAATGCTATTCGTTTATTTTACATATTATCGACTATTGCTTCTCACGGAAGTACTTCAATTTTTTTGCTAGGAAGCTGTAATAATGCATACGTATTTAATTGTTGCTATTAATGTGGTTTCTTCCTTCCTGATTGACATACATTCGCGCTGATGTATATAACCCAATTAGAGCCCAGGCAAATTATTTTTTTTGAAGTTTCTTACTGTTCACTGTTCGATTAATCGAACACTGGGTCAAAATGGGTCAACGGTCAGTTTAATAGTAATAAAAATGTCCAATTTCCTTTAACGTTTGATATTTTGGTGTAATTTAGTTGTTTATTTAAATAAATGTATATAAAATCAACAATTAGTTTAATTGAATTCAAAATTAATTTTATAAAAAAATTTCCAACAATCGGGCTATAAATTTGATAAACGATTATCAAATATGTTGATTTTTTAATTTATACAGAATACACATACATATCGTTACCAAAACATAAAAAGACTCAACTAACATTTTTTTGCAAATCGATATTTTTGTTTATTATGAACGAATATTTTGTGTTTTGTTAAAATAACGAAAAATCTCGATTTGCAAAAAAAAATGTTAGTTGAGCTTTTTTATATTTTGGTAACGATATATACATTAGAGATGTGCGCGTGAGTGATTATTGGCTCACGTTCACGCACGCTCACGAAGGAAAAAAATTTAATCACGCACGTTCACGCACGAAGATTTTTTCGCTACTCACGTTCACGCACGCTCACGTGAGTAAAATAAATTTTGCTCACGATCACGCGTGATTCACGTAAATCACGCAAACAATTTCCACAAAGATATACTTTTAAATCGAAATGAGTAACGCACCGCAAATCCGAAAATTATTTAATTTAATTATTTAAAACACTCTACGTTTGCGTTGTTTGTTCTAAATTCATAGTTTTAAAATTGAATACAATATTACGGTGGTATACCGTAAAGTTTAACGCAAAATAAGTTAGAAATCGGACACTGACATAAAATCCAAGTAAAAATAAAATCGGGGTATAATACCAGTTGTGTGGTTTTTTAATTGAATTAACACTAAGGATATAAATTCAGTGCCTAGTGTTGGTGCAGGGGATGCTTACTTAAATAATAGATAAAAATAGATATTATACCTACACTGAAGCACTCTGTTTTAGAAATAAATATGTCTATGACTTTTATTTTGAATGGAAAATTTCACATTTTTAAACGAAATTAAATGAAAATAAAAGAATTAATAAATATGTGCGACTCACGAAAAAATCACGTGATTCACGCAGAAAATAGACTCACGCACATTCACGCACGAACATTTTTTCGTTCCTCACGTTCACGCACGCTCACGTGAGTAGAATAAATTTTGCTCACGTTCACGCGTGATTCACGCAATTCACGTGAGTGGCGCCCATCTCTAATATACATACACAATACTATTGACTGTATTGACTTATATTTACTCCAGTGAAGATGTATGTATTTATAAATTTGTCTAATGAAAACATTTGTAAAAAACATTACAACAGTTAAGATATGAAGGGTTACAAAAACAGTTTGCTGCGTAAAACGTCGTTTCTTTGGTTTTGAGCCTTAAAAGTGTAATATTCTTAGGGCACTATAAATCTATAAATTTAAATATATTTTCCATGTATGATACCAACATCATCGGAAAATGTAATGTTAGAAGTAGAAGATGTAGAGATTCTTACAAAAATGTCAAAGAAGTATCATTTCGACGATGTGTATGTTTTCAAATCCGACCCAGTCTAAAATACACGAGCATTTGTAAATCAGCGTATACGCCGAGATGCCGATGGTGTGGCTGTGGCAGTGACTCAGACATTGACACAAGACAAATTTAATGCCTAACAACAATTTCAAACGCTTTCCGGTTCAATTTGCATCAGGATTGTGCGTCGGTTACATGAATTTACCCAAATTGTTATTATTGTCATTCTTCGCGACGTTTTTAACGAATATGGGACGCGTATATTCGTTAAAAACGTTCCTCAATTTTCTAATTTTTACTTAAACGTATGGAAGGGAAAGCCTACTCACTTTTTGGCTTCCAAATGAAATGAAATTGTGTTATATTTGTCAAAGTCATATTAAAAGTTCAGTATTCAAAAGGGGGTTTAATTTATGCGTTTGAATCGCTTTTCTTTATGGACTCAAGTTTACAAATGGCTCGTGAGATATTTCCACAAATGCATCATATCTGTGTTCCCATAGAAGTCACTTGAAAAATATCCTAAAAATTGAAATCGTTTTCATAGTCAATGTACTCGATTAAGCCAATGGCAGCGTTGATGAACTCATGGGAGCAGAGAAGCGATTTTAGTCCAATTCCTACAGAGTTTGAATATATTTTCATCCGCCTGGCTGCGATAAGTGCTAGTCTGTTGTGTATATGATACTCCAGAGTATATGATACAACCCGTGTCATTCTCTGCTCCTTCGTCAAATTAAAAGCAAATTTACATTGTTTCTTACAACTTCTTTCGGATTTTCTTCAGACGAGGAAGCAAACAAACATAGCAACTCCGATGTTTCCTTAACGTGTCTGCTTGGTTATCGCCCTTCACGATGTACGAAATGAAAACAAAGGTCGCCAGAAAATCTCATACAAAAGTTTGTTGCTCGAGCAAAAAGCAAAAAAACTATTAATTTGCATGATTATCGTTTTAAACATAAATTCATTTAAGGAATATTTTACGTTTACCTTGTCGCAAAAGAAGGACAAAATGAAAGGGAACCGAAGCTCGAACAATGTCTGCCAGTGCACCCAGAAGTCAGTGAATGCACGCAGACACGGAGCTCCTCGAGCATGTGGCATTGCTGCACCGACATAAAATAAACAAACTTTTAAATTCCATTAAGTGCTATAAATTTTGCAACTGATAGGGTGCGCCGATACGATACGAGCCAAGTTAAGGGGTGGTCGTACACACACACATCCAGGCATTCCTCTTTATAAATACATACACACACACGTACATATGGGCCGGATGCCGGATACGTTCTTACAGAACAAGAAGAGGTAAACTTTTGCAGTTTCCAATCCATTCTTCTCCTTCTCAGTTGAAATGTGTGCTGGTCCTACTCCACAAGTTTGCAGACTATTTTACTTTTTGCGTTGCACTCCAGCCGTTAGCAATCATTTCTTTGACTACGACTGCAATTAAATTTTCTAAATGCCAATTAATGCAGCTCCAACAACAAACGCCTTTATTAGCATTGTGGCCCAAAAGAAAACAAGTAAATTTCCCCTGCCACGAGTGTCGCCCAAAATCGCAGTAAAAGTGGTAAAGATTTTACAGAAATAAGTCGGAGCAATGTTTATATGAAATAAAAATAATTATTTTATATTATTATATTCGTAAGAAAAAGCATGGAATTAAATTAGAAATCAATTTAAAAATTATGGTACTATTGGTAGAAAATAAAAAATAAAACTTCTTGGGAAGTTTTATCGATAACAAAAAGTGTTATAAAATATTAATTGCACTGATTACAGATTTAGATGTAGATTCGTGTGTGTAAATGTGGGATGCTTGATAACACTTTTGTAAATGATATGGTTTTCTAAGCTGTCAATCAAACAGTATACATTCGTGTCATAACACTCGCATCTGAAGACGCAGTTTGCGCGTTTGGGAATAACATTTAGCTTTTTTATTGCAACCAGATATATGCATATATTCATACGTGAATAAATTATGAAATTAAATATTTTTTCATGTACTGACTTTTGTTTATAAATATGCATATACATTTCACGGATAGAAAGTTTTGTGTAAGTAGTTTTATACCCTCCATCTCCAGGATGGGGGTATATTAACTTGTCATTCCGTTTGTAACACCTTGAAATATCGATATATTCTTGATCGTCATAAAATTCTAAAACGATCTAGCCATGTCTGTCTGTCCGCCTATCCGTTTGTTGAAAACACGCTAAACGAAAGGAGCTAAGACATCCAAATTTTCCATAAATGCATCGTATAGTCGGAGATAAGTTTCGAATGCAACTGGGCTAAATCGGTCCAAAGGGAAATGTCATTGAGAGCAATGACTGAAAATTCCTAATATTTATAGAATTAAAGCGTCTTCTTATATTTACTTGATATTTGGTGTGCGCTTTCCCCCTATAACAAAAGGGCAAAAAGGGATACAAATGGTACTTATGAAACGACAACAGCTAGAAACACGAAATGAGGTGTGTACATTCATCTAATTGAGTAGATACATAATATAAAAGTATTTTTCCAAATTCGTACTTTTAAGGGATAAAATGGGAATAGAGGGATAAAAAACGACTGCACTTAGAGTAATGAAATTCGGTGTATAATTGGATTTTCCAAATTCGTACTTTCTTACTTTTACGGCAGTGAATTTTGCAACTGCCAATTTGACTCTGACTTTTAAGAAGTCGATTTCTTTGTCATGACATTTTTTGACCTATGTATTTATCACATCGTACAAAACTTTGCAAGCTCTCTCGATTTCTGTTATCGCCATAAAGATATCCTTTGCCATTCATTAGATATCCAAAGCAACAAAGTTCTAACTAACAAATTTTCTACAACAATTTAGTAAACGAAGTTCAAACAACCAGATAGTATTGTTGATATAACTTTGCTGCATATCATTGTTCGGTTATCATTAGACAAAAAGAATCGTACTAAACCTGTCGTTATGATAAGTGAGAATCTTTTATTGTCGAAAGAAGAGAACATGTGTACGAAGAAAGTGAAAGATGAACGTTATTAGAGAGTACAAGGTTTTGGATAAAGAATGTGGAATTTCTAAATTAACTTTTGATATTCAAAATTGTTTAAGTTGTCCTCGTGCAGAAATCAGTCAAATATTTTATTATTTCAAACTGTGTATACTTGGTTTGAGAG
Source organism: Polietes domitor (assembly GCA_947397865.1). Classification (NCBI taxonomy): domain Eukaryota; kingdom Metazoa; phylum Arthropoda; class Insecta; order Diptera; family Muscidae; genus Polietes; species Polietes domitor. The sequence continues at coordinate 950,998 of OX377618.1, read as the reverse complement.
CATATTTGTCCATCGAACAAATTGAAAGAAAAAAATGTCAGTCAACGAATATTTCTCACAAATAGTAGTTAAGAATTCTCAAAAATGTTAACGCGAGAAAACTATTTGTTAATTCATCAGATTTCAAAAATTTTGTTAAATACACAAAAACTCGTTTTAACTCCAAAAATGTTCATTAGGAATTCTTAATTACAATTATAATTCTTAATTGTAGAGTATGAAATTGAATATTATTTAGATTTCAAAACTTAACATTTGAAATCGATAAGGAGACACCTAAGTCTATTTAAAAATGAGATTGAGCCAATCTCAGAACGACGAATCATATATAATCTTCTAATATTAATTTTAAAAATTTCATATTACAAAACAATTTTTATAATAGGTATGCTTTCATTCTATTATTTATTTTTAAATAAAACTTAGAGGGAAGTGATCTCATTTGCATTAAACTGGTAGATGGAATTAATTATTTAAATCTTGTAATTTCCTAGAAAAAAAGTAACCGACTGTATGAATAATCATGCTTAAAGAAATATATTTCATAAAAAAACTAATTTAAATAAATATAGTTTTTACTTCATTCAAAATTGATTCATAAAACAGAGTTCTAAGGGATGATTTAAAGTTCTTACAGACCTATAAGGTTCTAAATTGTAATGTCCAAAAGCGAATTTCAATTAAAATTTCAAAATAGTAAATCAAGTTCAACCAACACTTTCGTTAGCAACTTTTTGACATGGGATTGTATCCGAGATGGTTTTACATAAATGATTCGATAGTAAACAACAAAGACAATGGGAGCCATTAATATGCTAGCTAGCAGTCGGGTGGGGGGGTTCGCGTCTTCGTTGATCACACAAAGGTACAATCCTGGACATAAATAATTTTTATTATAGACTCCCGAGAAAAATTGAATGAACAAAAAACAGAAACTACATCTAATGGTCCAAGATCTGATCATCTATTCAAGAAAAGCCCCATGATGATCAGATAAAAATTAATATAAAATTCAACAAAATAAATCAGTCATTGTTTACCAAAAATATAGGTAGGTTCTCCAGATGGTATTGGAGCCTACAGCCTCTAAACCCTAACCCTGCCATGATCTTATAGGCTTCTTTTATTTATAAGATCCCAAATCTTAATCAGTTTACATTACCTTCCCTCTACATCACCACTTTAAGAAAATCCGACGACTTAATCTTTCATTTTTAAATTACAGATATTATGTAACAATTTATTCATATTTTGTATCTTAATCCTAACCAAACAACACTAACATCTCTAATGAGATACATACAAGTTCGTATCAAACTCATACATGTATGTTGTGTATGAAAAATTACAGACAAATTATGGGTTAATTTAACAAAACTTTAGCTGCAAAATTGAGAATCGCATAGTAGTCTCTTTAATTTGATTTCTATGTAATGTGGAAATTTCGAAGTATTTATGTAGTTAAAATGAAATTTAAGTTTAAATTAACATTTTAGCTATGTTGTAATTTGAATTACAACTGAAAAGTGAACTGTAACGTACTAGTAATAATTATCAAAGTTTTCCATATTTTAAAGTGCAGTAAAAGTATAATTGGAAGTGAATCAAAATATATAGAATTTGATGCTAATACTTCAATCAGTAAATCATTTTATAAATAGTATTTTAACTGGTTAACAATTCAAGAAATCCAAGGAAAATGTTAAAATAAATTGTACATGTTGTTGGTATCAACGTTTTAAATGAATTTCGGAATTCTTATAGATTTTGCTTCACTTCAATCAATTCTGAGAATAATAATTCAAAATACAAAAAAAAAAGGCAAAAGACTATTTTACCAATTTATGTTTAAGAGCATTTCAAATTGACTTAAAATGGGATCTTTTTTTGGGTTTAAATTGCAAAGATTTCGACTCAATTTGGTATTAATAAGCAAAATTTACGATAATATAATGAACACAATTTATCACTTACCAAACTCCAGGAGTATTTACCGTAGAACGTCGAGGCCTCGATGAACAGGTGATTAGGTAATGTCTATATAAATAATTTGGAAAGATGTACCAAAATTTTGCTTATAGAATGAAGTAGCAATCTTTGCCTTTCCCAATATTTGAAACTATAAATAATAATAAAATTAATAATAAATGATGTCTAAGATAAATGATATTCATTGAGTTATCTGGACTTCCGGCTGTTTCCAAATTTGCAATGACTTAAGCAGAGCTGATGCTGTTTTTTATCCTTTGGTTTCACGTGGCTGCTGTTGTGCATATTTTGTAAAGCAATTGTAATTTGTAATTAAAAAAAGTTTCTGTTCCAATGGTTCCAGGGTCACGTTACTCTTTTCTTTCTTGTTAAAGTTTTTGTACGGGGGACTGGTAGGAATTGCGGCTTTGGCGTTTTATATCTCCAAGTTTATACCAACATGGGTCGTCACCTTTTGAAATTGGGGTTATGAAGCTTAAAGGAGAAATGGATTTGGCGTTTTATGGCCAAAAGGCTTTACCACGTAAAATATGGAATTTCGCACCAACGATCCCATTCATTACCGATCTGATGGCATTACTTGCTACCCTGGCATCGACGTACTCCCAAGTTATGATCTGTAGAAAGTTGTAACCTTAATTTGTGAAATTATTAAAAATATCATTAAAATACCTCCTGGCTTTGTTCACTTCCACTGAATTACACAAGAATTTCTTACAAATCCTGTACATACGATGTTGATGTGAAAGATTATCTTCGATAAAAATTGTCTTTGTCTTTTCACATATAATTTAATTTTAAATATTAACTCAGTTGAAGTTTTTTATAAAATTTATAGAGTTTATATGTTGTGCACTGTACCATATGTCGAAACAGAAAGAATGACGACATTTTTACGACAAAAGGTTTAAGCCTTACTTGAAAAGGGATAGTCGCAAACACATAAATCCACCACTATGGATTTGTAGCAAGCAGTAGTACAACAACAACAACAACAACAACAACAACTGCAGCAATCATACAAGTGTGGAGTACTGATCTAATTATTGCCTAGTTATTCTAAAAATAGAACACCAAACAATGATAGAACTATGTACATCCCAGCAAACATTATAACGTACGGTCACTCATAGCCAATTTTGGATGTAGTTTGTCCCATTTAACCAAATGCAAATTGTAAACAGTTTTGGTAGCTGCTTCAATTCGACAAGAAATATGTATGTGTGTAAATTACGTTGGAATTATAAAACAAAACAATAAAATCATATAGACGAGAAAAAAAATCATTCTGCAGCTTCCGGGTTTCGAACCTGAGACCTTCAACTTGAGAGTCTGGCGTTCACCCACTGTACCATGCTAAGCGATGCTTGCGGCACAGCTAAGTTAGAGTTTCGTCGCACATACAACCAATGCGATAGTTTGTCTATCTGAATAGACAAACAGATATTACCTTAAAGTAACAGCTATGAAATTGAGTAACAATTATATGAGGTAAGATAATACACGATTAACCCAGCGAACAATATTGCGATAGACATCATTTTGAAACCATTTCATGATAACAGATAACTACAAAAAAAATCGTTCATCACAAAATGGCATATAGAACCTTGTGGCTCCAATGTATTGTGCTAAGGAATGAGCATCAAAGTTCTATCCATTTTTTTTGAACATAGAATTCTAGAAAACTAGAAGTTGAATCGGAGTTAAACTACTTACTCTTGCTTTATCAAGAATTGCAGCTGCGTTCTTGGATGGCGGCACACAAGTTGCAGCCTATCAAAGATCTTTGGATCAATACCGGTTTCTTGATGCAGTGATTCGAATAAATGGAATATCCCATGGAAGAGGTGAGAAACATGTACACATTTTTATAAATTAATTAAATTGAAAAGGTTATTCTGCTGATGCATCTACATAAATGTAATATTTGAGTTTTGGTCGATATACGCGATACCATGTCGTTCTAGAGTAATTGAAACATTCAGCTCTTCGCACGAGTAAACATTAAACAAAATAACCGAATTAAACCGACTTACATATGTATAAACGCCGGTATTTTGAATATTATACATCTAGACTACTACCGTACGATTTTGAGTGGCACTCACTGTAATTTTGAACAAAAATTTTGAATTGTCAAAAAAAAAACTTAAACTCCCGTCCATAGAAACAGTCGTGTAAATAGGCCGCCCGAAAGCAACAGAAGATCATAGCAAACGCTACGCTTGTTCTTGTTCCCATTCCAGAGTCATTTTGTTTAATCAACGCTAAGCAGAATATGTCGAGGCATCTTCTGTCCACGGAGGAGGCCATCAATCAACTTTATGCCACCATTAAAACGAAGTTCCAACAAGATGGCGTTCTTCAAGAAGTGCGCTGTTTATTACAGGCGAAACTGGTGGCCATGATGAAGGGTAAACACGAGACAAACACTTTGGTGCAAAGGCCTCATACATCACCATCAGACGTCGATTACACTGGTGATGGCGATGGGGATGGTGATGGAGATGCACGTATGGCATTATTACATCAACTAATCATGGAATACTTGCAGTGGCACGGCTTCCATTACACGGCCCAAATGTTCTGCCAGGAAAGTGCCTGCGAAAATGTCCGACCCATGCGTGAGTATTTCGAGGCGATTTTGGGTAATTTCGAACACAACTCGGTGCCCATCTTGTTGCAACTGCTGGCCCAGCAAATGGAGAAACATCGCACCACCAAAAACAACAATCAGTGATCAGTGCCATCATTTGTGGATCCACCAACTCTGTGTCCAATTAATAAATTCCATTTAAATCAATCCGTGTCTGATTTGTATTGACCACGGCCGTCACTAGGAAAGCATTCACACATACATAAGTATCTATGAGTATGAGTGCATTTATGTATGTGTGTATGTATGTATGTCTGTATGTAGATGACTTGGTAAATGCATTGCACCACACAAAGTGGTTTAATGACATGTTTGCCACGTCATGTGACTAAATGGCAAAGAGAGTGCATATTAAAGTGGGTCACGAAAAATTGTTGATTCACTTGCCACTTTCGAAGTGACATTCGCAATGTTTTGTGATGCTTTGATATAACAATCATGAGCAAAATACCTAGGAGATTGAACTCGAACAGAATCATGGGAAATTATGTATTTTAATTTAGGCGGAAATCTCTTTAAAAGACAAAGTAGTAATATTAATATGTTATGGATGTTATTTGTTAATTTTAATTTTTATTGTGTAGTAACTAGCAAATACCCGCTACTTCGTATGCGGTGTAAGGATATCCATTTCAGGGTAAATCGCTTGTAAGCGCTCACGTATTCGGAGATATATTCTCGATTCCAGATCCTACTTATCTTATGTCTTAAATCCCTTCCATGCCCGTCTGTCTGGTGTACACGATACTTATCGAATATATTCAAACTCTGAACAATGTATTATTTTCCCCAGACTTAGTTTAAATTCGGAGATGGATGAAATTGATATACCCCTCATGGCACCCCCACACACATAGTCCATATTCCTAGTAAATAAAATATTCGGAACCTTTGTAGTCCTTATTCAATGTAAAATGAAATCCTTTTATACCTGTGCATGACTTGAAATCTGAATTTAATTAATTTTTTATTCCACGGGGCTACTGACTAATGTTAGCACGACTCTAGTGCACTATTTTGTTGGTACTATTTTTATCCCTTTTTGTCTCAAATTTCTAAAAATGTATTTATATTTATTACTTTTTTACCACTTTTTGTGCCGCCTTTAAAAGTTACAAATTTCGAAAAATTAATTTATGTTGCGCGTCTACGTACTCGGAGAAATGTACACACCGAATTCTAGCTGACAACTTTGGTTATCCCAATTTCGCCAATTTGGTTTGTACGATTTTTATTACTTTTGATCAGCTTCCACCTTTTGAAGTATACATTTTGATACAATTTGATTTTTATCGCACGTCACCAATACACCATTTTAATAGATTTATGTTCCGATCAACTGAAAAGTATAAATTTTGAAAAATCCTTTAGAGGTCACAGGAATATACACACCGAATTTCTCTATTCCCTCTTTTCCTCATTATTCTTAAAAAGTCCCTTACCTTCTATGCATGGGGATGTAAAAATCGAATTTCTTGATTGGTACCATTTTTACCCAATATCACCCCCAAAGAGTGCGAATTTTGTAAAAGGGTGGCGGTACAATTCCATTTTAATCCCTAAAAAGTAAAAATTTCTTCTTATCTCGCATCTACGATTTAAAACGAATATACACACAGGATATCATGTTTGTAGCGTCAGCCGTGTTGTTGGTACCTTTTCTATCCCCCTTTTCCAGTTAGCCCTTTAAAATTACGAATTTCGAAAAATTCTTTCATGTTGCGTATGTAAGCATTTTGAGGTATGTACATGCCGAATTTCATGGTCTGTTTGATTGGTACCATTTGCATCCCTTTTTACCCAATTTCGCCCTCAAAAAGTGCGAATTTTGCAATAATATTTTTTCGGTTGCATTTGTGCTGTAAGGCTCAGCCGTTTGGTCATTGCGGTGGTACCATTTCTATCCCTCTGTACTATTTTTTTACCCCTTAACACACCTCTACACGGTAACAGAAATGTACTCACCAAATTTCATGATTCTAGCTCTAGCCATTTGGTCTGTGGAGTGATCAGTCAATCACTCAATCACGCAACTCTTTAATATATATTCCGATATATAACAATCTTTAATGATTAAAAAATAGTATTCGCTATATATTTTAATTTGTTTTGAAGTCTATTTTGGGGTTAATTGATATAGAATTTTACTTTGGAAATTGAAAGCGCTTTCATTCCGGAATAAAAATTAGTTTTAAATTTCGGAGTCAATTCCAAAACGGAATTGTGTTTCAATCAACCTCCAAGAATTACGTTGAAACCAAATAAAATGTATAGAAAATACTACTTAATAACTACTAAAGTTAAGATAAATCTATTTTATACTTACTGAACAGTTAATTTTCTATTAATATTAGGGTTTGCATTTTCCCATACTTTTTATTTCCCGGGAAACGGGAATTATTTTTTCAATTTCCTGGGATCCCGGGACAGCACGGGAAATCGTCAACATACTGTGTACCATGAGTTAAGCTTATTTTTTCCAATGAAACATTCATATTTTATTAAAGTAAAATAAATATATATTTCACAACGAAACTGTTACAGAATTCATATAATAAAGCGCAATGTGAGATCAACTCAAACATCATTTCAAGTTTAAAAATTAAGTAAAGATCAGATATTTCTTATTTTATTGGAAAATGTGGACGCGACGGAGAACGATTGTTCACATTTATAGTGAGTAGAGCATTAAATGAAATGTTTGTTATTTGTCCTGCCGCTTCAAAAACTTTAAATTCTTTATTTCTGGCGTTCGGATACACGCCCAAAATCTATTTTTCCCGGATTTTAATTTTTTTATATGGGGCTTGACAGGAAAAAACCCGAAAAAGTGAATTTTGAGTCTACATCCGAACGCAATATTTTGTCATCCAACTGCAATATTTGACATACCTGATTAAAATCTAATTTTTATACAACATTTTTAATTTTATTGTGGAAATGATGGAACAAAAATATGCTAAAAAATATGCTAAGAAATATGTAAATTTTCTACTGAATTCCCGCGGGATTCCCGTACGAATTTCCCGGGATACGGGAAATGAAAAATGTGCGAATTCCCCGCGGGAAATCCCGGGATGCAACCCCTAAATAATATACACAAAAGTGTTTACAAAATCGAACGGAATCTGTATAAGCAAAAATAAAAACGTTCGGAATTGTGTGACATGCCCTACACTTAATTTCCCAACAACTTTAATCTGTATTGCTTGTTAATACTTTTTATTTTATTTTTTTACAAATATAGCATAAACACAACAGTGACATAGGGGTCAAATTCTAAAAATGTGTTCTTGTTAAACAAAATATTAGTGCAAAATATTCCCCAAGACTATTTCCTAGACCTGTGAGAAAATTTGAAGAAAACTACGCCAAAAAATTAGAAAATATAATAATTTGCCAACATTTTTAAAATATGGATGAATAACACATCGAGCCAAACTACTTACATAAACGAATTCTACATATGATGCGAGGCATAAAGAATCTGGGTATGCTCTACACTTGGTCGGCTGGGCGTGGCTTATGAAGCAAACCCATTTATTTGAATCTTACTCAGATTCAGCAAAAGTTTACTTTGTTTTTGAGGAAAATCTACTGAAAAGTGACTGCTTCTGGGCATCGTTCCAGATCGATTGTTTGTCTTGAAAATTAAAATTATTGAAGTGTGACCCAGTTTAGTGTTCGTCGATGCATGTGCATGCGGCGTTGCATACCTACATACTGTTTGTTCTTGATTGCACATCCGGTTTCCGTTGGCCATCCAACCGGTATTGATTTCAGTCATAATTGCATTTCTCCGTAATTGCTACGACGAAACATGCTTTGAATTGCTAATGGTCTCGGGGGAGTAGTTATTATATCATTACACTTGGACATAATCTCCGTTTAACCATATGCTTATCTACCTACAGTTAGCACATACATACATACATACGTATGTGGGTGTTTGTGCACTGACATTCGTACGGCGATGAAGATTTATGTGTGTGAACCCCATCGGGAGTGCGGACGAGGTCACAGGTGTTTTGTGTGTGGTAATTACTCGCATCAGTGATACCATGATATATTGGCTCCCAAACATAAGATTAACTTGGACACGGCCAGAATAAGAAGCAGAAAATGCATAATTGCACTGTGGATACTTGAGAATACAGGAAGAATCTCTCTCACTCTCTCGCTCTCTATTCATGGCGGAAGTCGCATTGTCATGCGATGATTTAAATAATCATTAGTATCAACATGGCATTGGGAAATTGGCGGTTAGGTGGGGTTGGAAAAGAGGGGTCACAGTTGTGCCAGTTAGCACAGCAGAAAAGTTTTCTGAAACGGCAGACTTAAGAGCTAATTATCGTTAACGTTTAACATGAGACATAAACATTTCTTCAAAACTAACACTAAAATCTCAAATAATTTGGTTTGTGTTATTCTTTGATCGGCATGTAAGCAATCGCCAGATGCGGAATCACTAATAGTTTATTAACATATATATTACTTGCTCAATAACCGTACTTTTTGTTAGAACTCAGTTGAGAAAATATATAGTTTGGGGTATTCATTGAATAAAGCAATCTTTAATTCCAAATGCGTATAACAACAATTGTTGTGATTGTGGATTAATAAATATTAAGTTGATTGAGGCAGATTTTCAAAATAAAAAATAGCAATGTGATGGTTTCGAATGTGATGACGTTTAAGTTCATCGTGCGACAATAATTTCATGAATCATGGAAAGGTCTATAAAATTCTGAAAGTAGAGACCAAACATAGCAAAACTGAATTCTTCGTTTTTCACTGCTCGGTCGAGTTCACATTTAAAAGGACTTGACATTTTGAAGGACATAATTGTCCAACAATTTATTGTAATTTGTCTGCTAATCCCAGAAAGGCGATATTGGTACCAAACTATTTTTAACTATTTTTTGTGGTTTTAGGAAGTGGAATAAAAAGCCGAAAACGTTTCTTATGAACATTAATTTTTCATTGTTGACATCTAAATAACTATTGGTCGGCTCTGTGATAATGGAGGTAGATGTAATTTATAAATAATATAAACATTATGGTGTGTACACTCCTTAAACTTACTTGAGCAATATGGGCTAGTTGGCTTATTTAAAAGCTGAAACCCCACAAAAACGAAAGGTAGAGTCCAATCAATTGAATACATAAATAGTAGATAAAGGGTCCTATCATTCCGAAAATGCTGTTTTTTGTATGTAATGATTCCCGGTATCCCTTGGTATTAGAGTTTCTCTCCCGGGATTTCCCGGGAATCCCGGTTATTTTGCACTCCCGGTATCCCGGGAAATTCATCCGGGATTCCCGGGAAATTCTTTATTTTTTCTTTAAATAGTTATGTCATCAGGTTTAGTGAAATAAATTTGTATCGCAGCTATTTGTCAGCTTATTCCTTTCGTCAGAACCCATCAGGTGCTTCGTCACAAATTTGGGAACTTTGGTTTCAAAGCTGACCACAATCGATGGTTTCACAATCAGAGGAATTACCAGAAGCGTATTCATACAAGAATCCATGAAACTTCGAGGCTACAATTTGCTGAAAAATGAATCGCACGTTAAAGACATTATAATTGAGCAATTCAAAAGGGTAAAATTAGAAATGATCAGTGTAATAAATTCCATTCCCTTGTGATTGACGAATGGACAAGTATAAGAAATAGGAGATACCTAAATATATGTTTGCACGGAGATGAAAAGGTTTTTCATAATCTGGGTATGGTTTATATACCTGGTAAATAAATTAGAGCATTGTTGGAGTCACGGTTAAATGATTTTAATATTAGTTTTGAAAAGCACATCGTAAGCACCATTACAGACGGGCCGAACGTAATGAAAAAATTTGTCCGAGAAAACCCAGTTGAAGGTATATTTTGTCTCAGTCATGGCAACCATTTGGCAGTTGTCGAAATTTTCTATAAAAAAGCAAAAGTACCAGTTGATGAAAAAATAGAACTCTCAGATGGAGAAGACTACGAAGATGTGACTGTAGTCGATACTGATAATATTGAAAACTTATAGATCCAAGACAATTATAAAGTAGTATTGGCAAACACCCGACAAATAATAAAAATGTTCAAAAAAAGCCCAACGAAAAATTGCATTCTTCAAAAATATGTTGTAGCAGAACACAATACAGAAATATCTCTCGAATTGGATATGGTGCCAATGGTACCAACGTTAGAAAAGTTTTTACGTTTAAAAAAGCTATAAAAAAGCTCTTATAGATTTAGAACAAATTGGGATTTGGATTGAAGATAATATAAATATACTAACAGATCTATTAAATATTTTAAAACCAATTAAATTAGCTGTGGAAGCGCTTTGCCGGCGAAATATGCATTTATTAGCAGCGGATGCAATATTAACAACTTTAAGACTGTCTGATGATTCCATTAATGCTCTTTCAGTTCTAAAAACATATTTTCAAAATGAATTTAATTATTTTTTTAGATATAACTAAAGTTTTTATTATTTACTTATGCTTTTGTTTGTTTTTGTTTTAACTGCAGCTTGTATTATAGTTGATCTTATGAACTAAAAAAATAAATATATACATACTGCAAAATTAACATGATTTGCTTTGTTTTTCTGTTGTGTGGAAATTCCCGGGAATCCCGGGAAATGCTAAAAATTTTTCCGGTTTCCCGGGAAATGAAAAAGTCCGGGAAAAGAGAAACTCTACTTGGTAAGTAATGATTCCTCCAGATAGCACACTGAAATTTAAAGTGGTGAGACTGAATGCTGAAATTATGAGCTCATATATTTTTTTTTAATTAATAGCACATTTTGCTGGGGCATATATTATACACACACACTTATGTGTACAGACCAATTGAAAATTCAGTTTTGGTCACAGGCTAAATTCAGCCGAGACGAACTAACCATCAAAATTGATTGATTCGTTCAGATCGAGTGAAAATCCCTCTGAGAGCCTAAAATCCCTTTAGCCATTTTAAGTATTAAAAATCCCTTATCCGTCAAATTGACATTACTTCCAGATCAGAGAGATTTTGAAAAATAATTTCACGAGCACTAACGAAAGTCATTCGAAATTAAGAGTAAATTTGAATCACTCATACACTGTATTGCTTCAGTCCAGTGAAAGTCCAAAGGCCACAAAGAAAGGGAGACCAACTTCTATTAATTGCTTCAAATACACAAATATATTTCTCAATAAATGTTAAATAAAATGAGGACTAATTACGAAAGTGCCAAAACACATTAGTGTCGCCATGAGTATAGTATGGCAAACGAATCAATACAAATTAAAATGTGATTGTTGGCGGAAATGCAATACATACAAATAAGTACGAGTATTTACATATATGATTATATGTATGTATGTATGTACGAAGGCAAGTAGATGTTTCCACGAACATCGTTTGTAACACTTTTCCTTCGAGCGACATCATTACGTATTTGAAGAACCTTTACATTCACCTTCACACTTATGTATGTATGTGTGTAACTCCACCCTCGCATTCTTATGTGCACACATACACACATACATGTAGTCGGCTGAAATGCAAACGAACATAACCGACATTCTCAAGTTGTACGAAGGACTGACAGCTATGCTGATCATAGGTACAGTTGTCATGCCTAGCATGACTAACATCCCACCATGTATGATGAGATTACTGAAAGTTGCTTTGAAATACAATAATTTATTGTTCGCATTGAAGGTGTCATATAATTGGACTTTTAAGTCGCAGGAGTTCTTTCTTTCCCGCATACGCTTCAGTGTTTTTTCTAGAGAACGAAGGCAATTCAACAAGTAGCCAATTTGCAAGAACTTTGGCCAAGTGTACATCAATCTATTCATATATATATGTATATTAGGATGGGTGACGAAAATAATTTGCTGTGGTCACCCCCCCCCCCCCCAGAAATGAAGATTGGATTGCTTAATTATGATCTACAAAATATTTCGGCACTGGCTCATCTGTGACCTCCTGAAAACACCTCTAAAAATAATGTTTCCCGTGCATACTTTATGTTGCATTTTTGTCCAATTCTTTCCTGAATTAATAGATCTTTGGAAGCACTTTAAATACAAATGTTTATTCTTGTCTTAGAATAACTTATTGGTCCGTCCTAAAATACGTTTACATTGATATTTTGTGGTTTTCAAGACGACAGCTTAAAGCTCATATTTCTTGGAAACATTTTGTAAGGGGTGTTATGAAAAATTAATAAAAGGAATAAATACCTTTCGAATGGTGCAGCTATTTATATTTTATGAAATACTACCACCAAATACGAATAAGTTTTCAGTTTTCACTGTGAAAAACCACAAAAAATTACTATAAACGTCCAATAATTCGACCAATAAGTTTGTCTAAGACAAGAGCCAAAATTTGTATTTAAAGTGCTTCAAGGGTCTACTATTTCAGAAAAAAATTTTGACTAATATTCAACATAAAAAAATTACATGGGAAACACATGATTTTTTCAGGAGCGTTTAGCTCACAGCTTGATCTAGGAACGAGTTGTTTTGCAAATCATCATTAAACAATCCAAATTTTATTTTCGTGTGGTGTATTTTTATGGAATTTGTATGGACCGCGACCCAGCCTAATGTATATTAAAGGAAGGTTAGTTTTGGTTGTAGCGAATAGAAAACCATGGCATCAATATCACTGACATTTTCACAGTATGTTCTTCAACGCCTGGAAAACTAACGAAATTAACGAAAACTTCAAACCAACCTTAAAACATGCAAGATATTCACCCTTATCGCGAATAAGAGGGGAATATGCGTAAGATGGTAATATGAATATAACAAGGGAATGGTTTTAACTTCTTTGCGTTGTTATCGAAATAAGAAAGCAGAAGAAATTTGAAAAATTTACCATAAATCACGATTGGATTTCCAAGTAAATTTTATTCAGGACAGGGGTAAATCTATACTGGTATGGGGAGTATATCAGCCCTGGAAGTTGAAGTACTTATGGCATTACTTCTCCAGAATTTGCGATTGCAGGAGCCATTGTGGAGTGTCTTTGTGGAAGTCCTCGACAACAGTCACTTAAGTCGATTTGCATTTCACTCAGTGAATACATAATTATGTATGTGCGAAATAGGGTGTTTACACGCACATATCCGTGTGGTGTATTCCCATACAGTATTTGCATACATGTGTACGTACACTAGGTTGTCTCAGGAAAAACTTCTGTTGCTGTCACTTGTACAGAATTGGAAATAAATATAAAATGTACTAAAGTTCGGGTTCAAGAGATGTCCAGCAGATATCGAATAGAAATGGAAATTATAACATTATAAAACTTAATTGCCTAGACGTGAATGGAAAGCTTTTAAAATAATTCAACATCCAATTTCTACCATTAACAACCAAAAACCAAAGAAAACCCTATTTTTCAAATCCCAGCCTATGCAAATTTATGGTCACCTTTTTTTTTGGAAATCATCAATTGTGCACTTTACTATTGGTCCACTCTAATGTATCTATATATACACACATTCAGTGAAGGATGTGTAGTCGATGAAACGTTGGAAGTGTTGTCTCGGAGGAATTTTCAACTTTAATTACATACTCGTACTTGCCTTAATCGCTATTCGAGGTGACGATGTAATAATACTGCTAATGAAATTGTTTCACTAAATATGTATTATTACACTCCATTAAGGTATTCTGGTATTTGTAGTTATGTAATCACGCTGATACACACACACGCGCGCGTCAAGCGCCAAAAATACAGGAGAATAACTCCAAGAATGCCGACAGCTTCAAGTGATTTCGTTTAGAACATAGGAAATCGATTTCACTCGAACGAAATACGAGGGGCATTTGCTGCATGAAATAAAATTCAAATTTATTTATTTACAAATCAAATTTATTGAATACAAACCGAAATAAAACAAGCAATCATTTCAACGTAATTCAGTTCAATTAATCGCTAAATCTAATGCAATCATGTAGTTGAAAGTAACTGAATATCAGCAAACGCTCGTCCGATGATAGCATTAAGGCTGTTCACGACGTGCTAGATTAGACTTTCTTCGATCTCACTTATTTTCTCGATTATGGTACTACTATGTTATCAGATTGTTATCAAAATCACCTTTTTTATACCCCCCACCTAAGGATGTGGGTATGTTCACTTTGTCATTCCGTTTGTAAAACCTTGAAATATTCGTCGGAGACTCCATAAAGTATATATATTTTGGGTCGTAGTAAAATTCTAATTCTAATTCTGTTGAAAGCACGCAAGCCGCCGACCTAGGAGGTTCAAATTTTCCATAAATGTGTCTTGCAGATCGGTTAGGATTGAAAGTGGGCGAAATCGGCCCAGAGGGAATTTTTTTCTCTAACAAGGACTGAATATTTTATTTGACTACGTAGACACGAAAAATAAAGAGATCTTTCGTATTCGTGCCTTCAGGTGATTAAATTTGACACCAGTCAAGCGGCTAAAGCTAGAATTCAGTATTTACACTCGCCGAAAATAAAAGGTACGAATTTTTCTAAATTCGAATTTTTTTAAACTGGTAGCAATCAAACGTCTGTAGGTGTGTATATTAGAGCGTACCAGGTTACAAGTAAAAAAAAGTTCGCCGTACACCTTCGAATATGAAGTATTATTGAAAGGTAGTTTCAAAATTTTTTTTTTATTTTTTTATGCCGAACGTATGGGTCGCGCTTTTACATTTTTCTATATAACTTCTGTATTTATAAACGGATTTTAAAGTGTGATACATCGATGTTTTTGTCTCGACGAGGCCGATTTTTTTGTCTTTGAAGTCATTGAGCTCAAGCATGATTCATGATTTTATGCGAGCTTTAATTTTCTGATATTAGAGTGGTACATTAGGGTAGTAGCAACTGAGATATGATGGGTAAGTACCAGAAGGGGGTGCTTGAGCTCAATGACTTCAAAGACAAAAACATCGATTTATCACACTTTAAAATCCGTTTATAAATGCAGAAGTTATATAGAAAAATGTAAAAGCGCGACCCCTACGTTCGGCATAAAAAAATAAAAAAAAAAATTTTGAAACTACCTTTCAATAATACTTCATATTCGAAGGTGTACGGCGAACTTTTTTTTTTGAGGTACGCCCTAGTGTATATTCCACTCTGTAACATATTGGAACTTCAATATTAGAAATTTTCCTATCAAAATGGTACAGAAATTTAGGCTGTAGCTGGCATCAAGATATTGCAAATGGGGAAAATATGGCTTGAGGGAAATAGTTCTACCTAATAATATTTAGGGCACATTTTTGAAGATTGCTGCCACTTTTCGATTATACTTGAACTTTCATATTTATATATAGTAGATAATTATTAATATTATAATAATCAAGCATCACAATTTTACTGATATGGTAGTGCACTTCTATGTAATGTGGACAGCCCCTAATCTGCCGGTAATAATGTGCAATGCCCTCCGTGGTGGAGGGTATATAAGATTCGGCCCCGACGAACTTAACGCCTTTTTATTTGTTACAATAATGAATGAATATGTTTAGTCGATGTTGCCAATTTGCAGCAGTGTTGTCAATAAATCGCAATCCAAGCGATTATCTTTTTCTTTGGCTGGATTCGTTTTAATCGAGCCGAAAAAGAACATTATATGTGAGTAAGTATTCCTGAATGTGGTCAGCTATCAGTGTGAAGATTGTGCATTCGATTCCAATCATAGGTTCTGATCTGTCGCTGCAACCACTAGTTATAATGGTCGCAGTCACCCGACTGAGCCTGGACCCAAAATTAGATTATTCCTTAGCTTCGTATTGTAATTCATAATAAATAAATAAACAATATATGTAAGTATTCCTCAAAGTACGTAAATTGTTCTTGGCAAAGGCAAATGTTGATCCATTCCTCACATTCCGTTGAGATCTCTGGCAGAAGCTGAGCCATGTTACCAACCAAATGCCAACTGAATATACTGGGGTAATTTATGTCTTTTGGCTTCAGCGGTGGAGAAGACAAGCTCATAATCAAAAAATGCTCATACGCGAAGATGTTCATGTGAACGCATACCGAAGAAGACAAATGTGCGTGCATATGTACATACGAACTGTCATACATATGTATATATACCATATGTATTGCATGTATGTATGTAGATATGTAATTCTACTAATTTTGTTGTGTGAAGTCAAAAAATATTTTCAATTAAAATTTTAATAGAAGGAAACATCCGCCCGCCAATATGCCAACGTCACTCCTTAACTCCCTCCCACAGCACACACACAAATACACGCAAACATACATTTCAAAGATCTACTCGCAAAAGAAAAGAACAAATTATTGCCAGCAAAACCAACCACTCTCTGCTCATAGAGAAACCGCTAATAACTTAAGAAAAACTTAATGCTCTGCTAGGTTCGTTCCAAGCACAAGCACTAACTCCCACCCCGCACACCCACAGCACTCCTATACTCCTATGGAAGATTTGTGGTTTAATTATTTGTTAAAGCAATAGTGGTGTTGTGTGGCGGCACTCTGACTGACTGACAGGCAGACAGCCAAGACAGTCAAGACAGCAGCGGGGAGCAGGCAGCGGCACTAGTTCTGAACCAGACCGGATTTTCACTTGGTTCACTCCAGCAGAGTTTTTCTAGGTAGCATCTCATGTTTGCCTCTTCGGTGGCGCGGAGAAGATGTTTAAGCAAATTCGTTAACAAGTCATAAAGCACTAATTTCGAAATTACAAAATCCGGCAGATGCTTTACATATTATTTACTTACATCCGTACATACATGTACGAGTACATACGAACACGCCAGGAATGAGAATCCCGCAACTTAGCGGGCTTACAAATAAAAAATACCCGGATCATAGAGATTTACATCCCAATAAATTAATTAGCAGAAAATGGGACGAATACAATTCCATATTGGTGGGACTTCAGGATTGCATCGCGGAATTTTTCGCGTGAAAATTAGGTTTTGCGACTGAAAATATCATTGAATTCAATGTTGCTTTCCCGGGGGGGAAATAGTTTCTCGAAAAAATTACAAACTCTTCTAAATGAAGAATAATCCATAGGAAAAGTTTTTAATTTATTTTATATTAAATATTTATTTATACTTTTATTTTATAGAAATATTTGTTTAGTCATTATGATTGCCGGCAATCAAAGGAACGAAAATAACGTTAATGTTAATCGGAACCCCTGCATGATATGAAGTGCACCAAGTTAGCCATGCTAATTAGCATTTGCAGGCTAACTCAGAATAATTTAGCTTGCTTATGTTATGCAACTTCCGCAACGTTTAGTTATTACAACTCGTTAATCATTTCAGTTGTATATGGTTTGTTCATATTTGAATATCATTCAAAACTTTCAATTTATTAAATAAATTTCTTATATTCATTAGTGGAAACTTTATTCAAACTTTCAAGGAAACTTAACTAACTTTTCAAACTTTGGAAGACTATGTTTGCTTTGGATAATCAAACATACCAACATCGAAAAGAATAAGATGAGGACTGTTCGAGCTGAACACCTTTTCAATTGTTTTTAATAAAACAAAACTATTTTGGGTTAAAATCAATATTTGATGCAAAAATCCAGGAATTCTTAGCAGCTATAGGCAGCCCTATAAAACACATACATATGTTTTCACAATGTGTGTGGATGAATACTCACACATACATGCTATGTGCGAGAGTGGAAGCTTTTATTGTAGATTAAATATCTATAAATGATGAAATTTAAATTTAATCCAAAAAGTATCACAAACACTCTCGCCCACATCGCACACACACAAACACACAGTAGCACTGCCTCCGCAAACAAATGTACATGCGTGTGTGTTTATATATTGATGTATGCATATAAATACATGCATACGTGTGCGTAAGTACGGGCATAAAACGATGAGTATGTAAAAGGAAAATTGAATTTAAACGCTCTTAAATATGAGTAATACATACTTACGCACAAATGTATTTATGAATATGTACATTTAAACAACTACACGAAGACAGTATGAATATATGACTATATAAATATAGACTACTTAAATTTATTGTCTTCTGAAATATTACATATGTATGAATGTCGCACACATGCCCACCGAAATTCCGAACGACGCAGAGAAGTCTGGAGTGCGGTTTATTTACAACATCATTTCGAGTGGTGCTATCTTTAGGAACGCCCCTATCGCCTCTCCTGTTCTTCGAACACTGTGAGCCAGAAAAAATCTGAATGATATTTCATGTCATGTCCGTCTATTGAATGCACACTAATCTCTTAACCAAATGGGATAGGAGGAACACGATCGAATGGCAAATGTGTGAAATCAGCCCGAATGTATAAAATGCCTAATTTTCGCTATTTAAAAATAATTCAATCAATAAATTAATTATTTTGTGTAAGCCTTTACCTTTTCGGAAATGTAAACACAACTGTGGCGTAGGAGTCAACTTCAAAACATTCATTAAGCGCTGAAATCTTGGGACTTACCGTCGTCAATATTGCCCAACTGTCATTCATATACCGGCCAGAGATATCAGTTAGAAAATGGAAAATATTCTAATTTTGTGGTTTTGACGATAGGGTCGATGAACTACATTTCTCACGAACATTTCCATAAGATAACATACGTCACAGTTGTGTTTATAAACTAATGTACTACAACTGAGCGAATGAGTAATATTATACTTAATAAATATAACTCATACGCCATACATACGGTTGGCAAAGAATTACACACTTCACAGAACCACCATGCAATTTTATTTCAATCTTATTTTTGTAGTTTACCTTAATAGCCAATTTTGAATCCTTAATGGACCATTTGTAATGTCGACACTATCATATTTCGTAATACTATAAAATCGTCGAAAATTTATATTTTTTTGTTTTTGAATTGGTTTTCTGAATGAAATTTTATTTTTTCGCAGAAACCACCTTAATTTGTTAATTAAAAACATGATTCGTACCAGCGAAAAGATTTGAAGCCAAACAATTTAATTTGCAGACACGAATCCAAGTAAATGTTGGGGGATTAAAACCAACTCGAAGCTCAGAAAAGGGATATACACAATGTTCGTTAAATTTAATAAAAAGTTTCTTAAGTATGAATAATAAGGAAATCCACAAAAATAAAATTGGAATAAAATTGCTTGAGGTGCTGTGAAGTGTATGGATGGCGTATAAGATATAAATTTATTAGAGAAATATCACTCATTCGCTCAGTTCGCCCAGCAAAAAAAAAAACTTGGAAGTAGTTCAAATAGTTCAAACTCCTAAATCATGCATTCAAGCTAATTCATTCCAAGTAGTTTTTCAAATCCAAATATATTTGTAGTCTAATGAAGTCTAAAGCACTTCCAAAAAAATAGTTTAACACTTATTTCCAGCAATAAAATGGAAGTATTTCAAAATGAATGACACTTTCATTGCTCCTCAATCATACATCCAAGATAATTCATTCTAAATAGCTTCTCAAACGCGAATAAATAAATTATAAATTACAATTTTCTCTTTCAATAGAATTAAGTTAAGTTTTTCATCAAAAATCAAATATCGAAAAAAAAAATAATTCTGTTGTGTTATATGTTAAATGACTAATTGTGGTTTGTGTAATCGATTTTAATATGGGTAGGATAGAAATATTTATTTGTTCAATTTCGATTTCTAATATTTTGTAATGGATAATGTTGGAGCGTCATAAAAATTGACTAATTTTTGAAGTTTGGACAAAACACTGAAAAGTATTTTAAATCGGAGAGAGAACTTATGAATTGCGAAGAATTCGACGTGAGAAACAAAAACTGCCGCAGATCAGAATGTTCCAGAGAGACTTCTTTCAAATGTATAAGTATATAACTATATAAGTATATAACTTAAAACTAAATATATTTTTAAAAATATTTGTGTGATAAAAAATGAAATATTGCAAAATACGCCTTTACAAGTGGAGTTTTATTAAAATCAAACCGAAGTAATGCAATATCTTTTTCGAAGAAAGATTCAAATGTATCCAAAAGTGAAAAACTTTCGCCTGCTCATTCGAACGAAGTGCCTGGGATCTGTAAATGAACACATTCCTCCCAATATTAAAAACATGTATGATTCGCCCATATCACCTTTTCTCCAGTTGAACCCATGTTTAACCACTTTTCCGTCATGTTATTTTTTGCTGGGTATATATATAAGTAGGGCTTTTTCTTTAAGACTAGATAACTAAGCTGCGTTAAAGTTAATATTTCACTCAAAATAAACATTCGTTTTTTTAAAATTGTCGCCAACGGCAATATCAATGTGTGTATGAAAACAAATTAAAAAAATGTTTTATGTTAAAACTATTGGACTTAGTCCAATGTATTTTGTAGTTATTGAGGCAAAGTCCGAAAAAGTCAAGACAAAATATTTTTTATTTTTTTGATACTTGCAGTTGCCGACAATGTGAAAAAATATTTTTTATTTTAAGTAAAAAAAATAATTTTTATTAACGTTTTGTTATCGGCTTAAAGAAAAACAGGCCTGGTGTGCACATTTGAATGTTTCGAGCACTGCATTTCCTTTATTAAGTTATGAAAAAATGCGCAGCATTATGAGAAATCTATCTAAACGATATAATTTATATTCCTTACTAAGATGTATATTCGATTTCAATCAATGAATAGATTTTTTTCTGTTCCAGACTTCTGATTATTGTCTCGTTTCTGTTCAACCAAATTCATAATCAAATAATGCAAAATTCCTGGAAATGTCCTGCAAACACCAAGTGTTGAGATCTACGTGAGCTCTGCAGTGCCGAGCTCACCGAGCATTTATGTATTAAAGAATACAAATGAAATTTGAAATTTACCATTTACATGGATAAAGAGTCTGCCAGCACAAGATTAGGTTAGAAAAAAAGAATCACCGAAGAGAAACCACAAATTCTATGGATAATATAAATAAAATAATATAAAAACTTTTACATTTTATTAAATATCTATGAATCCTATTGTTGTGGTTACCCAACCAACAAACAGAAGAAAACCAACCTGGGTTGGACATTCGGCACAAAATATGCACATTTGCCACATGCAGGGAATGGGGAGTGGGATACAATTTCTCAATATCCATGGAAATTTCGAATCCACAAATAAATACGTACATTAGGCCGACTTACCACTTACTCCCAAACAAATAGCTTGGTCCAGAGAAAATATATAAAATATAGTCGACATTTTCCAGAACACAAGAACGTGGTGAGAGAGCATTTCCAAAATTCAATATTATAAGTTCCACTCGTATTTGCTTATCGTGTGCCGTTACGAAATGATTTTATTTTATAATATCTTCATTTTACACGACGCTCATATTAAAATTGTAATTGCACTGCCCAACAAATCAAAACTATTTAATTGGAACAGAATAGCGACCCTATAATTCTGGAAGGGCATGTTGAGTAGATCATTTTTGTAGAATAAACTTATAGTTCAGCTGGTCTGAGTTTCTCTTTACAGTGGGTCAAAGTTTTCATTTTAGGTCGAAGGGAACATTACTACATACTAAGTAAAAAAATGTCGTAAGTTAATGTCTGCGAGAATTCTTATAGAGGAATTGTATGAGGAAGATCTTAACCATTTAGCTCCTCTCTTTATGGGTTAATTTGACCTCTTATTCGAGAAAATCAAAAAAGTCCTTTCAAAAAACATTTAAGGATTAAAATGTTTTAGGAAAAAAAAGCTGCCGCAAAAATTTCAGTGGGGGTCACCAAAGACACCAAAGTTGTAAATAACGCTTAAATGCTAAAATTACACGCCAACTTATACATAAAAATTACTCGTGGCAAGATTCGTCAATGTTTTTTTTGGAAGATCAATCATGAGTGTATTTCGGTAGAGCTCTGTAAACAATAAATACAAATTGGATATTTTTGCAAAATTTTCATTTTCACGGGAGATATGGCTAAAATAATTTAGTATGCATGACGTTGTTGTTTTGTAATTTTCTCGCATAAATGGACTACTATACATCCCCTTCCAGAATTATAAGGTCGCTACTCTGTTCCACTGTTGGACAGTGTTATTATTATTAGTCATTTAAAAAATATTTATTATTGAACCAGTTACCAATAACCACATTTACACGTACGCCGGTCTAATGTGTCTTCAAATGTATCCATGTATCCATCTAACCATCCTTCTTTATCTACCTCTCTTATTGCTTCCATAATCACACAATAAAATAGTTTTGTTCACAGAATTGTACCGAGAGCCTTTTGGAGCACCTGAATTCAGATAATGGCAAGCGGTCCTGGAGAAAGGACACACACAATCGACAATTATACACAGACTCGCCAATGCATTCTTGCATCCTTGTCCATGCACATCATACGTGCATATGTATATACACATGTACATTAGGGTTAGTCATTTTTTCATTTGTTTTCGAATATCAAAAATCTGTGGAAATGGCATGTAGGGCAGGCAAAAATAATAAGAATTGCGTTTTTATTTTTTCGAAATTGTAAAAAAACCTTCCGCACAAAATGCAATTACTTTAGCTAAAAACAAACTTTTTTAGTTTACTTTTTTTTAAATTTGAGAAATTTTTTTCTGCAATAGTTGTTCTTGGAAATAATTTTTTTTAGTTGGTTTTAGTGCATCGATTTCAAATATGCAATTCTGCAAAATCTGTCATTTAGTTGTCGTTTAAAAAAAGTTGCAAAAATGTCAAAAAAAACAGTGATAACTGGGTCAAAAATTTTAAAGCAAAAAGACCGAATGAAATAAAAAAAGCTGTTTTGCCGCTATATCATTTATACGAATTTCCGAAAGAAATCAATATAATTGAAAGATATAGAGGATTAGTGCTTGTGCTTGCATTTTGTGCGGAACGTTTTTTCACAATTTCGAAAAAGTAAAAACGCAATTCTGCTTGTTTTTGCCTGCCCTATATGCTATTTCCACAGATTTTGAATCTAAAAAAAATGACTAACCCTAATGTACATAGAAAAAGAAAATGTTGATGTATATGTATATGTATGGTAAAGGAGGACATGATTGCATTCCTCACCAGATGTACCAGAAAAAGAAACTAAAAAGGACATGCTAGCATTTTGGTTTAGATCTTCTTTTATTATTTAAGTATGTATATTACTTTGAGACCCTCACTCATTATTATGAGTCGTTTGGTGAAGAAGCAGCACAACTCATCTTAGAATTGCATAAAGGATGAAATGACTCAGACGCGCATCCGTCCATGCGAAGAAGATAACAAAGATTTCTTTATTTACATGAGCTTAAAAGAAAACACCACTTATGTACAATCGGACAATCGGATTTGATAAAATTTAACTTCAGTCTTAAATGCATCCTTATTAAAGAATCTGATCACTGTGATGGCCTGAGGTATCGGAAAAAGCCTTTGATATCAGCTACATACACATGATTGTGTAGAAACAGTGACAAGTCATTGAATTACAACTGGTGGACTTTATTCAACAGATTAATTTTGTGCTGGTAGAGGGGAAAATGAAACTGGAAATATACAAAGCTATTTTCATTAGATTTATTGGAAGAAGAGCCTATGAAACATGCTCTTCATGCCAATACATCCTTCAACTTATTATGTAGATTTGCAGAAATTCCACAGAAAAATTCAGCTTCATCCAAGATGATGATGATGACGATGTTGGACGATCAGGAGTGGCACGATCTAATCTGCAAGAGCTTTCAACCGAAAATTATTGAGAGAACAAGATGTAACACCAACGTGGTCCAAATAAAAGTATATTTTGCAAAACTAATATAAAAAGACTTATTTTTGTGAGTTGCTGTAAAGTATCGATGTTATGCTGGCATTTTACAAACAATCTAGGCCCGAATCCATGTTGACTGATAGGATGGATTACTGTAGAACTAACCGGGGAAGCTATTTCAACGAAGTTGTATTCCGTTAATAATCTGAAGAATTTCTTTTAACAAAATATAGATTAGATCTCCATTCGGAGATCCATTGTGATTTCCTTCAAATTGGTTATTAGCTGTTGAGTAAAAATGAAGCAAACAGGAGAGATAATGATTACAAAGAGAGTGTCGTTGGAGTTTGGTCTTTATCCTGAAACTAATCAATTCAGCTAGATTATATCCTGTCTGTTGCGTTGAAGGTACGGACCATGTCATTATATGCGCTCCACTGTTGCTAGGTCCTCCTATTTTCCGTACATTCTACAATAATCTGGAGTGCTGTTATCCCATTTACTTATTCTACTTTTTAGAGAACAGTGCCCCATGACGACTCCTACGGTGATTTACAGACATGTTCTATCTAATCCTAGCAGTAGCCTAGTTTCAATCTTGGTCATAGTCCATCCTAAAAGGAATCTAAATTATTGCATTATTTGGAGAGGAGCAACACATGCTGTGTATTAATTTGTAAATAATAACGAATTTCCAATTTTATCTTTCGTTAACTTAGTTCCTTTGCTGTTTGAAGTCAAATGAATTAATTCACTGACCAGGTGATACATATTCATATGTTCGCACACACATACATACATGGAAACTTTCACGAAGACAAAGGACTTCTACTGTCAACATTATTGTATGCCTTCCAGTGGACTCGTGTCTGTCGCAAGTTTTAGGTTTGTTATGAAAATATCAGTGTCTCCCCCAAGGGCTCCATCGGGATGCACATTCCAACACACAGGTGGGTGTGCGAAAGTAGACATCAGTCCTTGCTCTCAGGCATGTTTATTAGGGAGGCCCATATCTCCACAGAAATAAGGTAACGGAAATGGCGCTTCCAGCTTGCTGCACCAAATCAAATCTAATATACTAATTAATAGTATTTGTGGTAATATGTGCTACCCACCCTAAGGTACATGCGTAGTACATTAGTGTGGACCAGAGCTAAATGGAAAAATACAAAGTTCGCAAATGTTTTGAACCCGTAACAGATTAGGGTGGAGACTTCCTTTCGTAGTCTACATGCAAATTTGCACAGGATTTAGGGCCACACTTTTATGCATGCCGCATGGCGTATTGTAAGGTAGCGAGTTGTTAACAAAGAAACCTTAAATTATTATTTTTTGTTAGAAAAATTGGCATTATGTTGAGTGAACTGTTTAGAATCTCCAGAACGAACACGGCTGACAAGAAAGTGTTCGTTTAAACGGAAATCCACTGTATGTTGTTGCAAGTCCTTACAATACAGCACGATTTGAAGGAAAAATAAACATCAGCAAATGTACATCGAGGGTCCACGACTCTTATTGGATTCGTTTGGACTCACTAAGCACATCGCCGTTACTATGGAAACACAGACAACACCTCGAGTTGTAACCAAAACAATGGACAGATAGTATCCAAGTGTGCATGTTGTTGTTAGTAAACCATGTAAACAACATGACTGTTCTAGCCAAGATCAGTAACTATCGAGCTGAGATGTCGGTGAAGTCTTCGTTGCAGAATCGTAGATCGTTGAATGGCGACTATGTCGGTTGTCAGAATGCAGCCCAAAGCACTTTCGTCAAACTGAATATCAAAAAAGGTGCAACAACAAGAGGATTGGGCCATTCCTCAACGAATGCGAGGAATTTTGATAGGCGCAATTCGGTCACAACACAATCAACGACAGCAGGTGAGACGACGGGCAACTATGTGTCCATACGTCCGACGCTGCCAAAAGAACCACGGTCATTGCTACACCATGCATGCAACAGCCATGTCCAGTTTACGGAACAACGTTGCAACTATGAACGTTTAGCACAACAACAATGCCGGCAATCCCAAGCATTGTCGCCGTCAGAGCCTACCTTCAAAAGTAATGCCTCCAATGCAAGGACCGCAAGTCGTTGCACTGGCCCAGATCTACTTGAAGCCGAAGAATTTACATCATTCCCACAGTCGCACTACGATGTAATCAGTGCTGACTTCTTAGCTCTACGAGAATTTCGCCTGAAAAATACTAGCGAATGCTTTGCTGATCGTTATGGCCACCACGAAGTGCTGTTAGAAATACCCCCAGTTGGAGCTGCAGCGACTGCAGCAAGAAACTACTGGTCAGGCAAATTGAATGGACAGCTATCATTATCAACACCCACCCCATATGCCTTAAGACAAAGTCTATTGCGGAACGAACTGGCGAAAGATTTTTCAAACCGCCTGACGCAATTGGAATATTTGAAAAACGGTTTAAACAAAAGTTTAGCTTTAAGCTATCAACCAATGTACAAAACTTAATAAAACCAGAAACCTCAAGAAGATTTAATGTAGTTTCAAATAAAAGGGCTATATCATTTGTGTGCTTTTCTTTGGGTAAAATGATTTTATGCTTGTCATTTTTGTTTCTCACTCTACAGAGTAGGAGGGTATATATCATTTGGGACAGAAAAAAAGTGTAACGCATTGAAGGAGTAACTTAAGACACCAAGTATGTTTGGACCAAATCCGTTTCACAACTTTTTAAGGTGTTTGAACCATGTCCGTCCGTCTGGCTGGCTCTCGAAAGGAGTTAAGGAATCGATTCAAACTTTGCACATGGTAACATTTTTGCCAAGCTTAGTCTAAGTTCGAAGATGGGCGAAATTGCCACGCCCCTTCTGGTACCGCCCACACAAAAGGCCATATTCATATGTTAACCCGAATGGTGCTGTAATTATTTTTTTTTCGAATTTTAAGATAAAACTTTCATGTTATCAGTGGTCCACACCAGAAGCGTTGGTGAACGTCTTTTGTTTGTGACCATATGGTCACGCTAGCACCCTTCGGGTTAAATTAAAACCCATATAACTTCCACACGGATATTCGGAATCAGCTATATTTTGGTATTTGATAATGTTTTTATAATCACTTTAAGTGTACCAAATATGGCATGATTTGCCACGCCCCTTCCAGTACATCCCACACAAATCACGCAAAACGTTAAATTAAAGTTGTTACAACTTCTATGGTGATGATCGCAATTCTGTGAAATTTGATACTTAGCAGCGCTTTTATAGTGGTTACATACGCAAGGAATATGGGCGATATTACCACACCCCTTCTGGTACCCCCTTCTGGTACAATAAACCAGACTTAACATGCACACGGGTAGTCAAAATCATTTGCAATCTGATATTTAAAAATGTTTCTATAATCACTTTAAATCTAAAAAATATTTACGCTTTATCCACGGCCCTTCTTGTACCTCCTACACAATTGCCTGAATCCTAGGTAATATTAAATCCTTCATAACTTCTATACTGGTGCATGCACTATGACTTGATATTTGATCATGTTTTTACAATTGTTTTATAAATGTGGAAGCTGTGACCTTCTTCTATTTTGATTACATTTTGGTGTATATTCTACTCGCTCTTGCGGATAGGACAATTCTGATGTGACTGACATTTTTTGAAATGTACTCCAAACATTTCTGTTTGAATAAGCCTGTGGGACTTTTTTGTCGAAAATTCATTTGGCAATTTTATTTTTATTTTTTAAGTTGAAGTAAATATGTACGTATGTATATAAAGGTTGGTTAAATTGTAAGGGCCGATGTTGAATGTGAACCAAATCTAAACGTCAAGTTTTTTCTGCATTTCATTTGACATTTCTCAATTTCAGACTAACTCAATTTGAACCATGGAAAGATACACAATCGAGCAACGCGTTAAAGTTATTCAGGCTTATTATGAAAATGGGCGTTCAAATTAAAATGGGCGTTCAAATTATGCGGAAAATATTGCTCGGGATAGTGTAGCTGAAAAGCCGTCCATCTAAACTCGTCGTCGTGCCCAACACTTGCACCTCTCACGCTCGTCGTTGATGAACATTATGCATAAACCTTGCATTTACACGCTTACAAGGTGCAATTGACTCAAGAACTAAAGCCTCTTGACCATTCCAAACGTCGTCAATTGTCAGAATGGTGGCAAGAAATGGCAAGTGGATGATCAATTTTCGAAGAAAATCATCTTCAGTGATGAGGCACATTTTTACCTCAGTGGTTTCGTCAATAAGCAGAATTGCCGCATTTGGGCGGATGATAATTGTCGAAAAACCAATGCACCCACAAAGAGCGACTGTTTGGTGCGGTCTATGGGCTGGCGGCATCATCGGGCCGTACTTTTTCCAAAATGAGGTCGGTCAGGCAGTTACTGTGAATGGTCTTCGCTATCGTGAGATGATAACGAACTTTTTATGGCCCGAATTGGAACATATGGATGTGGACGATATGTGGTTTCAACACGGACGGTGCCACTTGCCAAACAGCTAACGAAACAATGGCTCTTTTGCGCGACAAATTCTTTAAACTTTAACCACCCTTTATATACGGTATTTGAATGTATGGTTCGTATTTGTGCGTATGTTTTTTATTAGCTATTTATAGCAGGCTAAACCTCTGGACTGACCTTCTTGAAAAGCTCACAGTATCTAGGAGCTCACTGGTGCTGAAAATAGGATCTACATTTTGATATTATTTTTTAAAAGAAAAACCTTTGGGACAGTTTTTTTCTTGAAACAGTAAAAATTGGAGAATTTTTCATATTGAGGCAATTCCTAAAGATTTTAGTGACCTTCTTCTATTTTGATTAAATTTTGGCATATATTCTACTCGTCCTTGCGCATGGGGCTGACATTTTTTGAAATGGGCTCCAAACATTTCTGTCTGAATTAGCCTGTGGCACTTTTTTGTCGATTGCCAACAAAAGATTTTACAATTTTCTTAAATATTTGTTTACGTTTAAGTAAATATTTTTATATAATTATATACTACTTTTCAACTTGGGTAAAATACCAAAATCTCATTTTAGACCAGATGTGAAAACCTGGCTGAAATAGGTAATCACTAAAAAAACTGCTATAATTTCTGAACCAATTACCCCATTCTAAAATTTTGATATCTTGTAGAGAATAAAGTAAGCAAAAAGATAAGAAAATAAAACATATGTTTGACAAGGTATTTGAGGATAAATCGAATTTTAAATATGTTGAATCCTTGAAATACAAGGAAGTTTCACTTGTCTCTTATCACAATACCAATATCGTTAAAATCTCTAGAATATATACGTGTCAAATCTCCTCAAAATGGGATGAAGGTTCGGAACTACTGTCATAGTTCGTTAGTTGATGGAAAAACGGGGGGGCGAAATTTGTATGAGAGCTACATCTAAATCTGAACCGATTTGAAACATTTTTACCAGAAATTTGTCTGTTAAAATTTACGGTTTCTAGGCCGGAAAATGTCAAATAGGGAGCGAAATTTGTATGGTGGCTATATCTAAATCTGAACCGATTTGACCCATTTTCACCACAGATGTTTCTAACATAGATCGAAATCGTTTAAATTATGTGGCTTCTAGAGCAGAAAAAGTAAAATCGGGAGCAACATTTGTATGTGCCTATATCTAAATCTGAACCGATTTGCTTCAAATTAAATAGCGTCCGTCCTGGACGTGCAAAAATCGTTTGTGTACATTTTCGTTAGAATCGGACAATAACTGCGACCTGTATCGTTATTATTATTACATGAATAGAAAATCGACTAAATCGACTCAAAAAGTGATTCTAAGTCGATCGGTATAATAAACGATAGGTCTATCTCGGGGGTCTATATCTCTCAGAAAGACATTGGTGTAGGGTATAAATAGAAATATCTGAAGAAGAATATTCCGCCAAAGAAATGTACGTTTTTGTTTAAATGTTAAAATTAATAACTAATTTTTATATATTCAATGGGGCAAAAACAAAAACATCGCTCAATCCAAAAGTTTTGTGGATTTTATGGAATGCCACCAAGACAATGCAAGAGGATATGTGAATGGAGACAAGGTGGTTGTAGTCTGTGGGAAGAATTGGCGGAAAAATGTGATAGCACTGGACCGCCCTCTAAAATCTTTAAATCTGTACTTAATTTCCAAGATAGCACAACTATAATAATTCTTTAAAAGAAACTTATGAAATCAATCTTTTTTGTCTGTTTGTTGTATAAACTGATGAAGAAGCTTTTTATTGAGTTTTTCCACCAAGAAAGACTTAAATTTTATTCAAATGTAAAAACATTAGGTTTCGGCCGAAGTTTGTAAATTTGTCTGAAATTCGACTTCAGCCTTAAAATGCGACTTTGGTCGGACACTAATATTTAATATAAAATCATAGAGGAATCAAAGAACATGTATTAAACAAATTTAAACCCATGGACTGTCGAAATACCTTTTCCCATTCATTAATGCTCTTTCTTAATTTAATACTTAACGATGCGGATGTGTTTACAGTGACTGAATCAAGAAAACAAAACAATCGATTTCTTTGGTAATATACATATACATACATATATTTTTCTTTATTTTATTTTTTATTTAACATATATTTAGTATATATTATATAACCATAATTACATAAAAATGTTTGAAGTGTAAATACAATATTTAAGTATGTGTATATCATATAATGATTAAAGGTACATACATATGTGTGTATGTACGTATATATTGTAGATCTCGTTCATTAAACAATTAATCTACAGAGATTATTATCTGTACTAACAGAATATACTATTGTATCTATTGAATATTAAGGAAATCATTGTCGCAAAACTTGTCTACTAATTCTTTGAATTAACGAGTCAATATTAGTTGCATCCGAAAAATAGTGGTACAGTTTAGGATGGTCGAATTGTATTCAGAACTCTTTTGATGGGTTCGTTTCTAATGTACCACAAACGGTCAAAATGTCTAGTCTCCCCAATTAGTCAATAGTCTTGGGCACAGCTTTGGCCTTATATCCACGGATGGTTACAGAGTTACGATGAAGTAGTGTTTATGGCTTTTATCAACACCTACATTTGACTATCGTTACAACTACGACTTCGCTGGGTACATGAATTTAAACACGAACTTCTCAGTTGTTCAGCGAACAATACGTTAATACTGGATACATGAATAGCATAAATGCCAATTTTATATCAACTCTTATTGCATATATGGATGCAAAACGATTAAAATACCTTTGGAAAATGACTTTATAATTTAGATTGAAACATTATTATTCGATAGCCAAACAACTATATTGAGATAGATCTGATAAACGGAGTTAATAGTGTACGTTTAAGAAGAAATGCGTTATATAAATATTAGATTTAAAGTTTGTTTCGAGGTGTGTAATTAGTATTTATAAACGTAAGTGTCGTAGAATACTAGCATATGTCGTATCTAATAATAGGCCTGTTCGATTGGGCTTACTAGCTTACGATTACGGTGGCATCATTGTTGCCCTTTGGTTTATCTTAAATGAGAGAGAGAGAGTTACAAGCTTCTTTCTTGTTAAGCGAGTAAATTCCATACAAAAATTAAGCTAGTAAGCCCAATCGAACAGGCCTAATAATGTAATAATGATTAAAAATGTGCAAACTATAGGTGTATTTTTATTTTATAATATAAATGCTATATATTTTGGCTATATCAGGGGTAGTACTTGACGGAAATCACAGGCTATGAAGAGTATGTCGCCTGTATCAAGAAGTGGATAGCGATGGATGAAGAGTTGTCAGAATCATGAATGTGGAATGTGAATATGTTTGGAAGCAAAAATGTAAGATTAGGAATGAAAACATTTCATTGTTAACCCTTTAGTAAACAACGCGAATAGAATTCACGGTCGATGGCATCGTTGGGTATGAAATTAGCCCATTTAAAAATCAACGATAGGATCTCCTCCGGCTGCATGTATTCCAAGGCAATGCCAAGGAAGCAATTCCACGTGTAAAAGAAGTGTCGGTTGACATTCTCGACGGTTGTGATGCATTCGCAATTGATGCACGTCAGTCGGCCCTGTTGCAAGGCGACAAAATGTTCGAAACACTTGGACCAGGCGCTTAGGGAAAAACTTTTACCCATGTCCATTAGCAAATCAGGCTGACCGTAGTTCAGAATGATGGGCAACACCTTGTCCATGTTGTATTCGGCTAAATATAGTCTGGCCAGAACGTCGAAGAGGGCGGGGACACGGGTCAACACATCGAAACATTTGACTTGTTCATTGCGTGACCAGTAGTAGCGCAACAGCACTGATCCCAAATCGTGGAACAGACAAGAATTATCGAATCTCAAAGGAAACATACAGTTGTCACAACGGACGATGTCTTCAGAGGAATTCAATAAAACGAATCCTTGCGTTATATAATCCCTCGAATCGTCATCCATTTCCCATATCAGTTCAGGATTCAAATAATGAAAGTACATTTCGTAACAGTGCCGCTGTGCTTGCTCCGGGTCATCACCATGCTCGACCATTACTTGCGACAACTTGTCCAACAATGCGATCAGTTCTGGCGCCGAGTATTCGTCGAATAGGGAACGATAGCGTTCTACGAAATTCGTATTACTAAATTTGGAGCTTTTGCAAATCAAATATAAATTGTATATCGTTTTCTCTTCTGCTGTAATGTGTTGCCCTGATGTCCCGGCGACTTTCGACCTATTGCCGTCAGTGCGACACGACTGCGAGGCGACTGTGTTCGCTGACGACGAGGGAGGTTTCCTCGAGCGACAAACGATTTCTTCGTCATTCTCGTACATGGCCTTGATGTCCTTAAAGGGAAGTGAGCGCTCGTTAGCTGGTATTAAGTCCCGCACAAGTTTTTGTTGTTCTTCCGCAAATATATTGAATTTGTATTTTATAATATTCTTGCCAAATTTACCGGTGACGGTTAGCAGAGCATCCTTGAAGTGCTTTTCACCCTTGTGACCCTTCAGATTATCGCAGAAAGCATTTTCCAGGACATAACCGTGAGGAGAGCATTCGTCAACATTCTTTTGGGATTGTATCGCCGAAGCCCCTAAACTACAGCTCCTATCCGCAGTACCAGAACTACCACCGGAGCTGTTATTGTCTCCGCTGCTCTCACACTGTGCAATTGCATCAAATATAACCGACAGATCATTGAGTAGCTCGTACTGGTGGCGATCCATAAGGAAGTCCTTGATCTGATTCAACGAACCCAACTCGTAGTCCTCCCTTGCTTTGTCAGCAAAATATTTCACATTCCTGCGCATTAGCCAGGCACACTCTAGCAATTTGTCCTGGCGCACTAGCGAGCATGCCTGCGATTGTAGCGACTGCAACTGTACGGAATACAATGACCCCGTTTGTGTGAAGACCACAATTTCTCCATTGCATACTCGACAGTCCACTATTCTTTCAAATTGATTGCACCACAATACCACGCTTGAGTTGCGCACGTCGAATATGTACAATCCCAGCTCGGTGAAGGCGACTAAAAAGTCCTGAGTTAGTCTTTGTATCCTGCCAAACTGTAAAGTCTGCGGTTGGTAGTCCAACATTTCATCGTTTCCTTCAATATCGCCACACATATTGTCATTTTCGCTGTCTTGGCCCTTGTGAATTTTTGTCGGCGGACATGCGAGTGCAAACTTAAATTGGTGCGTTTGAAGGACATCCCCTTCAAAATCGACTTCCCATAAACGAGATCCGGGTCGAGCACAGTAGATACGCGAAGGTTGCTGCGTTTCATTCGACGAAATAAAGAAACACGCGCCATATGCACCGTCTCGAGGCTTATTTCCAATCTGCGGAAGAGATTTTCATCTGTGAATCCATGTCACTATTCTTACGTACATTTTCTGAACATACCTGTTTGTATTCTTCGTACTCTGTATTGCACAAGATGCACTTGGAGCAATTTGAGACCAAGAGAAGCGACTCGAAGTCGTCAATTTGCACAATGGGAGACTCCAAAAAGAGTATTGGATGTATGGACATGTTTATAAGACTGGTGCCCTTCGAACAAAAAACAAAGAGAATAACAATGACAATTTTAAATTGATTCTGTGACAGGAAGCAGTTTTCATGCATCCACGTATGAAATGTGTGAACTAGTCCTTGTATAAAATTAAAAAATAAATATTGATAAAAAAATACTTAGAATCGCCCGTCTGATGTAAAAAAACTTTTTCTGGTAAAATGAATATGTAATTCCAATTAGCCATGTTAAAAAAAGTATTATATATGCATTTTGTAATTTGTTTTAAATTGGCCCGATGGCTTTGAATTACAAGTTGAAATAAATAAATCAAAATCAAATCAAATATCTCTAAATTCAAATATGTTACTCAAAGAGAAGACAATGACTTCAATATTTGTATAGAAACTATTAGTCCTCTATTCGAATAATTTGTAATTAAAAGTGGTCTCAAAATCAATTCGACTTACCGACATTAATCAAACAATTGCCAACATCAAAAACATAACTGTTTCTTTTTTTCTATCATGGGCAAGAGCGTAATGAAATAAAATAGAAAATCTTGTATAATGTCGGACATTATTTCAAAATTTTGGCGATATACGAGGTTTCAAAATATAGCACAGTTATATTGCTATTTCCAACAAATTTGAAATAATTTAAATGATTTGCGAAAAGTACAAATCGCAACATATGTATGTCTGTATATATGTCGTGTTTATTAAACAAATGAGATTTTACTATTGTAAAAATTTTGGGAAATTTTAGGAGGAGTAATGTAACCTTGTTAAATACAGAACACTGCCAAATGGAGCCAATTGGATATTCTAAATCAATTCATAATACAAACCAGATGTCGATTTAATTATTATTTATACAAAAATGAATAATAAATAACAATTAATAAAATTCAGGATTTATCATTTCTATTGAAAAATAACATGAATGTGACAATATATACACAGCTTACAAGGGGATGTGGTTTTGATTTGGCTGAATAATTCAAGAACTTTTAAAGAATTCAATAATTTCTGCATTAAGGAGTCAGATACATTTTTATTTTTCTTGTGTATGGCTCTACAGGGGCTCACAAATTATATCCCAATAGAGTATGCCTAGGAAGAATTTATAAATCCCCTAGTCGGTTTTAGTCGTTTTTATTTACTATCAAAACTTTAAACGAGTTTATCTCCAAACTCTAGTTGACTGGAACATAACTCAAAAAATGTACAAACGATTAACTTGAAATATATCACATAGTTTTTTGTTAATGCCAATATTTAGGCCATATTTTGCCCTTTACTTTTGGAAAAAAATGCATATATTGAAAAAATCTTCTCTAGCTACTACTATCAAAGACTATAGATATGGACAACATAAGTTTGTCTGTTAGCAGAGTAAAAACTCTTCATAATTAAATAATTAAAGTAGCTGTAAGTTTATAAAAACTGGGATCCGGCTCTGGATCCCGAAAAATACAGACGTTATCGTAACACCGCTGCAATACCACATTTTGTAATTAATTTTCTAGAACAAATATTTTGTACAGCCGAACAGATTTATTTAATAGTTTTCCAAAAAATCCCAAAAATATCATTTTCTGACCCTCTAGAGTGGCCTAATCCCTTTTGGTAATATGTGATATGTATGTATAATTGAGAAGATGGATTAAATCATTTTTGAAATACATATCTTATAAGAATCTTGAAAATAAATCACAAAACAACCAATCATTCCACTGGACTAAAAGTTTCACTTCAAATTAGATCAGATTTGTCATAGCAATTGAACCATCTAATTACTGAGACTGTACATTCAAATACACAATTTAGACCGGGCAACTTGAAAAGATAATCATAAAGATGTAAAAGCATTCAAGTAGGATGAAAACCTTTTTCACATTCGAGACAATCAACTTCATGCCCCCGTATCATAAACACACTATGGCACAGAAGTTGCAGAATTATATATTTCCTGAATAAATCTATTTTCCTCCGTTTCTTAAGGATGGTGTAACAGCAAAATCCAAATTATAAATTGTCCAAAGTCAATGAAAGCAAATGTGTATTCGAAATAATGAAACCCAAGCGCAATAGATTGTAACTTACGATAAAGGTGGATAGGAGCACCAAATTAACTTGGCCTTTGGAATCGCCATAGTAGAATTGCTTTTCATCTTGCGTCCAATGCATATATGTGACTTGTACCGACTGGTCACTGCACAAGTTGGTGAATATGACCTGAGGCACTGACTGTGCCGATAAGTTGACAACATATACACACACCACCGAACGTTGTGTGGAGAAGCCAACATATTTCTCGTTGGACGATATTGAGAGATGATTCACTGCACCATGTTTGCTTGGAATGAGATGAAGAAACTTCCCCTGCCGATTGAACAGATACAGAGAACCTGAAGTTGCCCCCAAAACAATGTAATTATCCGATATGTCGAAGCATGTGTACTGCACCATGAAAAGCAAATAGAAAGGTTACTATGACGAGGAGAAGTACGTAAATTTAATGGGTACTTTACCTTGATGCGGTTGCTGTGTTTCAATGGCTGATGTATAGCCAGAGAATAATCGACGAAATCCGTCAAGGAATAAAAATTCATTTTGAATGACAATGAGATCACTTTAACGATATTCTGTGAAGGGTTCAGTAGTCCAGCATCACTTCAGATGAGAAGAATCCATCTTTTACATTTTCCAATAACAAGACCAAGACAACAATGAAACCCCTAGCAGGAGCCAAATCTGTAACGAATTTCGTATATTAAAATAAACGTTGATACATGTAATGTATTTTACCTACATACGCGACGAGTACGACAATGAGAAGTTACAATTATTTAACTTTTACAGAGGCCATATCATTTCTTAAATCTGAATCAATGAAAAAAAATCACTAAAATTTGAGAAGAACGAGTGAGTTGCTAAAAATTGGAGTAGAACAAGATGTGCAGGGTTGATTGAAGAAGAACTATAGAATGGATTAGAATGAAAGAATCTGCAATTTAAGAATGAGAGAGAATAAAGGGCAGCGCAATAGCTCAGCTGATTTCACAAAATACTGAAGTCTCCACAAATCTCAATATAACACTCTCCACTCTCTAAATAACCTTATAGCCTTGTCACACTGCAGGGGAAATCTTGTTTAATTAGATTTCGAGCCAAATCGACCTCAAATCTAGTACTTTTTCCATATAAAATTTAAAATCGATCAGCTGTTCGATTTTTTAGAAATCGACCTTGACACACAAAAATAAAAAATTGAAAAATGTATGGTTATGTATCTAAACTATAGGATAACAGGAAGAAGAGTTTAACATTTATTTCTAATTTCTCTGTCAATTAAAAAATGGAACATGTTAAGTAATAAATGTGAAATATTTAAAAGTGTTTGCTAAATTTAATTAGTTCAATTAAATTTTCAGAAAAAAACGGTGTATAACACCGTCCATATAATGGAGAAAACAAAATGGACTCCAGACCAGGAATGTGTTCTGTTGGCTCTATAGGAGGGCAGTATAAACGGACACAAATGAAATAAAGGCGGACGAAATGTTGAAAATGGTTTGTATTTTGCCCATCTGAAATACAAACTAAAGCCCCTGATTCACTATGAGATTTTGTCTGTAGATCTGTCAAAAAATTCGTGTGTGCAGACAAAATCGGAAGGTCTGGACAAGAATATGTATGAGTGGGAGAGAGAATCGGCAAAAATTTTGACAGGTCTGTTAGATTTTCTGATTTTTTGAAATTTCTCAAAAAATATATGTATTCTTTGCGATCAGTGTTGTATTTTGTGATTCAGTGCAAAACAGATGAAAAAAAAAACAAAAGAGGAATGAATCAGCTGATAAAATAAATAGACGCGACATTTAAATAATTTGAATTCTATTTGTCTGCGTTGTTTTGTATTTTCTGCTCTGCAAAATCAAGAAATTAATCAACAAAAATGGAATTTTCCCCAAATACGAAGGTAAGCGCACACTTTTCATATTATAATGAATAAAATATCATCAACGACGTCGAAAAGAACAGGAACATAGCCTCAGACCTGCTATCTTTCAACTCCGACGGTACCACCTCCTGGAAGCATGCAGCTGTATTCCTAGACTTTTGTTTTGATGGTGTTTTTATTTGATGGTAAATATATAATATTAATTAAGTTTTGTATGTCTAGGTTGAGTGGAGCAGGGAAGCCGTTCTATTACTCATCCAAGAGTGGCAGAGATATGAATGCCTCTACAATACGAAGAACCAGCTTTACCATAATAAGCATGCAAGAAATGCTGCCTGGGAGAAAGTTGCAAAGCAACTTGAAATATATGTATGTACCCACTATAACTTCAAACGAGGTAAAAGTAAGTATTGTATGTAATTATTCCAAGATGTTGAGAAGTTGATACCTTTGCAAACGTCTATAAAATTTAAGGTCATTGTGTTCTTTCAGACAAGAATTACATAGCAAACTGGAAAATCTTGCACAAATACAACGAGGGACTTTTGTTGTTCTTGCAAGAAAACCTGTGTGACATTACTAACAAAACGCTTAGAGATGAGTTAAGCGAGGAAATAATCTCATTGGTTATGCAGTGCAAACGTAAGCAAAGAGTTTTAGATACAGAATCTTAAAGACAATGTGAAAATGGTAACATTTTTTTTTATTTTAGTTTATAATTAATTTTACCTAATGAGACTGAATTAAAGCTATTTTATATTATTTTTTATGTTTAGTTTAACTTTTTAATGTTAAATGCAGCTAGTTATATGTCAAAATTAGCAATAAAATTAATTCAAAAACACATTTTCATTACAATCGGTTTTTATTAAAAATTGAATTTTTGTATGGCCTCATTTTGCCAGGGAAGTACATCAGTGTTATTAAAATAGAATGCAAATTTGCTTCTAATATCTGTGGCTTCACCAGAACTTTTATTGCCGGGACATTTTTCCATTGATGTCATCGTGCCTTCATCTTCCAAATATGTTGTTATTTCTTCATCTCACTTATCAAAAAGTTATGTAGAGCACAACTAGCAAGCGTTATCAACTCAACTTTTTCTACAGAAAGACTTATTTGTTTTATTGTACCTTATTTGTACCGTGTCCTGTTTTGATATCAACGGCCCCACGAGTCCTAGCAGCTTATCAAAACTTTCTCTGGAGAGCCTTGTGAAGTTTTTGAAGTCTTCCAAGCGAAGTTCGTTATCGACCATGTGGGTCAAATCCCTTCCACTATATCGCCGTAACAACCACTCACGACTCCAAAATTGTCTGGGTTTTCTTTTCTTATCACGTTTATCTTTTTTATATATTAATACTTGTGCGATAACAAGTACGGCAGACAAAATATTAATTTTTTCTTGTTTTGAAAAATAATTCATTGTTTTTTTGCCACTTTTACTTTTAGTTATT
Organism: Polietes domitor; assembly: GCA_947397865.1. Classification (NCBI taxonomy): domain Eukaryota; kingdom Metazoa; phylum Arthropoda; class Insecta; order Diptera; family Muscidae; genus Polietes; species Polietes domitor. The sequence continues at coordinate 911,234 of OX377618.1, read as the reverse complement.
TTGTACAATATTCGAACAGCTGATTTTTATTACCTTCGCGAAATCAGATGTTTTTGCATCATTTTTGTGTGCTGATGTGGCGGTAATAACAGATTTTTTGTGCGATTTTTCTCAAGTGGGAGAGAATTCTTTCCGACTTTTTACAATCATTGTCTCAAGACTTTGTATGATAGTGAATCAGGGCCTTAAATTACACAATTTCAGTTTATTAGCTTTTTGTCTTCTACAGATGAAAACGGACAGGAGAATCACCATCAAAAAGTGAATTACATAATAGAATTTAATCAGTGATGGAAGAAAGCATAGTCCATAGGTCCATAGCGAACAATAGCAAACTAAAATAATAGCATTGCAGTTTTCTCTTCAAAAATATAATTTGAAGAGTTTTAGGCCTGTTCGATTGGGCTTACTAGCTTAATTTTTGTATGGAATTTACTCGCTTAACAAGAAAGTAGCTTACTACTCTCTTAGCTGTGTTGCCAGATTTTTCCTGTTAATCCATTTACGAAAAACCAATGTGTAGCAACGTTGCCAACTTATTAAGTTTCTTAATTGTAAGCTATTAAGCCCAATCGAACAGGGTTTCTGCAATTTCTCGACGACATCCTCGGAGCTGTCATCTAAACTGCTCTAACACCGTTTGCTTTGATAAATTACCCTCGGCCATAAAATATTCGCCAAAACTTAAAAATATTTGCGTAAATAATTCCTTCCGACAACTTTTCTTAAAGCCCAAAATAAACACATATTTTATGGAAATCTCTAATAAAGAAAAATGAAATTAATTACAATTTTATTACATTATTTTTAATTACAGCCCAAAATAACACATATTTTTTGTGTTTATTTTGGGCAGCTATTGTGGATATTGTTGACATTTTGTTTTGTTAAAAACAATCATTTGACAAACTAAATCGACCAAATGTCAAAAAATTGCAGTGTGACAGGGTCGAATTCAGCAACTCGATTTCACAAGAAAACAACTTGATTTCATGCAGTGTGACAAGGCTATTACAAAAAAAAACAACCATATACACATGATACATTCTTCTTCCATAGATAATCTGATGATAACGAAAAAAGAATAAAATTATAGAACATTTTTCGCGAAACTCCTGCCTTATCATTTCCTTATAGCCTTGTCACACAACATGCGAAATCTAACTGAAATGATATAAGGTCGATTTACACATGTCAGATCCCATACAAATTTGACATTGGAAATCGGCTATTATTAAATGCTAATGCTAACATGCTTTCAACAAAAAAACGTCATTGGATTTTACTGTTAAGTTTAAAACATATAGGAGCTACAAATGGAATGATAAATAAACATATCTCTTTTAATTAAGAATTTATTATTTCATATTTTATGAAAGTGTTGCCAATCAGATTTTGCTAAGCGCCGAAGCGCCTATATACGGGACGAAAAGAACACAGCTATTATATAACGAGTTAAGTGGAAGAATTTATATTTTAACTAACATTTTTTTCTAGTTTTCGTCGTAATTTACATTCGTGTTATATAATAAATCTTCATATGTAAATATATATTTATATAGTTATTCCTTTTTTAACTCCTATGAGGAGCATAGGGCCACTCATATGTAAATACTCCTTATAAATTGCCGCTTCTTCGATTTTTTTGTACTTTTTATACCAGCTGTCAGTTTGTGTGGAGTTTGATATCTATTGCTTTAGCCCTTTTTAGACTTACAAAATATTTGCGCAAAAAGCCTCTTTACATAAAGTTTGCACTACAATACCGGAGAATGTAATAGCCTTGTCACACTGCATACGAAATCTATCTGAAATGACATAATTTGTATGGGATCTGACATTTGTAAATCGACCTTATGTCAATTCAGCTAGATTTCGAATGCAGTCAAAAAATATTTTGTGTTGACTTTTTGGACTTAGCCTCGATAACCATAAATTTGACTTACACTGGATAATTATCCAAAATGTTTAACATAAAATTATTTTTTTCAAATTTGTTTTTATGCACACATTAAGGTGTTCGATTGGGCTTAGTAGCTTAAGATTAATAGACTTGATAATTTTCATACAAATTTTAAGGCAGTAAGCCCAATCGAACAGGCCTATTGATATTGTTATTTTAAAAAATATCTTTTTTATTTTGAGTGAAATTTTTATTTTCATTTAGGATTTGTTATCCTTCTTAAAAAAACGAAAAACAGCCCTATTAGAAAAAATTTCAGAAAAATGCGGAACCATTATTGGCTGTCTGGCAAGCCTGCAAAAAAACAAATATCGCCTCTGACTCATGTAGTTGGTGACGCAACATTTAATTTTTTTGTTACCAGCACACTACGAATCCAACCAATAAATAGAAGGTGGCGCGCCGCCTCTTCTTTTCAAGAAAAACGCAGCGCCGAAAAAAATTCAACTTTGTAAATCTTTTTTATATAGAGTTGACAGAAGTCATACATGTAAATGCTAAATTTCCCTCGTACATGTGTAAATTACACATGTGCTTCTTTTGTATAAATAACAACTAAGATTACTTGGTACACGCAAAGAAAACAATGCGAGAAATCATGCAAGAAAAGCGTACAATTTACCTAAGATTCTTAGGTGAAATACAACTTTAAAAGTTCTTTGGCAACTCATACAGAACACGTGGGTAATTTGGTACCAAAAAAAGACTGCCAGTTATACAAGAAAACTTGTATAAAATTACTTTGTATGTTTTGGCTGTATTTAAAAATAAAGAAATAAATTTACAAATTGATAGAACATAAGTAATCCAACGCCAGGTTTCATTTATCTAATTCGGAATGTTTTTTAAACTAAATTTAATAATATGAATTTTTATTATTTTTTTATTATTGATTTTGTATTTCCCACCCAAATAAAAACGATGATGACTTAATTTTTTTAGATTTTTGTTCTTCCGTCTGGAAACAAAAAACTTTTATTTTAAATATTATACTCATATGATATTAAGGTTTTTTCTTTGATGCTTCTGTTGTCTTTGGTGGGGTGCTGGTGTGGGCATCGACGTACAGATGAGGCTGATGATGCTGTTGTCTGTTGTAATGAGTTAACAGCAACAATACAGGTTTGTGGTTTCTGTTGTATATCGTTCTCAAACAACAGTATTTTGTTGATCAATATTGTTGTTGTTGCTGTGGTGGTGGTTGCTGCCGTGGATGAGTTGTTGTCATAACCCACATATTGTTTGTATGTTGCTGAAGCGCAACCACGGGCACCCCTGCAGTATGTGAACTGTCAATCATAGAAGGATTAAATTAATAATGACGAAAGAAACTTTTGGAAAAACCACGCAGCCACACTTACCTTCTTAAAATATCATTATCCAACTAACTAATTAATTTTACCAAAGAAACTTGTGTAAAAGCTACAATTTTCTAATTGGGAAAAAGAACATGGTGGAATTTTTTAAGGTACATAAGCACTGAACACCTACCAAGTAAACTTAGTATACAAAAGAAGCACATGTGTAATTTAGACATGTACGAGGGAAATTTAGCATTTACTTGCATGACTTCTGTCAACTCTATATATTTATCTTATACGTTAATGTCATGTACTAAATATGAAATAGCTTTATTTTAATAGCCTTGTCACACAGCATGCGAAATCTAATAATCAACGCTAAGAGAGTAGTAAGGTACTTTGTTGTTAAGCGAGTAAATTCCACACAAAAATTAAGTTAGTAAGCCCAATCGAACAGGCCTATTATTATTGTTTTAATGTATACATATATTGATAATATTATTAAAATACAATATTCTTCTACTAAAGTTTTTACTTTTCTGGTCTTATTTACTTGCAAAGGAGGTAACAGGAATAAAAAAATAAAAACTGATGTTGAAAATTTGTTCGATACTTTCATTCTTATCATTAAACCACAAAAAATTATTTGAATTGTCCTAAAGGTCCTCTTTCGTTTTTTACCAAAATATCGCGTTTCTAGGAATAAGGAAAACTACAAAAGTTGAAGAAAAATTATATCTTTCAAATATGTCTAGGCCTTTTAAACGCGAACTCTTTCAGAAAATGAAGAGTTTAGCTATGTCCGGAATGTACTTTCAGAATTTTACATTTTCAAGGCCCATGGCACTATTCAAGCTAACTTGGCACAAATCCCAAACTCTCAAATACCAACACGGTCATCCCAGGGGTGAAAATTCAGTACTTTAGTGCTTTTTTCACTACTTTTTCATCACCGAAATTACCTCAGTACCACCACGATATTCTCAGTACTTTTTATGCCCTGTTTACTTGTGGTAGATTATGTTATGTACCGTTCTTGTTACATCTTATTATAATTGCGTTATTAATGATGATTTAGTAAAATAAAAATCTTTGTTTGAATCTCATTATTCGAGGAATATGATTACCTATGAAGTTTTTGTAATTGAACTAATAATAATAATAAGTATGTAATGTATCCTTTCTATATTTAATGCAATAATAATCTTTCTAGTTTTGTTTTCGTATGCCATTAATAAAAACAAATATTTAGTACCATTTGGTGTAAAAAGTACTTTTTCAATATAGATTCAGTACCATTTCGCAATAGTTATTTTTCATCCCTTTGACATCCATATATAAATTGTAATAGATTGGTTTTATATTGTAATAGATCGGCAGCCATATTTGCTTTTCTCAATAGAAAGAGATAGTTAGATAATGAGAGAGCGAGTTACATATATCTGTATCTGTCTATGTTCTATGTTGGATGAAACCTTTCGTTCAGTTTTGATTAGTCGTCTTTTTGTTGTGGTTCAGTTCCTCTTCTTTCGTTCAGTTCCTCTTGTTTTTCGTTCAGCTTTCTTTCTCTTTTTCTCGTTCGCTGCTCGCGGCTCTCTCTTTCTTTCAAGAAAGAAATTCTTCTTCTTTCTAATTTTAATATATTTTATTTTATCCATACAAGAGGATAAAATTTTTGCAGTTGGCCGGAGTTTCGGGATTTTCGAAGATATTTAAGTTTCTTTGCCGCATAATCAATTTAATATAGACGAATATGTAAATATTGACTGTGTGTATCAAAAGCCGCTGTTTCCTTATACAACAAAAATGCGGTTGTCATTCTGACTTCGCCACTAATTTAATTTTTTCATCAAATTGTTCTCTTGCTGTTTTGGTGGTCGCCTAACATTCATACAAAGAAATTAAAAATTTCCGAATTGTTCTCGAGTTGGCGGCGTGTGGCGTTTGGTGAAAACTGCAATATTGGTTAAAGTAATTACCGAAAGGACATTGGCGTAAGAACCCTTATGATCCGGCTCAGTCGAGTGAAAATAATTGTACTTCATAGAGAACAGTGGAAAGTGGTTGTTTTGTAAGTTGCTCGGTCGCACCCTTAAGACGAGAGTTGAGAAACACAAAAAGTCTCAAGAAATCGAAGAACGAAAAGACTGTTTGAATTGAGTATGGCGGAACGTCCAAATAATTTGTTTGCAGGTGAGTCCCATGGAGCTTCTCTGGCAACAAGCGAAAATGACGAGACGTTGACTTTTCCAGGACGGCCACGTGCACCGCCAAATGAATTAAATCTAAATCCATTAGTACAACGCCACCCACCTTCATCATTGTCGTCAACGTCATCAGGCTCCGCATCGTCTACTAGCAGCATGGTGGTCGGAGCACTGCCTGTGAACATGCCGACCGAGAGAACTCGAGAGCGAATCAGACAGCAGGCTTGTGGCAAACTGCAAGTGGGGCCTAATGCAAATGACATTTATCAGTTCACTTCGGATGATTTGGAAGATCTTGGTGAAATAGGTCGTGGAGCATTTGGTGCTGTTAACAAAATGGTCTTTAAAAAGAATGACATGGTCATGGCTGTGAAACGTATCCGCTCCACTGTGGATGAAAAAGAACAGAAACAACTCCTCATGGATCTCGAAGTGGTGATGAAGTCAAATGACTGCAACTTCATTGTTCAATTCTATGGAGCACTATTCAAAGAGGGTGATTGTTGGATATGCATGGAACTCATGGATACATCGTTGGATAAATTCTACAAATACATTTTCGAACATAAGAATCAACGGATCCCCGAGTCCATATTAGCCAAGATAACCGTGGCCACCGTGCACGCTTTGAACTACCTCAAAGAGAACTTGAAGATTATTCACCGTGACGTAAAGCCCAGCAACATTCTTCTCCACAAACGAGGCGACATAAAGCTGTGTGATTTCGGTATTTCTGGTCAACTGGTTGATTCTATTGCCAAAACAAAAGATGCTGGTTGTAGACCTTACATGGCGGTAAGTACCAGTTTCAAACGTATAAAGAAACTGAAATAAAACAACGCTCCCCCTTCTCTCTCTATATATCTCTGTTCAGCCAGAACGAATTGATCCTGAACGTGCGAAGGGTTACGATGTAAGAAGTGATGTCTGGTCTTTGGGAATCACTCTTATGGAAGTTGCTACCGGTACATTTCCCTACCGCAAATGGGATTCAGTGTTTGAACAGCTGTGTCAAGTATGTAAACTATATTATGTCGGTATTTAAGATTAATACGTTCTCTCATATATAGGTTGTACAAGGAGATCCTCCACGACTTTATCAAGGCCAAGAATTTTCAACTGAATTTGTCGAGTTTGTGAATACTTGGTACGTATGCTAACAAACATATTCTGTAATAATATTAGTATAACATTAAGACAGAAATGTGCATTGAAGCACATATAGCGACTACTTCCAGTTGATATCGCTGTTGTATGCGTCAGATGCGAATCTGATGACTTTTCAAATTCATAGTAACTTGCTAATTACAAACAGTAATAACAATTAAATACATCTTCTAACATTTAAACCATTTGTATAAATAGTGAAAATATGAGGAATACCAGCTAAAAATTTATCCAGTTTCGTAAAACAAAAGACCAACATTCACTGTATTTTTATAATGATGGTTTTACAGAAGAGTTTCAAATATATAGTGAGCATTATTTAACAAAAAATTTAAATGCTTCAAAGACAAACATGTTGCTCTATTTATTTTGGCTGAGGTGAAACTTTTTGTGAAATTTACCTGTTTCTTAAATCGAGTGTTCGTTAAATTGGGAAACCACTGTATATAGTCACCTGTAAAAGGACATAACAACAAAAAATTGCAAATCGAGTTTTGTATTGATCACGATATATTTAACTAAAATACACGATATGACAAAATTTTAGGCTTCTGCGCAAAGAAAAACGATTTTAGAACAAATATCTACAAATATATTCTTTATCTTACAATTAAATTGAAATGACAACTATGTAATCTGAAAAAATTATAGGCAACAATTGAACGTTTTTCTCCTGAAAATGGGGTTTCGTCACTTTAGATTTCAGGTGACGATATATTTTAATTTGTTCTATTATTCTTTTGGCGGTAAAGCAAAAACAACCCTATTACATGAAGTAGTTTCCATAGTTATATCCAGTATGCTACGTTTTTATTCCTACAACAACACTTTTTGTAATCATTCATTTCACATAAATTAAAGAATCGTGTTTCAAATTCTGATTTTTCCCAAGTGACTAGACAAAACTTTTCGGCCTTAATTTTGTGTATACACGCTGAGATAAGACAAATTCAATTGATGATCGTGTAGAATCATTGATTACGTTGCTTTGCGAACCACAGAATGGTTTGTATCTCTGTGACTTCAGTTATTAAGAAGACTACATGACAAGGACCTACAGGACAATTCTTTGCTTCAGACAATAGTCGAGTTTTTTATTTTTAAATCTTGATAACCTCAAATGATCTTGCACACACATAAAATGCTTGTTTAATTTTTCCGCTTACTATATTGCAGCCTAATTAAAAATGAAAGTGAACGTCCTAAATACGACCGTCTTCTACAAATGCCTTTCATCTTGCGTGGTGAACGCAGCAATACTGATGTAGCAGCCTATGTCACAGACATCTTGGAGGCCATGGAAAATGACGGGATAACACAGTTCACCACGAATCAGCCGGCCGAAAGTTAATGGACACGCACGCAACACACAAAGTCCCCTTAATACGAAAATAAGCATTACAAACTAAGAAAACAATCTTTTAGGAAAAGAAATTACACAATACATACACTGTTGTCTACTTGATAGGAGGTAAGATTTATGTTGTTAGAACACAATGAAGATTTCGTAGTGTAGTTTTTAAATTGGAAAAATGAATTAAGAAAAATTATGTAAAATTAAAAACCTTTGCTGGAAGGCTTACATTTAGAAAATAGACTTTAAAAAGGTCACAAATTACAAAAAAAGCTTAAAGTTAGAAATTATTTGCCTTGTATTTTTTAAAATAATGTGTAAAAATGTCATAAAAACATATTGATTTAAGTTGCATTTTCTCAAAAAAAAACATAATAGTTTGGAATACAAATGAATAATAATAACATGAACACCAATTTTAAAATCATTATCAATTACGCCGAAAAAATCCAAAAGAAAACAAAAGGACGATTCGCACATCGCTCAATAAAATAAACACAATTAATGAAATATAACGCTTTTATATACATAAATACAATTCTCAAACACATACACTTATGCATTTCATCCGAACCCCTCCAAGGCATTTATTTTTTTTTGTGTGCGTGTGAAGAATCGGCTCGAGTTTAATTTAATTGTACTGATGGCTTTAACTCAGGTTGTCCCTAATATTTCACAGCCAGTCGACGGCGATAGTGATATCATATGACAGTTACGGAAACGATGTACCCGTTTCTTTGTCTTGTAAGTGTAAGGCTGTACAAGTCACATAGTTTTGAGTTTTGTGAAGTGAATTGCTTTGATCCTTTACGACATAATATTAGAAGCTTAAACCAGAAGCAAACAACACAAGTCCCATATTGAAAGCAATCACCTGCATGCGTCCAATTTTTGATAAAATAAAACAGAATAAAAAATAAAACAATAGTCATACTATTACCACAGTTTGCCATTAATGATGTAAACGCTTTTATATTCACGACAGACACAAAAGTAAAACATAAATATTGTTAAATTTATATTCATACAATAACAACATTTTGTAGCAATTTGTAGTACTGGTAGTTGAATAGCCATAAGAAAATCAATTAGTAATAATGAAATAAAGTGAATATAAAAACTGAAGTGGTGACGTTATTTTTTACCAGCACCAACCAAACGTTTTCAGCATTCTGAGCGAGCATTAAGCGATTGCATACGAGTGTGTATGTAAATCGTAATCATGCTAATCATATTTGTTTGACAATAAGAACTTGGATTGTCGCGACGTTTGCTTCTACCCCAAATTGATCGCTCAATCTTTGCCTTGTTTGAGTCCTTTCGTAGTAGTATGTACTTGCTGTCTGTCACTTATTTTGGCTTCCAACATGAAATCCTAATTTTGTTGTCTCTCGTCACACTAACAATCTTATCCGTAGTATTAAAAAAAATCTAAATTCTAATAAGTCAATAACTGCTCGTCCAACATATTAGGTACACACACACATACACGCATATACTGTGAAGGTAGTACATACACACACATATGTATGTATGTCTGTATGTAAATGATATACATACATATTTGCACCAATTTTACTACCAACAAAACTGCATGAATTTTTAATTGAAATGAATCACATATATATACATAATACATTTTTAACTACTTAACATGAAATAAGTCAATAAAAGTCTTGAATAGAATTAAAACACGCATAAACATGTCTTTTTAATTTCCCATCGCATGATAATAAGGTGTCTGCCTCATCATCAACTTAAGATGCAAAGTAAAATCAAAGATTTGACTTTGCATTTGCAAATTTAAATATGGAGCCAATTGCAATATCAATGCCCTAAACATGTACGGCAATATTGGTCGAAGGTTTATGAAACAAATGTTCAATGTAAAAGGACCCTCCTTGAACGATAGTATTTTCGTTTCGTAAGAATTTTCCGAAGGCGCAATTTCTTTGGGTCACGGCATTCGATTTACGGAGCTTTGCTAATGACAAACATTATATAAGTATGTATAAGACCGCAGGCAGGATGGCTTCATACATTTGAGTGCATACAGTGCTCGTGAAGCGATGAAACTTGGCACCGAACATTTTCTTAACTTAATTAAGAAAAATATGAAGTTTCATCAAAATCGATCACGCACTTCAAATTAATTTTTCATATTTTTTTCCGTTCCAAATGTCTTAAAATTTACTCAAAATGAACTTTTCATAGAAAATTCTTTGTTTTGGTCCGAATGTCTAGAGTTTGTTCAGCGATTGGCGCAAGTTGGTGTTTTTTTTTGATAAATTTAAAGAATATAAAGCTGAGTTTTTGTCCAAGGAAAACTGCAAACATTGAATTTTATCATATCATATCTACGAAACTACATATCCATTCCAAATAACTTTTTAATTGAAAAGAACGTGTTGGTATGTTCTGACTTCCACGTTAGTTTCAAACCTCAGATTTTTTCGTGTTTTTAAATCTGAGATACGGCTTCAAAACATCTAGATATTTTAACAAATCTCTTCATTTACACGACCTAAGTATAATTCAAGTAGATTTTCTTATATTTTTATTTGCTGGTTAACAATATTCTGAAGTGTACTAATCATAGAAGCAATAAATAAAAATATTGCAATTAAATGTTTCTGCTAATCTCTACTTTCAAAAACTAATTATACTAAAGACTAAAGTACAAAAAATAAACAGTGTTTGCAGTAGTATTCGCTAAACGTTCGGTTTTCCTCTTAATATCTGCTACCAAGAGAAATAGCGTACAAATATATAACGAAGCCCCTCATTTACGCCAAAGAACGGCGTTGTATAAGCGCAGCGTCTTAAAGTGAAATGAAAGAGGATTATAACAAATGGAATTGCACTTCTCATAGAGTTATATCTGCAGATGAATTGAGTTCCCTGGGCTGCAATTTACAAAGCGGATAGTCGCACAATTTCAGTGAAATCGTCCCTTTTATCGCCAAATCCTTCATTTGTGCTTCGGTGTGCACGCGGAAATTACGAAATATTTTCGCGATCATGATCTTCATCAGCATCACGGCATATCGGTATCCAATGCACATACGGAGACCCTTCGTGAAGGGTACAAATGCAAAAGGATGCCGTTGATTCGACGCTCCAAAATGTCTATCTGGGTCGAAGGAACGAGCATATGGACCCCAGACTTGTTCACTGCGATGCATATTGAATATGTCGATGGCAATTTGTGTACCCTCTGGCACAACGGGGCCGTTGCGTAAACGAAAATCGGCGGAAACGCGTCGCAGTACCATGGGCACAGGAGCAAAGAGTCGCATGGCTTCATTAATCACCATTTCTGTATATGTCATGCGTTCGAGGTGCTCAAAAGTCACATCATCCAAAATTACCTGGCTTTGACCACCAGCAGCATCAGCGGTGTCCGTGGCATCGGGGAAAAGTTCAGCTAATTCATTGTACAGTTTGTCCTGATACTCGGGATGCATGGCGAGACACAAACATGCAAAATAAAGAGCAGTAGAGGTGGTTTCAAAAGTCTGTCAGGATCGTGGGAATAAATCATTATATCAAAATGAAATATTTTCTATTGTACATACCGCTGCCACTATGACATTAGCTTCATCTCTAACATCCTGCCATGTCAGTTGCCCACCTTGAATGTGGCTACGCACGTGTTCCACAAACACAAGTGACTCTGGTTTTCTAATGTCTTCATCATCATCATCTTCTTCGTGCTCATCAACAGTTGATTTGTCGTCGTCGTGGTCGTCATTGGAATGCTGATCACTGTCCATAACATGCTGCTGGGTCTCAGTCTGTTTCTCGCACTGCAAAAGCTGTCGAATAGAACAATCATAATGTATTGTCGACCACAATGACATGGACATGACCCATGACGACCACCATGGGACAATAAACTCATTCTTACATTTTCCACAAACCTGTGTAGAACACCGCTGACTTTTTGCTGGCATTTAAATAACGCTGAATGGCGATATGTGACATCCGGATATAGCCATGGTGAGAGCATTCTCTTGACGCATGTTTCCGTAATGCTGTCCAGAGAATAATAGAACAAACAAAAATCTTATTTATTCATTTACGAGAAATTAGATGTTGCTAACTATGTATGTATGTATATTCGAACTATAGAAAATCAAAGTAAATCTCGAATAGTTTCACCTTCACTTAAATTACAGTTGGTTTATAAATAACAAATGTATAGAGGGACAAATACATTGTAGCCATTATTTTTGAAATATAAATATATAGTAATCTGGAATGCAAAAGGGCGGAACATCACAAAAGCCCAAAGCTGAGTTTTTAATTACACCAACATACACATCCTCATAAAAATTTAGCCTTTCATGGCCAAATGTGACGTCTTTTTTAACGAAATTAAAAAGTCAAATTCGTTTGATAGACTTAATGCTTTCCTTATTACAATCACAGTGGTTTTCATATAATTATTTTTTTTCTCTTCCTCTAAAATTTTGATCTCTTTGCATCTCATGTGACAATATGTAAAACATATGCCTTATGAAATATATAAAAATTGGGAATATTTATCAAAGTGACCCTCACTTGTTAGAGAGCACACTATTCAGCATGTAGTGCTTTAGAAAGTAGTTGTGTTTATTTTTAGAAGTGGCTCCATCAATTAGTCTTTCCTTTTTATTCTCAACTATCGATAAAAAGGAATACGAAAAAATTTGCGATGTCTTGCAAAAAGATCTCAAGTCACATAATTGATTTAAAATTGAACTACAAAACTATTTTAAATAGACATGGGATATATGACTTTTGGAACACTTTTGCTTCATTAGGATATGTATAGTACGAAATTTTACTAAAATTGGAGTTTTCAAAAATTCTATCGACCATTTTTGGTCGATATAAGGACAACCAGCCTGTTTTTTTTGTATCTACGGTCTATCTACTACAACATCTACTGTTGTTTAGTCCTTAAGGCGCAGGTCAGCCTAAATTGTCTGTCCAAAGACACCGTTATATGAATCCCTGGGCATAGGGACATTTGTGTTTGCGAGGATTGGGTCTAGATTGAGAAACCTCATTTCCACCTCTATTGTTGAAATTGGTATCGTCATGAACTAATGAAGCTAATTTCAGGTCGATACTTTCTCGTCACAAAAGACGTGCTGACGGGGCGGGCCAATGACTCCTTGGAAAAACTGGGTTATGAATGAAGCTGTATTTTTTTGTAAGCGTGTTAACATGTTGATACATTTCCCAAGTAAATTCGTCAAATGGAAAAATTAAAAAAATAAAAACCTTTCTATAATATTATAATTCTACCTATAATATTTGGAAATCTGTCCGCCAACTAACTTTTGTGTAGATTTAACTACGTTTGCTGGGTAGTTGGACAATTTTTTGGCATTATGGTCAACATTGGTCAAATTTGACAAAAAACTTTTAATTGTCCAAAAGAATATTTCAAAATGAAGGTAAAACTCGGCCAAAGGAAACTGACCATGTTATAAATTGTCTACATGCTCATCCACAGCAAAAACTTGTTAAGTACAACGAAATAACACCAGTAATATCAATTAATCAGAAGCCATTATCTATCTGCAATTCCAGGCAATGGCTTCTCAGTACCCTCACGATTACTTATAATTAAACAATAATTAATTCGTAAGTGTGGCTATAAGTAGATTTTTCAACTTCTTGTTATGGCTGCCAGTAAGTGCTTGCCTCCAACAACATCTCCATAGAAAAATTATTCGATGGGTAATTTGTGGCGAATAATTTTACTTGTTGCTTATCGCAAAGGCTATTTTTGATATGATCGTTATTGCTGGGAAGGTATTCTTTTCGAGGCCGAAAGCCAAGAAAAATTCTCACATCAAATGTTTGTTATCACTAATTGCCCTTTGCAGTATTTTATTTCACGCACTGATAATTAAGATAACATTGAATTTACAAATCGATATTTTATATTTTCCTTTTTAATAAGCAGACTTTCGAACTTATTTTTAAAAATCTTTCGTACAATTTTTTTTGAAATTAATATTAGCTTATTTATCGTTGCGTAAATAAAAACGCAGCAAATGTTAATTTATTAATTAATTTTTAAATTCTTCAAAATTAAGAATTTAAAAAATTCCACTACGTGCGTAATTTTCATTGTGTTAATTTACATACATACATACATATATGTAAACATACAGTTGAGTACTGTTATAAAGCACAACAACAAAGGAACCGATGATTTCAATTTATCATATGTGTATATATATGTATGGGGTTAGGTAGGTATGTGTGCATTAATGTCGGCCATGATTTACCCATTATACGATTCAAATATCGCGGTGGAACCATCGTTCTGGAAATTCATCCTTTTACCCATTGTTGTCTCTGCAGACAAACACAAATACAGATGCGTGCATACATACCAATAATCAATAATCGAATGACGTTGGTCCACGGAGCAGCGCGGTTCGTGGGGAAGGTGGCCAAAAAGAAAAGAGCAAAATGATAATGAAGTCACTCAAGACATTTCAAATGGTTTTTTAAATGAAACGGACAATAAAAGCAATCAATTGTGTACAATTGGTAGCTTTTACTTTTGTGTGAGTGTTTGTCCAAACATACTTACGGCATGCCACCTCCAAAACACTCTTCTTCAGCAGTTCATAAATCTCCAGCGATTGACCCTGAGCCATCAGCAGCTTACTGACGAGTGCGTTGGCTTCCTGATTGAATACCGGCAAGAAACCTCGGATGGCCTTGCGACCGAAAGCTGGATTCAGTAGGCGCCTGTGCTTATTCCAACGCGGTGCTGTTTGTTTGGGCAATTGAAAGAATCGCAATTAAATTTCAATGTCGAGTGCCACACTCAGGCTAGTCCGTCTGCCTGCCTGTCGCTTTGGGACAAATTAACTTACAGCTGGAAGTGAATAGGCCATCTCCTATGGCCCTGGCCATGAAACGATACAAATCGCCTTTGTTTGTGCAACATGGTGAATTGAAAACGTTTTCAATTGTTTCCGGATCATTAACGTACAGAAAGCATTTGGTGCCCATCCACGTTATGAATGGCGTCTTGTACTCCTTTGTTATTTTCTCCATATACTGTAGGAATTCTAAATGGAACACAGCATACACCCACACAACAACAACAATGTTCTTTTGATTGCTATTTCACTTGTACGTAAGTATTTGTTCGTCGTATACTCACTCTCAGGTTTCATCATTTGAAAGCCCAACCCCACAAATGGAAGGCCCCAGGGGCCTGGCAACTGCAGGAATATCTTGTAGAATCTACGCCTGGACCACAGAACACCGATCCATAACAGGGCGAGTGTCGTGGCCAATAACACCGTTGTGGCCGACATGACTTTCAGTTGGTCTGACAATTTACAACTTGGTTTGCCAACACCTCGACTCCGACTGATGTAAGTGCTCGGTGAGCCCTTCCTTCAAATATAGACGTCTTCCCACCATCATCACCAGCTCACGTCTGAAACCGCTGCCAATTGTCAATGAAGGTGACGTACATACACTTCTATTGCACGAACATGTGTCAGCCAGTACTTTGTCATTCATTCATTGTCTCCGCTCTGCTCCTAACGCATGATAAATTAGGCAATTTGTAATCCTCAGATAATGTGCCTGAAATGCATTTGTTAGCTGTCCGAGTGTCTAACCACCATTGAAAGCTTTTGTTGGATACTCGTTGCACATGCTCTCTAGCCGCAATATATTAATTCAAGCTTTCATTTACGTATATATGTATGTTATATATGTTATTACAGCTGACAAAATGGCCGCCAGTTAAAAAAGTGATGCCAACTTAAAGTTCTATACCCCAATAAAAAACACCCTTTATATGCCAGTCGAATTTGAAAAAACGCACTTTTCAACTTATACGCGTATCAATTAATCCCTCACTTCATGACTGCGAATCACAATTTTAGCCCATCGGAACAAGTTTCATGTAAACTCATTAGCTAGGTAAATTTCTTAAGTTTAACGGAACTTAATTATTTATACCAGTAAAACAGATCTATTTGTTTTTAATTTGGCATTTGATAATGTTTTTTATAATCACTTTAAGTGTACTAAATATGGCGGGTTTTGCCACGCCCCTTACAGTACCTCCCACACAAATCACGCAAAACTACGTAAAATTTAAACTTATATTCTCTATACTGCTGTGAAATTTGATGTTTGGCAATGCTTTTACAGAGGTTACCTTTACTTGGAATATGGCCGATATTGTCACACCGCTTCTGGTACCTCCCACAATAAGTGCATAAGCCTTGGTCAAAATAAAACATCCATACGGGTAGACAAAATAATTTGAAATTTAATATTTGAAAATGTGTTTATAATCACTTTAAACATAACAAATATTTAAGCTTTCAGCCACGCCCCTTATTATACCTCCCACACAATTATCTATCTATCTAGGTAAATTAAATTTATAACTCATTTACCGGTGCCTGAAATCCAAAATGTATGTCCTTCCATACAACGCTTCTCTGAGAGTGATGGTATATATACGTCGGTTTAGCCGATTGACATTTTCTTACTTGTTTTGTTGGATGTATTTGTATACACTCCACGAGAGTATTATGTCTTTGTGCATTTGTTTGTAACACCCAAAAGAAAACGATCAATCAATCACTTTCGGAGTCGATTTAGCACAAGTTTTGGCACAAGTAAGTTTTGTAGATCAAGGACGAACGCTATTTATTTTGAGGCAAATCGGTTCATATCCTAGATATAGATATAGCCCCCAAACAAATGTCGCTCCCGATTTGACTTTTTCCACTCTAGAAACCACATATTGTGCCCGATTTTCTTTAAATTCTGCACAACATCTTATAATCTAACTAGAAACACTTATACTTAAAGCCGTTAAGATCGGTTCAGATTTAGATATAGCCCCCGTACAAATGTAACTCCCAATTTAAGTTTTTCCGCTTTAGAAACCACATATTGTACGCGATTTTCTTTAAATTTGGCACAACATCTTATAATCCTAACTAAAAGCACCTATGGTGAAAGTGAGTAAGATCGGTTCAGAGTTAAATATAGCCCCAATACAAATGTTGCTCCCAAATATTTAACCGATTTTGGCCAAACTTTATATACATGGTGAAAGCGTGTCACATCGTTCCATGTTTCAATATACCCCCACGCAGATGTCCTTTCAGATTTAACATTTTTTGTCAAACACATACATTTGCAGGATACACAAATAATAAATAATAAAATTATAATAGGATTGAAAGTGGAGTGTATCATATAGTCGGCTCCATTCGGCTTTAGCCTTTCCTTCCTTGTTCTTCTATGTAACTATTTTCTGCTCCACCAGCTTGACATGGGTTAATATCAGGTGTGTATGGTATATGTAAATTACATTCCAAAAACCTTATCCATTCATTTCTATTCATTTCTATTGCTTGTTTAGCTCCACATGAGTAGCATGCTTGGATGATGATGTACAGGACGATACAGCATTGCAAACTTTACCGTCAATCATAAAAAAGATCATATTTGCTGTAAGCTGAAATTGTTTACCATCTGCAAGTATAGTGGTTGGTGTAATTTGAGATATTTGTTCTGGACTGATTATCGCCATTATCATTTAGGGAGCACATTTGGATCGGTAGCATTGATACACTGAACATACTATCATCAGAGCCATGTTCGTCCATTTACTTTTGTCGATAATTAACTTATTATTTAGTTTTTTTAACGTTTGATAAGTTCTAAGAATCCCTTCTAGTCCTGCATTTTGGGCTGGCGGCATCATTGGGCCATGTACTGACCGGGTTAATCGGATGAGATACTGCCGAGCCAGTCGTGGTAGTCATATGAATGCTATTGTGTTCCATTATTAAATGACAAAGTTCAACCTTTCCAATAAAACCAGAAATTATAAATGTTTTGTTGGTTTAAAGCGACTACGGCGTGTTGCTATCTCAAATATCAAATATGTATAAAATGCTATCAAATAATTTGTGAATATTGTTTATTCTGTATGCTTGCTTGTATGTTGTAGGTACGATTTATTTTATGGAAGCATTATTGTCGATTTAACGTAAGCTAGTTTGTAAGCTATAGCCATACACACATTGACCATATACGTATTTCATTGTCCCTTGTAGGGACAAATCATCAGTGATCCTTCTTCTTGGAGATGCATTTGTTTATTGATCCTTTAGTACATCCCTTTCACCCCATTTTAGTCACCATCAAGTTATGATCATGCTGCCGTGCGGAGTATGGAACGTCCGCCATTTTCAAGCATTTTTAAAAGAATAATTTGTGATTCGAAGTTTTAAGTGCAATTTTGTATTGTAAACTAGTTTGCTATCAATAAAAGTGTTGTAAAAATAATCCTTAGTAATCGTTTTTAAGTAAGTAAAGTTAGTGTTAGCCAAAGGTTCTATCTGTCAATTTGTGTGGAATTTGACAGACATAACGATATAGCTGTCGGTGAGCACTAACTAAACTAAATTTTGAATGAGGAAAAAATCTATTATTTTGTCCACGTTCAATTTATTTTATTTTCGGTAAACGAGTGGAAACTTCTAGCCTTTTCGCACTGACGGCGAAATCGAGCCGATTTCAATTGTCAAATTTCAAGAGATTTCGATATTTGAAATCGAGTTAAGCTCGATTTTGCTGGCAAAATGGAAATACTATTTTCGGTGCAAGTGTTAGTGCTGCGTAATTCATATTCCAATGCTTTGCCTTCCTTTTTCCACCCACAATGTGAAGTTAATTGTGCGGAGAAAGTTGTTGAGACCAACATGATTATTGCGTAATTAATTATGGTATAATAATTTGATTGTTTATGTATATGTACATATTTGCATGTGTACACTATACATATGTGTGTATGTATGTTCCAAAAGTAAGTTTCCCCTCTTGAACGCGGAACTTTTATAATTCAATATCGATTACATCAACATTAACTAATTCGATTGAGCCAATTAACCTCAAGTACGAGTAACAATATATTCATTTTACCGACAATCAAGAAAAAATGGGTTTTATGACTATTCTTTGGACGTACACAACGTCCAATTTCCATTTTAGATTTATGTCTCCCTTGAGGCGGTCAAATTACACAACCGTGGCAGGTGTAGTAATAACAGGAATACAGAAAAAATGTTCATTACGTAGCGATTTTGGACTTTCCGCAGAATAGTAGAGGTCAACTCTATATAGTTCATATAAATTTAACGAATATGGTAAATTATGGTAATTTTCCGGCAGATATTCCGAGTAAAGTAAATATAACATGATCTGGAAAATTTTACCAAGTTCCAATGACAAATACAGATTAATAAGGTAATAGGATGGATCGGACGGACATTTGAAGGTGGCCTATAACAACACTTGGGCCTGTGCTAAAACATGGTCCTTTTAGTGCTCATTCACGTTAGGTATTCCTAGTTGAAATATATCATGATCTGCAAAATTTGATCAAGATCCGATGTAAGATGTAGTTTCTAGAGCTGTAATTGAGTAGAATGGGGACCCATTTGGGTTATACCAAAGTATGGAAAATATATTTGACTTTCATAGTATGTATTCTTAGATAAAATATAATATAATCTGCAAAATGTTGTTTTATTTTCCCAATATTTCGGTTGCCTTCGTCAACCATCATCAGGGGATAAACACCAAACAAATTGTATATATACAATTTATAACAAATATTCACTTTGAATATCACGAAAAATTCAATAATAATTAAATTAAAAATTAATAGGCGTCGTCCTATTGTCTGCACAAATTATTGTCTACTAAAAGTATCTTTGTCGGCTGTATTTTTGTATTATATGTCGATAGGCTTTCGCGCAATTCTCTGTGTCTGTTTTGTAATTCATCCTCATCCTGATGATGGTTGACGAAGGCAACCGAAATATTGGGAAAATAAATAATAAAACAACACCACCAGTTTTTTCATGGCCTCAAGCTGAGTTAATCGACAAGAAAATTTAACAAAATAATAATACATAAATAAATCAACTGCAAAATTTTAAAAACTTCCAATGTAAAATGTGGATCCTGGAGGGTAATAATAAAAATGGGGACCATTTGTAAGGGCGCTACATTAAAAAGTGGGCCCTTATAAATCACTCTCAAATTATGTATTCTTTATTGAAATATAACATGATCTGCAAAATTGTATCGAGATCCAATGCTCGATGTGGGTTCTAGAGTGATAATAGTGTAATCCGGGGGCTGTACCAAAACATTGAACTATATAGCTGGCTTTCAAAATAGGTGTTTCTAGTCTAAATGTAACATTGTGAGGAAAATTTGATCAAGATCTGATGTAAAACGTGCATGTGGATATTTGTATGGAGGCTATATATAAATCTGAACCGATTTCCTCCAAATTTAATACCAATCGTTCTTGGCCACAAAAATAACTTGCGACCTCGCTCAACAAGAACGAGGATAAAATCATGTAAAAATCGCCGTACAACAACAATGGTGGCGGCTTATTTTCAGCCATTAGAAAAAAGTAATAGCAATAGTTATATAAGGCGAATCGTTTAATCTAACTTAGTGCCTAGACCAATAATAGCTCTATCCTATACATTTTGTAGAGCTCGACCAATTGGTTAATATCAAACCAGTCGATTTCAATATTTTTGTATGTAAGACTTAAATTTTGAATTGATATTAATCAATCGAATGTTTACTTCTACTAGTTCTATGTGGTTCGTTAATTTTCCGAACAAATATTTGTCCAAAAATGTTTCGAGTAAATTTAATCGGTGTGTTATTATTTGCATACTTTTTATAATATTATGTAAATAGTGCATATTTCCATCTGCTCACGGTAGATCTCTTACTCTTATTTTGCACTAACCAAAATAAAATTACAGCAGAATAATTTTATTATTTATTTTCATTATTTTTGATAATAAATAATAAATATTGAATAACTAAACATTAAAATATATCCAAATAAAGGTCAAATAAATAATCCAATCATCCACAACTAGTTTTGCAAAAATAAATTGGATTTGAAACTTCAATCGCCAATCGGGTGCCGCACTCTCGTACAAAAAAGTTTGGCATTCCCATAACCAGCTATTGTTCATTACACCCTAAGGCATATGTGTGTTTGCACAGTCGACTTTTTGAAGCCTTAAGAAAATTTTCACAAATTAAAAAGCATTATTACCACACAAATTGCCTAATTCTCAACTTTGAAAGAACTGAATACGCTCGGCTCATCCTGTGTATAGACTAGATATTATCAATGAAGTAGATAGACGTACACACCACATGCTGATCATACATACGCACATCTTTAGTGAGTATATTTTTTATACTTCAATACGAGATGAATATACAGCATCTAGCAATTGAATTACAATCGATGGCTAAGTTTGAGAACTATGTAGAAAGACTTTAAAACACCATTATTATTTGATTTGAATTGGGTTATGGTCCTGGCTCAATATCTTTTCGCATCGATTATTTATAGAATGCAAATTTATTTACAAATGGCATGGTGACATTTTTTACTCGGTTGCACCCTACCTCTATCATGATTTCTGGCCCTTCTTTAGGAGGCTTGTGGTTCTAATTCGTTTGGTAAGCTTTATTGACGTAAAGAGTTCCGCTATTGTATTGAAAAACGTTGCGAAGCGATTTAAAACAAGTAAAAAGACGTTAAGTTCGGTCGGGCCGAATCTTATATACCCTCTACCACGGAGTGTATTCCACGGTATTATCGGTATATTAGAGGCTGTCGACATTACATAGAAGTGCACTACCATATCAGGAAAATTGTCTACTATATATAAATATTAATATAGTTATTAGTTAGAAATCTTGAAGAGGACACATATTATTAGGTAGAAACAATTTCCCTCAAGCCCGATTTGCAATTTCTTGATTCCATCTACAGCCTAATATGGTACAGATACCATATTGATAGGAAACGTTCTAATATAGAAGATCCAATATGTGTCAGAGTGAAATATACACCTACATACATTTCATAATTTTAGCTATAGCCATTTGCTTGACACTTCTTTCACTCATTTTTCCATGTTGACCCTAAGAAACAATTTAGAACAATTCGTACCTCTTATTTTCCGCGTCTTCGTAGACAGACGAGTGCAAATACTGAATATCATGATTCTAGCTACAGCCGTTTGACTGTAGCCAAATTTAATTCCATTTAGATCCTGATGCTACGAATATCGGAAGATTTCTTTATTATTCGCGTTACAGGAGTCAGATAAGTGTACGCATCGATTTTCATTATTAAAGCTGCAGCCGTTTGGTTGGTACCATTTTTATCCCCATTCGCCCAATTTTCCGGCTAAAAGTACAAATTTCGAAAAATTCATCTTTATTTCGAATTTTCACAGTCAGATGAATGTAGATACCGAATTTCATGATTTCAACTTCAGCGATTTGGTAGGTACCATTTTTATACCTCTTTTCCAATTGCATCCCTTATAGTACGAATCCCTCCATTTTACGTATCTACTTAATTAGAGGGATGTACATTCCATACTTTATGTCTCTAGCTATTGTCTTATCATTGGTACCATTTTTATCCCTTTTTGTCCCATTTCGCCCGCTAAAACGCAACAAATTTCAAGTACATACAAAGCATAACTTTAATGATAGTACTTAAATGTTGTAAATATTAGGGAGTATTTTCAGTCCTTGTTCGGGAAAAAATTTCCATCTGGGCCGATTTCGCCCACTTTCAATCCCAACCGATCTGCAACCATAAGACACATTTAGGGAAAATTTGAACCTACTAGCTCATTTCGTTCGGCTGCTATCGTGCTTTCAACAGACAGACGGATTAGTGTTAGAATTTTACCAGAATATATATACTTTATCTCCATAAATATTCTCCGATGAATATTTACCCCCATCCTTAGGTGGAGGGTATACAAAAAAAATTTGGAATACTTCGACAAAATTGGATAGTAAATACGAACGGTACTGGACGAATTCGGCACAAAGGGAAATTTTTTTCCCTCACAAGGACTAAAAATACCCATAATAACCCCTAATATTTTAGAGTATTTAAGCATATTTTTTCAATATGTCTGCTTGTACTTACTTGATATTGGATATGCGCATTCCCCCTATAACAAAATCGTTCACCATAAAGTGATTTTTATTCGTAGGGGTTGAAATGGGGGTAAAATGGTACATATTAAACGACAAGAGCTTGAAATATGAAATTCGGTGTGTACATTCCTCTAATTGAGTAGATACATAATATAAAAGTATTTTTTTCCAAATTCGTACTTTTAAGGGGTAAAAATGGAATAGAGGGATACAAGTGGTACCAACCAAACGGCTGCACCTAGAATAATGAAAATCGGTGTATAGATTCCTCTGATTGACACGAAAAATAAGAGGTTTTTTTCCAAATTCGTGCTTTCAAGGGATACAATGAGTACAGAGGGATAAAAATAGTACCAACTAAACGACTACAACTAGAATTATGAAATTCGGTGTAGACACTTAAAATAAAGAGATTTCAGAAAGTCGTACTCTTAAGGGGGTAAACTAGGAAAAAGGCGATAAAAATGGTACCAACTAAATGACCGCATCTAGAATCATGGAATTCGGTGTATACATTCCTCTGACTGCATAGACACGCAAAATAAAAAGATTTTTCCAAGTTCGTAGTTTTTACTTTTACGGCAAAAGTTGGTTGAATGGATTTTCAAAATTTGTACTTTTGGAATTAAAATAGAATGGAAATACAACCAACTGTAGCACCCACTATCTACCAATATTTATGGTATTTAAGCTTTTTGAAAGTATAAATATAAAAATATTTATTTTTTTGAATTGACTTGAAGTATTATTATTTTGATATGTAAACGTATTTGTAGCCTTGCCTTATAAGCGTGGTTTGAAATAATAAAACTATTATATTTATTTATAAAATTATTTTTCAATATTTGTTTGGCTGTATTAAAAAATTATATTTTCCTGTAATATTACTGCACTTCTACGAAAATCAAATTCAATTATAAAACAAAGAAGTGGGACAACATGCCACGCCGACAACCAGTTGGTCAATTAACCAACTTGCTCAAGTTCCATAATAAATTAAATTGTGATGTCGTGTCATTTTCCCATTCAACATATCCCATAGATAAAGAATGATTCAACATATCTCAAGATTTGCCACTGTGAAGCGGGTTAGATGAGAATACTGACGCTGGACATGGGCCAGAACAAACATTTACTATAGCTGTTCACAAAATTACATTAATTATAAGAAACTTTCGTCGCATCAACGACACCCTTTCGTTGGTTCACTTCTAATGACAAGTTTCGTTAATACCACCAGGGATTTTCTATCAGTAAAGGTTCGATTGTAATTCAATCGCTGGATACTGCACATACGAGACACATTTGGAATTTATTGGGGACACATGTCGTATCGTTCGCTTTGTTTGCTCACTTGGCTAACAAAGACACGCACAAGTCCTCACTCGGAAAGTTTTCCATCATCCATTGGTGAAAACAATGTGATATAATGTTGCGTAAAGCCACTTAAGGGTCTAATAGCACTGAGTTGACACCAACGGCCATATTGTGTATAAACAACTTAACTTAATTTTGGCTAAATTGAAAAGTTTTGACAACGACAAGTCCACGCCAAATAACAAATGCTATTTACCACTATAAATGTGCCGCGTTGGCGAAAGACTGAACTTGTCAAACTTTGTAAATAATAAATTGCATGTGGCGATATATGTATGAAGGAATCTTTGTACTCGTATGAGGGCTTAAATTGCATTAAAGCCTCAAATCTCTTCTTCTTTCCTGCCTTCTTGCCATCCCTTTTGCCAGTGTGTCACAATGTCATACGGACATAGAACACTATTGTGTACACCCATGTATGTCAGTAGATACGACGAATGGGAGTATTTGTCTGTCCTGCCTACTAAGGAGACTGCTTGCTCTAGGCAATGTACGGATGAGGCCGAAGAGGCAGTAAAAACTTGGAAACTTTTCTGTTTGCCTTTCTTTGTCAATTTTTGCCGATGACAATTGGGTACTTTCGGCTTGTTAACTGAATTAGAAACAAACAAGTGTTGAAATGAGACAAGTGGTGCAATTACACCAACAAATCCATACCCCTTGGAGTTCTGTAATGTCCGGCTTAAGCTCCGATTTGGTGTTCCATTGAATCCTTAAAGCTAATGTTCGCAACATGGTTTGAATTTGTGTGGATCGAAGGGATATGAAAACTATCTTCAACTTGTGGCTGTAGGGAAAGCCCAATACAAGATTTCCGTAGCACTAGGAGTTTTTCGATAGATTGGAATTTTTGAGCGATTTCAAAACGCTATGTGCACATAACTCGTTCGGGACTGACCTGACTTTTTATTCCAATTTCAGTCTTTCTTATAAATTCTACAAATAGTCGATAAATAGCCATTAGCTTGGAATTTGTTTACGTACTGTTACTTATGTTGGGCTAGGTTGAAAAAGAGGAGTCACTTCAACCTATTGGCATACACCTCAGCCAGCTAGTGGGCTTGTTGTGCGTTCTACATCATAAACTTAGGTACGTTGAAACGGAGTAGGTTGCAGGAGTTCTGTGTTTGTCAAAAAATTCCTCAGCTTAAACCACCATGTGCCTCAGAGATACTCCAGGTTTGCTGGTATCGAACCAGAAAAGTGTGAGCTCTCAACATTGAGAACAAATGAATGTCATGTCCGCACGTCCTGTACTCATCCGATTCTGATCGCCCGAAGCGGCGATGAGAGTATGTGTCCCTTTGGAAGTCTCTTTGATTTTACTCAGTATCTGTAAACGTCTGGTTCCATTTCCTTTAGGCCCTCCCCATAATACTTTGGCGGACGGGACCCAGGTCAACTGAAATTGGGCATTGTTTCATTTCGATTCATTCCCATCGTCTGGAAAGGATTAGCGCTTTCCATGATGAGGTAAGATCCTCTTCTTGTCAGTTCAGTAACTTTTTTCGTTTCCTAAAATCATGCAGTGTCCTGGCACCCATATGATCTATAGTTGTCCGTTGGTAGAAAATTCATTTACTTCTTCCTTGTAGCCCAATATGGTACGAAAATCCTTGTAGATTCTCACGCCTCTGCCTTGACCATTTAACCATTTCATCGCTTTAAGACCTTCCAACTTCACATTTTAATCATGACATCCGAATCAAATCGATTGCTCCAGCCTTTGATGTATGGAATATCCTTCTTTGTCACAAGGTTCAGCTTGACACCAGGCCAAGAAGGAGGAATTTCTCCATCAGTTGTTCACTAAATCGTCTACATTAGAATTTTGGCTATTGGCGTCACAAATTGTGAAAAAGGGCCAAACGCGTACATGGCTAATTTTTTTTACCGGCTATAACATTAGAGATAGAGTCCTATAATTTGAACCATTTTTACGATATCTCCTTGGAGAATAAATAGGTGTATCCAGATTTTTTTGTAAAGTTACCGAGCACAGTGGGACCACAAAAGAGACTTTGTAGGAATTAATGTAAAAACAATACCATACCAACTTCATTAATCTTGATTTTAAATTAAAGTTTATAAAATTTATTTCAAATATCTATTGAGTTTCCTGAAAATTAAATATTTTTTTAATATTTCTTGGCATTGCGATAAAAGTCTAAAAAATAAATAAAATTGAAACCAAACTACTTAAGAGGAATTAAATTATGGTCTGCAATGTTTTTATAATAGGTTAAGAATTGTGGTAATCAAGTCCAAATTCATTCTTATTCTCAAAATTCAGCAAATTAGTTCCTGATGCTTGTTTTTTATTGTTTATGGTTACGCTGAAATAACTCTTCATTGGCAGATGTTAGAAATGCGAGATATACATAAAATGTAAGGTACATATAACATTTCAAGGCCGGTCGTATTTCACTAATTATATCATCAACATTAATTGCATTTTTAAGAAAACCACCCAAACTTTAAAGGTCATAACTCGGAGTCGGCTGGAGATATTTCCATTTTGTGGTTGCTCGTCATATATAAAAATGTCACTCGCCTCCGACAATGGCTAATTAAGCACTTCACTTTTCTTATCATGGTATCTTTGAACACTACTCCGCTGGTTAAATTGTTAATGATACGTTTGAATCACATCCATTTACTTACGTGAAACGTATTTGAAGTAAGGATGTTTAGATTTGGTTACAATTGTTTTATGTGTGTCCTGGGAATATATGATACGTGGATTACATTTATTGTGTAAATTTCGATTTATGTCATCCCATTGTGTTATTTTACAATAATCCAAACAATTTCCATTTTCCGTCAAAGTTCAATTTATTTCATTTTTATACCCTCCACCTCCAGGATGGGGGTATATTCACTTTGTCATTCCGTTTGTAACACCTTGAAATATTTATCGGAGACCCCATAAAGTATATATATTCTGGGTCGTGGTAAAATTCTAAGACGATATAGCCATGTCCCTCTGTCCGTCTGTCTGTCTGTTGAAAGCACGATAGCGGCCGAACGAAATGAGCTAGAAGGTTAAAATTTTTCCTAAATGTGTCTTATGGTTGTAGATCGCTTGGGATTGAAAGTGGACGAAATCGGTCCAGAGGGAAAAATTTTTCCCTCACAAGTACTGAAAATACCCCTAATATTTAGAGTATTTCAGCATGTTTTTTGAACATATTAGCTTGTATTTACTTGATATTTGCAATTCGCATTCCCTCGACATCCTTTAATCTACTGGTAATACAGTGGAATGCACTCCGTGGTGGAGGGTATATAAGATTCGGGCCGGCCGAACTTAACGCCTTCTTACTTGTTTCTATTAATTTATTATAATTATTTATAATTTATATATGTAAATCTCCATTACCGATGCCGACATCATATAGTGAGATAATTATAGGGCATTTGTACCAATTGACCAAGAAATCAAGTTTAACTCTGTTTCAAACGTCAGATTCCATTGAAATTTCACACTTGACACCGAGTTAAATTCGTTTTTGTCGTCCGTGTGAAAAGGCTGTAACGAATTGTTAGTTTACCAACAGCATTTGATTTCCTTGGGATGCATCACTATGTCATTACCAGAAATTCTACAAATTTGGAAACCCCACGTGTTTTCGACGAATAATAAAACCAAAAGGATCTAATGACTTTCGGCGGAAACTAATACCTTAAACTTAAACTTAGTGACCAAAAATTGCAACAACTTTACACATACATATATATACGTGATTTAAACTGTGAGCATATTTATGCTAGTCATGCAAACCAGAGACAGGACTGGTATGTGTTGTATTGCGTTAGTCACGCAACGTATCATATATCCTATACCTTCGAATTACACAGAAAAGTGTTTATTTTGATGGTATTTTCCATGGAATTGAAAGATTACATCAGACTGACCGTATTTTATGAAAACTGTGTTGATCTTTTTGGGATGGAATAGTGCGGCAGGATGGGTCTGTAGTGAGTGGTTAGTTTGAAGTTGTTAATTACCTTCTCATGAAATTAGAACAGGTTCATAATTACACCTGTGTTCTGTCACTTGGAAATGCAGTGGGTGTTGACAGAAAGTTTTCATTTATTCAATTTAAACTTTCGAAAGGCATCCCATTAACGTACTAGCTACGGATGAGCAGAAATAACTCGACTGAGCGAGTGTGAGAGTGTGCGAGTATGTGGCAATTAAGCAATTAAAAGTGTTTCACAGAACTGGTACCTGTACCGGCACCCGCATCCGCAGGCACTTGATGAACCTGTATATTGGGGTCTTTTTTGGTATTTAAAATACAACTAAGTAAGTGGCAGGGCATACGAGCGTTTCTTAATTGATTGTTCATCAGGTGAACACACGAGTACGGATGTGTGCGGGCGTATTTAAATGGTCCTCAGATGACGCTCCTATCATCAGTGTGGTGTTTATTGTCGGAAGTAGAGTATGACTACGGTTGGTTTTCACGGCGGTGACTGTGGAGTATTCGGAGTAAGACAGTAAAAGTATGAAATTCATGGGCTAAGTGCCGATGCAATTGCAGCTACACTTTCTCTCGTCCTGGTAGACGTTCAGTCGCCGTCTGGAAAAGTGTTATTGTGTTTCAAATCTCCTTTTGACCGTTTTGTATATCAGGAAGACATTTGATATGTTTGCAAAGTGGCGCACTGGAGGAGATCACAGAGTCGCTGTCGATATTCATAATTAATTTTATTTCTCACCTTTGCTATTGGATGTGGACATTCAAAACGTTGACCGAAATTATTGGAGGATTCAAATAAAATATCCACATAAATCAATAGCTAGTTGGGCAAACAATCTGTCTCTTTGAAGTGTAAATATCCTTTTTAGCCGGTGGTTTGTTTTGCAGTTCAGCCCTCACCGAATACCTCTTAAATTATTTCCATTTCAGAAAGCCCTGGTCCACGAAATTGTATATGCTACTCGGAGTGGTAATGGTTCAGTACTCTCTAG
The DNA here is from genome assembly GCA_947397865.1 of Polietes domitor. Lineage (NCBI taxonomy): Eukaryota > Metazoa > Arthropoda > Insecta > Diptera > Muscidae > Polietes > Polietes domitor. Next base: position 881,785 of record OX377618.1, on the reverse strand, counting down.
GCCACTTCGAAGTTCCCTACTACAGCCCTAAGCTCGTCGACTTCCATGCCCAACTTATTTATATAAGTTATACCATCAATTGGTTCACGAGTTAACACCAAATGATGTACAAATACATATTCAGTATATCGACATTACCGTTACTTATGCGCCACCCTGTATATCGGTTTCGCTTAAGCGGCATTTATGCTATACGTATGAGTAATATGATTTTACTGAGAAAACTTGCATGAATTATTTCGCACTTGTAAATACCCAAGAGCTAAATCTATTCCTGCATTTACACTTTCAACATATAAATAATGCCAGCATTATATTTGTTCCATTACTTTTCTGTTTGTGAAATATTAAAAAAAAGTACTCTGATAGCATTTTCGCACTGACGGCGAAATCGAATCAAAACTCATATTGAAATTTAGTTAATCGAATCTTTTTATTGGTGTGCACTAGGTTTTGACCAGCACGGTACCTTAGAATTGACTGTTTTCGAGTGCGTACGAGTGCAACAACCCTTAAAAAATATCCCCATAATTCCCTGCCAGAATGTGTCCACTTACATCACTCATGCTACAAGATCTATTCAATCCATCCATATTGAGTCATCAAATCGATATAAAGAGTGATTTTTTTGAGGTTAGGATTTTCATGCATTAGTATTTGACAGATCACGTGGGATTTCAGACATGGTGTCAAAGAGAAAGATGCTCAGTATGCTTTGACATTTCATCATGAATCGTCTTACAAACGAACAACGCTTGCAAATTATTGAATTTTATTATCAAAATGCGTGCTCTGTTAAGAAAGTTCATTGCGCGCTTCCATTTTATGGTCAGTTTAATCGACCCACTGAAGCGGCTATTCGGGCTATTGTGACTAAATTTCGCACCAAATTTACATTGTTGGACATTAAACCACCAACACGCTTACGTAGAGTGCGAACTGAAGAAAATATCGCAGCTGTATCGGCCAGTGTTAATGATGACCACCAATTTTCGATTCGTCGCCGTTCGCACCAATTGGGTCTCTGTTACTCAAAAACGTGGAAATGCCAAAATTGGACTAAGCGGATGGACCACCTAAGACGCAGCCGCGGTCAACATTTAAATGAAATTATCTTCAAAAAGTAAATGTCATGGACCAATCTAACGTTTCAAATAAAGAACCGATGAGATTTTGCAAATTTTATGCGTTTTTTTTAAAAAAAAAGTTATCAAGCTCTTAAAAAATCACCCTTTACATCACCTTTCAGTTTTTTGGCATTTCTCGTTATGGCGGTATTTGCCGCTACTCTAATTTATGCCAAATACAAAAACCTCCACTTATCTAATAAATATATTTGCACAGACATTCTCGTTGCTACAGAAAATGACGAAAGAAAACAATAATCACTCAATCAGCACGTTCACATTCCACGAATTTATGTAAATCATGTTGGAAGACGTCACCAATGATGTGTTTATTAACATAAAATGGCTCCTAATTAATTACAGACAAATTACACAAACACAAATAGCAATAAATTTCTGAAGTATATTTATGATAAATTTTTTTTTATCAAAAGTCTAATTTTCTCCAAGGAGTCAAACATAGTTTAAGTTTAGATGGCGAAATTGCCCTCATGATCCAAATTTCTATGTTAAATTAAAACAATTCTTCAAGGGTAGCAATTGGACAAGAAAACAGTACTCTTTTGAGCGGAAGCAATAATACATTTTATTTAAAAAATAATAATCCGTTCAATATAATTTTTATTGTATTTTGACATTAAAATATATTTATTTTTTTCGTTAGTTTTTTTCGGTCTGTAATCAATTTTTGATTTGAACTGGATATTGTTCTGGCTGAAGACCATTTTGCATGTATATTTTTTAGAATGCAAATTTATTTAATGGCATGTGGCATTTATTACTTGGCTGCAGATGGTACCAACTAAAGTATTACAGCTAGAATAGGTTTGTAAATTCCTCTGAATTGGTTTGTAAATTCCTCTCACCACATAGAAGCGGAATATAATTGCATTTTGTACTTTAAAGGGGTGAGCAGCACAAAAAGGGATAAAATTGGTACCAACTAAATTATTGCAGCTAGAATCGTGACATTTGATATGTAAATTCCTCTGGTCATGTAGAAGCGCAGTAAAATTGGAGTTTTCGAAATTTATATTTTTAAGAGGAGCGCGGGACAAAAAGGGATAAAAATGGTACCAATGTAAGTTTTGCAGCTATAGTCATAAAATTTGGTGTATAAATTACTCGGACAATGCAGAATAATAGAATAAATGGATTTTTCGCAATTTGTACTTATAAATTATTGTAACTAGAAACGTGAAATCCCCCGACTACGTAGACGGGCAACATAAATTGATATTTTTGAATTTGTACTTTTAAGGAGTGAGCGGGACAAAAGTTGATAAAAATGGTATCAACTAAAGTATTGCAGCTAAAAATGGTGTAGAGTACTTTAATTACGTAAACGCGGAACATAAATGGACTTCTCAAAATTTGTACTTATAAGGAGGATGGGGGAAGAAAAGGGATAAACGTGATAGCAAATAAAGTAAATGCTTGTAGGGGAGAAGCGAGGACACATGTTTTTTTAATACGTTATAAAATGCCCGCCTGCATCTAGAAACATGAGATCGAGGATATAAAAGGCTTTGCAGTTGTCATGTTTTGTTCGAAACTGGGTAGAAAATGACTGTGTATGAGTGCTATCTGATAGAAGATTTCGGATTTACTATTTTTGATTTATCTATAACCACAAAAAAAAAATCAATAAATATTATACAGAAACAGAGATGGATAAAACTGATAAGAAATAACTGGCTTCTCGGCGTGCGGAGTAGCAGATGCTGCTGGTATATACATACTTACATATGCAAATCAATGAAATGCTTGTAGGTGTCATGTGTGCTTTATTACTTGGTGCGTTGAGGTGAGTTGAGCTTCTCTTTTTGGGAGAATCATTTACTCAAAGCCATCTGACAAAGGCTGTGAAAGCCGGAAAATATGGTACAGTGCAATAACTCCCAAATGAAATAAGTCCCAATGAAATAACTCCCAATGAAATAAGTCCCATGAAAAATGAAAGAACGCCCAACTGAAAAAAATGAAATAACTTCCAAAGGCTAAAATGAAATAAGTCCCAATTTTTGGGACTTATTTCAGAATGTGAAAATAAATCCCAATAAAAACCATCAAAAAAGTGTTGGGACATATTTCATTTGGGAGTTATTTCATAATGAAATAACTCCCAACAAAAATTATGAAATAAGTCCCAAAGCATTGGGACTTATTTCATAATGAAATAAGTCCCAATTTGTATGGAAAATATTTTGGGATTTATTCCATTTTTCTATTGGGACTTATTTCATTTGGGAGTTATTGCACTGTACCGAAAATATCGATGCAAAATAGTCTTGAGCTACGACAAATTAAATAATTCAATATAAAACATGTAATGAAAGGCTAATGTTGTGCAGGGCAACTTCCGACTCCGTTACAATTGAATTAGGGGAAAAAAGTGAAATTGAAATGTATGTTTCCAGCGTGTTCTGCTAAATTTGATCAAAATCTGTAATACCTTTGATCGGGAAGGACATTTGTAAGAGGGTTGTATTAAAACCTGAAAAGTTAATGTCCACTTTCACTATAGGTTTTTCTAGTTGAAATATAATGTATTTTGACAAATTTGAAGAACGTCGGAAACGGTTTTCTAGAGCGGAAAAAGTCAAATCGGGAGCGTCAGTTTTATGAGTATATCGACCAACTTTCACCATAATGTTTCAAATTGAAAAGTTTATCTAGATCTGAACCGATCTGTCCCTTTTTCACCACTGATGTGTTTAGTTCAAATATAAGGTTTTGTGCCAAATTTTAAGAAAATTGGTTAAAATATGTGATTTCTAGAGGGGAAAAGTCAACTCGGGAGCAAAATTTGTATGGGATCTATATCTAATTCAGAACGGATCTGACTCACTTTCTACACAGATGTTTCTAGTTTCAATATATGGCCTTGTGCCAATTTTAAGAAAATTGGTTAAAATATGTGATCTCTAGAGCGCAAAAAGTTAAAATAAGGCCGAAATTTGTATGGGAGCTATATCTAAATCTGAACCGATCTGGACCACTTTCACTACAGATTTTTCTATTCTAAATATAAAGTCTTGTCACAAATTTTGAAGCTAATCGTGTAAAATATGTGGTTTTTAGAACGGAAAAAGCCAAATCGGAAGCGACATTTGTATAGGGGCTATATCTAAATCTGAACCGATTTGCTTCAAATTAAATAGGGTTCGTCCTGATTTGTGTCAATATCTGTTAGGATCGGTCAAGTATTGCGACCTGTACTTTGATTACAAGAATAGATGGTCGGGCGGACATGGCTAAATCGATTCAAAAGTCGATACCGATTCTAAGTCGATCGGTATGTTTGAATGTTACAAACTAATGCACAAATACATAATACCCTAGTGAAGGGTATAAATATAAAGCGATGACAGTCGATCTATCGTGTCCTGAAGGATAATATTGTTATATGCATGGTTTAAAAGGAATTGATTTTTCATGCGATAATCATTCTTAACCTTGGAATTTGCATACGAACTGAATGTATACAAAGTATAGTTGACCTAGACTAAATTAACGCGGTGCCATTAACCGCCTACGTGTTTTGTGGAGGTGTAATTGTTCAGTCTGTAGGACGTCAATTTCACTACATATGGTCCACTAGCGCTTTTTCATACGCGTGATGTGGGCAGAAAGTCGAAAAGTTGCCTTGGAATTAAAAATGACTAAATTAATATTTAATCGTTTTTGGCTTCAAGTCAGCGGCTATCCATGTCATGAACAATTTGCAAACAATTCTGTTGCTTAAATTGTTAATGATACGAGCAGATGGGATGGGATGGGATGGAATGGAATGGTGTGGTTGTATGTGTGCCATGGGTATAGTGAGTGGTTAGTTTTAAGTTGTTAATTGCCGCTAATGAAATTAGAACAGGTTCATAATTACCCTGGTGGTCGGCCACTCGGAAAATGCAGTGGGTGTTGACAAAAAGTTTTCTCTCTCACCAGTCCCCGGGGCCAATTGGTGAACCTGTATATTGGTTGTTCATCATACTAATTGATTGTTTATCCGTTTCGAAACACACGAGTACGAATGTGTGCGGGCGTATTTAAATGTTCCTCAGATGACGCTCCTATCATCAGTGTGGTGTTTATTGTCGGAAGGAGAGTATGACTGCGGTTGATTTTCACGGCGGTGACTTGGATGTGGAGTATTCGGAGCAGGACAGCAAAAGGCGACATAACTTATTTGCTCTGCAGCTGTTCTTTATGAAGTTCATGGGCCAAGTTCCGATGCAATTGGAGCTGTACTTTCCCGCGTCCTGGCAGACGTTCAGACGCCGTTTGGCGCAGTGTTATTGCGCATTTTGTGTAGTTTCAAGTTCCCATTTGGCCGTTCTCTATATCAAGACGACATACGATATGTTGCAAAGTGGGGAACTGGAGGAGATCACCGATTCGCTGACGATGACCATAATTTATTTATTTGCCACCTTTGCCACATGCTACTGGCTGTGGAGATCCAAAACGTTGACTGATTTCATTGGAGGTGTCAATGAAAAATATCGACATCATTCAATGGCTGGTTTGACGTTTGTAAATGCAGAACGGTCATTCCGATTGGCCCACACTATCTGCCTCTACTGGTTGATCGCATGTATTGTGGGAGTAGTTTGTTGGGCACTGGCCCCGCTCTTGTTACGCTCTCACACTCTACCTTTGAAGTGTTGGTATCCCTTTGATCCGTTGGTTTGTGCTGCAATCGCGACCTCACCAAATAACGCTTAACCTTTTGCTCCATTTCAGAAGCCCCTGGTCTACGAAATCGTATATGCTATCCAGCTGTGGTGCCAATTCCTAATGGGCTGTATTTTTGGCAATGGTTCAGCCCTCTTTGTGTCGGTAGTGCTGATATTGCTGGGCCAGTTCGATGTTCTCTACTGCAGTCTTAAGAACGTCGACTTTCATGCCCAACTTATGACAGGTGAAGATCTGAAAACCTTGCGGTAAGGCACATTCTCGCCTATTAAGGGGGATAACATGACAAATAAAGTGATTTTTTGAGTAAAATATTCAGTTAGAATACTTCGTCTCGTAGAATGGTTTTAAGAGGTCCAATCAGAGTCCAATGAAAAACCAGTCCCATTTAGGAAGGATCAAACAGAAGATAATATCTGTGTCCATACCATCGTATGAACTGCATTATCCATGAAATTGTACATCGCTGTTTGCTTAATCAAATAACAGAGTTAATTAAAAATAACAGAATAATTCTCACATGGAAATTTATAAATCCATTTCATAAACTGTTAATAGCAATTTGATTTGATATGGTTCCTCCTTCCCTATTGTCGGTCCTTTTTCCATGCTTTATATAAGGTTACTTTCTATATATGTTTGTGTGCCACAAAATTTGAAATCAATTTTTGAAAGCTTTTTTCTCAACCAATTTTGCTCAAATTTTGCACACTTAATCATTTTCGATGACAATACAAGGAAATGGAAAAATTTGACCAATTGGACAAAGGGGCGTGGTACCTCCCATACAAACCACAAATTAAAAATCTATTATTTCTGCTCCTGATAACGGTATTTAAACAAAATTTGGTACGTCGGTTTGGTGTGCATGTTGTAAGTGCTGCTGCAAATATGGGCGGGATTGTACAAAGGGGCGTGGTACCTCCCATACAAACCACAAATTAAAAATCTATTATTTCTGCTCCTGATAACGCAGTAATTTTTCCTTCTACAAAAGATAACTAAAAAAGAATTTCTAGGCCCAATAGAATTCTGCTTGCATAAATCATGGATTTGAAAAAATTTTTTTTTGATTTACTAGTTATCTTCACATGATATGATTTGTCCATCGCACATGTTTAATTTGGTAGAAAAATAATATCACCAATGCTGTCCACCCATTGTTGAACTGATAGAGTTTATCTTCGATCTTTAATAGGAAAATTCAGCATGACTTACCAAAAACTCAAGACGACGAATTGAACCAGTACGCCATCTCAGAGGAACACCTGACAGATTTGAATGTTTTTGCTGCATCGAAAACTACCCATGCGAGTGTTGCAACCCTTAAAGAAGCTCTCCACAATTCCCTCGTAGAATGTGTCCACTTACATCAATTCATCCTGAAGAGCTGCGACACCCTGGAAGATCTATTCAATCCGTATTGCCTCATCAAATCGATACAGATCACCTTTCAGTTGTGTTTGTTGGCCTTTGTCGGCGTGGCGGTACGATAGACATACCCACCAAACGCCGAATGCTTCCCTTCAATATATGTTTGAACTTCTATAATTGCAGGGTGAACGTTCCGCCATGAGGACAATCAACTTGATACAATATTTGATGTTGACTCTGTCCGAACTGCTGATGTTCACGTACTGCGGAGAGCTGTTGAGTAGCCACAGTATCCGTGCAGGCGAAGCCTTCTGGCGGTCGCAGTGGTGGGCCAATGGTCATCTCATCAAACGCGACATTTTAATATTTCTGGTCAATAGCAAACGAGCTGCAACGGTAACAGCTGGCAAATTTTATTTGATGGACATACAGCGGCTGCGTTCGGTAATAGTCGTTGAAAAACTATTTATGCCAATTACAAAAACCATCACTTTTTCAATGAATACATATATTTGCAGGTGATAGCGCAGGCCTTCTCGTTTCTCACGCTGCTACAGAAATTGGCGGAAAAAAATCAATAGTCACTCAATCAGCACGTTCACGTTGCATGAATTTATGTAAATCGTGTTGGAAGATGCTTTTAATATTTAATGTTTATTAACATAAAATTGCTTTTTGCTCCAAATTAATTACGGACAAATTACACAAATGCAAATATCAATAAATTATTGTAGCCACGCTGTGGCTGGCAATCTGCTTGTTTGACTGTGTTGTGTGGCAGGGTTTCACCGACAGTTGCATATTTTACCTTCGCCAGGGCGAATGATGAAATGATAACGATACTATCCTGGGATTCTTAAGATAAACAACATCCAGTCGCCCATAACATTGTAGTTCCGCACAGTGTGGCGATTTCAAACGAACATTATTGAACACAAAATAACTTCGGTATAAATCGGTTGAAGGATATGTCCTTCAAATATGTACCAAAAGAGCCGAATTTTAAGCAAAGTTCTACGAAGAAATTTAAGTATTTTTGAAGAAAATTGTTGTGTAAATACATACATACATACATTGAAGTTATATTGAAATACCTGATAAAACATCCATATTTCTCCCAGGTGAGGTTTGATTTCTCCTATGATATTTTTATGAGATTCCTTCACATAATGGATCAAAGGATTTGGAATCTCTTTTGGGGTTTCTTCTAAACAAATGCTGGGGAAATTTAAAATTAACAAAAAAAGAAAATTGATGCTCTCTCTGACGAAGTCTCTACTTAATATAGATTACTCTGCATTGTAAGATATTATCTGAAGCTAATTAAAGTTTCCAAACATTTATTTTTTTGGGTGACAGGGATTACGACACTGTGCGCCGTGATGTCTTCATACAGTTGGTTTGTCCCGACAGCAGATGGATGCGTAAGTAAAGTACGTGAATATTTATACATACATATATGTGTGTGTGCGTCTGTAGGTATCTTATGTACGTCTATCTCAGGAAGATGAATTGATCCATAACAAAAGTCATTGCGAAGGAGTTCCTTCATTGCATACCTGTACTACCATCCAATAACTAGTTTTGGAACATTCAAACAAATAGACGGAAAGACAAACAAACTGTGACTGCTGTCTGTGTCTGCATAGATACATATGGATACATGGCCGGATTACTTATTAAATAATGTAGGCCATTGTCTAGGGCCCTTTATTTTAGGAGTCCTGATGACAGATATTATCATCAACAGTAGCCCTTCGATGTAATATACACATTATAAGTGATGTCACACTTAAGGCCGCTGACACACTCAGAAAAGTAGCATTCCTAAATCTGAGCAAACTCCTATTTAATTCAACTATTTTACTCCAATTTAGTTAAAATTTCTCCAGCAAAAGGACTAACTAAGTATGATTACAGTTTCCTTCAAAGTAAATAGTTTATTTACTAGAAATGTATTTACTTTTTTTTACTTTCAAATGTGTTTATTCCTTTAAATGAGGTTGTAAAGAGTGATTTTTTTGAGGTTAGGATTTTCATGCATTAGTATTTGACAGATCACGTGGGATTTCAGACATGGTGTCAAAGAGAAAGATGCTCAGTATGCTTTGACATTTCATCATGAATCGTCTTACAAACGAACAACGCTTGCAAATTATTGAATTTTATTATCAAAATGCGTGCTCTGTTAAGAAAGTTCATTGCGCGCTTCCATTTTATGGTCAGTTTAATCGACCCACTGAAGCGGCTATTCGGGCTATTGTGACTAAATTTCGCACCAAATTTACATTGTTGGACATTAAACCACCAACACGCTTACGTAGAGTGCGAACTGAAGAAAATATCGCAGCTGTATCGGCCAGTGTTAATGATGACCACCAATTTTCGATTCGTCGCCGTTCGCACCAATTGGGTCTCTGTTACTCAAAAACGTGGAAATGCCAAAATTGGACTAAGCGGATGGACCACCTAAGACGCAGCCGCGGTCAACATTTAAATGAAATTATCTTCAAAAAGTAAATGTCATGGACCAATCTAACATTTCAAATAAAGAACCGATGAGATTTTGCAAATTTTATGCGTTTTTTTTTTAAAAAAAGTTATCAAGCTCTTAAAAAATCACCCTTTACTTAAATTTATGGCACGTTATTCATTAATTCAAGTTTCAATGAACTTATAAAAAGCACATCAATGCGTTTAGATCCTTGAATAGTAGTGTAAGAAGCAATTCTCGCTCTTTTGCCGAGACTTTACTTCAAATACTATTCTAACTATCTGCCCTCGCAACAGTCGTGCAATAAGAGATCAAATCTTTGTGACAGAAGCATCATTAAACGTTTGAGAATTATTTCATTTTGTTAGTTTTAATATGAGTTTTGCATAATCTGAAGTAAAATTATTTATTTGATTTATGGAGTAACATTTTCCTCACATTTAGTTACATTGAATTTATTCTAAGTAAACTTTTTCCTCATAACAAGTAAAAGTTTACACAGATTCTGTAAAAATTTACTTGATTTGGGGAAAATTTTCAGAAATTGATCGTCAAGAGAAGCACAAATTCATATGGCATGTCCTAACTTCAAGAAAAAATTCAACTTTATACGAGGAATTATTGCTTCAGTTTTAGTACATTTTTAATTAATCCGTAGCATACTTTTTGTGAGTGCGTTTTATACTCATTGTTCTAAATTGAGCACGGCCTCCAAAGAAGAAACAAATTTCAAAATTTCGTATTGAATTTTAATTTGAAGATTCATTACCATTTATCCTCTACATTTCGTAGGCAGACAACTATGGAACCTGGTCTGCAGTAAATCAATGGAATGGCGAGGAGGTTACTGTGGATCACATGTGGTTGCCTAGGCTGTTATGTGACTGCCTAGGGCCCTATGAATGCCGAATGCGCCACTGCATTCGCGTATTGGCGTGAGTGGCACTAGACGTGCGTACCAAATGTAATGGGTATTTGCAAGTCACGTAGGCCGGAATGGAAAAGTTGATTCGCACTGCTTCCGTTACACACTCAAAAGTATAGGAAAAGTTTTCCAACTCATTACGTTCTTCTATTTATTCATATTAAGTCCGTGTTGTTGGCTTAACCCTCCACAATGGCAACCGGCAAATCCAATACGTTTCACGTTTCTCATGGGTACATATGGGGCTTTGTCTTTGCCTTTGAATTGTTGTTCAAAAGTCAGATAATGGCTTCAATTTTATTCACAAAAATGAAAAGTGTGTGGACCCATGGGGAATTCAATATCTGTGAAAGGTATACGAGTGGACACTTTTGCTTTCCATCTCACTTTCTATCACCGCAATGGCCCTCAAAGTTTGTGTCTTTGGTGTGATGCTCGAGTGTGTGTATGTGTGGTTTTCCGGTCGGACTTTTGTTGCGCGTGTGTGTGTGTGTCCAGAAACAACTGTCATTAGCAAATTAGCCTTCATTGTGATGTTATGTGTTATGCCTGACACTTTAGTTCGTGTCCAACTTCTGGTGTATATTCGTGTGAAGATGTGTGTGTGTGTAAAATGTCACCTTGAAGCAAATGATGGTGATACTTTCCATCTGCCACATCAGAACAATTGGGTCGACCGCAGGGTACGCAAAGTGTGACTCTTGTTGTCGAGCCAGTTTGTGTGTGTGTCACTTGCCTTGTTTATTTGTCGAGCCGTTCGTTCGCACAGTTATCGATAGTGGCTATTGTAAATGCTGTATATACGTCCATATATTTATAATTGTGTATTAGGATAGAGTGATTAATCAAAGAATACAATTAATCATTGGGATGACTTCCGACCAATTGGTGGAAATATTCATTTGAGACAACGCCACTGACGACCTCCGTCCATCTTAACTTAAGATTATCCTATCAGAACGAATATTATAATATGGGTTCTCTTTTCGTATCAGGGGTATTTACGAGACTTGCTTTTCTATTACGTTTTAGCAGTATTATTTCTACGGCGACTGAGCAATAAAAAAAATTGAAAATGATATAGGGTATAAATATTGATTTGAGTCGATTCCCCTAAATTTCAATTGTAAGTGATTCTATTCCATAAAATAAAAATTTACTCAAATTTATTATTTCGGACAACACTAGATTACAAACTTTATGTCAGAGGACTGTGTATATTTTTTTTCATGTATTGTTTTTTTTTTTACTAAAATTCAAAATATCGTCAAATACAATATTTGTATTCTCGTTTTTGGAAATATAAGTCCGACCGAGACCCACTATACGTTCACTTACAGTAAAAGCTCAATTTTCGCAACCCCCGATTATTGCAACTTTCCGATTAGCGCAAACTCAATTTCTTTTACATTAAGTGTAACTTTTTTTTTAAAAAATGGTAGGAAACGAATGGTGGGAAAAGAATATCTCTGACAACTGCTGAATTTCAGAATTAAGAACAAAAATATTTAGTTGGCTTTTAAAACAAGCTCTTTGATTTAAATTAAATTGTGTTTAGGTTCCAAATTTTCTCTATTCTGAAGTCTACCGAAAAGGCTTTGCTACTTTTCACTTGATCGGTGTACGAAGATCGGATTTAGAACAGAAACCAAAAAAGTTGAATACATGGGGATATCAGGCATTACTGTTTGCACGATTTGTCTTTATCTACCATAAGGAATCAGTTGATTGAAGAACAGATTGCACAACACATTTCATCGATTTCAAATTTACTGAGTGCGTTTTTCACAGAAGAAATCGACGAATTAAGGAAACTGAAGCTTTAAATTCCTCATATGACGAAAATAAAAGGGGATTATGTTATCATAGGTCTTTATATAAGCATTGAGTGGGCCTCTAGTAGGACCATAGTAATATGAGTAATTATTATTATTAATATTACTTATACCTAAGTAATATGGGTCTTGGTAAGTGCAACAATCTCAGTTAATGCAACTGCCTTGATTTCCTATCGGTTGCGCAAATCGAGCTTTTACTGTGTATGTAATTGTGATGGCTACAAAAATCTTACATAGAAACAGTAGCCAAAATTAACATTTATTCGAAAACTATGTTCTCACATAAAATTGCCCAGCAAACAAAAATTGGAAGTACTTCCCCAGGAAGCACATTTTAATCGCGCAACTGTGAATTTCCCGCTTTTGAGGAAGTTCTTTTAAACAACTTCCAAAAAAGTCGATAATATGGTAATATCCCGTACCATTTTACACATAGCGTTTTCACAAGTGAATGGGAACGAATTTTTAGCATGGGGTCACAGAAGTAAGGTGTCCGCTTTGCACCTAGAAGGTCTAGGCTTCGAATCGGGGTTCGGGAAAAAACTTTTTTTATTTTTTAGTATTTTATATGTAAGCAATGTTTAATTTTTGTATAATTTTAACAATTTAAAAATTTTTGCTTAAAAATTGTAAATTAAAAAAAAATCATTTTTGTTAATTGTTAATACTACCTAATATCAGTAAAACGAAGTATTGTTAATTTATTTCATGCAAATTTAATTTAATTTTAATTTGCGTTTTATATTAATTCACACTAAATAAATATTTTGTTAAGTTTACGAACAAAATGGTTTGCTTTAGTTATTCAGCACTCACAACAGAGGATAGCTGAGATGGTAAGAATGTCGTAGTAGCAACCAGAAGGTCCGCTGTTCTGCCCCCTTAGCGGCGGATTTTTTATAACAGGAATGGAAACTAGTGAAAATATGGTTCCTTTGCAACACTTTAAAATAACTTTTAAGTCTTTCAATATAAAGGACATCCCTCCCATGTCAACTCCATGTTAAATTCATTGATGAAGATCCCAATTTTCACTACTTCCGAATCACAAGATGAACATCTTTTTCACTTCTTTGGGTGCTCTCTTTTTGCTGGGTAGCCAAGAAATATTTGGGTCTAGATGCGGTACAGATAAAATAGTTGGTTACTTTAATACTCGGGAATAGTAAAATGGATAGCGATGAATTATTATATAATCAATCGAAAAACCCAAAAATGATTCAAAATGTAGTGTATTAGTCTTTTGAATTATTTTCCAAAGGGACAACGAACACAAGAGTAATTATTTAACGTTTCAAGGTAGTTAAAATAATCAGGACAGCACCAGGGTCCAAATTTGTTACAACAATTGTGTCATTACTCGAAAAAATAGCACCAACTGCTATATACAATCCAGAAGTCTTCTAAAAGTGGCATACAGGGTGAGAAGACAGACATCGGACCTGGAACGGAAAATGGACTAGATTTCCCATGAGAACCCAATTAATCGCAGATATTGATGCTACAACAGTGCTTACCATATAATAGTGAATATATTTTGGCAATAAAACTTATTATTTAAGGAAAAATAATAGTAAAATTTATTATTTAGGAAATATATTATGCTTTTTTGGCCCTTTTTGGGATTGCTCATCAATAGTGTTATTTTCATAATTATACCCTCACTCTACAGAATAGAGTATAGGGTATATATCATTTGGGGCAGAAAAAAAGTGTAACGCCTTGAACGAGTGACTTCAGACCCTAAGTATGTTTGTAACAAATCCGTTTCAAACTTTGCACATGGTAATATTTTTCCCAATCTTAGTGTAAGTTCGAAGATGGGCGAAATTGCCACACCCCTTCTGGTACCTCCAACACAAATGAACCATATTCCTATGTTAAATTAAAACCACTGTAATTTCTACACAGATATTCGGAATCCACTATATAATGGTATTTGACAAGGTTTTTAAAACCACTTTCAGTGTGCAAAACATGGCGGGAATTGCCACACCCCTTCCAGTACCTCCCACACAAATCACCCTAAAGTATGTAAAATTAAATCTGGTATATCTTCTATACGAATGATCGGAATACTGTGAGATTTCACATTTGGTAATGCTTTTATAGAGGTTACATTCATATAAAATATGGGCGAATTGCCACACCCCTTCCAGTACCTCCCACACATATCACCCTAAATTAGGTGAAATTAAATCTATTATATCTTCTATACGAATGATCGGAATACTGTGAGATTTCACATTTGGTAATGCTTCTATTGAGGTTATATTCGAGTGAAATATGAGCGATATTGCCACACCCCTTCTGGTACCTCCCACACAAAGTGGCATAAACTTTAGTTACAATAAAACCGATATAACATCCATACGGGTAGTCCTAATCATTTGTAATATGATATTTGAAAATGTTTATAATCACTTTAAACATAAAAAATATTTACGCTTTAGCCACGCCCCTTCAAGTATCCTAGGTAAAATTAAGTCCTTCACAACTTCTATACTGGTGCACAGAATCCAACTATTTTAAAAATGCGGATGCTGGAACCATGTGCCACGAACCTTCTACCACAATTATCCTACCCTATGTAAAATTTAATTTCTTACAACTTCCGCATATATGTTTTCTCAGAGTGAGGATATATATAAGTCGGTTTATCCGACAGAAGCTTACTTACTTGTTTTAATAATTAAAATCTATTTTTTCCTTGGACAGGGGTACAGCATTTATAATTCAATTCCAGTGGACGCGATTTATTCACATCGCCCTAATATCAACACTAACATACATATCTACGCATTCTTGGCAATTTATTTATTATTTGCTTCGATGTAAAATATTTGTTCAATAAGGATAACTAATGCCATAAATTAACGGCGATGATTTCGTTATAACCACAATACGACGCAATGTGTGACATTTAGACGTTGGGTCGTATGGGTATGGCTAACATTGGATATGCTTATATTTGTACATACCTGTATATGACTAAAGCGTAGAACATACAAGCATACATGTATGTCTGTATTTACTAGGGTTTGCAACCCGGGATTTCCAATTCAATTTTTACATATTTCTTTGCATATTTTTTCCATCATTTCCACAATAAAAATGTTGTACAATAATTTAGCTCATATCGATTTTAATTTGGTATGTCAAATATTGCAGTTCGATGACAAATACGTTGGGATATACACCCAAACTCCATATGAAAAAATTTAAAAACCAAGAAAATGGAACGCCCAAAATAAATGAGGTCAGTCGTTTGAAAATATTTTAAACAATGCTATAGAAAACGCGAGTAAAAATATTGTATTAAAAAAAGTCAAGATAGCTGTCTAAAAAAGAATTTATAGTTTCCAAAGCGACAGGACAAAGAACAGACAACTTACACATTTTATTTAATGCTCTACTAACTACATCTGTTGAATGTGAACGAACGTTATCCGTTGCATCCACATATTCCAATAAAATAAGAAATACATATCTGATGACGTCATAAATGCATTGTCTGCTTTTAATTCAAATATACACTTTCAAATTTTGACTGCAAACATTTAATTACTTTTGAAACTTGAACAGAAGTGATGTTTGAGTTGAATTCTGTAACAGGTTCGTTGTGAAAAACATTTTTATTTTACTGAAGTGGGAAACTCTCCTGGCTCAAGACTATCTATATTTAAAATTTAGTTACATTTATTATTTGGCGGCAGACTACCACTATCATGATTTTCACCCTGTGAAAGGTTTCGTCAGATGGCTTCGGCTTCGCAGCAACTTTTCAACAACATACCCGGCCTCTTTAAGTAAATGATTTTCACAAACGAATGAGAAGCACAGCTCATTTGCCGAATATCCGTTAAAAAATCGCACACATCCCACCTTAAAAAATGTAAATGTTTCATTTTAAAAAATAAACTTAACTCATGGTAAACGATATATGGAAGATTTCCCGTGCTGTCCCGGGATCCCGGGAAATTGAAAAAATAATTCCCGTTTCCCGGGAATTAAAATGTATGGGAAAATGCAAACCCTAGTATTTACATTCAATTGGAAGAAATTCCGCATGAGTGTCAGAAGCATGCACTCCATTGAATTCGTTCTAAGTGGGTGACAAAATTCGTACGAATTTGTCTCCAAAGATGCGTGTTGAATTTGGCAGCGTGTTTGGCAAGACAAGTATTGTATTGAAATGTGTAAATTTTACAAAAATATATTATTCATCAAGTACTCTGGCATTACTGCGCTTACAACTTCGGTTGCAGTGAAATATAACACGGAAATCGGTTGAAGATGATTAAATTAATGTTTAATGTTCAAAATGGTCTCAAAATAAAATATACTAAAGAAAGACTAGAGTTGTTGTATTTGAAATATTCAACGCATATTTGATCACATTAAATGTAGGCACATGTTCGTTCATATTTCCTTTGAACTAATTTTGAATTGAAGGTAAATAATGGGGAGTGAATATACAAGGGTGCAACCTAAAGGACACGCTGACTCATTATTCAAATACGAATCGCAAACACTTCTATTGTGGTCAATAAAACATTCATAATTTAGTTTTGTTTACTCAAAACACAGTCAATACAAAATAATTTTCTTTCTTTCACATATCGTTGGTGTGCTGGAAAAACATCTCACGTTCACTTTTTTGTGAAACGGTCTAAATGACGCAAAATTGTTCCAAAAGTCACAGTCTATACCCTGTAAAAAACCCCTTGTCTATTTGAAGTAGTTTTGTAGTTGTTGTATCAAAACAATTTAATCTTTCACCCAAATGTGTGGAGCAATAAAATTTAAATTGTCAATAAAACACATGTGTGACTTGAGATGTTTTTGTGATGTTATCATTTTGTGGCTATTATTTCAGGATATTTTGTCTATCATTTTGTCTATTAATATCATCTAGCACGACTGGCGGACAGATTTTTCTAAGAAATTGTACTGACCGCAACCACCGTAAGGTTGGGTCTAGAAAGTTATATCATTTTAACAAATATACCAGTATTTCGTCCGAATTAATACAAATTTGTATACCTTAAAATTGGGAAAATTCAATTCAGAACTTCAAACCAATTCCCATGGAACTTTTTGAAGCTAAAAACCCAAACCCTTTGGTTTTCTATTACCTTTTCTAGAGTCTTACCCTAAAATACAGGTAGCACACAATGTACACACCAATTATGTGCGCAGACATTTATGTGAAGAGGTCTTGACCCAGTCATAACCAGGGTCTTATGCAGCAGAGGAGGAAGGTAAATTTTTAGTTCAGTTAATAGATTTTTGTCTTAAAACCAGTTTCATAAACTTTTAAGCCGTTTGAGCCATGCCTGACTGACTGCCATGAGTACAGGGTAACTTTCGAAAGGAGTGTCTTGAAAGTTATAATTCGGAGATGTGCCAAATGAACACGATGACGACAATCTGCAAAATGAAACTGGTCTAAATAAAAGTAATATAACTCCGATATTGATATTGATGTTCGAACTGAGTTATGTGTTGGTATTTGATAATGTTTTGATAATCACTTTGGGTCCACAAAATATTGATTTATTTGGCACGCCCCCTCTAATGCCTTCCCACGTAAAATTGAAGCTTTTATACTGATACTTGGAATCTTGTATGATTTTAGAGTTATTTTCTAACATCAACACACCCTATTGTCACAGCCTATGTAGTAGTTCTCAAAGACACCGGAAAAGAAATTGAAAGAACAGAACGTCAGTTTGCGGCGAAAGCAAATTGATTATAATTTGTTGATATTTTCTGTAGGCGTGGCTCCTTTCTAACAAATTGGAGTTTTATTCAATTTTTTAAAAATCAACATATTCGGTGTACTGTTGCAGCGAGAGTCTTGAATTTTTGTGTAAACTAACTTTCTGTTCTTCAATTTTCTCCATGCAACATCTCTATTTCTTTAGTATCTATTTATTCTATATACACAGCCCAACCTGGATATTTTACTCGTTTACCTCTATGGGTTTCTTTTCGCTTTCATTGTGGACCTCTAAAAGTGGAACTTTTTCAAATGCTTTGTGTCTATTGGTGGGATTTCATACTATGAGAGTTATTTCTTTGCCATTGCGGTAGTTTTTCCCCTTTTTCCTTTATTTTTTTACTGTCGGAATTTTTTCAGAACGCTTGTTGCAAGCGTTAATTAAATAAAATAATGTATACCAGCGATAAGTTCAATGTTATTCAAGTATTCCAAAAAGGGAAGAGTAGCATGCTTTACAGATTGCTACTCTTTTTAGAAATTTTTCAAAATGTTGCTAGCTTTACCTCTTTAAGTGCTATGTACAGCACTATTATATTGATTCCTATGGTTCCTTTGGTACAATAATTCGCAACAATTGGCGTTCCAGTCACGCTTCTTAGGCTATATACGTCGCCAAATAATTGTTATAAACGATAAACTTCCTGCAACAGTGCGCCCATTTAACAATATTGTTTCATTTTAAATCTTGTATATTTTTAAATTTTAGGCGGCACACATTGCGAAGGATATACGCTATAAATCAAATCAAAAAATAACATAACTCACATAGCGCTCATTGTAAATAGTTCGAAGAAATACAAACGCTTCGTTAAAGACCATTATAGAACCCACATCAAATTATGAACTTTAATTATTAATAACTTTCCGAAAATGTATTTCGCCTGAAAACTGTGACTATCACTGGATCTAGGCAACCATGCGATTAAAGTGGTTGTGTTGGGATGAATGAATGCCGAGTTGATCTCATGATTCACTAAAATGGAAGAAGTTTGTTGTTGGGTTTCCATCGGCAGCTTCATCGCAGTCACGTATTCTTGGCTGTTTCTATATCTACCTACATATCGTTGCCCAAATATAAAAAAGACTCAATTAACATTTTCTGTGTTATGACCGAAGTTATTGTGTTTTGTTACAATAACCGATTGGCAAAAAAATGTTAGTTGAGTCTTTTTTATATTTGGGTAACGATATGTATATTTCACTAGCTGACATGCAAACTGACGTAAGTCAAACAAACAAACAATCTGAATATGGATTTTGCTAACGAAAATCCAAGAGACGTTTCCTCAAGAGTAGTTATTAATTTATTTATTTTTATTGAAACGATATTAAGAAAAATCAAATGTAAAATCAAATATATATTTACATATTATGGGCATCTCCCAGTGGCCTGGACAATCGACGCCTTAAACTACTCCAAAATCAAGAAAGCAAATTTCGATCAACCCTTTTAGTGTTTTAAAGCGCTTAAAGAGTACTAGATTTTTTTTATATCGTCAGGATTTAGTGCAAATTAGTACAAAATTATAAACAATTTTACACGGAAACGGACGCAACAAAAAACAGAAGTACTTTTGCAGGTCTTATAGAAATATACAAAGTTCAGCGATTTTTTGAGGAGGATATATTTTGTTCGTAGGTTTATGAAATATGAGAATTATCTCTTGAATTTTTTATTTAGGTACAGCAGAAATACGGGCGCGAACAACGGACGGGACAAATATTTCCTCTCGTAGTAAACAAAATAGTAATTTTCGTTATACCACTTCAACTTTTAATAAAAATAAAAGAGAACAAGTTAATTTAAAATTTCATAGTAAAAAAGCTGTCGAAATAAGGAAAAAATAATGTTAAAAGCTATTAAAGTGGTCTGATATCATTTTTTGGTATACCTTTTTTGGGAGATGCCCATTCGACGAAATTTTGGTGGCATATTGGGCTAAACATTTGCCACACGAAAACGATGTTTAATTATAATTTTGTTTTATATGTGAATTTTTATAAGATTATTTCGCATATCAGTCATATATTCGGAATACGGTCATGGATTTCCTTTGGTCATAGATTGAGCACGCATTTTCCACGTAAGGACAATTTCTATATTCTGGAACTCTTCTTTATCGTTCGAATTTGTTGTAATGTGATTGCCAATTTCTTCCGAAACACTAAATAATTTACATCCGATATCGAATCGATACTTTTTCTCCTCCTTTCCCAAAATATGTTTTTCAAGGTCATGTTTCTCCCGTAGATGTAATTGAGAGTGAAGTTACGTCAGTTTGCACTCATACCAACGATATGCGACACATGTACGAAACACATAATCACCCCAATCGTGAATAATAATAAAATTTCATTCATATTACAATCGTGATGTTGGGTATTTGTTACAATTTTTTATTTTCGATTTGATCGCTTTATTTTTATTCAAATGCATTGAAGTAATCGAGGGCTATGTTTATTTTACCAACTAACGTTTACAGGAGAATAGAAAAATTCGTGCATATGTGTGTATTTGCATTCTAATAAGAAATATGTGATTATGACTTTCCGCGATGGTTTGTTGAGTCGTTAATGCAAAATTCAGTGGAGGACGAACCATTAAAATCACACTAACATTTTATAGGCGTCTTATGTCGCTTTTAAAATAATCCGCTTACATTTCTCGTCCATACAAACCTATTTTGATTTTGGAATAAACTAGTTGCCAGTTGGTTTCAATGTAATGGTAACTTTAAACTTCTCTGACCCGTAGAGAACAGACGTACAGGCTAATACATGCCATAAATTCCAGCGAAGCAAATTGTATCTGTGTGTGTGTCAGTTTAATTAAATTAGGCAACGACTATTATTGAGCCTGCCAGCCCTTGGCAAGTTAACATAACCGATTTTATGTGCCTTTGGGTGGGGCGCGGACATAGTAAAAACCGCACAAACGGCGGGAATTTTAATTGGAAACAATCGATAAAGTGTTGTTTTTTTGTTTGTAATACTTAAAGAATTTGATTTACGGCAGCTTACAATGAAAGACGCGATGGGGGTGATTGATGTGCGTCTTGGCTGAATCCAACCGTGACAAAAGCACGGCCTGGCATTCCGCACTGTAACAATTTTAATTGGTAGTATTCGTTCGTACACAAAGGTCTCCACTCTGCCAGCAATCTAGGCACTCGGCAATGAGTAGCATTCCAGGAGGAGCGCATTCCGGCAGCGTTCACAAAGTCGTCCGATAACCAATTCAAATAATTCTGATTTCCGCTTCAGTCTACTTATTTACAGTAATTTCAACAATTTGGCAACGCAACGAACACTAATACACTCACACCCTAACGATATAAAGATATGCAAATATGTGTGAGCACCACGGCGTTGTTAAACATTTCCGACATCAAGGAACACGCGTTTCAAATGTTGTCGCGGCGGCCCACCTATCACCTATTACCGCGTACACGTACGTCGCAGTTGTTACACCGCCCTTACATGTAAGCACGTTGTAAGGCGTTGTATGTGATAAACTAAAATATGCCAACGGGTTATGAAGTAGGAACTATGTTCTGTTGTTCGGATTCGATTAAATCCGAGTTGGGTTCCTTGCTGCTGCTACGTCAATGTGAACGAAATACTTCGCGAAATTCCAGAGACTGTTCTGTTCGGGCAGTTCCACCAACTCCTTTCGGGGATCAAATGACAGTTTCAAGTAGTTGAAGTGGCATCAGCCGATTGGCTAATAAGTGAGTTAGATACCGAAGAATAGTAGTGGCCTTAAGCTCCAGTGGTAGAGAAGGATGACAAAAGAAGACAGAAGAATTGTTCATGAACATAATATTGCGGTTCAAGCACAAAACGGTTACCGCTTGGACACTAGGGTGAGTTTTTTGCTCCACATACAACGTGATAACCAATGATGTTACCTTCATTAAAAACTATATATCAATAAATTTACTACATGGTAAGGTATTCCAATTCAATTCAATTTATATATAAACAAGTAAGGAAAGGCTAAAGTCGGGCGGGGCCGACTATATAATACCCTACACCACTCCCTGTGTATGTACCTCGCTTTGATTACTAAACCCAGGTATTTCATGGGAGCAATTTTATGTAGTTCATACAAATTATATAAATTATATTCATATAATTTATATGCTATAAATTCATCTTTAGTCAAATTTAACGAATATGGTAAATAATATCTTAATTGATCCAATTGTCCGATAGACAAATACAAATTATACAGTAGTATACCAAAGTATGGACATATGGGCATCACTCAAACAATTCTCATTGCAATTCAATTCGCAATTGTAAAATTTGGCCTAAATCGGTTAAACATTCGGGAGCAACATTTGTATGAGGGCTATATCTAAATCTGAACCTATCTTACCTAATTTCTGCATATGTGTTTCTAGTTGGATTATAAGATGTTGTACTAATTTTAAAGAAAAACGGGTACAATATGTGGATTTTAGAGCGGAAAAAGTCAAATCGGGAGCGACATTTGTATGGGGGCTATATCTAAATCTGAACCGATCTTACATAATTTCTGCATATGTGTTTCTAGTTGGATTATAAGATGTTGTGCCAAATTTAAAGAAAATCGAGTATAATATGTCGTTTCTAAAGCGGAAAATGTCAAATCGGGAGCGACATTTGTATGGGGGCTATATCTAAATCTGAACCGATCTTACCCAGTGTTTGCATACGTGTTTCTAGTTTGATTATAAGATGTTGTGCAAAATTTAAAGAAAATCGGGTACAATATGTCGTTTCTAGAGCGGAAAATGTCAAATCGGGAGCGGCATTTGTATGGGGGCTATATCTAAATCTGAACCGATTTCCTCCAAATTCAATACCGATGCCAGAAAAAATAACTTCTCCCATGTTTCATGACAATCGGACAACAATTGCAACCCGTAGAGTGCGAACAAGCTTTGATGGACAGCAGACGGACGGACGGACAGACAGAC
This sequence comes from Polietes domitor, assembly GCA_947397865.1. Classification (NCBI taxonomy): domain Eukaryota; kingdom Metazoa; phylum Arthropoda; class Insecta; order Diptera; family Muscidae; genus Polietes; species Polietes domitor. Next base: position 858,574 of record OX377618.1, on the reverse strand, counting down.
ATCGTTAAATCGACTCAGCTGGTGATTCTAAGCCGATCGGTATAATTAAAGGTGGGTCTAGCTCGATTATTTCTTGGTGTTACAAACATTTGGCGCGAAACTAACTTATAATATCCTAGACCACGAAGTTGTGTAGGGCCAATGTCAAAATATTAAATTTGAGAAAAAATACAATACTCTATAGGTGAGTTCATAGTGAAATGTTACAGAAGTGTAATGCTGAACAATTCGGTTTAAATTCGACATTGAAAAGTAATGATGGGTTGATCATATCATATATCATATCATTGAAAATATCAGTTGAGAACAAGTGTAAACACCGTAAAAACTACAAATCATGTCTTGCTGAAAAATCATTTTGAAAAATAATTTCTGGGCCAATTACCCCATTCTGCGATTCAGATATCTTGTAGAGAATAAAATAAGAAAAAAATCATAAGTTTGACATGCAGTTCAAAGAGTATGTGTATTTTTGGCTCTTGAAATACAAGGACCTTTTTCTTATCGCAAAGTTCATAAGCTTCGGTAATATGAAGGACGGGTATTGCTGCGGTCACCTCCAGAAATTAATTCTGTTTTTTAATGATGATCTGCAAAATATGTCGTCCTTTGCTCAAACCGTTTGTGAGCTGAACGCTTCTGAGAACACATTTAAAAATAATCACATATATTCTTATGTGTATGGCTGTCGACATCCGCAGCGGCAAATGGTCAACGCCGTCGATTGTGTTCGTCAACAGTATTGCTGTGTTCGTAATTTTTTAGTCAATTTGCGGTCCCTAATAAAAAAACGTATGTAAACGTATGATATGTAAATTCCTCTCTCCACATAGAAACGCACATAGAAGGGTTGAGCGGTACAAAAAGGGATAGAAATGGTATCAACTAAATTATTTCAACTCGAATCGTGAAAGTTGGTATGCAAATTCCTCTGACCACGTAAGGGGTGCGGGGAACAAAAAGGGATAAACACAGCCTTTTACAGCCCTTTCTTCCAAAAATTTTAATTATAAGGAGGACGCGGAACAAAAAGGGATAAACGTGGTACCAAATCAAGTACATGATTGTATGGGAGAAGCGAGAACACAGTGATTTTTCATAATGTGTAGTTTTTGGGAAAGAGGTGCAAAAAGTTATAAAATGGCTGGCTGCATCTAGAAACATGACATCGAGAATATAAAAGGCTCTGCGCGTTTTGTCTTCAATTCAAACCAAGGGGTCTTATTTGATAACCCTTTGTCATTGTCAAATGGATTTACGGCAACGTAACTTATTAACCTTGTATGAAACTGTTTAAGCTTCATTTTGCCATTTGGCTCGTACCGACTTACCTGAAACCTCTGCCAACGACAGGAAGAAAATAATCGACAACTGCGTTCCTATTTGTTGATTCTATATTTCACTGCTATATATCGTATGGTACATACAGAGCTGTTTTGCTTTTACAAAACACAAAAACATAACATAAGTTAAGGTAAATACATAAATACAAATCAAACTGCTAACAGGAACTACAAACAGATATGTATGCATCGCATCTACAAGAACACATTGTACAAAACGAAATGGCTTTTCAATTCCCCATACTACTGGGGGAGAGGCCTGCGCAATCACCGCATCCGTTTCCTAGTGAAATCGAAAAGTTAAGTTTTATTTGATTGAAATCTTGATAAAATTCGAATAACACGCAGGACACGAATCGAATAAAAGCAGTAATGCGTAGATTGGAAATGCGGATTTAGTGAAGAACGGATGCGGCGATTGAACCTCTGGCTTTTAACGTTAATAAATTGATGATTTCTAATTAATATTCTTCTTTTTTTCTCAAATAAGGTGCGGCGTATGCAGCAGACCCACAATTTCATTTCATTTCATTTCATTTATTTCTTCACGACTTGTAAAGCCTATTGGCCGATATAATATAAATTACAAAATGCATAGTAAAAATATTTCTAACAGTGTTAAAAAAACTACTCAAAACTAACTCCCAGTGCTGATTCATCAGATGTCTCATGCAACTCGAAATATGGCCTCGCCCAGAACTGCATCCGCCAAACTAGGATTCACTGGCCTAAAACCGACTGTGTCCCGCTGTAGCAATAATTTATTTCGACTATATCTTGAAAGAAATAACCGATCAAGCCTCTCATTTATTTCTCTATAAAAAACTATTCTTTTTCCACTGCAGTTAGTAGCGATTGACAAACTGCATTTCCTTGGCTTGGGGCTACTAGGGCCAATGTCAAAATATTAAATTTGAGAAAAAATACAATTGAAAATTCTTTAGGTGAGTTCATAGTGAAATGTTACAGAAGTGTAATGCTGGACAATTCGGTTTAAATTCGACATTGACCGTTTGAGAATTATGACAGAGATCACGAAAATAAAACTAAATCAAATATTAATATAAAAAAATTGATATTTGCACTTTTATTACCAAGCCACAGATACACACATTTGCCTTTTTCTGCTTCAAGATGTAGTCGAAATAAAAAATGAAAATTTACAGAAACGTGATGCTTCTGTTCAACTCAGGAGTAATAGTGGCCGTAATACTTAGAAAATAAATAATAAAAATACTGTTTACACGTTCGGGACACGAAAACAATTATCTACATTGCAAACAAGTGTCACGAAGATTCTAAGTGGTTCTACTACATTTATATGTATATTCATACTCTCTCGTCTGAAGCGTATCTTGATCAATGATTTCCCCTCACTTCTACAATCTAACAATAGTCATAAGAAGTATAAAATGGCTTAACAACTATAAAATCGTACATCTATATACACATTTACATACACGCATACATCCATCTGTATGTCTGTATGTAGTATATATGTTCTTACATGTTTAACTAAATATTTACAAAGAGATCCGTGAGCGCTTAATGTTGTCATTATTACAGCACACGCGGACAGTAGTTGGACACATTGGACATATGGCGGGTTCCATAGAATCATGTCTCCATCTCCACATGGTGCCATAGTTGTTTGTTTCACGTGCACATTATTTGATCACGGATTCGGATTATCAGCAAAGCAGCGCATCAGATCACTGAAAAAAATAGAAAAAAGTAAAAAACATTAAAATGGATTAAAATCAAGCAGAATAGGGTCAAATTCGATCGAGCCGAATTTCATATACTCTCTACCATGGTGTGCATGCCACATAGGGTTTCTTTTTCCCGGACTTTTGGAATTCCCGGTGAAATATATCTGTAGAATTCTGAAAATCGACAGAGCCAGTGCGCACAGCTCATGACATCCATTTAAATTGCTAAATATTTTATATTAAATCAAAAGACAAATACATATATTGATTTATTCCTGGAAAGGCACCATGGATTTTGTGTTCAACAAGAACAAATTTTGCGGAAGATGATGGCGGTCACAGATGTGTTGCACAGAAGGGAATGTTCCCTCTTTGGATCTTCAAAGGCTATAGTGGACCTAAATAAATTTTATTATTATACGCTCCGCCTCCAGGATGGGGGTATACTAATTTTGCTATTCCGTTTGTAACACCTTGAAATATCGACCTGATACCCTATAAAGTATATATATATATATATATTCTTGGTCGTCATAAAATTCTAAGACGATCTAACCATGTCCGTCCGTCGGTTGAAAGCACGCTAGCATCTAAACGAAAGGAGCTAGGGCGTTCAAATTTGAAGTTGGGCGAAATCGGTCCAAAGGGAAACATTTTTCACTCACAAGGAACGAAAATACCCATAATAACCTCTAATATTTTAGAGTATTTAAGCATGTTTTTCCAATATTTTCCAATAAAAAGGGGATAAAAATGGTACCATCCAAATAGCTGCATAAAAAGATTTTTCCAAATTCATACTTTATTACTTTTACGGCAAACATTGGTTGAATCATGAGGTTAGCTTATATTGCACTGTGTACGCGAGATAATGAATTTTCAAATTTTGTCCTTTTGTAATTAGAATATTTATGGCATTTAGGCTTTTTTGAAGGTTGCTGTCTTATATTTACATTTGAATGGACTTGAAGTATTATTTCGATATGCATATATAGTAAAGGGTGAATTTTTAAGAGCTTGATAACTTTTTTTAAAAAAAAACGCATAAAATTTGCAAAATCTCATCGGTTCTTTATTTGAAACGTTAGATTGGTCCATGACATTTACTTTTTGAAGATAATTTCATTTAAATGTTGACCGCGGCTGCGTCTTAGGTGTCCATCCGCTTAGTCCAATTTTGGCATTTCCACGTTTTTGAGTAACAGAGACCCAATTGGTGCGAACGGCGACGAATCGAAAATTGGTGGTCATCATTAACACTGGCCGATACAGCTGCGATATTTTCTTCAGTTCGCACTCTACGTAAGCGTGTTGGTGGTTTAATGTCCAACAATGTAAATTTGGTGCGAAATTTAGTCACAATAGCCCGAATAGCCGCTTCAGTGGGTCGATTAAACTGACCATAAAATGGAAGCGCGCAATGAACTTTCTTAACAGAGCACGCATTTTGATAATAAAATTCAATAATTTGCAAGCGTTGTTCGTTTGTAAGACGATTCATGATGAAATGTCAAAGCATACTGAGCATCTTTCTCTTTGACACCATGTCTGAAATCCTACGTGATCTGTCAAATACTAATGCATGAAAATCCTAACCTCAAAAAAATCACTCTTTATAAACGCCTTGCCTATTAAGCGTGGAATGCAATCCATGGTGGAGGGTGTATAAAGTTCGGCCCGGCCGAACTTAACGCCGTTTTTACTTGTTTTCTTATTATCCATGAAAAAAGATCACATACCAAAATTTGTGATTTTTTACAGTTAACTTATAGTTGAATAAAACAAATCAGTCGTTGCTGAATTTCCTTAATTTTGTGAAATTATAGATACCAGACAGAGAGCAGGCTGTTTTGTTATTTTATTTTATATTTTATTCAATATTTCGACCTTGTTCGAGAAACTGATATAAATAAGGGAATATTTCAAATAGAGTTCGAGATGTTCAGAGCATCTCAATTTTTAAAACATAGTTTCAGAAATTGTGCGGAAACATTTCTTCAGGATCCATTATGTCCACCTTCTACACCCAGTAAAAATTTGGCTAGTCTTAGAACAAAATGTACATACTGTGGCCTTCTATGGTCCAGGTACACAAATATCAGTTATCACAGCATACGGAGGAATGAATGAATACACTTCAGGGAAGTGTATTTATACTCGAATGAAAAATCTTCCTTCCAAAACCATGACAAATCAGCGATTCCATATATCCAACTATTTCCGATTCGATGCAATTTGTGAAACACCCATACAACATAGTTTTTTGTTGATACTAAACACAAATCTCAGGTAAGCTCGCAGATTAATTTGCCACGGCACGCGAAGACGTTCAACAGGAACTTCTGCGGAAAATTAAATTTAGTGCTGCGGCTCCAAGTTTTAGCTCAAATAAATGTTTGGTGTTTAATGAAAATATTGATTTATTCTTTATGGATTTATGAGGCCATAAATTCTCTTTTGAACTTCCTTTCACTTTTTTCTTGCTCTCCAGCAACTCAAACAAACTTTTCCTATTACATACTTTTTTGATGTTTTCGGCAGGAGGTCGATGGTGGTGGAGGGGGTTGGGGTGGTAGTGTATTCCTCGAAGGCAACACCAAAAAAGTTTCATTGTGTGAGCAGTATTAGGCTTTGTTCCCAGATGCCATGCTGGCGTATATATATGTACTCCACCCATACTGATAATTGTCATCGGCATTACGATTGCGATGAGGGCAGAACTCAATGACACGATGACAAAATCAAATGACAATCAAGGAGTGTACACAACTACTAAACACATCCAGATTTTTGCGCCGGGCCATCTCATGGAATCGATGCCATTGTCATCTTCGTCGGAAAAAACAACAACAACAACAATGAATGAGATTAGCATTAAAAAGTAGCAGGATGTGCAGCGATAAGCAATAAGTCTATGTAGCCATTCATTCCGCTTGTCGTTTTATTAGCCCGTAACATGAGGAAAAGTTTTTACAACTTTTTACGACGTCCATCCTTTCTGTTTTATTCGTACACCCTCCAGCATAGAAGGGGTGCATACAGTCATTGTTACGCCGTTTGTAACACCTTGGGGATTCCGTAAAGTATACGCACAGGAGGACATACGTACGGATAGACTGAAACTTTGGATAATCTAACCGAGTGAGAGAGTGGATTTTGATATTGGTAGTAATGCGCATGGTGGAGCGTGTATATACTTCAGTTCGGCCGAACCTAATGCCACGAGTATTGTTTTACTTTCAGAAAACTCAATATCCCACTATTACTCCATTAGCCATCGAAAAGTTTATCTTTGTTTGCGAGAGCGGCTAATGCCGGCAGCTATGGCCGCAAGCCATGACGTTGCATTAAATGTGTCACTATCGATTTTCAAGTCGTGAAATGACATTACAAATTATGAAAGGATTCTGGGTCTTTGTGCTACTTTGTGTACATTAAACTGGCTTCAAAAAGAAATTTGAATAATCACCATTAAAGAGCAGTGCCTTTTCAGCGAGCCAGAACTGTTGAATTTATTGTGGAGTTTATATAGAAACTTCATCAAAGAATAGCACTGAAGTCGTAAAAAAACTGCCCTTTATAATGGGTCATGTGTAGGGTTTGGGATTTCCCGGGAAAACGGGGGAAAAACTTACTGATTTCATATGTAAAGTAAGTTGTTTCAGAAGAAGATTTTCACCTTGAACTTCGTCGATTCTTCTAGGAAAACAAGAAATTTAAAATTTAAGCAAATAGCAAGAGGGGTTAAGTATTGACATTATGTCAGCCATAGTATTGTCGGTGTGACATTTTTGTTTCACAAGAAAGATCCTGCAAATATCCTCACAAAAAGTTTGTATTCCCTCACCTGGGTTTCGCAAAAATGGCTACTTTTCGAATTTAAAAAGTTTTGCTTGCAGTAATAAACAAATACTCGTTATTATTATTATCAGTAATGTAATTGTATGAATTTGAAATACAGTTGGGCATCGATTATCCGGGATGGTCGGGACCGGAAGCGTTCCGGATAATCGATTTTATATAATAATTTTTTACATAAATGTTTATTTTATTTATTCAATATGCACACTTACAAGATATAATACTTATACATTTTTAATTGTTACTTACGTAATTACTTAAAAAATCACTTAATGTGGTTTGTTTTTATACCCTCCACCTCCAGGATGGGGGTATATTCACTTTGTCATTCCGTTTGTAACACCTTAAAATATTCATCGGAGACCCCATACAGTATATATATTCTGGGTCGTGGTAAAATTCTAAGACGATATAGTCATGTCCGTCTGTTGAAAGCACGATAGCGACCGAACGAAATGAGCTAGGTGGTTCAAATTTTTCCTAAATGTGTCTTATGGTTGCAGATCGGTTGGGATTGAAAGTGGGCGAAATCGGCCCAGAGGGAAAAATTTTTCCCTCACAAGGACTGAAAGTACCCCTAATATTTAGATTATTTCAGCATGTTTTTTGAACATAATAGCTTGTATTTACTTGATATTTGCAATTCGCATTCCCCTTATAGCTTAAAAGGGCACAATAGAGTGATTTTTATTTGTAGGGGGCGAAATGGGACGAAAAGGGATACAGATAGATAGATCTAATAGAGTAGATACATAATATACAAGTATTTTTTCTAAATTTGCACTTTTAAGGGGTTAAATGGGGATAGAGGGATAAAAATAGTACCAACCAAACGGCTGCACCTAGAATAATGAAATTCGGTGTATATTCCTCTGATTGCGTACACACATAAAATTCGCTGTATGCATTCCTCTGACTGAGTGACACGAAAAAAAAAGTTTTTCCAAATTCGCACTTTCAAGGGATTCAATGGGAGCAGAGGGATAAAAATGGTAGCAACTAAAAGGCTACAGCTAGAATGATGAAATTTTCGAAAGTCGTACTTTTATGGAGGGAAATGCGAAAAATGGGATAAAAATGGTACCAACAAAATGGCCGCAGATAGTATCATGGAATTGAGTGCATAACCACGTAAAATATTTTTTTCCCAAATTTGTACTTTATTTTGTTGCTTTTACGACAAAAATGGTAGAATCATGATATTGTCTTATACTGCGTACGTGAGAGATAAGGTATTTTCAAAATGTATACTTTTGAATTTAAAATAGATGGAAATACAACCAACCAAAGGACTGCAGCTGAAAATACACTCTCTATCCCCCAATATTTAGGGTATTTATGATTGCTGCCTTATATTTACTTTATGAATTGAAGTATTATTTCCATTATATATATACATAATATAAAAATATTGGTAGCCTTGGCTTATTAATTAAATTTCTGATTTTCATACATTTGAAATTTGTTGCGGACATTCCTCTTGTAGCTTGGAAGCACCACAAAGAAAATAAATGTTTTAGCGGGCGAAATGGGACAAAAATGGATAAAATATGGTACCAATGATACGACAACAGCTAGAATCATGAAATGCGGTGTGTACGTAAAATAGAGGGATTTTTCGAAATTCGTACTTTTAAGGGATATAATTGAAAAAGAGGGTTTATCCCTCTTACAAGCCGCTGAAGTTGATATTATGAAATTTCGGTGTGTATTCGGTGGTCTGACTATGAAGACTCGAAACAAAAAGTTTTTTTTTCCAAATTTGTACATTTGGGCGGAGAATGGAGCGAATGGGGATATCTTTAATATTTAAACTTTTCTTATCAAAATAATGCAGTCACTTTGTCTGTAACTGAAAATGTTCGTAATATGTTTCTGTACTTCTATGTCGACATCCTTTAAGCTGCTGGTAATACTGTGGAATGCACTCCGTGGTTAACGCCTTCTTACTTGTTTCTTCTTAACCTGAATATTTTCTGCCAAAAGCTTCTCTTGGACACGGTAGATTTGAATTTTATCTTGTTCTGTTCCCTTTGTTCCCGGATAATTGAGGTAATCACGGTTAATCAATTGACATACAAATATTTCCCTTTCGTTATCGATCCCGGATAATTGTTGTTCCCGGTTAATTGAATCACGGATAATCGATGTTCAACTGTATATCTAAAATTTCCAATTTATATAGTAAATCTAAGTTAGTGCTCAAAATAATCAATAAAATATTTTTTTAATATTTTCCATATTCAAGGGAAATTAAAATTTTACTTTTTTGCTATGATTGGATAAGGCTCATACCTCACTGTTCTCCCCATCTCTTTTAAGAAAATTCCGAATTTTAGAGCTGCGATTTATGGACGATCGACATGAACACTTACCTCTCATGTTTGGCTTCGATCTCATCTGCTGCGACTGTTGAAACTTTTGGAAAACGCGCACCATCTAAACGGCCTTGAGAATGCACCTGCCTCGCCAGATTTGCAATTGGGCTGGATAAGAGTCGTATCTAATGCCATTACCTTCCGTTCCACGTGCGACTTTGTCGTTAACGTTTCCGGTATATGCTACCTATGTGGACGCCAACTGGACGAAGAACTTGAGTATCTACACATGAGGACTTTCTTGAAGGCCTGTCGAAACACTTTATTGAAGATGGTGTAAAAAATGGGGTTGACCATGGAGCTGGCATAGCCCAGCCACGTTACTACGTCGAACACCCAGTGATCAATGTTGTCCTCGCAGTCGCCACAAACTGTTGGCAACAGATTCAATACGAAGAATGGTGACCACAGAATGACGAAGGTGAAGAAGACAACGCCCAAAACTTTCGTGGCTTTCTGCTCCAGCCTAATGATGCGTCCGTGACGTGACGAGTTCCTCGATATCACACTTGAGTTTCGAGAGTGGTGTGACCGCACTGTTTGGTTGCGCTGCAACAGACAGGGGGAAGAATGCGGAGATTTCGATTTTATTTTCAAACCACTTGGGGTGGCCATGTCACCGCCAGTGTAGTTCATGTTGTTGTGGCTTCTCAGTGTAGCAGATCGCCTCAGGGGCGTGGCTGATGTTGATGTAGTCAGACCTCCGGTTTTGGTGGGTGTTAAAAGCAAAGAAGTGCGGGCGCCGCCAAAACTGGATCCTCTTCTTCGATGTCTACCCGAGTCCCACGTAACAATCGAAGCTGTCTTGGAAATGCTCAACTTCCTTCTTGGTGTCTGCGGAGCAGCCAAATAGCAGCCGTCACTACTCGACTCGACCGTCAAGGTACTCGAAGAATGATTGCTGTTCAAAATTGACACAGTGTGCGGACTTAAGCTGGACGTTGTGTTGGTCGTGTTCAACGGTACATTGTCTTCGTCCAATGCATTGACGGCTACGTCACTGGGAGTGCTTGTGGTCAGTTTAAACGTCGTCGATATAATCTTCACCTCAGCCGGCTTAGTGCAGTTGGGCAATGGGCGGTTGCCAAAGTAAGGGCACGTGCAAATCGGCGGCAACTGCAAATACTCGGAGTCGCTTTCGTTGGCCGAACAGTTCTTGTGCGCCTCCCTGCCGTCCACCTCAGTGTCCGAGTGGCATTGCTTCTTGGGCGAACCACTTGCTTGCATCGACAGCTGCTCATCCGACGAGTTCCGATGTAGGGATAATGTTGATTGTCGTCCAAACAGGGTGTTTTGCGGCAAACTATAGTATCGATTTCGACGGCATTCTGAGGGCGTTGTGGGCGTATTGGGTGGCTGAACGCACGCCGCCATCGAAGCTCTCCGCTTCTTCGCATACGCACACATGCCACGACTTCCCCGCACATCCGACAAGGATCTGAAATGATTACAACAAAGATATACATATCATCAATGGCGCACCGTCTTGCAGACAAGGGCATATCTCCACCACAGAGCATACTGCCATGCGACACAATCTCAGCACACAGCCAACAAGTACAACCACCCCAAAAACAAAAATCAACTGAATGAAGTACATGCGAAGTCTGTTTAACAAGACATGGGCTGGAGGGCGACCAACTCTACATCAGTCTAAACATGAGTCATTCCATGCTTATTTTACGTCAATAGCTTTTGGGCGCTACGATAGTTTGTATATATGTATTCTTCTCTTAACATTTTTTATTAGTGTTCAAGAAAAAAATATTTTTTCAAAATTTAAATTGTGGTCCAAAGTTTATATGTGGGCGTTTTTGTGAACAGACATCTTGTTAATGATGTAATTAGTAACTTTGGAAAGCGTCTTCAGATTTTAATGATATCGGTGTCGTCTGAAAGGTTTCGATCTCCTCTTTAAGTATCTAAAAGGAAAATGGAAAATGTACTTGTAGTTCAAAGAATTCGAAAATAAAAAATCCTTGAATATCACGAAAAATATCTTTATTTTCATTAATATTATTTCTCTGCAAGGCATCAAAATTTCAGAGTGGGGTGAGAATTGGTTCTGAAATTATAGGTACCTGTTTTTAAAAATGATGACAAAATTGTAGTTTTAACGGTATTTCCATTTGATTTTAATGAGATCTTGTGAAAAATAAATTTAGCAAGAGAATTATTAATGGTGTTCGATAGCACTATATAGTACAAACTATAACAAATAAGCAGTACATTAAGGTATAAATAAACGCCAAGAATTCCAGGAGTTACCTGTGATTGAATGAACACACCTTTTGGAAAAAATTACAATTTAACCAAAGCTAAACTGATCATAACTTTTAGAAAATAAAATAAAAAAATATTTCTTCTTGAAACTATTTGTAATCGAAGGAATCAAAGTTAGTGATAACAAGTACGGAAAGGCTAAAGTCGGGCGGGCCACTATATGATACACTCCACTTTCTAGCCGAATACAATTCAATTAGGCAAAAAATTTGAAAATGAGATTTTTGTGTGTTTCCTCTTCATAGTGGGGTAATATGACCTGATAACATTTGTCAAATCGAGAAGAATATTTGTATCGCTAAATCGATTCAAAAAGTGATTCTAATTCGATCGGTATAATTAACAATGGGTCTATATCCCTTCCTTTTGGGTGTTACAAACAAATGCACGAATATATAATACTCTCGTGGAGTGTATACAAATGTATACCGTTTGGCATGGAATGACTCATACACACAACATGAACATTATCAAAAGAAGAAATATTTTGCGACGTAGTCACAATGGGTCAATTATATCAACAACAAATACTTTGTGGTATCAATGGCAAGTGCTGTTCGAAAATACTAACGTCCGACAAACTAATTTAGCAAAACCGCCAAGTTTGTCGTTTGACCCTTGACAAGGGCGCTGATGAACCACTCCACTGCAAACTAAACAATAATCGAATCTTTAGAAAATGTTTCTCATTCCTGTCCCCTGCAAATTATTCGGATATCCTCGGTACGGTACATAAATAATAGACATTTCCAAAAAAGCCATTATGCATTTATTCTATTTGCAACTGAAATGTAAATTTGCATGCCCTCTCGTACATCCGGCATGTGCATACACATGCATGCATGCGCACATATCAATGAATACATATCGTTGACACTTAGTTCAAGAGGGACATAACTCAAAAAAACGACGGTTTTTGAGTTAATGATGAAGAATGATTCTTTATATAATGCTCCGTCCACGTGTAAGAAAATTCATATTGATATTTTCTATACTGACCGCATGAGATGCGAATCTGGCGATATTTTCTCTTCATGTCGTGTGAAAATTGAAAACTTTGAACGCGTTTTCTGCCAAATCGATTTTTTGAGTTATGCCACTCTTTAAGTAAGTGCGCGATATGTGTATACACAATAGGATGGATCTATTTTTCAACTTCAAAACGGCAGAGAAAAAGATCTGGCCAATATGGTATTACGCAGATCGGTTTTTCTACAAGAAGAATCCATTTTTTTGTTGTTTTATTTGAAATTACTTTTGAACACAAGGTTATAATGATATCAAAGAATACTCATCGTTCTGTGTCAGAATAAATTGGTAAAATGCAAATCACAGCTTATCAAATCAAAATTGACAGACATTTGCTACATTGCATGGACGATGAGGCGTGCCATCATTTTTTCATTTACTACGACAACAAACTGTTAACTTTGGATAATCATCTCCAGTTAAGGAACACCCTAATTTGTGGCTATGTGAATATGTGAGATGTTAACTTGTGGATTACGGACACATACCGGGTTAGTATGAATTGTTAACATAGTTGGTAGCACTTTTCGCGAATAATCAGGGTCGGTTCGGTAAAATAGTCAAACTAGGCGTTTGCTGAGGGCGCATATCGATGGACAACTTTTCAGTACAAATTTTATAGTACATATCACCTAGGAGTTAACTGCTATAAACAATTTCCACAAGTTTACCTAAGTTTATTGAGGTAGCCATGCCAAATCTCTTTCATCCTTGTTCGACCTTTGCATTATTTTATATAAGAGTGATAAAAAACGGGTTTATGAAAACTAAACTAGACGGCTTTTCACTATTGAAAACGATCTACAGTGGTTCAGAATGAAAATCTATGGGCCAAAATTCAAAAACTTTTGTTCTAGTAAACCAAAACGTTCCAAAACGAGAATTACTCATTTACTTTTGAAAAGAAAGTAAGAAAAGTTTTATGCAGAACTTTTTGATCAGATTTTCAGTAATTTCCAAAGCATCGGTTTCATAGTCAGACATAAATTTAGATTTTGTTGGAAAAGTGTAATTTTAATAGCAAGTTTTTACAAAGTGAATGCCTCATTCGTTTCGTCCTTACTTTGCTGCACACCCCTAAAATGAATAAAGTGCCAAATTTCGTTAACATCGATCGGAATTACTTACATGAATGAACACAAAACCTAAATAAAATGAATGAATTTACTAGATGAAGAACAAACCAAATTTGTTGTTGCTACTGCACAGTTGTACTGTATGGGATTTGGCATGGTTGGTTGCAGTTGCATATTGCGATGGTGGAATTTGCCTAAATATCATATATGGGCGGGCATCTCCCAAAAACGGTCTACCAAAAATATGAAATCAGACCACACTAAAAGCTTTTAACTTTATTTTTTCCATATTTCGAAAGCTTCAAGTTAAGTTAAACTTCAAGTTAAGTTAACTTGTTCTCTTTTATTTTTATTAAAAGTTGAAGTGGTACAACGAAAATTACTAATTTTTTTTAATACGAGTGGAAATATTTGTCCCGTCCGTTTTTCGCGCCCGTATTTCTGCTGTATCTAAATAAAAATTCAAGAGATAATTCTCATATTTCATAAACCTACGAACAAAACATATCCTCGGACCTTCATTTACATGTACATGTATATGGAAAAACAAAGTTCTCAAAAAAATCGCTGATCTTTGTATATTTCTATAAGACCTTCAAATGTACTTCGGTTTTTTGTAGCGTCCGTTTTAATGTAAAATTATTTATAATTTTGTACTAAAATCTGACGATATATTTTCAAAATGTAGTACTCTTTAGAACACTAAAAAGGCTGATCGACTTTTTCAGTTTCTTTGTTGTTTTTGGCGTAGGTTAAGGCGTGCGAATGTCGCGTCCGTGCCACTGAGAGATGCCCATATGTGGGATTCTCTACAGAGCGGATAAAAATGTGTGACGATTGCTATAGTGCTTGCTTGAGTGTGATAAGGGCGCCACTTAGGGCCGAATGGTTTCCTTCAGCCGGTACTAGGTATAATGTGCAGCTGTTCCATCCACATGTATGTACGTGATACGGACGTATTCACATTGATATATATACATATTTACAGTAACAACGAAATCGCAATAAAATCAGCAGAACTGCGTCACATTGAGATTATCACCTGACGTTGCCTGGGCGTGTATGCGTTACTGGCTGTGTGATTTTTTTGTTTGAGAACAACGCAAACGAAATTTGGACTCTCTCCATTCCATGTCGTCCATCCATGTAAGGGGTATGTACATATATCCAGTTTCAATATATATGATTTAAATGAAATTACAAGGCGAAGTAGCCTTGTTCATTCCTGCGTCTAACACATTTGAAACACATATGCATTTCGGCTGCAAAGTGATTTATTTTCTACTGAATTCTTTGAATGATATTTTGGAAAGAGAATGACACAAATATTTCGGATTTTGAATTGAATGAAACAATTAAAGTGAAAGTATATAAAAAGTTCCACAACGCTTTAATTTATATTTAATATTATTAAATTTAACTCACTAGGCTGGGATATTTTAAAGGATCCCAGACTTTACAATCCACTAAGATATCACCATCATTTATTTTAATAGATCAGAAGTCATTGAAATCGTGGACATTTTTAAATAGTTCCTAAGTCATATATATTCCACATCAATGCAAAAAGTACACTCAAATCGTCTATGGGAATCTTATAAGCGTCTGCGTTAGTTTAAGTTAGGGTGTGTTTCCGGATTGAAATTGATTGATTGAAATTCTACACGACCGAATGATACCCTGACGAACGACTCATAAATTGTGTTTTTATAACACGTTTAAAAGTATTCGTCTTATGATTTGAAATTGTAAAAGCTTTCGTTCATTTGTCAATCAACAATATTGTCATCAAGATTTTTTGTAATTTTTTGATAATTTTATTCATAGACAAACATAATTTTATGTATAAAAGGATGCAACCCTAATAACTGACAGAAAAAAATATTTGTTTACAAAATAATTATTTCAAAACTGTTTTGTGGACATAATTGTGCTAAAATACAATATTTGTTCCAGTTCCCCTTTTCCAATGTTATGTTGGGTGCAGGATAAAATATAGTGTTATTTTAAGTGTATATGTGAGAATTATTTTGTATCTGTGTGTCAATATTGTATTTTCACTATTCCCATCGGAATACATTTTCTATTAAAAAACATAAATTTCAACCCTTTGTTTTCATTTCTCAAATTTGAACGTAAACGAATGGGTTTTTCTAATCGTCCATATTTGACATTTGTGACGATTGGTTTCGTGTTCGAGAAACCCAAAAATACAGAAAAGTAAACGAAAGCTTTTGGGTTTTACTCAAAAATTGACATTCGTTATACGGAAACGTAAATCAACTTTCGTTTGTCGTTTTGACGAGTTCATGACGAGTGATACGTCATCCGGAAACAGACCCTTAGTTTGCTATAAAATTGAATTTCCATAAAGAGTGAGAGATACCCAAATTTCGTTTAAATTTCGACCCAACTATATCAACTATATTTTTCTTAAACTTGAGAACCAGAGTCAATACAATTTCAAATAATTTCAGTATTTAATTTCATTTATTTTAAGGATGCGATTCCTGAAAATATTTTTGATGGATTGAATCTGAATTAGTCATGCTGGCGCCATAATGTCCAGTCTGTCTCAATAGTGCTCTCACATAATTGTCATAATAAATTTATCAAACTTTCGGAAGGATTTGCATCCTTAAAGCATTTAGGTCCAGATAAGAAAAATAAGGCTGATTTATGTGGCCGCATGAGCTTGACGCAAATTGCATGATAAGCTCTCCACAAGGCCATAGAAGTCATGGAAATGCATGGATCAGGATGGCACATAACGTACAATGACTTGGAACCAAGTAAAGACCCAAATGATCGAGAAAAGTGGGGAGAATTTGTTGACGCCTTTTGTTCTTCATGAATATTTATTTAATGTACACCAAACATTTTATAAATAAAGGAAGTATATACAAAGCAAAAAAATGGAAGTACTTCTGCAGGAAGCACATTTTAATCGCATCTCCAAATTGTTTTTGGGGAAGTTCTATTAAACAACTTCCGTCTCGGGTTCAAATCGTGGCTTGAGAAAAAACTTTCTTTTTTGTTTTTTATTACTTTTATAAATAAACAATTTTTAATTTTATCAATTTAAAAATGTTTGCTTAAAAAATACAAACTTATTGCTTTATTAATGTATTTCGAATATTTAATTTTTTATTAATACTAATACTACTCAATATTACTAAAATTAATTAGTGTTCATATATTTAATGCTAATTTAATTTAATAATAATTTGCGTTATATATTAATTCATACTAAATAAATATTTTGTCAAGTTTCCTATTGTCAGTTCTAACGAACAAAATGAGGTGCTTTAGTTATTCAGCACTCACATCAGAGGATAGCTGAGATGGTTAGAGTGTCGTAGTAGCAACCAGAAGGTCCGCTGTTCTACCCCCGGTAGAGGCGAATTTTTTAAAACAGAAATGGAAACTAGTGAAAAAGTGGTTCCTAAGCAACTGCTTTAAAATAACTTTCAAAATGAAGGACATCCCTCCTATGTCAACTCCATGTTAAATTAATTGGTGAAGATCCCAATTTTCACTACTTCCGAATCACAAGATGAGCATCTTTTTCACTTCTTTGGCTTCTCTCTTTTTGCTGGGTATAGGAGCGACAACTAGTGTCCTAAGGCGTTTGAAAAATAAAGTCTGAGTACACAGCATTATTATGCTGGACCTCATGTTTAAGAAAATGATCGATTTGTTGGTGATCAACAATGAATAATATTTGATTATTTTTGTATTACATCACTGTGCGTCTGACTAATGAGAATCCTTTAAAACTGCTATAACTGAAAGAAAAAATAATTGTTCACATTGTCGGTAACAACTATATAAAAACAAAATTAAACTAAATAAATGGTGTTAATTAAACTAACAGCGTAAAATCGGGCACAAAAATAAAAAATGGTCCATATTATTACTTTACTTTCGCATTTAAATGTCCGAAATACATTAAACCGAGTAGTAAGTAGTACTTCTGGCCCAAAGCTTAATTTGTTTTTATGCCTGCCTCTTGCATTTGTGGTTGCCGCGGTTTCCATTTTGCCATTACAAAACATATTTTGTGAAAATAAATGTGTCATTTATTTCCTGTTTGGGCGGCCATAATAGGAATAAAAATGAAATGTGTCCAGAATTTGCGTGAACATTACTTTACCGTTAATTATGTAATTGCGGTTGATGTTGGAATTTGAAATATGATTATATTCATACGTACACATATCGTTACCCTAATTTAAGAAAACTAACTCATAATTTTTGAGAAATCGAGATTTTTGTTAATTATGACTGAACTTTTCGTTTTGCAAGAAATATGAGTTGGGTCTTTTTATACCATCCACTAGGGTATTATGTTCAATCGGCTCAAATCGGTTCAGCTTTAGTTATGGCCTCCATACAAACCATATAATTTAACCGATTTTCTTCAAATTTGGCACAAAAACTTATATTTTAACTAGAAAGACTTCTGTTGACAATGTGTCAAATCGGTGCAGATTTATATATAGCTTCCACGCAAATGTAGCTCTGGATTTTACTTGTTTGCTCTAGAAAACACATATTTTAACAGATTTTGATTTGAAAACGTTCAATTTCACCAGGAAACACACATTGTGAAAGTGTGTAGGACACATGACAAAATCATCACCGAATTGAATTGTAATGGCGTAGAGAGTGGAGTGGCCCCGACCGCCTTTAGCCTTTTCTTACTTATTTATATTAGTGTAACGATATGTCTATCTTTCGATTTAAAATCGCTTTCGTTTGACCCTCCGTCTGTACATCTATTCTTGTAATCAAAGTACCAAGTGATGTATTCGGTCCAGTAACGGTTGTTATTTAAATTAGAATTTCACGGTTGTCTCGTCGTTTATTTGCCATTTGCAAAAAAGTTACGGGGTGGAGAATTGTTTCCTTATTTGGTTTTATTAAAGTTGATTACATAAGCCATTGTGACTTAAAAGAAACGCACAACTGGACTAAGTCTTGCTTCAATCACAGCGTTGCCACAAGCAACGGAAGATATTAAATAATTAATCACAAAAAGAATGAAAATTAAATTTTCAAGTGAACTTTAGTTCAAACAGGAACAGTGGCATGAAACAACAAGAACTAACTCTGAGTGTTAATCCCTACAGTCTGCAGACATTGAGAGTACTTTTACTCTTCTCCGTGCAAATGTCGTCCGGCGTTCTTTTAAAAATGAGGTCTTTGGAACACAAATTATCCCTGCTTTTCGCATAACGTCTAATGGAATAAATTAAACTACTGAAACTACTCAAAGTGTCCGCGCCATTTAGCATTGGAATGAAGTCAACATTTCATTTATCTAAGACCATCTCTCTCGTTTGACTTTACGAGTCTTAGTCGGGATAGCTGTCTCTTCATGTTGACCATTAATAAGACCTTAGCTTTCGTTTCGTTTTATTTCTTTGTTCAGATTTTGTCAGGTCAAGTACGAACGGGTACGAGTGGACAAGCATTGAATGGGCGCAATTGTTTGGGTGACTGGATTGAAGCAATTTGCAGCCCTTTTTCACAAAACTCAATATGGCCGTTTAACAAACCAACTTAGCCAAACAAAGACAAAATTAAATTTTAGCCTCCCCCCGGCAAACGGAGCGAGAGTGGATGGAAATTATTTAAATAATTTAGCGCATTACATAATGGACTCCTCTTTCGGCCGTCCTTCTCCACTCGGAATGTGTTGAGTACGTAAAATATCAAAACAGGAAAAAAGAAGCGAAAAGTATCTAACGAAATTGCCTTGTGGTTGGATTTACTTTACGGGGAGCAAAAAAGCATTTCTGGTTTTGTAGCTGTTGTGGTGTTGTTGCTGGCGCAGTGGCTGCGGCTCTTTGGCCTTGTTTGGTTAAAGTCCTTTTTTAATATGTTTTTCGTGATATAGTACACTTACCGCTTTCGTGCTTTAAAATCCTGTGATAAATTCATGGCGGGCAGAAATGGTTGGGCATTTACTAATGACGACGACTTTGTTTTCGAATGCGAGTGGGGGTCCTGTTGCTGCTGCTGTTGGTGGTGGAGGTGGAGGTGTAGCGGGTGGTGATGGTGTGACTTGAAGTGATGGCTGACATGTGATTGCTGCTGATTCGAAGTCGCAAACAGTGGCAGTAGGTGGTGATGAGGCTGGAGGTGTTGCAGGTGCTGCTGGTGATGGTGACCCCCAGAATATTGCAGCGAGTGCTGCTTCTGCAGAGGACTATGTAGAAAGGGCAGAAGATTGCCAGACGATAATTCGGATTTGGTTGGCGATGCAGTCGACGAGGAGACCACCGACTCCAGTCCTCTGGAGAGTTTGAGCATTTCAGCGCCAAACTGATGCAGCGCCGTCATCGTAGTAGGTTTAGGTTCGGGTACGCTAGTTATCAAAGCAGAGTGTGGTGACATTTCACGTTTAGGCATGTCCTTGCATACATACCTCGATTCAGGCAGCCACAGTTCATGGTTGTCCAACGTCGACAGTTCGGTATCCGTGGAATTGGCCGAATGGGCATGCAGGGCAGATGAAGCTGCGTTGTGGCCGGTCTTTAATAGGCGGCGCCAAGTACATCGGCGTTCTGTTTCAAGGGTGAAAGGTAACACAAAACACCAAAATTGTATAGCAACCCATGTGGACAAATAAGAAACTCTTAACAATAATATGTTAATTTAATGAAAATTAAAATAATAAAAAAGTAAATTTATAATTTGTCGACAATTTGTTGGAGATAACAAGACAACGTGAAGTGCATAAAATAATTTGTGACATTGAATGTTTGAAAGTTATAATTTGACAGGGGATATAATCGCAGGTATTATTATCTACTTTGTTGTTATTTTGTTTAGCTTTCTAGTTATTCAATATTAAATTTACTTTCGATTAAATCAAGTTGTGTGCCAAATAAGCCTCTGCACATCCATATGTCGTAATTATTAATTTATTTATTAATATTAACAAATAAGGAAAGGCTAAAGTCGGGCGGGACCGACTATATGATACACTCCACTTTCTATCAGAATACAATCCAACTCGGTAAAAAAGTGAAAACGGGAAGAATTTTTGTACGTTTTCTAATCATAGGCTAATTGACCTGGTCCGATTTGCCAAATCGATAAGAATATTTGTATCGGGGCTATATCCAAACATGGAATAAAGTGACTGACTTTCACAATAAGTTATTCCAGTTCAAATATAACGTGTTATGCTAACTTTGAAGAAAATCGGTGAAAATTCGTTCGGTTTCTGGGGCGGAAAAAATCTAAGTCGAGATTTGTATGGGAGCTATATGTAAATCTGAACCGATCTGACCTACTTTCACCATAGGTGTTCCTAGTTTAAATATAAGATGTTTTGCCAGATCTGAAGACAATCTGATACAATATGTGGTTTATAGAGCGGAAAAAATCAAATCGGGAGCGAAATTTTTATGGGAGCTATATATAAATCTGAACCGATCTACCACATTTTTACCACAGGTATTTCTAGTTGAAACATAAGATGTTTTGCCAAATCTGAAGACAATCTGTTGTAATACGTGGTATCTAGAGTGAAAAGAGTCAAATCGGGAGTGAAATTCGTATGGGGGCTATATCTAAATCTGAACCGATTTTCTCAAATTAAATAGCGTTCGTCCTTATCTCGAAAAACTTCGTTGTGTAAAGTTTCATTTGGTTCTAAATCGATTCAAAAAGTGATTCTAAGTCGATCGGTATAATTAACAATGGGTCTATCTCCCTTCCTTTTGGGTGTTACAAACAAATGCACAAAGACATAATACTCTCGTGGAGTGTATACAAATTCAGTTAAAAATTTGGACGTCGTTGATGAACTCTGTTGTGGAGTTTGTTTGTACTCGTTTTCATTTGACATTGATTTGTGAAAATCTTCTTTATATGGTTGTTTGTTATAACTTACATATATGTTGTTGTTTATATGTACATATATTCTGACTTGGGCAATTTTGAAAACGAAATCGGGTTGGCATTTGAGTCATTCCATGCCGAGGGGTACGATTTTTGATCTCGACAGCTTGGATTGTTACGAAAGTTTATACACACATGGAGGAGAAGAATCCCTCTCATAAAAATATTTTAGATGTAGTTTTGGAAAAAAAAGAAATTGTTTTTCACGAGACCAATTTAGCAGTGGTGAAATTACCATTTTTTTCAATTTCATGTACCTCCTGAAATAATTGACCGATTTGAATGTACTATACCTTGTATGGAAGATAGTTTCAATTCCTTTTAATGTATTAGAGGGGTATGTTATCGCGGCTTTAGATTTTTGAAGTTTTTACAAATATGTTTATTTTATTTCGATTTCGAGTTTCAAAATGATTCATTAATTGATTTTTTTTTTGAAATTTTAAAGTAGTGTTCTGAGGTGCCTTTTTAACGACTGTTTGAGTTCTATTTTTTACGAATATTTTTCAAAAATATATTTGCAAAATCAACCAAAACGTCAGTGAAAAATCATGAGAATGCTTATTTCTTCAAACGAGGTATATTACATTAATGTTGAATGATTGAATGAACACACCTTTTTGAAAAAATCTTAGTATCAAACAATCCAAGCTATCGAGGTCAAAAATCGTGCCGCATGACATGGACTGACTCAACTAAAGGGTATTTTTTGAAGGTGAATAATCTGAAAGACATGGTTCAGTTCAGGAATCACAATTTAAATTGAAAATGTTGTTCGTTGATGAAGTACACCTACGGTTAAATGACTATGTCAGCCAGAAGAATTACAGAATGTGCAACAAGCCATTTCATTTTAAATTTATCTCTATCCTCTAAAAATACCCTTTATATCCGATAGGATATTTACAGCATGCAATCACACATATGTATGTATGTGTGAGTATGTATTCACTCATCCATACATACATACATTACGGACATAAGTGTATGGTCACGTATGCAAATGTGTGCGTGAAGATGATACCATCTTCTGACAAAGGATGTATTAATGCAAATGTTTACATTTACATTTATTCATCCGACATCATAAAAGTCGGAATAAGATGAGTGTATCCGTTTAAACTTACCTAGCGCTGGCGTTTGACCCAGCCATCCACTGGCCCAGCCGGGTGTTGCTGTTTGATTGTGGCCACCGAGATTTTGACGTTGTTGTGCCAACAACCTCACTGTGAGGCAATAAGTCAACAGCATGACGCCCAACGGTATGTAAAAGCACACTATCGATCCAACTAATTTGTATACAGGATCCGGTATCTGACATGTACCATTAACCAACACCGAAGCATGATTCTAGACACGAAAGGAGAAAGGAGCACATTACACAAAACCTCACGCACACCCACAAACATTGTCCGATAATGTTGTCCGTTAATATAACGTCGCACAGTGGATCAAAGAAGCACGCAATGTAAATGCATATCACACGGCCGCCATAATTTCTGATTTTCAACTTTTATTTATTACTTTCATACTGAAGGCAGCGTTAAAGATCCGGACTCGTAAATCCTTTACGCACATTGGCAGAACGGATCATATTATTTATTTTACTATTTCCATAGAATGTAACTTGACAATCAGAATTGGCCACTAGGCACCTGAGTCTGAGGTCACCAACTTCAAATGTTATCACTAATTTGTTCCTTAATGTTTCCAACATTAACAAGTAAGAAATGTTAAAATCTGGCTGGACCGACTATATCATACCCCCACTTTCTAGCCCATTACAATTGAAGTCGGGGAAAAATTGAAATGGCGAACGATTTTCATGAACCGACGTGTATGTCACATTGTATGTGTCCAGCTGAAATATAACGTTCTGCCAAATTAAAATCAGTAAAGGCATGTGTCTGAGAGAAAAAAGTTAAATCGAGAAGGACATCTGTATTAGGGTTAAATTAAAACCAGAAAAGATGTGACCCACTTTCACCATAGGAGTTTCTAGTGGAAATATAATGTGTTTTCCAAAATTTTAAGAACATCGGTTAAAATATATGGTTTCTAGATCGGAAAAAGTCAAATCAGGAGCGACATTTTATTGGAGCCTATGTCTAAATCTGAACCACTTTCACCATAAATGTTTCTAGTTAAAATATAAGGTGTAATCACAAATTTGAAGAAAATTGTTTAAAATATGTGGTTTTCAGAGGGGAAAAATCAAATTGGGAGCGAATATAAATCTGAACCAATCTGGCCCACTTTCATCATTGACGTCTCTTGGTGAAATATAATGCCAAAGTTGAAGCAAATCGTGTAAAATTTGTTGTTTCAGGGAAAACAGATTTTGTTTTCTGTTTTGTATATGTAGATATTTCTAGTTGAAACAAAAGGTATTGTGCCAAATTTGAGGAGAATCGGTTAAAATATATAGTTTCCAGAAAGGAAATAGTCAAATCGGGAGCGACATTTGTAAATCTCAAATTAAATAGCGTCCCTCCTTGAACCGCAAAACTTACTTCTGTTGGGATCGGATAATAATTGCGGCATGTACTTTGATTACAAGAATAGATGGACTCAGAAAGTGATTCTAAGCCGAACTGTATAATAAACGATGGGTCTATCCCGTTTCCTGTTGGGTGTTACAAACAAATGTTCAAAGACCTAGTGGAGGGTATACAAATTTACGTCTCCTGTAACTTCAAGTTGGGCGTGCGATAGTGGCCGCTTCACGACCACCTAGTACTAATCAAACAAGTTGAGCTAATTCGGGTCACAATTGCAATAACAAGAGAATGACCACTGTATTCCACTGTGCGTCGCCCCATGGTTAACATTGTCACCATCCCTATGAGGGCGCGTTCCTTCGACGTCTTGCTCTCTACACTTCAACTCACCTTTGAATACATCAAACTCAGTGGCAGACTCATGGCAATCGACAACAACCACACGAACACAATCTTCAAAGTGACTCGTCTACGCGTCTTGTTACGGCCAAAGCGCATCGGGTAACGCAGCGATAAATATCGATCCACCGAAATCGTACATAAATGCATTATGCTGGCGGTACAAAACAGCACATCCAAGCAAATCCAAGTTAAGCAATGTTCCGAGCCCAGAGGGAAATATCCTGCGAAGAGAAAACAAAGAACAAAATGTCAACAACATCTTTAGTATAGCTACTGCAATTTCCAATGTTATCTACGGTTTTGGAAATGTCGTCTTCACGGAGGACGACAATCGCTCGTATCTCTATTCCTTTCACTGTTTTATTCCGAGCGAAAAGTGTGCATCTATTTTCATTTCCGCTGTGTTCATTTTTAAGAATAACAAACGACAGAAATTAAATTGCCGTGCTATTCCATAAACGGAAATGACTTTTCATGCTTTTTTGACGGACTCAAGGACAGTCATCTGCGGAAGCGTTTTGTCAGCAAACTATAAAAATTCCCAAAATTACATAATACTTGAAGCATGGTTCGTCGTTTTAGGAAATCCTCTAATGTTTGTAAATATGTTCACGTTAATATTTCGATATCGGACAAACCAACAACTCAAATGAAAATAAAATAAAAACAATTGAATCATCGAGGAACAGAAGGAAACTTCTGCCCTCAATATGAAGAACATCTTTATTCATTCTAATAGAGTGCCTGTTTATTGACATTGTAGATTTCTACTGATAATTGTTTTTGGAGAAAGGATATATACAATACTTCTTATAGACGCCTTTATTGAATAAAGTTTTAATGAGAATGAAAAAATAAAATTTTTTGCAAACAAATTTTCAACACAAAACAATGCAAAGCCTACTATGACGTCGAATAATTATATAGTCTACCATGCCTTGTAATAATTAATTTTAATTTGTTTTGGAAACAGATTTAATAGAATGATAAGCAACTAATAATTATAATGATGTAAAATGTCGGTAATTTCATATATAGTTTATAACCTTCACCAACTCAGAGAGCATCTGCATATAATTTATAATGACTTGCATTTTACTTAGGGTTGGATTAGTTGTGTGGGAGGTACAACAAATCATAAATATTTTACGGGTATAAAGTGATTGTAAAACCACTTCCAATATTAATTTTTAACTGATCAATTTTATTTTAACCAAATTTGCCAATTTGTGTGAGAGGTCTTGCAATATCGCTCATATTGCAGGTGCATATAACGTCTATGAAAACATTACCAATGACCAAATTTCAGAGTATTCCGATCGTCCGTATAGAAGTTATAAAAACTTTAAATTTAAATAGGTTAGGGTGATTTGCGTGAGAGATACGTAAATCTGTTTTATTAACAGCAGAATATTAAAGTTTACAGAAATAAATAAATGCTACCCAACCTAATGTATATTTTGCTTAAGTAATTGTGTTTACCCTTTTTGAATTGCAAATGGAATAATTTTTGAATTTCAAATGAAAACTTTTGAATTTCAAATGGTGTCTTTTGAATTTCAAATGATGTCTTTTGAATTACAAATGATGTCTTTTGAATTACAAATGATATCTTTTGAATTTCAAATGATGTCTTTTGAATTACAAATGACGATTTTTGAATTTCAAATGGTGTCTTTTGAATTACTTATGACGAGTTTTGAATTTCAAATGATGTCTTTTGAATTACAAATGATGTCTTTTGAATTACAAATGATGTCTTTTGAATTACAGATGTCTTTTGAATTTCAAATGATGTCTTTTGAATTTCAAATGATGTCTTTTGAATTACAAATGATGTCTTTTGAATTATAAATGATGTCTTTTGAATTTCAAATGATGTCTTTTGAATTTCAAATGATGTCTTTTGAATTACAAATGATGTCTTTTGAATTCCAAATGATGTCTTTTGAATTTCAAATGATGTCTTTTGAATTATAAATGATGTCTTTTGAATTTCAAATGATGTCTTTTGAATTACAAATTATGTCTTTTGAATTTCAAATGATGTCTTTTGAATTACAAATGATGTCTTTTGAATTTCAAATGATGTCTTTTGAATTACAAATGATGTCTTTTGAATTTCAAATGATGTCTTTTGAATTACAAATGACGAGTTTTGAATTTCAATTGACATTTTCTGAATTTCAAATGGAATTTTTGAATTTCAACTGGTGTTTTTTGAATTTCAAGTGATGTCTTTTGAATTACAATTGATAGGTTGATAACCAACTATGTTACAAGCTTATAAGTGTGCAAAGGTATGAAAAGCCGTTTTTTACCCTAACTCAAGATTTTGGGGGTGTCTGGCAAATTTCAAATACAGATTCCTTTTCTACTCGACAAGACCTACCAGAAAAATACTATCACATCCCAGAGTTTTTGGACTGTCGCACAGTGTAGTCAGTGCTTTTTTATAGCCGATTCTAATAAAAATTGTATATGGCCCACACTATACATAACATGGTATAATTAAATTCTTAATAACTTCTATGCCAGTGCCACTATGACTAGACATTTGATAGGGGGTTTAAATTTTTTTATAAATAGATGGTCGGAATGTGGAAACTGATGGTGAGGGTGCATGTAAGTTGGTTTGGACGACTGAACTTTCGTACTTGTTTTTGCTTTATTTCGAAAAGAAATTTCTAGTTTCCATTTTACAAATTTCACGACATTACATATTTCTCTCATCCCTAATGTACAAATGGATGTGGTTGTGCCATCACAAATGCAATAAAAAGAAGTACGATAATCATAAAAATATTATTCACTGAGAGCACCGTGGCCCGGTCCGCCGAGAGTACATCAATGGTACTTATTTCGGCATCTAGTCAGAAACAACAGTGACCATGTCTATGTTTGTTGGTGCGTGGGTGCATAATTGGATTAATATAAGTTGGCAGGACCATTTGTTCGCTAAATGACCCTCAGAGAATAGCCGGTAGAAACGATGCAAAAGAAAACTTGGCTATTGTGCTGCCAATGACGAAACTTATTCACCGCGTGTGTGTGTCCTGTGAGTAATTCAACTTTGTCTTGCTACGCAAAAGTCGAAATTGGCCATAACTCAGAGATAGATACTTGGAAATACATACTTACATATATTAGTGTGGCCCAAAATTGTACGGAAAACACATATGCATGCAAAATTTCCTAACTATACTATCACGGGTAGATGATATAAATCGGTCATTAGTGTTTATGACACCTCACATCAATATTATAATATGGAATAACTTTAAACGATTCGCGAACTTTGTATTTTCGGCGCCACACTAATATTCGTACACGCGTACATCTAATTGCATTGTCCGCGAACAACGACAGTATGAAGATGGAGCAAGTGATTGAGGTGGACGAGAGGTGTCTTTTGTTGTATGTACGGACCAGCTGGCCACATGGGTCTGAAATTGAATAAGTGCATAATGCAGCTGCGTGAGATATTGAAACATTTTTATAGTTAACTTCTGGCTAGCATGCTCACCAGAAGAATCTGTAAGGAATTTAATTTCAGCTAGGGATGTACTTGAAGGACCCTTGCAGATGCGTTCATATTTGCATTATAAATATCAAAGTATAGGTGATACTGATGTACTCAGTATGGAAGTGGTTTTACTTTACCAAAAAATTTAGGTCACATGAATATATAACGGTAAAGCTGGCTCATCGATATATTGCTTCCGTCGTTAATGACCTACTTCATAATACGACATTAACGGAAATAAAGCAAATCACTGTTCCAAGGCGAAGAGTGATAATGCAAATTCTGTTAACTGTATTCATTTTCATGTTGAATTAAAAAAGCTTGGAACAAATAGAGACATGACTTACATCGACATCGACTTACACACATTCAAAAATAGTAAATGAAAAAAAAAATAAATTTTATAAAAGAAAGAGGGTGGACGAATGCCCCATATACCTGAGTTTTCATCTCTTTCGTGCTTCGAACAAATAACCATCGTTTGCCACCACAATGACATGTCGCAGATGTCCACATATTCAATTTGGCAATTTTCTTTGGTATCTTCGCAACACCCTTCCCCGGCTTTCTTCTGAGGCGCAAGCATTGGACGGAGTATAAAGGAGGCAATTGACATTTGCTGTATTATCCGCCAACATGCCAGACTTTTGCGCCTTGTTGCCGTGCGACTAAGTGTTATGGCGGATGTGTGTTGCGTTTCGGTTATTTTTTGAAAAGTGATTTGAATTGTTCACAACATGTGGCTGCTTTAATGATTACTTTCAGACCCATCGCTCTTGCATACACTTTGCATATGTGTGCAGAATATTATTGTAAATTTCTTATACATACATACATATGTATGTAGCGATTACAAGTGTGGTAATCAAAATAACATCATAGGAACAAGAAGTACCTCTTCCACATGAAGAGGAATGCGTACCAGCGATGAAGACACTTTATGTTGAACCACACAATGTGTGATTCCACAAACTCGTTCAGACCTTGCTCATCCATGCACGCACTGTGTTGTGATACGAGGAAATGGCGCATGATCCAGGGTTTTAAACAATACTTTTTGCGCTCAGAGGTAATTGACTGTTGAACAAATTCAGCAGAATAAACCAAAATCCAAATTTCTAAATCTAAATTTCTAGCTTAATAAAATTACCATAGCCCAACCTTGGGGGTCAACAAGGAGTCTTGAGAGCTTTTATAGATTATCTAGCGACCATTTTGGGACCACAAACAAATTTCTGTGAACTGTACATACCACATTTTTACTTTTGTTTGTCCTGTTTTGCTTCTAGATTGTCATTGTTCGAGATTTAGCATTGGCTATATTTCGTCCAGAGGTCATTTTTGACTCCGAAATATAGCATAACTGAACTAATTTTAATATGCTTATTATACTAAATACATTGATTTCTCTTATAATATAAATAAATTTAAAAATTTGTTAGATATAATTCACTATTAAGCTGTAGCCTGTAAGGAACGTGTACATTAAACCGGGTCACGTAAAATGAAAACTTGGCATGTTTCGCTACAACAGCTGTACATCGTGAAGCATGTTTGTCGTTTTCGAAGCGGCGTTTGCTCGATTTGTTGGGAGGCGGGGACCCCAAAGGATAGTGGCTGATAATGGACGAAATTTTGTGGGAGCTGACCGGGTGCTGTTGACAGCATTTTTCGATTGTATTGAAGGAGTTCTGAACTCACGTCCTATTTCTGCAATGTCCGAAGACCCCATGGACATCCCCATTAACACCCGGATACTTCCTTAAAGGCACACCTTCGCTTATAAATAGATGGACAAAATTGAAAGCTGGTGGTGAACCACCAGTTCGCTACAAATTGAAGCGACCCACTCCCCACATCAAAATAGGCGACCGGGTAGTAGTCATCGATGACTTACTACCCCCCAGTGAATGGCGCATGGGGAGAGTTGAAAATACATATCCCGGCTCTGATAACAAAGTTCGAATAGTTTCCGTACGTAATACCAACGGTCTAATAAATCGTCCAATAGTAAAGCTTTGTCATATGCCCTTCTTCAACTCAGAAATCTCAAATTAAATATCTAACTTTCACTAGCACTCTGCGCTCTCTTCACTATTGTGGAGAGCCCGCCTTAGATTAATCGCATGTCTCTTTTATCTGCTTACAGATCAAATATTACAAATCGTCGCAGTGGCACAGCGATATACAAATGCAAGTTGGGCAAACGGCTCCACGTCATACGATTATGTCTCAAATTTTTAATGATGGAACCGGCTGAGAGGAGCAGAGTTTTGCGACAACATAACTATTGTGTTAATTGTCTTGCAAAAAGCCATGCCTCCCGAAACAGTCACTCCAAGGCGACATGTCGAAAGTGTCGCTATTACCACCACACGATGTTGAACCCGGAAAACCCCATTGTGAAACCATCAGTTCAAATCAGACAAATTGATAACCAACGGCGGCCCCGACCATCCTATAGTAATCATGTCAACCGTCGACGAAAACATCACAAACCCAACAACGACGTCAACAAACAAAAGGTATATCATTCGGCCAGCAAGAAGATTCCAGACCAATACATCAGAAACAATAGGTCGCTAGTTAGTGCTATGTACAGCCCAAAACCATGTCTAAACTTGGTTTATACTTAACTTGAAGTTATAAACGAAAGTATTGGAATTGTAATGAATTCATAAAATACGATTCTTACGACTTTGAAAAGCATTGTATCGAATGTCAGCAAATATGAATTTTCAAAATAGATACATTTAAGATAAATTTTGAAATTTCTTGGCAAGTTCGGGAGCAAACGAAAGCTCTCTCACTTCGTAACCGCGATAACATCATCACTTGGTGAGGCCTTCTCCAAAATTTAAATAAACGAATTGAACTAGAACTAATTCGATTGGTTTTATTTGTTCCACTTCCCTTTGCTTCATTGCGTCAATCGCTTATTCGTACATAAATTCACATACTCTAATCTCTCTACCTTTCATTAGACCGATTGGTGATCTGTGACAAACGCAACATGCAATCCAAAACAACCACAAGAAACTCTAGCTGATGACGCAATAACTTTGGTGACCTACTCTAACAACTCTACTACTCCACTCCCCAAACCCTCAAAATTATTCAATGAATTCAAATTTTTCCAGAATTTAAGTAGAAGCAAGTTGAGTTAAAAACTTATATCTCCTTAAAAAGTGTTAAGTGGCATATTAGTCTGAATTGCAGAGAGGAGATTTTGAAGACTTTGGAGACTGTGGCGTGAAATGTAGAAGTTATCTTAGCCCAAAAATATAATTATTACCAAATCCGCGCGGACAATCTTGATTACATTTATTCTTATGGTAGCTCCCTAAATTCGCAAGCGAGTACTTTCAAGTTGCTGCACACCTTCGATTTTAGCGAAATTTGTCACTTATATTTCAAAGGTAGGCGACAAAGTGAGTAAATTAATACACATTTTCGGTTAAAAAAGAACTTTTATTTTGAGAATGACCTAGAACATCATGTTTAACACTTCAAAAATCGTAAACATCGCTTTCCATACTGCCACCGGTTTTCTGAAAAACCCCGTCCACCGGTTTTATAAAATTTGTCAAATCAAAATTGTTGGAACTCATACATACCATTGCACTATGGTCCCAAATCCATATTTTTTGGCAGAAATAAAAAAAAATTAAATAGGAAATTGTTAAATGTGTATATATTTTCTTAATGGCAACACTCTAAGCTATCATAAAAATGTATTGGAGAAAACGAGGTGGCAACACCGCAAGCATGAGAGGCATTTAAAATTTGCCGTTAAAACAAGTGGGATTAAATCGGGACTAAATCTGTTATACAAAATACTTAAAATTAAGGCGTAAAAAGAAAATAATGAAGTGACTATATTATTGAAATTGAAGACCGTCGTAAGTAGTTGAAAAATTATATTTAACATTTTGTGATTACTGTAGTCTTGCCAGCTTTCCTAAGTGTTGTAATTTTGTGATTTGTAGTGAGCATAACATATAAATGTCGTGGACCAAAAGTTATATGTAGGACTCAAACTTGACTCAAAGTGTAAATGTGAAAGTGTTCGTCTGAGTGCGTAGTTTATGGTGGAATTAACATATCGCCAGCATTTTTCTGCAAACTCCTGCAAATGCCACTTTATTTTAGCACAATTTTCTATAGCCGTAGTACACATATTTGATCATATCTCTAAATCAGATTTGTGTATGAGACCCATCAACATCTCGTTTTAAAGGTATTGTAAGTACCTTTAAAATGGTTTATAACGTTATTCACTTTTCTATACACATGTATACATTTTATATTATTTCCTGAAATAATTATTTAAATTGCAGTGTCCAGTAGAATATTTGTTTGCTATATTTTGCTTTTGTAATAATGTCCAGAAAAACATTTTTCGTCAAAGCGAAATAAGTTTCATTCTTTTAAGCTTTCATAAAATTTTGTTTTTGGTCACCCTGTACTAATACAGGGTGATAATTATGTTGGTTATATATTGAGTTTATATGGGAGGTAATAGAGGCGTGGACCGATCGGCCCAATTTTATTTTTTAAGTATGATATGTCTAGCAAATGTGCAAAATTACAAGATTATATCTTTATTTTTCGACTTTATGCCATAACAAATGGATTTGGGACCAGTGTGCAACGCACGGCAAGGACCGTGTATGGTGTGGCTAACTGATGAAACATACGGACATGGCGAAATCGTCTCGAAAAGGGATTCCATGTCGAACGGTAGCTGATGCTGTACATGATTAACGGGGGGGTATGGCCTAGACTAGGGCGCACAATTCCTACAGCACATCGACGGTACACATCCACTCATAAAATATATATAGAATCAACGGACTATAATTTCTTACATTAATGATGCTTCCATTTTCTATGCTTTGTTTGCCACAGCTGCTCTTTGCTAATGTAAATGTATTCGTATTACTTGTGTGTCACAAGCTTGAATATACATACATATGTACATAGAAATGAATTTGCATTCAATTCAATTTTTTCGATTATGGCGACAAAATACATGTTAAGGAATTCCATTCAAATATTGCGCATACATTTCGCACATACTGTATTCATATCCCTAGGGCGTACCACAAGGCTTATGCAGAATATTTCCACGGCCGGGAATGCGAATGATTCGGCCCGGTGGAATGGATATAAAACCCTTTCACTTAACCTCACCCGTTTGGCACGAACGTTCACTCATCAGCCACCATTGTGTGTCATTGCAACACGTTGTAAGGATACACCAGACAGAAATTACTTTGAACAGATAGAACATGAAACCCGCTGAACAAACATGGTGTGCTCTGCTCCATGATTACTTCTGCTATGCCCATCATCATACTGGTCTCGTCTCCGGGGTGAGTTCATTCACGGAATGTACGCCGCATTTGCTGTGTGTGTGAACCTGTGCACGTGTTGTTCCCACATATTCTAATGGCACGAAATTTATGTTTGTTTTCTTTTTGACAGGATACACATACATACTATGTATGTGCATGTATGTAAGTATATACATTCGAATGTACAGTATCCGGCCATCGAATTACGAACGTATTGAGGGAGGAAAGTAAGGAATGGGCGAAGTCGGGCGGAGTAGACTATATAAAAACCTACTTCTTCGAACACTAAACGTTGAACTTCAAAAAAATGTTTCCTTCGTCACTCACCCCCCATTGCACAAATGTTTATTTTTTGGAATAAACACTAAACCATCTAATTCGTAACTTACAATTAAAAGTGGCAAAAAATGTCCGAAATATTCTAAAACGTTCTTATTACACTAGTTTACAAACATTTGGTCGAAGGTCTATGTATAACAATTCGAGATGTATTTTGGCTTTCTTTCTCGAAAACGATATTAAAAATTTGATATGACTTTTTAATAAAATTTAAGTTAAGAAACGAAAAAACGAAAAAAAATTGCATTTAAATAATTAAATTTTTACAGAATGTTAATGTCATTATGTAGGTAGTAACATATTTTAAACCACAATATCTCGAAAATCAACATTTCATTAAATATCTGGCGTTTTGAATTTGAATATGTGTGGGAATTTTTAATTTTTTTACTTCAACTAAGTTCCTCAGGAAGTAGCTAAAATCGCACCCTACGATCTCCAATTAAAGAGGAGCATATCCATTAAATTTCATGAAATAAATAAAATAAGGGGGAAAACTTGCAGTGGTTGTTAATGCAAAACTAATACCGATAGAATCATGAAATTTAAATATCGGTATCGTAGAGTACGACAAGTATTTAAAACTTACGAAACTACGAAACTTCGTAGACTTTTTAATGGGTAACAGAATGAGGAAATGAGAAGCTAAAAACACTTCATTTTTCTTACAGTTGCAGATGAATATCATCCGGTTCAAGTGTAATATGTACTGTCGTACGGTTCATACAAACTTCTAATCCTCTTTTCCACAAAGTGAAGTATGTTACAACAATGGGCTCTGTTCATTTTTAGCAGATGTTGCCAAAAGTTTATTATTTTTATTGATGCCTTTTCCAAAGGTTGCTGCAAAGGTTTACACCTTTTCATGTTTATAACGATAATCAGGACATACAAATTCATAATGGCGAAAAGCATTTTCATAATAGGACCAGTTCAAAGAAACAGAGAAATACAAATTCATGATAAGAAAATCATAAATCATAATGTGAAAAGGTAATTTCAGAATGAGAAGATATAAATGTATGTAGATAGTGCATATGAGTGGAACGTGTTTACAGGTTTGCACTGCTCTTACGCAGTCTTCTCTCAGTTATCGATATCGTTGTCACATCCTCAACCACACCACTCTCTGTTCGCTATTCATCATTATTTCATTAACAATGCATCACACAAATATTCAACAGATCTTTTTGAAGTTGGTCCATCCATCTATCGCAGTTTTTCTGCTTCTTCTCCCGTGTTCATTGTAGAATAACATTCTCGATGGAAGTCTTTCTCCTCTGCGCACAACATGCCCCGGCGTCCATCGAATACCCCATGACCTGTTTGTCCTGGGCAAAATACGCTTGATGCCGCGCAATATACATAGAAGAACATAGCTCTGATCATTTTCTTATTATGAATTTATATTTTCTCAATATGAAGATATCTTTTCTCATCATGAATTGTCATGTTCGCATTTTGAAGTGATATTAATCAATGTGAATTCGACAGTGCAGGATTATATTCTTGAAAAGTCGTAGATCCAGCGGGTAAACTTTATTACGAAGACAGGCGAATATTGGAAGATTTTGATCTATTCTCTCTAGATTGGCGGTTGTGCATCTATGCAACCCGGACTCCTCTATAACTTGTAAAGTTTTGTTGTTTTTTGTTTGAGTTAAGCGCATTTTTCAATCTTAAGTCATTTGTTAGGCGCTGTAGCTGTAGGTATGTGAGTAATTGTTAGTTATTCGATTTGTTGCCCATCAAGAAGGAATTCTTTCAAATAAAATGGATGGAAACTCTGAAGAGCTTAGTGCGGTTCAAGAGACCGAAACGAGAAATTCTCTTCATCTAACTGTCAATCTGGAACAGTTTGCGTGTGGGCTTACGCATTACACACACACGTACATGCTACATGCATGTATGTATGTGCGAATATGTGTGCGGAGACCATTAATCCTTTTTGATAGACCAATGCTTCAACATGGTTGCCACCACAACACTGAGCACTCACCGCATATACTAGACGAGGACTTGGAATGCACTTGATCCCTCTCTGCGTCCCGCCTGTTACACCAACAGGATATACGTACGTTGTAACCAGTAGCCACTAACATATGTTATCTTCCTGTAGGGACAATTTAAAAATGTCGAAAGGCCTAGATAACACTTCCATTGAGTTGAAGTGTCTGTGTGTGTGTGCGTGGTGGTGTGTGGGTGTTTGTCGATGTGGATAAATAAATAAATATTGTGGAATGGGTTGCGACTACGAGAGATTCAAGATGGATGGACGAATTGTTGTATTCAGTTTACACTTGAGCACATTTAATATCCTTCTGACATTCATACACACATGTCGTACGTAATTCCTTGCTGTCAATGTGTGTGTGCAAGTGTCAGTCTGTCCGTGTGTGTGTGTATTTCCATTGATACTATTATAATACAATTTACACGATAATCGCTTACAGTTCCAATACACAACGTGTATAAAAATAATAAAGCTGATAACGGACAGGCCAACAAAGTGACACGGGCAACATCGGCACAAAAAGGCTGTCATATGTACACAGGTGGGTACATATACACGTAATAGAGATGAGCACGAGTCACCTGAATTGCGTGTACTATACTTTCGTGAGTACTATACTTTCTGACTCACATGATCATTGCACGTAAGTCTAATTTCTACGTTATCCACATCTTATATTTATTTATGGCTAAAACCTACAATTTCTAAAGTATGTATTAGCATTCCTTCCGCCAGTATTATAGAGGAGTGAGTGTTGGTTCGAAAAAATCGCACGCGTGATGTATTGGGCTATGCTTTGTTTTCTACTTTTATTTTAAACAGAAGATTTCAGATTTACGTTGGGTATATTCATTTGGATTTGGAATAGGAAATGAGGAGATAATGTAAGTGTTATTTTCATTGCGGAATTTGTTTGCGTGATTTTGGCGGTATTGCCACACGCCTTCTGGTACCTCCCACAAAATTGCAATACGCTTTGGTCATAACAAAACAAATATAGCGTCCATTCGCTTTGTCGATATCATGCAATTAGATATAGAAATATTTTAGTTGTATAATGACTTTAAACCTGGAATTCACTATGACTTTGATCTACCTTCCCCACAAATTCAGTAAAATCTAAGTCCTGACGTTAGAAGAATGGTTTTGTGTGATTATTTTTTTCATTGCTGCCAAAACGTGAGTCAAATATTACTCACGTACTCATCTCTAACTCGTATTTGTATAGTTGAAACGATTGTAAGAGCATTAACACACTTGAACACTTTCCATCATAACAACGTGACTAGGTGCAGACATGAGTAACAGAAGTGTCGTCAAGTGCTTTGAGACAACTTCAATATTTTATATTTTCTAAAGACCCTTCCCACAACTAACAGTCGACATTCTTCTCCACCCTCATCTCTACCTGAATGAAATGCTACGGGCACAAACAGCAACAGTTGTTGTTTTTATTATAAACTGTTATAATTTTGCAATCACAGTTGAGAGGAATGCGAAAAAAACAAGGCTAAATCAATGTCGTGTTTTACACCGACGCAATATAGAATTATAATTTTATTGTTGTTTGCATATGTTTGTTTGGTATGTATGTTTGGTATTTGTTAGTTGACTCCCGGACAAGTCCGGAAATAGAAAGAGGTACCAAGAAATCCGTATTTCAAATCTAAGAAAAATATTAAAAAAAAATAAAAAATGTATTTAAAAAGTCTTCAAACGATCCAAGACATCATTTTGTCAAGTTCTATTTATTTATTTATTGTTATACGTTAGACTTCGTTGTGTTATTTAGACTGTCATTTTATTTATTTATTGCAATACGGTCTTGACTTTGCAGTGTTATTTGGACTGTTGAAAGTAGTACATTTCTTGTGACAATGGCAATTTCAGTTAATGTTCGAAACTTAATTGTAAACCGCGCATGTATTTTGATGAAATATCAGACATCTTGAATTTATTTAAATCAACAGTTCAAACTGTATTTCAAAACATGGATACTATTGAAAAGTGACAACTTAAGGAAGCTAAATGGGAGCTTAAATCTGAAAAAAGTGGAAAAAATAGAAATTGAATGCCACAATGCAGGCTTGAAGAAGTCTATTTTACGATTGTGCCTCCAAGATAAATTCAAAGGACTACTTTTAGGTCATTATCCTGCAGAACTCAACAAAATGATGCTCTACATGTAGGTCGTATGTGGACTTTAGTCAATGCATTTTTTAGTTGTTCATGAATATTTTTCATAGTTAAAGATGAAATACGAATTTGTTGGGTACTTATTATTAAAAAGAGATTTTAAATAAAAATGTATCATTAAATTTGTTCACAATGAACTGGGATATTGTCCTCGTTCGACACCATTTTGCATCTATTTTTTATAAAATGAAAATTTATTTCAAAAATGGCATGATGGCATTTATTACTAACTATCATGATTTCTGACCCATGACGATCATATTCTTCATCACGCGGCCAACTACCCGAACTCCTTAAAATAATGATTCACCAAATGAATGAGAAGTACAAGTTACTTTCCGAATATCAGTCAAAAGCCGCAACAAGTTAGCATTTCACTTATAAATCAATTTAGAAACAAATATCTTTTCGTAGCACATTGAATTCGGAAAACATCCATTATAAGAATTTTGTATTTCTTCCCCGAAGTAAGAGCCATCAGTGTTCAATGTTCCTGTGCCTCCCCAGATAGATTAAATTTAAATAATTTATTGAATAATATCTGTGCCGACACATATCCTTACATTTCGAGAGAGCTCATGTTATGAAAAGTCTAGAGTTGTTTTGAAATTGTAATAATTTTCAATCTTAAGCCAAAGATAGTAAGAAGAGGAAATTACATAGAATGCTTATGCTCGCCAATGTTCAAACAAAACAGCTCTTTAGTATCATACAAGTTATAGGTATTCTTTTTAACTATCATTCTATACAATCACAACCAACGAATTTCACTTTTATATAGTTTAAACACAAAATTATTTTATTAAATGTTGGCGGTGTTAATTTGGAAAATATCACAATTTTAGTAAGGAATTTGTGTGAAATGTCGACGTCCTCTGGTCTGAGCAATGCTCTAAAAAATCCGGTAGGGCCGAAGTTATAACTCATTTTACTTGAAACTGAATTCAACAGGTCCCCCTCTATAAGAAACCCAAGTTCATACAAACAAACATACACACATATGTATCTGTGTGTTTGTATCCCCGAAGAATTTCGTTGGCCCACAGCAACATACTTCTATATACATATACACGTTTGTATATGTGAATGTATTACCCATCTAAATAGAAATGTCGAAGTTTATTTGAATTCAAAATAATTTTTAATTTTCTTGTTTTGTTTGCATCAATCTAAAAGCAAATCGTTTCTTAATCTCAGTCGTTGTGTAAACGTAATAAACTCATCAAATTCATTCGGAATGATGAACTTTGCTCGAGTTGAAGCGGACTCTTCAAAGCAGCAACACATTCCTAATCGACTTAGGTTTAATGGAATAAACACAGCCACACTCTGTTCACCCTTTCACTCAGGTGAGTAGGGTTATGTGCGGGTAGCACTGCTTTGGTACTTTTCCAACCACACACACACAGGGCCTCCTGGGAATCATGGTAGAGTTTTCTTTTCGCTCAACCTATAAAATGTGTAAAAGTACTTTCAGTTGGCAACGTTAGTGGGTAATTTTCCAGGTGAAATTAAACTGGTGAAATGTTTAGATAGCCAATTTTGTACATTTTATACTTTCATGATGATTTTAATGACATTGAACTACTAAGAATATTATTAGGGTGGCGCTATATGTTCAATTTGGGAAAAAAGTTATTAAAAATATTATTTCCTTTTTAGTTTTTATTTAAATTAAGTAACTAAATGCGTGAACCCTACGGAATATGGTATTATTTAAATATTGTTTTATATTACACTGTCCGACAGTCCATATTACACTTCAACCAAATGATATAAATCTGAAACTATAGGTGAAGTAGCGTCAATTGGCGTTTTCAGTTTTTCATTTTCTCATCCTGTTGCCTCTTAGTAGGACTACAAAATTCCAAAGTATACAATTTTTCAAAAAATATTTTTAATACTTATGACAAGAGAATTTGTGCTAAAAATACTTTAAATTTCAAGCTTCTATCTGTATTAGAAAAGAATCATCTTATTTGAAGTATTTTTAACAGATATTTTCCACTTTAATTTGATACTAATACCGTTATCATAGGGTGCGAACAAGCATATACAACAATTTTTTGAAAAATTGTATCCTTTGGAACTTTGTAGTCCTGTGAAGGGGCAACAGGATGAGGAAATGAAACCGGTAATTAACTCCATTTTGCCCATAGTTTCGATTCAAGTGTAACGACTTTTTTTAAATATTCGTCTCGAATTAAATCTAATAGCTTAACTTAAAAAAGTTAACAAAAAGACCTTTGGCAAGGTGAAATTAAAATGCAAAATATTACGATCAAGTAATCGGCAATGAAAATGAATGCTAAAGGGAAAACCGTAGTAGCAAACACTGGTATTTTTTTATTTCGTCAATGCGTCTAAACATGTTCTTCTATGTTTACAACCATTGTATCAAAGTGCTAAATCGCTTGGAACTCATTGTTTCTGATATTTGTTATCTATTTGATAATTTTTATTTCGTGGCCAAATGTTTGTTCCGTTTATAAACATAATTCTCAGCTTTTATTTGAAGGCCTCATTGTAACCCATGACGATCAGTTGAAGACAACTTAATAGGGCTGCTTTTCTTTAAGCCGGGATAACAAGCTGCGACAACAAAAACGATAATAAAAAGTTATTTTTTTACTCCAAATAAAAAACAAGTAAGGAAATGCTAAAGTCGGGCGGGGCCGACTATATGATACACTCCACTTTCTATCCGAATACAATTCTATTCGGTAAAAAAACTGAAAACGGGAAGGATTTTTGTATGTTTCCTAATCATAGGTTAATATGAGCTGGTCCAATTTGTTAAATCGAGAAGAATATTTGTATCGGGGCTATGAAGTGACTAACTTTCACAATAAGTTCTTTGAGTTCAAGTAAACCTGTTATGCTCATTTTGAAATTCGGAAAAAATACGTGGTTTCTGGGGCGGAAAAAGTCAATCAGGGAGCGAAATTTGTATGGGAGCTATAAGTAAATCTGAACCGATCTGACCCATTTTCACCATAAGTGTTTCTAGTGGAAATATAAGATATTTTGTCAAATTTGAAGAAGATCTGTAAAAATATGTGGTTTCTAGACCAGAAGAAGTCAAATCGAGATCGAAATTTGAATGGGACCTATATACAAATCTGAACATATCTGACCTATTTTCACCATAGGCGTTCCTAGTTTAAATATAAGATGTTTTGCTAAATCTGAAGATAATCTGATACAATATGTGGTTTCTAGAGCGTAAAAAGTCAAATCG
Organism: Polietes domitor; assembly: GCA_947397865.1. Taxonomy (NCBI): domain Eukaryota; kingdom Metazoa; phylum Arthropoda; class Insecta; order Diptera; family Muscidae; genus Polietes; species Polietes domitor. Next base: position 817,393 of record OX377618.1, on the reverse strand, counting down.
GGAGCGAAATTTGTATGGGAGCTATATATAAAGCTGAACCGATCTAACACACAGGTGAAATATAAGATGTTTTGCCAATTTTTAAGGAATTCTGTTGTAATATGTGTTATCGAGAGTGAAAAGCTTAAAATCGGGAGTGAAATTCGTATGAATCTGAACCGATTTTCGTCAAATTAAATAGCGTTCGTCCTTGTCCCGAAAAACTTCATTGTGCAAAGTTTCATTTGGCTACAATTGCGATCTGTATCGTGATTACAAGAATAGATGGACGGACAGACAGGCAGACGGACATTGCTAAATCGATTCAAAAAGTGATTCTAAGTCGATCGGTATAATTAACAATGGGTCTATCTCCCTTCCTTTTGGGTGTTACAAACAAATGCACAAAGACATAATACTCTCGTGGAGTGTATAATTATTTTTTCACATTGTCGCCAACTACAAAACAAATATTTATATCAAAACAAATTTTGAAAAATAATATTATTTGACTTACACAGGATAAGTCCAAAAATTTTAACAATGAATTATTTTTTCAAAGTATGTTTTCATACACACATTGATATTGCTATTGTTGACAATTTTAAAAAATAATTTATACAATTACAAATTTAAAAAATTAAACAATTTTAAATAATATTTATTTTTATTTTGAATGAAATTTTTACTTTTTATTTAGGTTTTTGTTATCGCAGGTGAGTTATCCAGTCTTAAAGAAAAACAGCCCTAATGTTGATTCAATCCTCCTGCAGATCATACAGATTCCAAAGACCAACCCTATTTTTTTATGAATGAGATGCACAGCTTAGGTAATACCAACAACTGCTTTTCGTTCCCAGGCTATCCAAAAAGGCGAGAAGTAGCACCACTTTGGCCACTAAACACACTTGCTGCGTAGAGGAGGACATGCCATGACATGATATGTCACAAGTCGTCGGCATGATGTATTTTTTCACTTGTCATACGTTCAAATTCACTTGCCACGTCCATAGACACCATTAGAAATTCTTTTGTAAGATAGTCATATCACAATCAGGAATGCTATGCTTTTATTTTAATTTGTCGAAATTCAAAAATAGAAATAAAAAGGAGAATTGCGTGACTTCCATCCGGAATTACAACGTGTCGACACCACCAACACCGAAACGTAAGCATTGCAGGGGAGAGGGCGACAATCCATGCCAGAGATTGTAGTACGAGTGACATTGAATATGCACAAGGACGGGCAACTGTGTCGTCATTGTCGCCGGCGAATAGTCCGCACTCATAACGAAACAACAATATTTAATGTCCGGTGTTGTACGAGTACGAGTATTTGGGCCAGGCATCTCTTCCAAAAGGCTAAACAACACGAGGCGACCGTGTACACATATTTCACAGACGCCTCCATTCGGATGGCACCATCTGATAGTGCTACCATTTAGAATGCAGAGTATTTGCTTTGAATCCATTATCTCCCTAACCACGTCAGCGAAAAATGGAAATGTGTACATAGCTTCAGCATGCTGCCGGTAATTTAATGGCAACGAATGAATATCTAACGAAATCCTTTGCTGCCACAGCAATAGTCACCAAAGCAAAGTCACGGTTGCGACAAGAGGATTTTTCTCAAATCTCAATGTTTAACATAAAACCCACCAACTCTACAAGACCGTGAGCAGGGCAGTGGCGAAAGCGGAAGCGGGTGTATGTGGTCCGGCGTTAATTTAAAGTACGATTAGGAAACAACATCATAACTCACGTACAAAGATGTCGGATGGATGACATGTGTTGTTGAAATGCCGTGCTCACCAGTTCGCAAGTCTGCACTGGAAGATTGACGAGTAGACACATGAGCTGAGTTTTGTGTTGCCAATTGTCTAATGCAGAAAAGAATTCAAACACAACGACAAGTTAATTATGGCGTCGTTTATTTGAGTTTAAACTTTTTCTTTTAATTACGAATGCATATTTACTTTCGTAATGAGTCGTCTCAAAATGGAATTCTTCCAAGTACATCGGATTAATATTTTCTGTGGATAAGGCCCATATACAGACAGACAGACAGACACACACATCAAATCCTAAACATTCTTAATCGTTAAAAATAGAAAGGAGACAACTCTGGCGCAGGTTGGAATGAGATGGCAAGTTCGTATGCAGGAGATACTCCTTGTATACCTACCCGCTGTTTTGCCATTGCGTGTCACTTCGAACACACGTGACGTATGATTAATTCGCTTCCAAATATTAATCATACGTCGTGTGTGTGACATGCATGACAAACGTAACGTTCCTGCCAACGCAACGTACGGATATGTACATTAGGGTGCCACCTAATACATCTTCAGTGCGTTGGAAAACGATTGGAATGGACATTTGAGGATAATATATTATTGCCCATAAGATTAGAGACCATTTGTAAATGTGAACAATTATAGTATATTTCAGATGTAACGACGAAATTTTAAACCGTGTTTGGTTTTGTATTGAAAAATACAAAAAGTAATTCCGGTTACCACAACATCGGATATAACGAATCAGTTCATAACGTCCATTATTTACTAAGTTTTTGAAATTTGTGTTCGTTTATAGCGACAAAACGAAGGAAGAACGACTATGGCAGACGGCAAGCGCAAAACATTTCCTGAGAATTGAGAATACTTCCGAACCTTCATCTATTTCTCTTGTGTTTACTAAAACTGAAACATTAAAATTCATTATTTTTGATAACCGTTCTTCTAAAACTATTATTCTTCTAAATATAACAAAAACAAAAACGAGCTAAGACATTCACCCTCATCATGTAAGTCGTAGTCGTGTCGAATTTTCGACTCGTGTCACAAATTTACATTTTTGGTATCGCGTATGTCGTATTTGACTGTGAAATTCGACAAAAACTGTCACTGAATATTTTGCAAGTGACTAGAGTAAAAAAAAAATAAAAATGGAAAAAATTAATCAAATCAAAAGTTAATGGATTTAGTTCTATTAAACTAATATAAAAAGCAAAAACATATAATTTTATTTCTTGAATTACATACGTAATTTAAGAATGGAAATTATGACTCCCAAGGAATTTGGTATTTTTATTGGTTAAATGATTTGAAAAATGAAAATTTTGACAAAAAACTACAATAAAAAAGTGGAAAGATCAAAAATAAAGAAAAAAAAATAACAAAAATTTTTAACAAAATCGACTACGACGAAAATGTTCTAGTCACGTCGAATTTGTTACATGATACCGACGAAATGCAAATTCGACTACGACTACGACAGCTGTCGAAATTCGACTACGACTTACGTGATAAGGGTGATTCTGTTATAACGACGATAATCTTCAGTCCCTTCATTGTCGTTATATCCGAATTATACATACGGTGACCATTCATCCCACTTTTGGTGGGATTAACCTGCTAAAAAATTGTATCGCGTATAATCTCGCTTTTTTAAAAACGTCACGCTTTTTTGTTTAACATTTATTTGATAAGCGACAACAATTTTTAAACTTTGGCATTATTTAAAAGAGCAGATTATTAATAGTAAATTAAACTGTACTTTGATCAAATATAATTCTAGGCATCATTGTTAATTAAACAAGTAAGAACACGTCAGTCGGCTAAACCGACTTATATATATGGAAGGTACTAGAATGTTCGTGGCACATGGTCCCAGATTCCACATTTATAAAACAATTGTAAAAAACAGTATCAAATATTAAGTCATAGTATATTGCAGGCAGTAGTATAGTAGTTTAAAAGGATTTAATTTTATATAGACTATATAGATAATTGTGCTGGGGGTATTTAAAGCATAAATATCTTTTAGATTTAAAGTGATTTTAAAATAATTTTTATTATACAATTGCAAATGATTTTGCCAAATGTCAAATTTCACAGTATTCATCCGTAAAGAAGATATAACAGTTTTAATTTTACCTATGTTAGGGTGGTTTGTGTGGGTGGTAGTAGAAGGGGCGTGGCAATACCCTCCATATTTTGTACGCTTAAAGTGCTTATCGAAAGAGTGTGGAAGTTATATGAGTTTTGACTTAACATAGGAATATGTGACATTTATGTGGGAGATACCAAAAATGCCGTGGCAATTTCGCCCATTTTCGAACTTAAACTAAGTTTGGAGAAAATATGATCATGTGCAAAGTTTAAATTCCGTATGATTGTGTAAACCAGCCAAATGTAGAGTGAGGGTATAAGAAGATTAATGAAGCATGACATGCTTCATTAAAAGAGAAGGTATACAAAATTCACTTTCAATATTCAATTCTTGTAATATTTTATGTTTGTGATGTACATCAGCAAAATTCTCGTCTAATTTTAAGTACTTTAAACAGCATATTAATTTCGAATGATGTCAAGGATTTGATTTTTAGATTATCTCGGTTTTAATAGCTTTTTAAATTCTATCCCATGCATGAAACTAGCGTACACTAGCTTACGCTAGCTAGCTTTGCAAAAAACTATAGATTTTTTAAATTTGTCTCAAAAGTTGCATCCTGTGAAGCTTGAACATATACATATGTATTTTAGTTTTATCAGGAAATCTCTGAATTGTTATTAACTGGCGACGGTATCAAAACCATATCAACAATTCTAAACCATATCGATAATTCAGGGATTAACATTTATTGTTTATTGGCTTTTTAAATTAAAATGTTTGTCAGTGAGATTACTTTGTAATTATAATATTTTTCTAATATAATTTGAATAAAAAATGAGAAAAAAGCATTAGGAATTAAAAATGTATTTGACGAATGGATATTTGTTTTTTGTAACCCTTAGTTTTTATTTCTTAAAAAGTTCAATTCGAAATGAACTAAAAATCTTTTCATGAGTAGTTTCAATTCACTTTCATATGTCAAAGTATTAACTGTCATTTGACCCAAACAACGATTTAAATATTTGTTTAACTACAGACATTTTGCCACCATAACTCATTATTTTTTATGTTTCAATAATGAAATGACAACAGTAATCCGATAATCACTATTATATGGATCCTCGGACATAAGGACTTTTATGGGAACGGACGAACAGATGAGTTGGCGAGGACGGGATCTATCTGCAATTCATCCAAGGGGTGTGGAAAAACATAAATATTTTCTACACTTAAAGTGATTATAAAAACTTTATCCAATGCCGAAATATAGCTGATTCCGAATATTTGTGTGGAAGTTACATTGGTTTTACTTTTACATAGGAATATGGGACATTTGTGTGGGAGGTACCAGAAGGGGCGTGACAATTTCGCCCATCTTCGAACTTAAACTAAGAAAATGTTGTGAAACGGATTTGGTACAAACATACTGATGGTCTTAAGTCGCTACTTCAATACGTTACACTTTTTTCTGTCCCAAATGGAATATGAGGATCTAGTTTGTGGTATATATTTAAAACGATAAGACATATTTATATTTGGAATAATATTTAGATTAACCAACCATGTAAATGCAAATATCGTAAATATCTCAGTCAATGAATATTGAAGATATTTACACATATTTAAGCAAAAGTTTTACACTCGATCCAATTGAATCTCCTCAGGCTACAGAGACATACAAGCATACTGGACACTAGCGTTGCCTTGAGATTGATTGATTTTCAGTCGCAATATTAATAGAATGTCAATTACTTGCTATAGTTGTGGTAATTATATACCGGCTTTTAAAATGGCTACTGTTTTTTTTAATATCTTGTATAATTGAGATCATCATCGCCTTGACCTATCGTTACCACCCTAATGTCTGTACTTGCATATATTAAAACACGCATGTGTGTGTCTGTACTATATATAGGTATTTTACGTGTAGCTAATTAATCAAATCGTTGTGTAGAATGAAATGTTCTGGGTCATGTCTATGTGTCTGTGTCTGCGTAAGTGTGGTTCTATAAATGTTCGTCTATTCAAATCATGACTAAATATAAACGAAAACGCACCACAGCAGCCAGATATTGCCTATTACTCATGGGAACTTACTCCAAACCAAGTGCAACAAACTCCGAGATTGAAATACATAATCATTAGCCCAAGATGTGAATTCAATTCAATTCCTAAATACCTCTTCAAATACGCACGTATATACACACGAATGCAATTTTCCGCATTTTATTTTCGCAAGTGCTCAACTCAGAACGAGATGGAAAATTCGCGAAACAATGTTTGAGACTTATGATTATGGGAACAACTTTTAATTTGGGACATTTCAGAAATGTAAACTCAACATGTTATTAAAAACATTTAACAATTAAAATGTGACCAAAATAAGCAATACTCGACGTGCTAGCCGATGAACAAATTATCTAATTGAGGCCGTTGGCCGAATTTATTCTGTGTATTTCTACAGGAGAACGAATAAAATCATTGTGCTTATTGCTTGACAGATACCTCGGGATGGGTCACGAAAATAAATTGAAAATGAAGATTGAATTGTTGAATGATGATCTGTAAAATATTTCGTCGCTGGGTTACGCCGTCTGTGATCATGTATTTTTTGTGTTTTTTTTTTTGGAATTGATAGACCCTTGAAAGCACTTTAAATATAAATTGTTCTTCTTGTCTAAGAATAACTTATTGGTCGTATTATTGGACGTATAGACTGATTGATAGATTGATTTTTTTTAAATTCAGTCCAATTATTTTAGAAATTGTTTTTAATGGACCGCGTTTCAGTCTAATATACATATAACGGTATGTATGTGTGTGCGTTGTATCATTTCCAATTTTTAATGTTTGTTTAGAATGAAGGTACCTCCACTAATTACTTTTATTTTTCGAGGGACATTAAAAGCGAGCTAGTTTTTAAAGCCGGCTCCGAGCGTGCCAGGGCTTTTGGCTTGGAAATGCCGTCATTGGACTGGTTTACTAAATATTTCCGACAAAAACCAATTTGGAGTACGCAACTACATTCGACATCGATTAATCTTGAATTGGCTTTGATTTGGGATCAAATCAAATAATCGTTTTACGTCTATATGTACCACCATTGTCCGTGTGTTCGTCCCGTCGTTAGCTACACATAAATGAAGTAGAATAGATTCAGTTAGATGACAGACTCCTTGATTCGCGTTGAATTCTTTAAATAATGAGTTTTGTAATTTGGTAGTTCAACAATGGAAACTTTTTGAACATTTCACCAGGATTTGATCGCGAGACCAGCGATAAGTCTTAAGATTTCCATATAGAAATCTCTTGGGAGTAAATCTGTCATCTATACGAAATGCCTAAAGTCGCCGCTGAAGAGGCGTTCCACATAATCCAGGCATGTCATTTATTTTCCTATTTTTAAAGAGATATCGAAATGCCGTTGAACAATTTTCAAGCCATTAGGAAACGACAAAAGACATTAACCGGCAGAGCCATTAAAATATTTATGGGTGAACACAAGGAGGAGGAGGAGAGAATACGTCTACCACTAACGTGTGCGCACAGTCAAATCAATATTTGACTGACGTTCGTCCAAATGAACGTTGGCAAATATAGACACACACACAAACACACATATACACGTGTGGGTGTGCGTGCGCGACTGGATGTTCGTATCTATGTGTTTGTGATTTAAATTTAGGCATTTCACTTTGACTTTAACAGGTGCACCTTCTTCGGTTCTTTGCATGTACTTCTGTCCGGACGAATGTATCGAATCACCACAACGACACTGTTAGACAGTGACCTTTGGTTTAGGGAATGCCTTCGCTCCTTCTCTCACGAAGAACAACTTTTAACTTTTTGTTTTTCTTTTGAGGTGCTACTCTCTAATGCTTCGGAAAAACTTTATGTAAATGTGCCCGCCTTTCCACCTGAGAAGTTGGACAGCAACATTGTCTCATTTTGTGTTGTGTGTTGTTGTGTGTGCTCTGGAGTGGTCGGAATTACTTTCGGCAGATAGAAAAGAACCCTGAACGTGGTGGAGTGTGGACGGGTGGGCGGATGGCTGGCTGGCTTGCGTTATTCCATCTTCATCGTTATCATTTAATATCCTGTCACTTAAGCATTTTTTAAGGGTAAATTCTTTTTACAACATAAAGAAGACCCAAAGTAGTAAAGAGAATGGAGCTCTTAAACAACCATATGCTGCCAACCGTATGTTGGGATGATGGCGATGACGATGACGGCAAAACCAGTGGGGCTTTCTGTCGTAACTTTTGCTATTTTCAGCCAAGCATGTGTTTGCCTCCTTTCGGTATTTTATGAATGCTCTCCACTTTCACAGACTCGGTCTTAAATAAATACCAGGCATTATTCAAATTTCATTTCAGATACGCGGTTTTCACAAGTATTCTATTTTATCATTTACATTTCCATCCCATCCCAAGGAGCACTAACCACCCCCGCCCTCTAACACTTTGAACCCAGACTTGTACAGGATGAGTCTGTGCGGAAGTCAGGCCGTGCTAATGTGTCCTAATACGAGTATCTTGTTGAATTACTCCTGTTCCGTTTAATTTTGCTGCAAGTAAGTATTATACTAACAACAATTAAAAAATAATTTCAGTTCCTTTGAGCATGTTCTCATTATGGCCTGGCACAAATTGCCGCTCACACACATACACAGTGGCTGCCTATGGTGTCTGGTGGTGGTAGGTGGGTGACGAAGACGGCCCAAACCGAACTGGAGATATCGTTCACATAAAGAATATTTCAGGTAATGTCAGCTATACAGGTACACATTAATCGATTTGAATCTAATTACGTTTGAACAATCGACTCTTTTGGCGGAGCTTTTCAAAGCTCAAATGGAGTGAGAAAATGGTGTTGGTCTACACGGTTCATAGAAAAAAGACCAACTGAGTGGAACATTTCAACTAAACCAATGACAGTTAATATATCAAAATGTTCTATTTTGTTCTTGAGAAAATGTGAACGAATTGAAACCCCAGAAGTTTAGTTTTTCAAAAGGAAGGGAAATATGAAATTGTATTTTGTAAAAGTGCGCGTTCTCTATAGTAAAGAAAAATAACAAAAAAAAGCACAAAAGTTGCAAACGTTGCTTCCCCTTTTCGCCGCAAACTAAATTTATATTCTTCAATTTTCGTTCTAACACATCTTCCCTTATTCAGTGTCTTTGAACTAAACCAAAGTGTGTCTATCAAAAATATTCAATTTGTCGCTCATTTCTGCAGCACGGCGAATTCAATCTAAGAAGTGGACGATCAGGATTTTCGAAAACATAGCTTTTGCGTAATGATATGATTTATTATTCATTTTATATGCGATTCATAATTTTTATATAACAATTTTGCCTTTTTTTCCTTTCACATTTGTGTATTTGTTCAGTTTGGTCAAAAACCAATAACCCTACCTTCGTCTACTGAGATTTTTTCAATTCGTCCATGTGACATCTTCCTCTTTTGGTATCTATACCACACGAAGCCAGGAGCCTAACTGATTGAATATTGTTCATTCGATTGTTACTATGACAGTAGGACTTACAATTAAAAACTGTCTGCCGAATTTGTTATTGTTGTTCTGTTGTTACCACCTCTTATAAATATGTCATGAACTATACAAAACATTTTGCTTAATGTGGAAAATCTAATCAATGAAAGATTTTCGATAAATACTTTTATTATGAATTTAAAAAATCTTGAATGTCGCAATTGCGCACCAATTTAAACTTCGTTCTTCACATTTGGCCACAACAAGCTTTTAATAAACAAGAGTCCGCAAAGCGCTTTGTCATCGAACGACTTGCAACTCGGTTAGTCAATAAATTTCAGTAATAAAAGCGGATGCAAGAACATGTGTTACATTCGTTTCCTACAAGTGATAGAGAGTTTCTCTCGCCCAAGGTAATAACCCCTATGCTCCACATTGGAACAACGGGAATAAATATATAAAGGTCATAACGCATGCATGTACATATATTCGTACTTCTTTCTATAATATCGATTTAGGAATGCTTCAAATTTAATTTTTGCTTATTAGCCCCGAGCCAACTACACCGATGGTCGATAACACTGCGGTTGTGATTTTGCGTCATATTTTAAAATAGTTTCAGCCATTTCCACTTTCTTCCAATTCTCCCACTGTGCAGCGCCCACAAGAAGCCTTTTTCACTTGTAATGTTTGTAACTTTTTATTGCTCCACTTGAAACCCTTCTTGGTCGTGTGTATACCCAGCAAATCGTTCTGGCTGAAATGATCACAAGATAGGTGGATAGAATAGGATAGGATAAATCCACGTGCCAAACGTAACTCTTTGTTGTTACGTTATCGTTCCAGAAAAATAAATGTATCTACATACATACTGTATGGGGTTTGTGTAGTTTCCAATAAAATTCAATTGTGGTTAGGTGCCATAGAAGTACTGCTATCCCGGTTGTGGTTAGTGGAATACTCTTTTTTTAGTAAATGGTTTTAGGTATTTCACAAATGCGTGACTTCTAAATAATCGCGAAAAGGCTAAATGAATGAAATGCTTTTCCGAAGAGCTTCCTAAGACTCATCTCGCAAATATATTTTGTCATTTTGCGAACGGATTTGGGCAATTCTTTTTCATCTACCATGGTAATACATCGTCCATATATATGAAGCAATGTGCAAACAAAATATCACAATTGTCCTAATATGGTAGTGTATGTACTTCTATGTAAAGTCGACAGCCTCTCATCTGCCAGTAATATTGTGGAATGGGCTCCGTGCTAGAGGGTATATAAGATTCGGCCCTGCCAAACTTAACTCCTTTTTAACTGGCTGTTATTATACCCTCCATCACCAGGACTTTGTCATTACGTTTGTAACACCACACCTTGAAATATCGACCTGAGACCGTCCGTCTGTTGAAAGCACGCTAGCATCTGAACGAAAGGAGCTAGGACGTCCAAATTTTCCATGAATGCATGTTATAGTCGTAGATCGGTTGGAATTGCAACTGGACGAAATTATTCCTTTTACCAAGGATTGAACATACCCATAATAACCCCTAATATTTTAGAGTATTTAAGCATGATTTTTAATATGTCTGCATGTAATGTTTTACAAAAATTATTGTGCCGCGCGCCAATAATGGCTTTTTGGAGCAAGTTGGCAACAAACTATTAAAATTTACAAATTTGCGTTGTCATTTATTTTGGTTTAAGACCAAAGGTTGTGCTGAAGCCTTCAGCAGAACCCAAAATTAGCAAAAAGGCAAAGTGAGACCTTTATTTTTGCAGCTAAAAGTTGACTGCGCAGTTTATATACGTATTTTTAAATTATATATAAAAATATATGGTATATTTAATATTTTAAATTTGGGGTAATAAAACTATAGAAGCCTTTCAATATTTACAAGAAAGAAATCTTTTACTCTTTTTTTTAAAGACAAGGTATTAATTACTTTGCCTTATACGCAAGGGTAAGTTATTAAACTCAACACTGCTTGCGTAGTCTCTGCGTAGATCTCTGTCTTGTTGTTTCAAAAGTGATTCTTATTCGTAGGCCATGAAATGAGGTAAAAAGGGATAAAATTGGTACCTTTCAAACCACAACAGCTGGAAACACGAAATTCAGTGTTTACATTCCTCTGATTGAGTAGATACATAATATTAAAGTATTTTTTCCGTACTTTTAAGGGATACAATGGGAACAGAGGGATAAAAATGGTACCAACTAAACGGCTACAGCTAGAATTATGAAATTCGGTGTGTACATCCCTCTAATTGCGTAGACACGCAAAATAAAGAGATTTTAGAAAGTCGTACTCTTAAGGGGGTAAAATGGGATAAGAATGGTACCAACCAAATGGACACAGCTAGCATCATGTAATTACTCTCAGTGCATAGACACTCAAAATAAAAATATTTTTCCAGATTCGTACTTTTTCACTTTTACAGCAAAATTTGGTTGAATCATGAAGTTAGGTTATTTTGCACTGTGTACGTGAGATGATTTTGAAATTATTTTTGGAATTAAAATAGGATGGAAATACAACCAACTGTAGCACCCATTATCTACCAATATTTATGGTATTTAAGCTTTTTTGATTATATTTACTTTTTGAATTGGCTTGAAGTATTATTTCGATATATATATAAATGTATTGGTAACCTTGCTTTATAAGCGTGGTTTGTGATATTACAAATTTTATATTTTTTTATAAAATTATTTTGTCAATATTTTTACTTGTTTCCTGTAATGTTACTACAGCCTCTATGGAGTGCAGTACATGGTGGAGGGTATATAAAGTTTTTAGTTGTTTTTTTTCAATTATGTATTTATATCTTTATTTCAAGTTGGATCCAAATGAATTAAAGAACATATGCAATTTGTATTATTTAAATAGATTTCTTTCTTTCGTTTGACATCCAAAGTTTATAAAAACAAAAATAAAATTAAAAATTATTATTATACACAAACATTTGTGTTTTCAGGAATAATGATTCATCTCGGAAAATTCTTCAATATGTTTTTCTAACGCAATTTAAACTTTTGCCAAAAATGCTTACCAGCAGACACAAGTTTCAGAATTCACTTATCCAAACTTCGCTTAATTGAAAACCTCGGATGACAAAATTCTGCAATTTTTCGTTTTCAATCAAGTGGATTGAAGGGTAAACTCAATCGCTGATACAGTCGGATGTTAACTAGTTAACAATTACACATATCTTATACAAGGAATAACAGTTTAGTTTAGTTTGTTTTTTAAGATTTTCAATTTAATTAAATTGATATTTTAATATTCTTCAGATGTCCACGTGTCGTCCAATAATGTTTATCGAATGGGATGTGATACCCAAAATACAATCGAAATCAGTACACCCTTTATATTCCATCGACACTAAAGATCCAACTGTGACGTCCGTCAGATCATTGTTGTTTACACAGCAGTTGTCCGTGTGACCATTTCTGGACTATTGTGTATTAAATGCACCCCAATTGCCCCGTGTTCTGCTGATGTCGTCACTGCACAATCTCAGTGCAAATAAGACGGAACAAAACACATGAGAACCAACAGCCACAGGCGCATGAAGAGCATAAATGCATGTTCTATCGCTCAATCTAGCAACGTCAGTTACACTTCAATTGACGAACACAACCCATTATCAAGTTCACGAGGGATAAATAGCTTGACCTTGTTAATGCAGACTATGAAATGGGTATGAAGGGATGGCCGCACACTGGGCAATGGGCACGAGGCAGTTGGCGAGTGCCCCTCGTACAATCAATATTTAAATAATTGCAATGACCTTGCCTCGCATGCACGTTTGACTTCAAGTGTACGAATACTTTCCCTCGCTAGTAATAACAGTATTCATTCTTCCAAACGTGGGGAAGTGGGCGTTAATCCACCACAGCAACTGCAAAGCACACATTGTGGCAGGTAGCCGGTGGTTGTGGTAGACAATCAAACAGTGCAGGCAGGTTCGCCTTCACCTTGGAATAACTACAACCAACAACGCTGGGAAATTACATGTTATAATGCCTTGCCATTTCGAATCAGGCACTCATACATACTCAGACGTACACACGAATACTGGGAGTGGAAGGGACCTACATACATACATACATATGTATACAATACCTAAGTCTATGCATACATACATACTCGTTTAAGTGCAAATACGCAGACATTTTCAAAAAAATAATAGTTGCTAAAGCGAACTTTTGAGGTATGACGAGGACGTCGTCTGGATGAATGCATTCGAAGGATTGGAACGTCAATCGTGAAAATTCGTATGGAAATTTTGGCTATAAGGCTGCAAGGATACTTGTATGAAAAACTAAATTCCGGGGAAAAGGCAAACATCATTTTGATGCAGTTGTCCGTAAATTAGCAATCTTTATTCTGGAAATCCAAAACTCTTAATTTTGTTACATTGCAAAAAAATCTATCCTCAGACCAAAAGTGAGACCTTCATCGTTGAATTTGCTATTAATTGAATAATGGACTCAAGTTCGATTAAATTAACCGACTAAGCGGAAAATTGTCTGATCAGAAAAGTCAATTAATGCATGTTTTGATTGAGACAGAAACTTAATTTTGCATTTCTCGAGTTACTGAGATTGCAATAGAGTAAACAATGCAGACACCGACATTTTACATTTCAAATAGATATGTCATTATTGCTCTTGAGTAATAGCTCTAAATGTGCCTCGTAAATCAATGATTTTTCCACAGGTACTACGCTGACTAAAATGTGCAGCAATGTTGTTTAAAATGTACGATTAGTCCATATTCTTAAAACATCAAAGTATACCAATAGTGTCGTCTATATAAACCTGTGATAAATAATGTAGGGTGTATTTCCGACTTTTAAATTATTCGTTTAAAGCATTGGGCACACGAAGGCGTCCAGTGTAATATGACGTCCAGTGTATATGATGGAATTGTATGACACTTAATCATTTATTCGAAAATAAAAAATCCAACTAATCGCCTCAAGATTTATTTGATTAATCGAATAAACTTTGTTTTGAAAGATCCTCAGTCTCGAATTCAGCTCTCTACGTGATCAAAATGTAAAACTTGGATTCTTCACAGTTCAAATAATTTAACTTGGGCAGGAAGTATAAACATCCTTGCTCTCTTAACAAAAAAGAAATGTTTGCATGACTGAATCAAGTTTATCGCAAAGATATTCCAAGACAAAAGAAAGCAATTGATAAATTGAATTGAATTTTGGAATTGTCCAAATAAATACATTTGTATGTATTTGGAAAGTACGCACGTTCATCGAGAAATGATTGATGGTTACGACGTTACACATTTTGATAAGGAAAAGGGCTCAAAGGCTGAAAAATCATTGGTTTCTTATAAGAGCGACACATTTCTCCGGGTATTCTCTCAGCAAATGTCGTTCCATGCAATAGGATAATGTAAACGAGCCTTTATCTATCTGTCTCTGTCTGTGTATCTGTCTTCATCTATTATTCCATGACGAAATGACTGACTAAGGCCAAAATGAAATTGACGTTTTTATTCAGTTCAATGAAAATAAGAATGCCCTGCTGTGCGCCTTCAGACAAACGACAAATTTAATGAAACGCTCTTATCAATTTACAGACGTGGGAATTATGGAGACATTCATGGCCTCTCCCAGCCATTCGGCGGTGAGGGTTGAAGTCGGAGGCATTATTGAAGAATCGACTTGCGAAAGATAATTGATGGCTTACCCAAGATGAATGCTTTGCAGCATCCCGCCAACAAGACGATGAAACACGCACATCACATTTCAATCGCTACAACGCGTACAACTTGTCAGCGTAAAATGGAACCTCAGCGTAAATCTCAGTTTCCAACAAAAGGGTTTCTTGTTCGGCTTCCCTTTTAGGCATGGAGATGATGAAAAAATAAATAAAAGAAAATAAAGAATAGATGTGTCTACAACAATCGTCTCAATGATTTATGGGACTTTCAATAGAAACGGCATCAAAAGGAACATTACTTCCAGCCCAACACAACACAACAAGAAGTAAACATTTTTACAATTGAAGGAGCTCGAAGGACTTTTTGGGAAATTAAAGTGACGTATGAGTGATATTTGTGTTTTCGATGCTCAACACAAAAGCCACGATTGTGGAAGCGTAGCACACTTTTCTTACGTGCGTGCATACATTCATAAGTACATATTTATGTACATTAAGGTGGCTCAAAATCACAAAGCACCACTATTCTTTTGAACGCACATTAGATTATGTATGAAATTTCATCAAAATCGTAAGGAATGAATATTCAAAGCTATGGTTTTCGGATCAGTTTCGGTTGGAATTGGCGATAATGGAACGAATTCCATTTACATTCCCCTCTACGGAGAGGCAATACAATACAATGCAATACATTGCCACAATCATCACATTGTACTATATTTTAA
The DNA here is from genome assembly GCA_947397865.1 of Polietes domitor. Lineage (NCBI taxonomy): Eukaryota > Metazoa > Arthropoda > Insecta > Diptera > Muscidae > Polietes > Polietes domitor. The sequence continues at coordinate 801,605 of OX377618.1, read as the reverse complement.
AGTTATAGATCCTTATTAACCACCAAATACAAATTAGATTGACCAAAATCGGTCCCCGGTCCGTCCACAGCTTTTCTTAAAATCATTATATTCGAACATGCCTTAACCGGGATTTTCGTTGGGTTCTACCAGTTTTCATGTTTGTAATGCTTTCGAATCCCAGCTATTTCGATCAAGTTTATTTTTACGAAAGATTTTTTGTAATGGAAAGGAGGAGAATCTCACCCAACTATACACACTTTAACCATATACTACGTATTTAATATCCTATGTGTGGGATAATCCCCACTTGTTCTTACTTGTATATACATTGTACAGGTATACAAATTTAAATATATTTTTTTAAATATATTAATTTAGGACGATAGTGTGGAATGATGGAGTAGATCATGCTCTCGAAGGCCAGCGGTTAAAGTCCCGAAATTAAAGATAGTGTGCTGAAATTGTACTGTATTGTAATCATATTGTTCAGTGAGAGAAAATTTATCACAATCACCAACCTTATTTTTCAAGAAAGCGAATTTGTCCGACATGGACGAATCGTCAAGATTGCGTACGATAGGAAGTGTAAATCCATAAATCACAGAATTTTATAAAAACAGGTAAGTAAGCGTCACAGAATTTAGTCAAAAAGCCCGGGGTTTTTATCACTCAGATACAAACTGACTGTATCGCACTTGTTCCACAAAAAGATAACGACTCAAAATCTAAAAATTAAATTAAAGAACTAAGAAACTTAACTCTATAGTTTTTTTAGGAAGGAGGAGACAGAACAATAGACTTCATTTTACAGTGGGTTGATATGAGCACTGTATGTTGTATTTTGACATAAAAGGAAAATTTCGTCAACTGTTTGTAACCGACGTGGATACTGAAAAGAGTTTCACTTTTTAAAATACTGCATGTGATGAATTCTTAAAAAAATGTCTTTTTCATTAAATTGTTACACCACACTAATGTACATGTGTATGTTTCTAGGAGGTATGAGTTGAAGATGAATGATGTTCTCTACGAAATTGTTAAATGTGCCTTAGCCATTGTTTCGCACACATACATAATACATAGATACCGCTTTTGTTTAACACTCTGCCACAATACATTTAGATTTTTTATTCCAATGAACGGAGCTGAAGGAAGCGAACATCATGTGGGTGTGTGCGTTTTTATAAACATACGTACATAAGTATGTACAATCCTTCCATATGTGTTACAAGTCCTACAATGGCCATTGTATTCCCACATTGTGTTCTTGGGCTTCTCTTGCCGAGAAAAATAAGATGTAACAAATTGAGGCATGTCAAAATATTGACTTGCTTGTCTTAACTTGACTTGCCCTTACAAGTCGTCATTATTTGTCCACTTTGTCCTTTTTGGTATAATTAATCGAAAGCCGAAAATTTCAAACCCACCGAGAGTAGACACACGCTCTTAACTGTAAGACCTCAGAGCCTCCTGCCATTCGACACTGTCACATTCACATTCACAATCATAGACAAAAACGGCTCAAGGGATTATGCGGCTTGTTGTAAAACGTTGCAATACGATCTTAACAATACTTGGTATATAATAGATAGACCGCTGCCTTGCACTAAACTACAATTTGCCTGTGTCGACACATAACCGTATGGGCGATGAACCAAATATCTAATATGTCAACTGATAGTTATCTGGTGTTCTGTGGCGTATGATTGTTATGCTACATCTGCGAGTGTTCGTTACTTATACGCACGAGGGTGTGGAAAGGCAGACAAAGTAACACACACACACGAAATACAAGAGGGTATTTATTGCCTTTTCGCTTAGATTTTTTCTTTTGAATCTGAAATCGGGTTATATTGTCCAAGCCAAAAATTTGTTCCAAAATATTCAACAATATCCCAACCACCAAGAATGTGGTGAGGAAGGAAGGGAAGGGAGCTTATCTAAATCACTGGACTGTTGCCGATACAATTTTATGCGCACCATGATTTTTAGAAGCTTTACGTAAAGTTATGATTATATGACCAACTTGAATTTTATATATACTTTGTTGTTTAGCTGTCTGTATGGTCAAATAGTTTAGGAATTCATATTAGATCCATGATTTCTTGGAGAAATGTTCCTAGAATTCTTCGTAGATCACGTTTTTGCTTTACGCTTTGTGCGCAAAGATAGTCCCAACCTAATGCATATACATACATACATATTAAGTTATTCCGCGATGAAATCCAAAGTGGGGAAACAAATATTTCTAGAGGCAGATTTACATGTATTTATGCATTTAATTTCAAATGTATCGATTACAATTAAATTTAATTTTTCCCACAAATAACCATTGGCATATATCAACTGAGAGCAATGCACTTGCAAAATTCAGGAAAAAACACTTAAAAAATAGGAATGAAAATAAGTATCTATAAAAATCCGTTATAAGAGGGTTACCTGTATTAGCCTTGCTTACCTTTGACCAATGTCAGTATGCCCAAAGGCATAACAAGCACGGCTACCATAAGATCTGTTATGGCCAAGGACATAAGAAAGTAGTTGGTGACATTTTGCAGGCGACGTTCCCAAGCAATGGCCAAACACACCAGGATATTACCAGCAGCTGTGCCAATTACAAGTATCAGAGCCAGCAAAGCCCAGTAGTTGTTCAAGTGGCTATCGACAAGCAATGTATCCGTAGGACTGGCAGCTTCCGCTCCGGCGGATGTCGTCGTAGGCTGTATGGTAGGCAGATAGGCCAAATCGGCGTCAGTTCCTTTGTAATAGGAATCGTAATCTAAATCAAAGTAAGGACTGCTACTATTAAGACTGAATAGATTGTCGAGTGATTGTTGTTCTTCCTGCGAACCCTGTGACCGGATGTGGGAAAGCAGTTCTTCCGAATTTGCCACCGTATTCGATTGCCATAAGTTATTGCTGTTGTTGTAGATTAAATAAATTTCTTTGCTGGAAAGGTCTTCCATGTTCTCGTTCTATGCCGGTGTCTTCGGAAAAGTCAACTCATTCCCTATTGTCTATAAATATTTACAAGTCATGATGTGTGTGTGGCCTTTGGATCGTTCCAATCGGTGGCGCCATGAATTCCACCACGACCACCACCACTCTAAAACTGCGTGCTTGTTACAGTCCTGTGCACATTGCACGACTCTTCAGCAATCCCAACCGCATGTTTCGGTTGTTGACTTGTAATCTCTCCGACAATTTAGTAATTAACTTTTTTGAATTCTTCAATAGGCATTTGAACCACGGCAATAGTTTTTCGAAGAGCCCTTATAACTTCCATTCAACATTCCGCTTGCAGTGGGGCTTGTGCGGTTGTGAACTCTTCAAACTTCAATCCAAGCATTCTCCTCATCGTTCGAGGGCATATTTAATCTCCCCTTTAGACACGTTCAACCTGAAACAAAAAGTTGAATGAAATTAAATTAAAACATTACCACGAGGGCAGAACAAGCAACAGTGTTGCCAATTTAGCAAGTTCTCTCGACACATTCAGGAGTTTGTGAATATGTTTAGCGAGAAATTAAACATTCTATGTTTTTCTCAGAATTTGTTCAGCCTTTTCTTTCTTAATCTGATCTTCTACCATTTTAATTAGCAAAGAGATCTATAAACTACGAACATGTGTTGATAGTTTGAGTTGACTAATGTACAAGAAGAACACAGAAGAAAATTTTGTTAGTTTTATTTCTAACTATCTAAATAGAATACTGACTGGCTCATATTCATGTTAAATTTGTGTTAAACGTAAGTAAAAAATATCCATTGAAAGACATATTTATTAGCGATAAAGTATTCTACAACAAAAAAAAACATTTTTAGTTCAAATTTGTATTAACTGCTTTTCACTCACATTACTTCTGGCTTTTTCGTTTAATATTTCCATAGTAGTTCTCGTCATGCCCGAATTTTCTTTTTAATAAATACATATATTTATATTTGGGCTTCTAATTTATACAGGACATGAGTAACGCGATATTTCTTAAAATTATTTTTCTGCAGATATAGGTTAAAAAATAATATCTTGAAATGTTTCTTCATTTCAAAAATCTTTATTATGTTTCACTTCGAATAACAACGAAAGGTTTTCTTGTAGAAGAAATCGAAATAACAATTTGAGACTTCATATTTGTTCTGGTCTTCTTACACAGACCCAAGTTACCGAATTTGTTGATTCTCTTTCGTAATGTTACCTGTAGACAACATTGGACTCATGTTCAATGGGTTAAAGAAGATATAACTTTATCAAGTCTCCTAAATGTCTAGCAACTAAACCAATCAAACACAGCAGCAAATAAAGTTGGTTGCATCGAAAAAAAAAAACAAAACTAGATCGCCTGCACTGTTTCCAATATTTGTAAAAGCATAGGATCAAACATAGGTGCAAACAACATTTCAAGCAAATACCGTAAGAAGAGGAAAATATGCTGGATGATTGGTCCCGTACATATCGTTGTAACCAGCACTTCAGTTATTGGTACAAATTTTCAAAAATGCATCAATCCTGTATGAGTATCGTCCGTATGGAAAATCTTCGTATTCCATCAGCTCTGCTTCAAAGACATAATATTTTGAAATGTTTCTATTTGGAGCACTCCATCGTCAGATGCAGACAAATTGAACTATTTCTTTGTGTTACATAACATATCACTTATGAATTAGTGATTCGTCGGATTTCTAGTACCATTTATATCATTTAAAAGTTTGCAAAATACTATTTAATCCTACATAGAAACTTTTCGGAAATGCTAGAGAAAAAAGCAAATAAATCCCGCCACGTGTAGGACTCCGCGAGTCAACCGACAGTAAAAGTTGTTATCGTTGCATTTAAATTTCAGCGAAATTATTACACATAGAGATTTGCGTTTAAATGGATTTTTAATTTTTGAATGATATAAAAAAAAATAAAGAAACAAATCATGGGTTTTGGAAATGTCCGTATAATTGTGAATGTTAATTTTGTCTTATCTGGTCCAGCTTGCTTTTAAAAGGACTTTACATTTTTGGAGGATATAATATAATAGGTAATAGTGAGGCAATATTACTATGAAATGAAAGAGTGCACTTTTGGACAATCTAAATATTTTTTGTGGTTCTGGAATGCAGAACAAAAATGACACTTGATTTGAAAATTATATGCTTGAAATTAATATAATCTTATAATTACAGCATCTGTTCTAAATACTTTTGGTTTTTACTTAAACGGTGTTCCTTTCATCGAAATAAGGTTTGAAAATGTAATATGGCCTCAACAGTAATTCCATTTCTGCAGATATAAAATATTATTCCGAACATTCCGAAAGGAAGTATTCGAGTATATCTTTTGGACGGATTGAAAAATTACAGTATTTTAAAATTTTTAAATTTATATAATCATAATACTCTGAACGTAATTTAAAATTCCAGATCAATGTGCAAAGTTACCTACTGTAATGTCTACGTCATTAAGGTTTAAAGTTAAATAACTAACCGATGTGAATCCGAATGTCATGTCCGCCCGCCCATTCAATGAATCTTCGGTTTCAGAAGTAAATGAATCAAATTAAATCAAAGTATCCACTTGTCCATACTTGTGTCCTTCAGAGTAAACGCATTCTCAAGTGCACAGATTACAGAGAGATTGTATTGCGAAGTATTTGGGGTAAATTAAAGACTTTTATCTTGAACTGAACAGCAATGCTGCTGCAAGCAGAGCAATAACAATTTATTCCTGATTATACACTCGTAAATTTGTACTTTGATATTAATTTTTCATCGCCGTACGAATGTTTTTATGAGAGAGGCCATCAAAGTACTTTTTAATTCCTGCTTCTGCCTTTCTTTTTGCTGCTGTTGTTGACTTTTTACCCTTTTTGCAACAAAGCCTAGAGTTTTCCTTATGCGCTCGCTCAGCCCAAACACCGTCACATTCGTTTGTGCGTTCCGTTGGGTTCATAGACTTGCAGAAGGTGGATTTAGCTTTGACTTTGCCGATGCCGGTGCCGGTGCCTCTAAGGCTGCCGATGCCATTGCCTTTATTCATATTTGTTATTTTACGACTTAATGACTCTGCTGGGATTAATATGACTAATGGTTTCTGTGTAGAATACACCATTTGGACTTGTTTTCATCATTACCTTTTCCATCGGATCATTCCGTTCATCTTAAAGTTGGGTGTTGTAATAAAATAACCGTCGCTCCACATATTCCCATATTTACGGCCATTTCCACTGATGGTAGCTAACATCCAACCTTAAAATGTGCCACGAATTACGACTACATTTTCATCATTGGGCAAAGATGCTCCCCCTATGCCAGGAAATATTTCATTTGCAGGGGGAACGGTAGTCGTGTTTCGGCTATGGTTATTCTGTCATGAGCTACATTTGGATCGGTCACATCGCTAAGAGGCATTACAATTTCACGACGTCTCGTTGTAATGTTAATGATACAGTGGACGTAAGAATGAGCTTTTTCTAGGTCTTACTAGTGTTTTGTTTTAAATAAAAAAGTTATTTAAAGTAAACAATATGCATGTGTTTTATTTCAGTTGGGCCTCGGAGTGCAGTATAACTGGCAGATAAAAGGCTTTTGACATTGCATAGAAGTGCACTACCACATTAGTAAAATTGCAATGCTTCATTATTATGATTTAACAGACTTTTCTATATATATAAATATAAAACTTAAAGTGTAATCTTCAAAAATGTGCCCTAAATATTAAGTAGGTAACAATATCCCTCAAACCCGATTTCCCCATTTGCAATTTATTGATTCCACCTACAATCTAAATGTCTGTACTAGTCTGAGAGAAAAGTTATAATATCGAACATCATGTATGTTTCAGAGTGGACTATACACACACCTAACTTCATGATTTCAGCTACAGCCGTTTACTTGGTACCAGATTCACTCCTAATTTCATTATTATAGATGCAGCTGTTTGTTTAGTACCATTTTTATCCCCATTCACCCCATTTTACGCCTAAAAGTACAAATTTCGAAAAAATCCTTTTCATCTTCGCAGTCAGATGAATGTATACACCGAATTTCATGATTTCAACTTTTTTTCAATTGTATCCATTAAAAGATCGAATTTTGAAAAATCCCTCTATTTTAAGTATCTACGCAATTAGAGGGATGTATATTCCAAATTTCATGTTTCTAGCCGTTGCCGTATCATTGGTACAGTTTTTATCCCTTTTTTGTCCCATTTCGCCCGCTAAAACTTTTATTTATTAGTTGGTGCTTTTACGGTATAAGAGGAATATACGCAACAAATTTCAAGTTATAAAAATTGCTTATTGGTGGGTATTTTCAATCCTTGTTAGGGAAAATATTTTCCCTCTGGGCCGATTTCACCCCTTTCAATCCCAACCGATCTGCAACCATAAGACACGTTTAGGGAAAATTTGAACCTCCCAGCTCTTTTCGTTCGGAAGCTAGCATGCTTTCAACAGACAGACGGATCGTCGTAGAATTTTACCACGAGAATATATATATATACTTTATGAAGTCTCCAGTGAATATTTTAAGGTGTTACAAACGGAATGACAAAGTGAATATACCCCCATCCTTAGGTGGAAGGTATAAAATATACCACTTTTGCACCGACAACATCTAGCTTCGGAAATAGTATCGATTTCGTTAGGTGGAAACGCTTAAAATATTCTTTCGTGTTAGAATTTTATGTCTCAGATCGACATTTAAAGGTGTTATAAATAGAATGACAAATGAAGAGAAATTTAAACTTGTGCTTAATTAAAAAATCATAAAATTGTTTGAATGTTAAAGCTCGTTACCCAGGTTACACCTTACGATTTTGATAAAAAACTTTAGTTTGTCATACATTCCTTCAGTTTGAGATTCCTAATACCCAGGGCCGTGCGCAGGGGGGGGGGTTTTGGGGGTTCAAACCCCCCCCAGAGAGGTTTCGAACATATACTTTTTAAAACCTTCTAGACTTTCTGAAGCAATAAAATATAGAATTTTTAAGATTTTTTTTAAAATAACTCGTCTGAAATGGTAATTTTGCAGTAAAATCATGAAAACACGAAAAATACATAGAAAAATCGTGGTATCTTTCTTGAATTTCGGACAAAGGTTATGAAAAATACAAACAAACTAAACGAATTGTGCCAATTTCAAGATTGTGTAGTACTAATTTCGCTAATGGGCACCAAATTGTTCGGAAAATTTTCATTTTTATTAACCGATACCACTTCTTGACATTCGACTAGAGCTATATCTTATGAACTTTTAATTATGTACTGCAATAAAAGTTTGGAAATTTAATAACAAAATCGTCTAGTAATTTTAAAAAAGTGTAGATAAGAATCATAATGAAATCTAAAATATTCTTAATAAAAGCAAATAATTCAAACCCCCCCAGAGAGGTTTCGAACATATACTTTTTAAAACCTTCTAGACTTTCTGAAGCAATAAAATATAGAATTTTTAAGATTTTTTTAAAATAACTCGTCTGAAATGGTAATTTTGCAGTAAAATCATGAAAACACGAAAATTACATAGAAAAATCGTGGTATCTTTCTTGAATTTCGGACAAAGGTTATGAAAAATACAAACAAACTAAACGAATTGTGCCAATTTCAAGATTGTGTAGTACTAATTTCGCTAATGGACACCCAATTGTTCGGAAAATTTTCATTTTTATTAACCGATACCACTTCTTGACATTCGACTTGAGCTATATCTTATGAACTTTTAATTATGTACTGCAATAAAAGTTTGGAAATTTAATAACAAAATCGTTTAGTAATTTTAAAAAAGTGTAGATAAGAATCATAATGAAATCTAAAATATTCTTAATAAAAGCAAATAATTTTTTTGATGCTTGTAGAGCGCTAGAGCGATGAAACATTTGCGATTGGACATTTTTATGGAGCTGTATCTAAATATGAACCGATGTGTCCTATTTTCATCACAGATGCAACAACAACGTTTTCTGTTACTTCCAATGTTTTGGGAGTTTGCAATTATAATACAAATCCATTTCGACAAATGAAGAAATGAGTTTTAACTTACTAAAATTTTTGTTATATTTATCACTTATGTCTAATATTTTTCAGAGTTAGTATTTTTTGTACATATGTAGCAAGTATTAGTCAAAAGAGAAACAACAAATTCAGTAACTTGGATCTACGTAGGAAAACGATGCTCTAAAATACCAGTTATTTGGTTTTTTGGAATTAAAATGACTAGTTGTTTCTTCTTGCATTTCATCGAATACAAAAAACTGTATTTGTTAATTGAATTTATACATGTTTAAGATTATAAAAATGAAGAAACATTTCCAAATATTTTTTATTTAATCGGAATATGCGTATAAAGATTTTGAGTAAACATCCTGTTACTCATGTCCTGTATAAATTAAAAACCCCAAAACTCTTTAAACATCCTATTTAGACCCATACTTCGTCAAAAGCATATCCAATTTTCTGCATTTATCATAGAAAAAATGAGGGACTGAAGGGTTTATCGCCGAGGAATTTGATCGTTTTTTTGTGTAATATTTCTTCAAAATATATATCGAGGGTTTATATTCAAAAGTGGATATGAACCATTTGCTCGAAAATGAGTTTTTGATGCCCAACTATTCTCAGATTTGGATGTCATCTGGAAAATTTGGAAAAGATTTTTTCTAAAGCCATTTTTTTATTTCTGATTTGGCTATCCTCTCGCACGTTAGTTTGTGACTGCATAAGTGGCAATGAACATAAAAATAATAGAAACAAAATATGTCAACAATGGAGAGCATAAAACCGAAGGATATAATTCGCTAAAACGATTTTGTTTAAAACATTATTCTAGATTTAAGGCATATCGTACTATCAAATTCCATCATTTCGCGTTAATAGCATTTGATTCCCCAGTTATCAGGCTAAAATAGGAAAAATGGTGGCTGTAAAGTCAAAAATTGTGAAAAGTATATTTAGAAAAACCGCCGTAACTTTTTATTATATTGAGAATACCAAAATATTTCTTTGGCATGTTATTGCTGACTTCTTGGGGAATACTTGTGTATGAATAGTTTCAGAATTATGAATGAAGAAAGTTAAAATATAAGGAATTGCAACGGCGAATTTTGGATTTTTCATCAATTGCAGCGATTTTCGCGACTGGCTACATATATGTTACAATCGACCAATCTGACGGATGAAGCTGGAATCTTTAAATTCGATGTGTACATCACAGAAAAAGCGTTTTCTATACAACATTGTCAAGATTTCATGCAACAAGTTATGGAGTTTATAATAAATCTTATTCTTATTTCAACATTCATAGTGCTCAATTTTAAACGTGCAAAAGTGGCTATGAACCATGAAACCACGAATAATAGGAAATTTCGAAAACTTTTTAATCGTAGCAATTAGTAATCCTCTTTAGATTAAACTGTAGAAGAGCGATTAATAATTTCTCTTCAAATTAAGGAGAAAATCAGTTTTTTCGCTCTCCTGAAAATTTATGTTTTTTTCATAGCCACTTATGAATATAAGCCCTCGATAAAATAGCAGCGATTGTCTGCTGTCTATCAGCAGGCACTTTCTGCTATTACAGCACTTTTCTGCAATCTTACATCACCATTCACACTGCTAAAGAGTTTGCAGTCTGCTAAAATTTGCTGTTGTTAATTAAAATATAAAAATAGATAAGCGTTCATAAGCGAGTTTAGCTCGAATTTTCTTTTATATTAGCTTGGGACAAAATGCGCAAATGGCTGTTTACCATCTCAGCAGATACAAGTCTGCTGTCTCTTTTTTAACAGCAGAAAATCTGCTCTTTCAGTAGACTTTCTGCTTTCTTTTACTGACATATTCCTTTTAATGTACTGATAGATGGATTACTGAAATGCAATTTTGCTGACAATGAGAAAAGTAAAAAAATCTGAAATTTTTTGTATGGAAAAAATTAAAATTTACTTTAACTTAAAAATGTATTTTTTCCTAAAATGAAGTTAAAATGTTTACTGAAATTTATGCCGAGTTCTTCATACATTTAGGTATTAATGAATTTATAAAAAACATTTGAAATTGTTAAAAAATCTTGAATATTAATCTAAGAAGCAATTCTCGTTCGTTTGCAGAGACTTATTTCTTAAATACTTTATGAATTATTCTAAACAACCACTGCGAAGGCGCCTATTTTGCCTTCGTAACAATCATGGAGTAATAGCTCAACTCTTTATGGCAGAGGTATCATGAAACTTTTGAGAAATATTTCATGTTGTCATTTTTTGTATCAGTTTTGCATACTCTGAATCAAAACTATTTGTTTGATTTTTTAGTTAAAAATAACTTATTTTAATTTCACATTTTTTCTTGTATAAAATAAAATTTTCCTCAGTTTAAGTTAAAAATTTACTCGTTTTGAGGAAAAAATCAGCAAAATTGTCCTCAGTTTGAGTAAAAATTTACTTGATTTGAAAACATTTACTAGGTTTTAGGAATTTTTTTTTTCAGCAAAATTTTACTAAAATTTACTTAGTTTTAGGAAAATTTTGCTTAAATTTAGTAAAAAATTACTTGTTTTTAGGAAAAATTTACTTAGATTTAGGAAAATTTAAGCAAAATTCTACTTATTTAGTAAAAATCTACTTGGTTTCCTAAATTTTAGTTAATTTTAACTCATTATAGGGAAATTTTTTTTGAGTGTAGATGAAAACCCCCCCCAGGGGAAAATCCTGCGCACGGGCCTGCTAATACCCATATGATCGCCTGATCTGGGAAGTGGCACATGTACACCTTAACAGCAATCTAATAGAAGGCATTTGAGTTTAAGTCCCTCTAAATAACTAATTATTAACCAAAGTGACCCTGGTCTATCTCTATCCTCTTTTTATGCACTTCGGAGGATTGGTCTTTAGATTTTCTTGAATCTGATCACCTACCATCGGCTGTAGGCGCTTTCGTCGTTACAGCAGCCTTGTACGTGACTTGAATCTCTTAAGGACGACGACTACACACATAAGCTGATTACATCGCAGACGATTAAAAATGATATTAGCACTCGTTTTAGATAATCAAAGAGCACCACATTTGGTGGCACAACTACGTCCGCGGACCCTGGACACTCGTGCTTGTTAGCACTAATGCTATGCGGTGGACGTCCTTACCCTGCACAATTGACCATGTGTGTAGCTGTGTACGAATTGCTCCATTGTTAGGAGAAGGTAACTTAACGCCACGTTTGTGTCTATCAAATTCAAGTGTTAATGTGATTGTTAATTAATTTCCCAGCCCTGATGCCTGGCCATTGATAATGAACACATATTTTCTTCATACAAACAGACAAACAAACCTACAGACCACAACTGCCAAATGTACAAACATCCACACCATACATTTCACACCCGCCCACCATCGATACTCTGAGCTCTTGTGTGTGGGGAGTAGATTGTCGATTACATGTTGCGAGTAGCAACAATGGCCAAATGAAGGAATTGGAAGTGCTGCTGGAAGGCACAACACGGCACAGCACCAACTGACTGACTGTCTGCCTTCCACTCGCTTGAGACACATTTTCAATTATGCGGGTGGTGGGGGATGGAAGCACACAGTTCCCAGTTGGCTGCTCCAAAGGTGAGCAGACACAGACTAGAGTTGATTGGCAGAGTTACGAGGTGCTCGGATGTGTGTGTGGGTATGCATGAATGTGTGTACATGTGTCGGTGTTCACATTCACGAATCACACACACCCGCACACATTATCAAGCAATTTGAACGCATCCTTTGTAGTGCATTGTGAGGACAATTGCTACTACAATTAAATGCACTTATACATACGTACAGACATGTACCTTTACAAATACATAGATGTGTGTGGATAAATGTGAATGTATGTGTATGTTTTCCAGTTACATTCGAACGCCATCCCGCCGTTAAAAATTATTCAACAGGCATTCGCTAATAATTGCCTCAGTGCTTTGCATGGTTGATATCTACATACATACATACATATGTAAGCATGTAATTATAAACAGGGCAAGGAGACACTGTTTATTTGATAGAACATTTTATTTTTTCGACTTTTTAATTTCATTTTATTAATAGCTGACCGCGCAGAAATTTTCCTGCCCACATTTTAATTAGTTTATCGTTGGGCGAAGAAAAAGGCCTTTCTCAGTGAACGTTGTATCCATTAACACTTGTTGTCGTGGATATTCAATTCAGATTTCGCAAAGGGAAATATTACAAATCCTGTGTGCACTGAATTTGGAACCATGTCTAGGAACACATTTCGGATGAGTTCGGGTTTTCATACAGTGAACTGGAAAAAATCGACGGAGAATATAATGGACGTCGATAAATATAATAAAATAAGCCAAGTCCTAGTGACACACTCAAAACAATTAAACATTTATGTACGTGGAAACGTCGCCATGATATTTGTGAATTTGAATTTAAAACCAAGAGGGCATCCAAATAAAAATGTTCGTCCAAATATACACGGAGAAAAAAATTCTCGCATGTTGCTTGCATGCAAAAAAATTTTGCTTTATGCATTTTATATAAAAATAATTGTATCCAAATATAAAAATCCTTACTTGCGAGCCAAAAATGTTTTCACGTAAATATAAGGATGTGTTTCCAGCAATTTCCATGTCATATATATAGGGTGGACCATTTAACATTTTTAATTTGAACTACCGATTACATTGACTTCGAAAGGTATTTTTATTTTTATTTTCAGGTTTATGTTTGACATTTGCAAAATAGGATGTTATACGCTCGAACAAAATTGGGAAATATTAAAAACATACTTCCAAAGTAGTGAGTCTTTAACGCAAACTGTAAGAAATTTACGTGGAAATCGTGTTTTCAGATGAAGTTCATTTTCATCTCGGTGGCTATGTCAATAAGCAAAATTGCCGCATATGGAGTTCAGAGAACTCACGCGTGAATGCATCCACAACAAGTCACTGTTTGGTGTGCATTTGGGGCTGTACTGAACAATTGGGTTGATCGGATGAGGTATTGCCGATCCAGTCGTGGTAGTCATATGAATGATAGTGTGTTCCATTATTAAATGACAAAGTCCAACCTCTCCATAAATAAAGAATAATCAGTACTTTTTAATAGCCGATTCTAATTGAAAATTTTAAATGGCCCACCCTATAATATTTGTGGCAACACAGGGTAATAAAGTGGAAAACGTGAAGTTCCAATACAACGATCACTGCCGTAGCTGATACAACGAAGACGTAGAAGAAATAGTCGAGCTGTAATAAACCCATGGCGCAGGGCCTTTGGGAAGCAATTACTACACGACATTTACATTGTGATAGCGGATATTGATATTATAGATTCAAATATCTCAATCTTTCAGGCTGGATATGACAGAGAAATATCAACCCTACTCAAGCAGAGGGTCTCGCAAATCATTCGGTTCAGCTTAACTTGAAGTTGTCTTTGCATATTTGCAATATATATATTATTGTGTCGTACATATATATATATATATATATATTATGTAGATTAGAAATTAGCCCAGATACATCACATAACATAATGACAAAGTTTCAGGTGGACGGGTAATATGAAACATTTTAGTGACAATCTGAGGGAGGCGTGCAGAAGAGCCTACTATAAAAACCTTTAAAGACCATCAAAGTTTGTATGTAAAAATACACACCTCGCCGCTAACATTTCACATGGAAATGTTTCCAAGTGCACTCGGAGCACAAATGTCTGACATACGTCGCGTGTCCACTGATTAACATCGCTACTCGTACCGGGAATTGTGTCAATGAGGATGCAATCAAAAAACATGCAAATATTGCATTTGGAGCCTCCGAATGACATTCTAAACAAATAAAGCTAACTTAGCTTTCTAACAATAACCCCGCCATTAATGGAAATACGGATAAAGACACATTTACATGTTTAATTTAATTAAAAACATGAATGACATGAAAGTACAGTGTTCCACGGAAACCATGATGATGGTAGCATGCACGTTATCGCCCAGCACCTCATATATGCAAAAGGGTGGGTATATGTATTAGAGTGGCTTCAAAATAAAAGTAGTGGATGTTCCCGACTAAACTGAAAGATTTGTTTGTTTTATGTGTTCTCCCAAAATATTTCGCTTATATCATTGTCCGTTCGTGAGCTGGACGCGTTCAAAATAACCTCTATAAATCAAGTTTTTCTTGAATAGAATTCACGGTGAGAATTGTATTTAGAAAAAACCTGCTATAAATTAAAATCTGGTCCGAGCCTTATCAAACTTGCATTTCAACCAAGAATAGAGTGTAGAATTCTAACATTTGTGTGCAACTTTTGTTACATTTTTAATAAAAACCGCAATAACTTCCATATTTTTAGTTCGATTTGTGTTTGATCGTTGAAGAGGTATTGATCACCAGTTCCACTATTTAGAACTTCCTAACCCATTAAGGGCCAACAATTATTTTCTTACTGTTGGTTTTCCGTAGGTTTAAATGTGATATAAAAACTGATATATGGGGCTATTTGCATCGTAAACACATTCTAGTCTTACAAAAAGCTAATTTAAAAAAAAAAAAACATCTGAAATGTTGGTCTTTCAATGGATAAATTGGGAGGAAAACTTCACATAAGATGTTACAATAATACCGTGCGACATGATTTCCCTTCCAAGAATGTGATTATATAGAAGTGAAGCTATAGGTCACTCATACTCACTTTTATTTCGTGGTCGTTTGTATTTTTTACAGGACTTTTAATTTCTAAAGGATGTAAATGTTTCAATAATTTAGTTTCGTACTTCTTCATGTCATACAATGGCGATATGGGTATCAAATGAAAGAGAAGAACATCTGCAAAATATAAAGGGTGATTTTTTAAGAGCTTGATAACTTTTTTTTTAAAAAAAACGCATAAAATTTGCAAAATCTCATCGGTTCTTTATTTGAAACGTTAGATTGGTCCATGACATTTACTTTTTGAAGATAATTTCATTTAAATGTTGACCGCGGCTGCGTCTTAGGTGGTCCATCCGCTTAGTCCAATTTTGGCATTTCCACGTTTTTGAGTAACAGAGACCCAATTGGTGCGAACGGCGACGAATCGAAAATTGGTGGTCATCATTAACACTGGCCGATACAGCTGCGATATTTTCTTCAGTTCGCACTCTACGTAAGCGTGTTGGTGGTTTAATGTCCAACAATGTAAATTTGATGCGAAATTTAGTCACAATAGCCCGAATAGCCGCTTCAGTGGGTCGATTAAACTGACCATAAAATGGAAGCGCGCAATGAACTTTCTTAACAGAGCACGCATTTTGATAAAAAAAAT
The DNA here is from genome assembly GCA_947397865.1 of Polietes domitor. NCBI lineage: Eukaryota > Metazoa > Arthropoda > Insecta > Diptera > Muscidae > Polietes > Polietes domitor. The sequence goes on along the minus strand of OX377618.1, from coordinate 785,343 downwards.
TCAATAATTTGCAAGCGTTGTTCGTTTGTAAGACGATTCATGATGAAATGTCAAAGCATACTGAGCATCTTTCTCTTTGACACCATGTCTGAAATCCCACGTGATCTGTCAAATACTAATGCATGAAAATCCTAACCTCAAAAAAATCACTCTTTACTTTTAATCTCATGCGTCTATCTATGTTAATTTAACATGAACAATCATTTAAATTTTTCCCCATTAAAAAGTTTATGTAGATTATTCATGTTTTCATTTTTAAGAGGGAAAATTTGAAATTGTTGAATTTATTTCCAAAAATTAGCTTTATATAAGACTAGAATGTGTTTACGATGCAAATAACCCCATATTTCAGTTTTTACTTCACATTTAACCCACTGAGCATTAACACTAAGAAAAAAGTTTGCGGCCCTTAATGGGTTAGAAAATTCTAAAAATTGCAATTGTTTATCAATACCTCTCCAACGAGCCCCTAAAAACATAAATCGAACTAAAAATGTGGAAGTTAATGCGGTTTTTATAAAATATGCATCAAAAATTGCACTAAAATAGCTTAAATCTGTCATTTATACTGGCTCATATTGCAAGTTTTTAATATGGTTTGATAAGGCTCGGGTCGGATTTTCATTTCTAGCAGTTGCATTATCAATAGCATTCTCATCGTGAATTTTATTCAAGAAAAACCTTATTTATAGAGGTTATTTTGAAAGCGTCCAGCTCACGAACGGACAATGATAAAAGCGAAATATTTTGGGAGAATACATAAAACAAACCAATCTTTCATTTTAGTCGGGAACATCAACAACTTGTTTCCTTCCTCACAAAAGAAGCCACTCTAATATAAATATATATACATATATGTATGTATGAGTGTGAACTACGATATCTAACTAACAGACTGGCCGACACTGCAGCAGGTGGATTGTAGCCAATTCTATTTACTCGTAACGTTGGCATGTTGCTGCATAAAAATTTATGTTTTTACAACTTTAATAAAAGGCGTAAAGGTGTGGAGAGCGCAAGGGCGACAGGGTGAGGGTGGTAGTGGTTCCTAAAGGAAAACGAAATAAAACTCGTTTGTCAATTAAACTAATATATGTTTGTATGTGTGTAGCAAGTAAGTATGATGAATACTATAAACCGAATTGAAAGAGTGTGCTTGGAGTGTGGCATAAAGTGCAATACATACTCATACGTGCATTAAATTTCTTTAATGGCAATACAGCTACAGGAATGAACTGAAACCATTTCTCGTTAAGCAAGACCAAACAGAAAGAAGGCGACGGAAGTATTGAATAGCTCATAAACCACATCATGGAACTGACAAGAAATTATTGTCTGCTGTCAAAAGGCAGAACAAATTATTTGATACAGATTAGATCACCTTTAATTGGTCAAAAAGAATTACAACGTAAAACCTTAAGAGACATTAAAAATGGACCCAGTCACCGCAATCGAATTATTTTGGAAAAAAAAAATAATCAAAAATAACTTATTACATCTCTAACATGGCTGGTACACAAAACATGGGTATAAAGGAGGGCAGCAGAAGTTCCCACATTCCGAAGAAATTATATTCTTGTGCGTTGTTTGAGATTTATGAACTGACTTTGGGTCTTCGTGTTCGACCACAAAACAAACAAACCAACGAAAAACGACGGCAATACAAATGGGAAACATGCTCCTCGTAAGTGCCCAAAATAAATATCGATAAATCCATTCGACTATTCCTTAATCCGGTGCCGGAAAGCATGAGTTTTGACACTTTCGACGTATGGTTTGTACGGTTACAACATGGCATAGCGTGGCACTTATATACATACATGCCAACACTCACGCACACACATTAACAACAGTTAGCGTAAATCGTTAACACGAATGGATGCAGTACGGACGAGGCTATAAATACTCGTAAAATCAAAATACTCCCACACAAACAACAACGGACGGAACGGCAAGAGCCATCCACGAAAAATCAAATAAAACAAAGCGATGAATACCCCATAAAGATACGGTGCCCCAACATCAAAATAACCGACACTCGATTGAGATTTACGATTGGTACCCTATGTATGTTTGTGTGTGTGTGTGTGTGTACATACATGCACATGTATTCATGCCCGTACACGTGAAAAACGGATATGTACGAGTTCCATAGTCGAATTTGGTCGGTCATGTAATCTTGTTCTATTTATAGTACTTGAGGTACATGTTTAAATCCAGTTCAATATATCGGTATTTGATCGGTGAATTCTGAATTCAAAGACACATTTGGGAGTTGTAGAGAATTTTTAATTAAAGTTAGTTTAAAATTTTCGCTATGAGTTATTCAAAAAAAAAAAACAAGTTAATAAACTTCAGTCGCCAACCGACTTATATATACCCTCACTCTCAGAGAACATATATACGGAAGTTATAAGAAATACAATTTTATGTAGGGCAGGATAATTTGTGTGGAAGGTGCTAGGAGGTTCGTGTCACATGATCCCAGCTTCCAAATTTATAAAACAAATATAAAAACATGGTCAAATATCAAGTCATAGTGGATTTCATGCACCAGTATAGAAGTTATGAAGGATTTAATATTACCTACGGAAGTGGCTGAAGCGTAAATATTTTTTAAGGTTTAAAGTGATTATACAAAATATTTTAAATATCAAATTGCAAATGAGTTTGACTACCCCTGTGGATGTTAGTCGGGTTTGTTGTAACCAAAGTTTATGCCACTTTGTGCGGAAGGTACCAGAATTCCGATCATGTTATAACAGCTTTCATTTTACATAGTTTGGCATGACATGAACCGTTATATTTCGTACACTTAAAGTTATTATAAAAACATTAACAAATACCAAAATATAGCTGATTCCAATTATCCATTTGGAAGTTATATGGGTTTAAATTTAACATTGGACTATGGGCTATTTGTGTGGGAGGTACCAGAAGGGGCGTGGCAATATTACGATATGCAAAGTTTGAATCGATTCTTTAACTCCTTTCGAGAGTTATCGTATACACCAGCCAGCCAGACGAACGGACATGTCTCAAACACCTTAAAAAGTCGTGAAAAGGATTTGGTCCCAACATACTTAGGGTCCTAAGTCACTCCTTCACTGCGTTACACGTTTTTCTGTCCCAAATGATATATACCCTCCTACTTTATAGAGTATAGAGTATAATGACGCTGTTGCAAAATATTTTGCCAAAAGTTTGACGCCCTCATCCTAATAATTTTATGGGCGAAATGTGGGTATCATAATTATCCGACTTTCAAGATCTAGAGTATACTCTCTCATGCCTTAAGAATATGGTGTTAATAAATCTGAAGAAATCCAAACCTAAATCTATAAACTTTTCAATGTGTCTAGAGTTTAGTCTGAGGCTATAACTCAATGGTCAATTGGGGTTTAGTCTTTCGCAACTATTGCAACAAACATGAGCTGTACTGTATTCACTTTTTGGGGATTATCTTGCACAGGCATGCACTAATTCAATGAGAATATGCATTTTAGCAAAATTTAGCCCACTCATTCAATATTTTTTGTTTGAATTCAAATACAATTTGTTTCTGTGTACTTGCGAGTCCAAATAATAAATAAACGTATATCCTGAATGTCGTTGTCCTTATAAGGGAACAGGCGAATACTTAAATCACAACCCTGCTCATGATGTTGATGTGTGAATGAGGCGAATACTCACTCGCATGTACTCATTCATAATTTGATAATACAACCCCAGGAGTGTTTGGACATTACAATGCCATGACATCCACACGTGCGTACATTAAAGTGGTCGCGAAAAAAATTGATATATTCCGCGCCATTATGTGAAAATTGTAGCATTCAAATAGCCTCTGAGGCTTCATGATTCGATGCACGCATTTTGTATTACTCAGTTGCATAAGTTGGACTGTATCTCACTCAACGTTAGGAATGATGTTGTAGTCCAGTTCGTCAATTTTTATTAGTTTAAGACCTTCAAAGATACGAATGCAGAAGGCGTTACATCACACGATATTGATGGGCATTCCACACTGACAACTTTTCATGTAAAAACTCCAATCTCACGACTGATGTTTGACACATAGCAATTTTTTATTGGAACTTCATATCTAATTGAGGTCTACTAGTTCGGCAACATACTTCCTGTCTCTGACGCATGCAATAATTTTGCTTGAATACGAAACTAATTCAAATATGGAATGATTTTTCGCGTATATTTTGGCGCATGAACTTGGCAAAATCAAAAATTGATTTCAATTTACTTGAAACTAATTCAAAATCGACTCAATGATTATTCGTAGTTGTCAACAGCAACACATATTCCCGCTTAACATTCAAATCGAGCAGGCCTATTGCAACAACGCCTTTTAGTTCGTATGGGATGTGACCCACATGAATGTAGATCTAGCGTGTGTGTGCCCGTGTTTTTGGAAGAAGGTCTTATTGATTTATCCCTCGTCCTGCCGAGAGCCGGACTGGCATTTACATACAATTTGTAAAATATGTATTCTCAATATGCTGCCCTTGCTCGTGATAATCATAATCTATAAAATGTTATTGTATTCTATCCCATTAAATAAATAATACAACGAGTATTGCGGAATCCCGTATAGGACACTGGTGGAGGACTTTTATTGTCGTCACTCCAGAAGTAGGCCGCCATCAATCACATTTCCTTTTCATCTCCGAAAAAGGGACTGCCGGCAATAGTTAATACTACCATAATCAAAGCCTAGCATATTGTACTGATTGAGGGTCCAGCCCAGCCCAGAGTACACACAGACAGACAGACAATACTGCGAGTAACATTTCAGTTGTTAATACGATACGAGCTTTAGCAGGATTATCTGAAAACACACACACACACATACACTGTGTACTGCACACCGTGGATGATAATCATTATATTCCATTTAAACGCATTACAAGTTCTTATATCCAAATGTACATACATATGTATGTATGTGCGGAAGTTTTTTATATGTGCTCACTCACACTCACGTAAAAAGGGCAAGCATTCGTGATATCACCCAGGGTCGACGTTTGGAAACTAAACCTGTTCGTTAACTTTAAACTTCTCCATAAACACTAACGCGTACATTGCGTCCAAGTTGAGGCGGCGACTTGAAAAAACGCCTTTTCGCCGCATTGTTTTAACGGTTTGCCGACGGCAATACAAATGCCATTTAATATACAAGTTGTTCTTTTTAGCTTTGTATTATATTTTGCGTTTACTTTTTGACATGTTTTATAAAATAATAAAATTAACCTTCGATTACTGAATTCAATGGGGAAAACTAATGGAAGGAAAGAAATTAATATAAGTATATTTTGATTCAGATTGATTTGAAGTTCTTAGGACAGAAAAGTAAAGCGAGGAGTAATATTTGTAAGGGATCTATATATAAATCTGAACCGATTTGCTTCAAAGTAAACAGCGTTCGTCCTTGGCCCTCAAAACTTAATTTTGCCAATTTTCGTAAGGATCGGACAATTATAGCGACAAGAATAAATGGACGACGGACGGACATCTTGTTAGCACAATTCGAGTAACTAAGTTTTATTCCACATTAAAAAAAGACAAAAATGTTTTTACGTTATTTTGAATTTTAGCTGAAGATGTCTTTACAAAAGTTTGTCGGTTTATTATTGCAACTTGCGCAGCCACGCGTGCCCACTACACACACATAGATTCACACGTTAAGGTGGAGTGAAAATGTTGTTTGTTTTTAATTTATGTTGCTAGTTAACTGTGACAAATGTTACACTTCCTTGATCAAAATACATATTTCGAAGGGTTAAATGCTCAATACTTACAAACACACAAGAAATGCATATGAAGTTATGGCCAACTTCATATGAAAATTTTCCAATGTTTTGGATCGATTTTTGCTATACTGGTTTAAAAAATCCTATTTCATCAACATATAGGCACATCTTTTAGGGTTTTATGCGAGCGTTTACATTTTTTAATCCCTTCAAACCGCCCGACCGCCTATTTTGTTTGATATCCACTCCGACTTTCGCTAATTATATCCCAGATTCCAGATCCAACACTTTGGTATGGCACCATCACTATTTTTCCCGATTTCCCTTAAAAGTATAAATTTTTAAATATCCATTTAAGAATTTAGATACTACGTAGCCAAAGGAATTTATATACCGAACTAGACCATTCCAGCAACAACACATTGGTTGGTACCATGAATCCCTCCTTATATTTATTCCATTTCGCATTTATGCTACTAAATTTCAATATTCTAGACCCGGCTGTTTGGCCACGCCGGTGGTATGGTTTTTATCCCTTTTATCCCAAGTTTACCCCTTAAAAGTGTGGATATCAAAAAATCTATTCTTATCTCACCGGTACCCTGTAAGAACAATCGAATCCACAACTTTAATTTGTTCCCATTTTCATCCCCTTTTCTACCATTTACTTTTAAAAAGTGCGAATTTCGATAAATATTCTTTCCAACTTGATTGGTGCTTACATTCATTAGTAGTTCGCGTAGACAATTTCGAAACATTCAATAAATTTAGTAAATTCTTTCATATAAAACATATGACCTATTTGTATTTACAGTCGAGGCACCAATCATTTGAGTTCCTTGTAGATGTAGTTCCTTATATATGGAGTACAAGATTTAAGGATATGTTTCTCTACTTTGCAAATGGTAACTTCTATTAATTCTCAAGTTACATGACCGGTAAAGTATTTATGAAACTACATATCGGTACATCCGATTCTTATCTGACGACATATATGTATTTGAAGTCAGCGTTAAATAAACCGAGGTCACTTTTGATCTGAATGCAACCCACCCCAATGTACATACGTACACACATAAGTCTATGTTGCACATAATAAAAATGCCTTAGTTTTTATTACGAGTTTTCGTAATGCAAAAGGTAAAACTTTGTATACAATGTGTAGGCAACGTGAAATGAAATTAAAGACAAAACTCGGCGAAATCGTCCTTGCAACAAAGCGGAATTGTTCAATGTGTCGTGAATACACCGTTGAAGTAGCTCAAGGAGCACGCTGTGCAGTGCTTTTGAGGCGACATAAGCACTAACATACACACATATGTACATAAGTTTAGCAATAAAGGTTTTTATAAATAAGCGTGTTTTCGCGAATTCACAAATTGTACAAATGCATTGTTCGCAAAGTACCGGATGCCACAAATTGTAGATCGGGATGAAACAAATGTATACTCATATGTATGTATATGTAAGTATGTATATTGCACATACTCGTTTATAAATATGCAGGAACATGCACCCTGATTCACATGGATTAGAAAAATCATAATGTCTCAATGCATTTATTATAATCCTTTATAATACTTGCATATTAGGGGTGGGAGAGTGCACGACTTTTCAAAAAAAAAATTAGCCAAAAAATGGGGGGTGGTGGGTTGAGTGTACGAGGGTCGTCATCGGGGTCAAAGATGAGGGAAAAGGGGTAAAATACACAAAAAGCCCCAAAACTGCCTCAGATTCATCCCCAGGGGAGTTAAATGTAAGACCGACCCATTAATTTTCCTCCCCAAAACGAATACACATACCCCCTATCACCACTCGTTAGGGTGGGACGCCCATACAAAAATTATTTTTTTTATAAAATTTGCTCCCACCACTCCTGCTCCAAGGAGGCCCCTAGTGGAGTCAAATGTATGACCAACCCCCAAGGTGGCCCCTTTCTTATAATTTTTTTAATGAAGAAAAAGGGGTCGGTCTTACCTTTGACCCCGATGAGGGCTCTCGTACACTCACCCCACCACCCCCATTTTTTGGCTCATTCATTTTTTTCGAACCTCAGAATCCTTCTTAATTCGAGTAATAAATGGATTTACTATTAACGTTTCGATTGTCGTGGTCAATTATGAAGCTTTACAATAAAATGTGGCTAAGATTTATTACCTATTTGTCAATTTCTCGAGATGTTCTCTTTAATCGAAATGAATACCACATGCGTTAAAAAATTAAATAATTCTTCGTGTTTAGAAACTCTAATAATCTGCCAAATTTCGTCATTGCCTACTCCTGGGAAATTAGTAATCGGAGTTTTTAATTATTTTAAAAGTTTACGACCAAGAAGAACCACCGTAACCAGTGTGGCACACACCCATGTTTGACAATGTTTTCGTGAATTTACGCCGCTTCAGTATACAAATTGTGGAACACTTAATTTATTTTGGCGACCACGCCCACGAACGTCAAAATATCGATCACTATTTGCCAAAAAGACTTAAGGACCGCCATTTTTAATTTGGTTCTTTTGATGAAAATCAATTGAAGACATCATCCCTGAGTAATATAGAACTTTACAAAGTTCCGTTGTGTTTATATACCTAATACTATAGTAGTACACACTCATAAAACTACGTCTTACGCTTACCTCTTTTTGGCAAATAGGGCTCGATATGAACCTATCAAAAACTGATGAATATTCTTCAAAATAATAAATATAAGGCCAAAAGTGTTTCAAAATTCCTCCATTTTCTGCATGGCTGATTATCATAAAGATAGAGCTAAGCAATGCACAGTGGTTCAGAATCAAGTTCCATCGCCAAAATTCAATAACATTTGGTCTGGTGAACATTTTTGAGTTTCAAATCTGGCATTCGGGTATATTTTAGAAATTGAATCAAATAATTATCATTTTTCGATATACAAGAAAAGTAAAATATTTATTTTTTGTTTTTATGTTTTTTTGCGTATTTTTCGAATTTGTACATAATGCAAAGAAAAAAGTAGTTTCTTCTGATTACCTGATTTTGAAAAAAAATTAATTTCTTTTTACGACTTTGTTGGCATTCTAAGAACATTTGCAATTTTTATTAGAAATTGTGCTTTCCTAGCTTCAAAAATGTGTTTGTGCCATATATAACATGTTTGAAATAAAGATTTAAAAGTAATTAAGGAAAGGCTAAAGTCGGGCGGGATCGACTGATATATATCTCCACTATAATTCGATGAGAATTTGATATATGAATATCATGGGTCGATGAAAATCGGTCCAAAATCGGTTAACACTTTCCGAATATCACTCAAAACAATCGCACCAAGTAAAAAACATTGCTGTTGTTTTAAATTGGATTTCTATTTTTGTATTTTAAGTTTTTCCCTCACTTTACCCATACGTCAGCAGTGCAGTCCACAGAAATATGTCATTTCAGAAACCAGATAATCGTGGTCCAGTGTAAAGAATATTGTGGTCCAGTGTAAAATAATCTTTTAAATTATAGTTTATAAGGTTCGATTGTTATCCCGTGTCAGCTTGATGTTTTATATAAAATAAATAAATTGCAAGTGCCGAAGAGTGTAGACTTTCCATCATTGAAATTGAACTGATTTCCTTTTTAAATTGAAAACTTCCCTCTGATGATAGGCACATATCTGCATCATCAGCTTTGGCAGTGTTCCGCCTCATTGTGCGTAGGCTTAGAAAAAACTTTGTAGAAAACCATATACCCCTAATGTACATAGGTATGTGTGTATGTATATGTGTACACACTTGTCTCAAATTGTTGTTTTGTGATTTCTATTGTCATGTGGCCTGGCCTGGCCCTGTACTGTGTTTCGTAATTAATGATTTGTCACTCTGAGAGAAGGAAAGTGTTTTCGCCTTTCTAGGTGAAGTGAAACAAATCTCTAGTGTGCGTGTGTGTGTGCGGCTTGATTCCAGCAGCAAACAGACCTATCAAAAAAGCATTAACAGAGTTAATTTACGTAAATGACACAACAGAATTACGGATCGATAACAATAACAGCACACATACGTACACAGATATACCTTCACGCACACGTACACGAGTATAGGACTGCTCTCTCCGAGTTTATTGAAGATGTCCAAATGTGGTTTCTATGTGCCCATATTTTTAAAAGTAAAAAATCGAGATGAGGCCAGTTGCAACTTTTGGTGGGCCTTTCGTTAACTTTTATTTGAAAATATTATTGTTGATACAACAATTGATTAAAAACTTGTTTAAATATTTCACAAATAACATTAAAATTATTTAACAATGCCGATTATGTGATTATTTATCAGCCTACATTTTGGGCCAACCCGACTATTCACAAATTCACTCTCACATATAATAGGCCTGTTCGATTGGGTTTACTAGCTTCAAATCAAGAGACTTAATGAGTTACCAAATTGGTTTTATTTATTTTTTCTCGGTTACTAAGAGAGTAGACACTTTCGTATTAAGCGAGTAAATTCCTAAATTCCATGCAAATATCAAGCTAGTAAGCCCAGTCGAATAGGCATAATTTTAAATGATTTCCGGATATTGTTGACATTTTTCCATTTAATTGCCACATTATGACATCTAATTTATTCAGTATAAACGTGCTGCTTGGATTAATTCATCGTGAATTGTATGCCATTCAAAGACACAATTCGCACACATAATACACAGACACACAACAGATATGGGCTTTCATCTAAACGCCACGAACAACTGCATTATTTTTTAAATAAACCGAAAATCCATTGCGGTTTGGAGTGCTTCGTGGTCTGATTTAAATGCATGTTATCTTTCTGAAGAGCAATAAGTTTTATCTTTTATATTATACTCGCATACATGCATAAGTACTTTTTTGCAAACATATATGTAGAGACACATATCCATATGTATGCATACATAAAGTCTAACAATTTCAAGTTTTCAAAGTATTCAGCCCACCATCTTCGTTATTTTGTTCGCTAGTCTAGTGGGAACAGAACGGATTCTTGAAAGTATTCCAACGCCAAGCAAGTTCGCAAGTGAGGAGGCATTAGCATTATTTCTGAAGTTGAAATTAACAAAACTGCGCTGTTCATAGCTCAGATTTCGTGCGATTAAAAAGGCTGAAATCATATCTAGAGATAATATGTAGAAAAACGGTGTAATCAGTTTTTCATTTGATGATCTTTTCTCCTTATTACAGGATATTTAATTTCCAAATGATATATTTGTCTTAATTTATTTCCAAACTTTCGAGAGCCATACACAGGCGATGTCTGTATCTGAGCATTAAAACTATTTCAAGTTTTCTACCTTAAATAGTGAAAGGTGAATAAACTAAATAAATAATGAGGAAAACTTTATATTGTTTTTACTACTAAACTAATTATATTTAAAATATTTTTAACAGTTATTCGTCTCTTTCATTTGATACCCATATCACCCCTGTATGACTCGTATGAAAATAAATTATTTAAACACATATGTCCTTTGGAAATTAAAAAGGAGAAAGAATCGCCAAATGAAAAATTGAGTGCACAGTTTTTCTACATACGATCTCTAGTTACACATGTATATTGTCTTGCTCAGGTCTAATAAAATAAATGTAAAATTGTCGCACGATGTAATAATTCAGACTTTATGTAACAATAGAATAAATCGGTTTTCGATTTAAAATAAATTTTACAATTAAATTAATTAAGGTTCTCGTTGAGGATTTTATTTCTAATTTTGGTTGCAAATTGATTTGAGTGAGAAAACACTGCGTCATATGAATTAACGCAACGAATACGTTCGCCCTTTTTAAACATAAAATTTAAAATGTCTACTTACTTTTTTAATTCTTTTATATAAGGCCTGTTCGATTGGGCTTACTAGCTTAATTTGTGTACGGAATTTACTCGATTAACAAGAAGGTAGCTTACTACTCTCTTTGCATTGCTGTCAGATTTTTCTTGTTGATTCATTAAAAAAACAATAGGTAGCAATTAGGGTATCCAACCGATTAAATTTTATTCCATTAATCGAATATTTAATATCAAATATTTATTCGAATAATCAGAAATGACCGATTTTCGAATAACGAATAATTCGATTAATCCGTACCAAATAATCGAATATTCGAAATTTTATACTACCATACATTTTCGGAGCGAAATATTATTTTGGAAAGTATAAATAATTCCACAAAATGATTTTATTTTATATCTACGAAAGTGTGGAAAATTTAATAATTGCATTGCAATAGACTTGCTTGAACGACTTAAAATACTTCTCAATGAAAAAGGATAATGGTTTTAAATACGCTGATTTTATTCCTCAATTGAGGCGTCTTTCCATCTGGTAATGGATTTTGTACACATTCAACAAAAGCGAAACGAAAGAGTTTGCTAGCCATTATATAAAAGGCTATTTGGAGTTGAAAACGTTTCAGAAGAGCCACTAAAGAAGAGAATATTGTCGCTGAAATTAGACTCTGGCCCGAACTGAACGAAGCAATAAAAAGAGTAAGTAAGCAAAAAACGAAAAGTAGAATTGAATGAAATGTAAGGTGATTTTTTATATACAGATAAATCGAAAAAAGAACTTAAAAACGTAATTACATGCTCTTCTTTCTATTGCTCCTCTGTTGTGAGTGGTGAATAACTAAAGCAAACTATTTTGTTCGGAAAAACTGCCAATAGGAAACTTAACAAAATATTTATTTAATGTGAACTAATATATAATGCAAATAAATATTAAATTAAAATAGTATTGAACAAATTAGCACTATTTAATGTTACACTATTTAGTGTTACGTAGTATTAATAATTAAAAAAAAAACAAATATTTGAATTACATTAATAAAATAATATAATAATGCAATACATAAACAATATAATAAAATAAAATTTTAAGCAAAATGTTTATATTGATCAAATTAAACAAAATTAAACATTGTTTATTTATAAAAGTAATAAAAGGATCAAAAAGCGTACATTTTACCTCCGTGCCCAAACTAAAAATTAACAAGTGAATTGGAAAGAATATTCGAAAAATATTACGGGCTATTAACATGTTATCGACTTTTTTGCAAGTTGTTCCTCAAATGCGGAAAATATGCACATTTGGATTTTGAGATGCGATTAAAATGTGCTTCCTATGGAAGTTCTTCCATTTTTTTGCTGGGAAATGGAACTTTATAAAAACAAAGGAGAATAATAGCCTTTAATCCAATATATTTTTCATATCAAACGAAGTACGAACAATTGGATACCCTAGTAACAATTTTGCCACTTTATAAAGTCTGTTAATCATAAGCTAGTAAGCTCAATCGAACATGCCTATAGATGGGATAGCTCGAAATAATCCCGGAAAGTACTAAGTTTTGCCATCACCCAGCCCAATGTTTGCTATAATCATTTATAGGAAAAGAGTTGAAAAATATGAACACTGCAACTGCAAGTTAACTTTTGGTTACACATGCGGATATCTCCCCTTCAATACTCAATCACCCTTATCGCGAATAAATGGGGAGTTTATTCACGTGGAATTTTCTATACCCATGGAGGCGTAAGATGGTAGTATGAACATATCCCGGAAATCGTTCAAATCGAACTAACAAATTAGCAGAAACTCGAAAAATATACCATAAAACACAATTGGAAATATAAGGGAACAATTTATTCCCTGGGAAATTTTATACGCGATAGGGGTGAATATGATGGCGATCTGCATTCCCATCGGCTCAACCACATCACACTTGGAAGACAGCATCAAGGCAACATCGTACATTAGGGCTCTTCGATTGGACTTATTATCTTAATTTTTGTATGGAATTTACACGCTTCCCAAGAAAGTTTTTTTGCTACTCTCTTGCCAGATTTTTCTTTTTGATACATGGAAGAAAAACCAATTGTAAGCTAGTAAGCCCAATCGAACAGGTCTCTTAACAAACATACCAAAAACATTCACATCGCACTACAACGTGAAGACTTAAAAACCCAAAATAAAATAATGTGATGAACAAAGAAACACATAAATTAAAAACAAATTTAAATTTCCCAATTAAAAGAAAACATAAACACGTACAAAACATTTCGAATCGATGTAATTTGAATCGCATTTGCACATAATTACACATACATACATGAACTATATCTGCACAAAATAAATAGTGAAATAATTTTATAACGTTGTGAATGTAAATAAACTATTTTATTTTAAGATGATCTGGAACCCTTTAACCCATCGAAACAGTCATGTCATGGAACATAAAATGGAAACCCATGACACCATGTTACGCTGCCATTAGAATTATAGATTGACGGGCAGGCAATTGCAGTAAGCTACCAATTAGTGCTAACAATGATGGATGGAAATGTAGGCCACCTTTAACTGACACAGAGGATTCATCCAGCCCTCAGCTCCATTATATAATATTGAAGCATATTAAATTGGATTATCATCGCAACATACAAGAATACGATTTATGGAACGCAACTGAAAATCAGTTATGATTTGGATTTCGGATCAATAACAATATGACGAAACCAACAAGGAGATAAAATATTCAAAACAGAAACATGTTCAATATAAATCTCTCAAATCTAGGTTGATTACAGTTTAAGCAAAACAAGGATCAGGCAATACACAAGAATATTATTTTCATATCCCGCAAGCTAATCTGAAAAAAAAAACAGGAGCTGATGTAAAACTCATTTCCATATTTAATGAACAAATTGAGGCTAGAAAACACTGCAGAAAATTATGTATCACGGATAAGATGTCATTATATATTATAAAGTACAACTTGGAGATCTACCAGAGGAAGGCTAGGACAAGTAAGGAATAAAAATAACTGATTTTTAGAGACCACACTACCCGGAAAAACAATAAAATTTTACATATAGTGGTCTATTTAATATATTATTGGAAACGTCAGATCCGTTCATTTCTAACATTCGAAACCTATGGAAAGTAGAACGTCTGAGCTTTGACTAGGGTTTGTGAATTGTCGAACTTCTTTATTTCCCGGGAAATGGGAATGCAAAGTTTCATTCCCGGGACACCCGGGAAAAATAAATTCTTCAATATGGCTTAAAACAACTACTATTAGAAATAGAAATAAATTGTTACTAGCCTTAAAAAAATCATTAAAATCAATAAAAAATTGAAAAGGTCATTGACGTTTTCCTATTTTGGAGCATTTCTTACTGGTATCATAAAGTAATTTCTTCTTTGAAAAGATTTTCGCTGAAAATGTGAAGAATTACTGTCCAAATATTCTACGATCAATAAAATATATTTTAATATCTCCCGGGAATTCCCGTACCCCGATCTTTAGCTTAGCCGTAGAAGTGAAAGGATCAATCAAATGAATAATCATTACACTGTCCGACAGTCTTGAACCAGATGATATACGTCTGAAACTATATGGTGAAATGGAGTTAATTTGCGTTTTTAGATTTCCATTTCCTCATTATTTAAAATAATTTTTGAAAGAATTGTATCCTTTGGAAATTTGAAGTCCTGCGACGAAGCAACAGGACAAATGAAAAACTAAAAACGCCTATTAACTCAATTGCCTATAGTTGCATACGTATATCAGCCGGTTCAAGTGTAACGATTTTTTTTAAACATTGTCGCACGGTGTTATAATTTGCTTTGTTATAAAATATGTTGGAAATTGACCGAAAACCAGTCGGTTCTATTACTCCGGTTCTTTCACTCTCCTGCAATTAGTTCTAGAACCAGTTCTACACAATTTCCTATTGAATTTGATAAATTACATACTAATTGAAATTGAGAATTAAAAATTTAAAATGAGAAATGAAAAATAAAATTTTATATTGATATTGAGAAATGATAATTAAATATTAAGAAAAGTCAAGTATTTAATTATCTTTTAAATTAGGGATGAAAATGGCAAAAGTTAATATTAATTCACGATGAAATAAGGGGAAGCGACCTTTGAATTACAGCCCTTATATGACAAAGAAATAAAAAACTACATCTACAAATGTTTAGGAATATTTGGAGAAATATGTTTATCAGTTTTGTCTCTAAACATATTGAAGTTGGTTGTCATAAAGAGTCCTCCTTAAGACTCATTTCACAATACATACATTTTCTAAATTCCAATGTTTAATTCTCAATTTCAATTGGTATTTACCGAAACTTCCTCCATGAATGGGTTCTTGGAAAATATATTAAAAAATTTATTCTGGATGTTATTAAAATGGTTTATGGAAGACGTTTCTGAGCAATTGCGCGACGTATTCTTCTACAGAAAATTGATGACTAAGTCTATCACAAATTGGCGCGCTTGTACCCATTTCGTTATAGTATTGGACGTACTATAGAGATCTTTCAGCATTGAAACTATTTATGTTCTACCAGTTTGGGGACAGCAAAAGTAGCGCGGTGACGTGTTCATCCCCTAAGGATTTTATAATGATGCATATGCATGACACATATTGCACTATGGGTTAGAGAAGGGACCACAATTTAATATTTTACGAAAGTATTGCCAAGTAGATTTTGTCGGAAGTTGGAAGCAGACCCCGGATTCAGTTTTTCCTAAACTTAAGAAAACTCGAGCGACGTGAATTGGCTGGAGAGATCATGTGATTTAGCCCCGTTAGAAAATTCTTCTGGGGGTTTCCGACGTCTATGTCAATAAACTACAAATGACCGTCAACATTATCCATGGCTCAAATTCAGTTATATCCATGCGACAAATTAACTGAAAAATTTTACATGTCACCCAGCGAAGCTGACGTATACTGTTCCTTTTCATGGGAAAAAGTCTCAGATAACTGACTTGCTTCGAATTTAATTTTTTCATATCGTTCTGAAGGTTATAGACCAACTAAGAAAAAATCGCAGTTTTTTCATAGAATAGCTCCAGAAAGTGGGAGATTTGTATGTAAAATAAATTGATTTTGTAGTTTCGTTCGTGAGTCGTTGAAGGAAAATATTGTTCAAAATACATTTTTAGACAGGATTGAATAGTTTTATACTTTCTTAATACATAGCTGAGAAATGTTTTTTATTTGTTTTTTTTTTTTAAATCTTAAAAATATTATTTTTAAAGATGAATATTTGAAAAATTCCCAAATTCGATGGTCATCATAAAAATCGGTAAATTTTGTTCATAATAATTTAGTTTGAACTTTAATCTATTAAAAGATAATAAAGAAAATAAAATCGTCTCCGATTCTTTTTTGTTTTAATTTCTAAATTTAATATCTAAACTTAAATTTTTTACTCGTTAGTAACAATATGAGTTACTTTTAATTTAATGCTACTTTAAGTGTTTCCTATTACAAATATTTACTTTTTCGGAGAAATTTTTTGAAAACATTCCTATTTGAAATTTCCATTAATTCATCCAAAATAAAGGAAACCGTAAATCCTATAGTAATTTTGATTTCAGTGCGTCATAATCCATTTAGTTTCAGGCAACTCCTTCTAATTTTGTCCACACATTTGTGGAGAATTTAATATAATTGGCCTTAGGATTTAGAATTACATGTTCGGATGAATTTTTAAATTTAAATAATTATATTGTACATTCATTATACATTTAAGGTTGGAGTAATGTGAAACCCTGAAACTAAAATTCGTCTCATCCCACACACTACTTGTTGTATTCAGTTTTAGCGTCTATTCATCCCTATTGGCAACTTCATTCATTCAGTATTTAATAAGTGGCAATAATATGAAAACTAATTGCTGGGATTGCATTCACATACTTACATGAAAACATATTAGGATTGCTTTATTTATAATATATGTAGTATATTCCAAATATATACATTTCTGCAGGCAAACTAAAATATATTTCTCTCCATGTATGTAATAATAATAATATAATAATAACGGGATTTGAATTAAATTGATATAATGATTCATTTGACTGTATCAAATGATATATGTAATTGTGGCCCTAGGCGCTTTTAAGATAGATTCTATGTATTTCAAATATACACTATTTTACAAAATAAAGTGAATAATTAAAATTTTAACATTTTAATTACTTCGTCCTGTCAGCACCTATTTGTACACACAGGCATTGTTCCTGCTATCCATTTAGGGAAAAACAATCCTATCGGATCCGGCTGCATTTATAGTCACTTATTATATACATAGGCATATATTTGGGGTGATAAATAATGACACCCACTTACCGGATGCCACAACTGCTGTGTAATAATCCTTTGCTTGGTTTGGGTATGCGTCAAACCCGATTGTGACTCGGACTGGTGGGCACTTGAGACGACAACCTAATGAATTATCCGATTTCGTCAGTTTTCTTCTCGCACTCGATATATATCCACAATTGTTACACTCATATTACATCTATAATAGATGCCACCAGTATCGGCAGAACTAGTTAAATGTGCATTGCTGCAACATAGGTACTTTCGAATAAACAAGAGCTGATACGTTCACAATGTACACATGTATGTACGGATATCTAGGTAACCACAAAAGTGGGTAGGACGCGTTACGCGGTACACTGTGCCAGGAACACCACTGTTTGTACAACTTTCAATTGACCAATAAACCGCGACGAGGCGTACAAATTGACGTGACTCGAGTACCGAGCGAGAGCAGGCTACCGTTTGCTCTGAACGCACTTTACGAATGTCGTCCTCCGATGAAATGTGTTATGTGCGGATTTGTTTATTGCGTTGAGAACAGACCCCAATGTGCGTTAACGATTTCGAGGAAAGCGTCCTTTCGAATGTTTGAACCGTTTACTTTCAATGTCGAATAGGAACTGAGTGCTTTGCTGCTTCCGGAAGAATGTTGGATTCGTTTGTGGAGCAACAACAACAGCTGGAACTTCCAGTCAAGTTCAAAAGTAATGCATTCGTGTGTGTGCCCGTGAGGCAACTTGGAATGATGTGGGTGACAATGAGAGGGCGCCAACACGGCTGATAAGAGCAAGGTATGCATCCAACAAAAACACCAGTGTTTGGCTAACATCTGTTTACGTTTCGCAGTGGGGTTGTTTGAATGAAACGTCACGGGGTGACCAGACTCTGTCAAACGACACATGGAAACACGAGCATGAGACTAGGGGTCTCAACTGCGCATGTCGAGTATCTGGAGCCACTTCATCTGGAAACATTTCCAGTACCAACGAACTGTTGCTTTTTGCTAGGACAACACACATTTACTATTGCAGCCTTTCAACAAAGACATGCAGCGACTCTTACCTTTTTGGCCACAATGCATTTGGCTCACGTACTGAGAGCGACGGCTGTGCTTCCATATGTCAATGATTTCCAACTGATTTACACCGATATCAGTTAATTTACGAAATCGTTATTAGTCACATTTCAAAATTCGATTACATGTGGCTGCGATCCTTCGATCATAATTCAATAAACATTTGGAAATTCCAGTCTCACCAGAGCATTGTTTTAAAGCAACAAATCTATGGAACCAACGTTGAGCGGACGCACACAATTGTTTGTCCCACAAACAGACTGGCCATTGTGAAAATGTCACCATTAATGGGCGGCAGTTAGGAATTCAATGATTCACACTTGAAAGAGGGAAATACTCATTAATTCTATTCCATAAAGCAGTAATCATCAACATCATCTCATCGCCATCACGATGTTGATTACACCATGACAAAGTGTAAAGTGTGTGGGAGTGTGCCGTGGGTGTTCTTACACCATCGAAGTACTTACATACAGTTGGTCAAAGTTGCAATGTACAGTGGGGTATTAGAAGTTTGGTGTACAGCGCACAAAGCGTATGGCTTACTCTGTGTTAATAAATAATATTTTTGGATGTAGGACCGATCACAAAAAAATAAAAAATATAAAATCATCAATAATTGTAGGAGTCAAAATGTAGCTACTTTATGAAATGATTTATTTGTAGTTTTTTGTTATTTTTTAGACGAAGAAGTCTGAGACGTTGTCATGTTGTGTATTTTAGTCAAATGTACCGTAATCAATACAAAACTCGATGCGCGTTTTTTGTTGTTACGTCTTTTTGCATTTCACTTGATGGTATTAACATAATAGATTTGTTTTTCTTTAAGAACTAACTGCATAACTAAGGTGCGATAACAAAAATACGAATAAAAGGGCTGTGTTTTTTAAGCCTGGATAACTAGCTGCGATAACAAAACGTCAATGGAGAGTTAAATTTTTGCTCAAAATATTTTTTTTTTCTAATTGTCGTTAACCACAATATGAATGTTTTGATACAACAAGAAATTAAAAAACATATTTTTTGGGCTTAACCTCTGATAAACATAAATTTCATTTATACTGGATAGTTATGTAGGCTAAGAGCGCCCCGGTAGTCGAGTTGGTATCGTGCTCGGCTATGAGCGTGGGGGTTGTGGGTTCGATTCCCACCAGAGGCTCTGGTCTGTCGCTGCAATAACTAGCTACAATGGCCTTAGTCACCCCGGCTCAATTCCTGGACCCAAAATTAGAATATAAATTTACTTTGTATTGTAATTCATAATAAATAAAAAAAATGTAGGCAAAATCAAAACATTTTAATGTTTTTTTTTGATACTTACACGTTTATGATGTTGTAGACTACAATGTGAACAATTATTTGCTTCCATCAAGTGAAAATTTAACCTTTTATTTACGTTTTTGTAATTGCTTCTTAGTTATCCAGTCCTAAAGAAAAACAACTTTAAAATGTTATTTTTTTCATTCAATGGAAAAAAATAATTGATCACATTGTGGCCGGCAACAATACAAGGGCGATAAAGAAAAATAAACTAGTAAAAAAGGCGTTAAATTCGACCAGGCCGAACTTTTTATACCCTCCAGCATGGCTTGCATTCCACAGAGGCTGTCGATTTTCTTGGAAGTGCAGTAACAGTACAGAAAAATGTTATTTTTTTAATATTGCCAAACCGAAACAAATAAAAATATTGAAAAAATAATTTTATAACCACGCTTATAAGGCAAGGCAACCAATATGTTTATACTATAGATATCGAAATAATACTTGAATTCAATTCTTCAAATACCATAAATATTAGGGGATAGTGGAAGCATTTTTAGCTACAGTCATTTGGTTGGTTGATTTTCCATCCTAGTTTAATTCCTAAAGTACATATTTTGATAATCCATTATCTCTCGCGTACACAATGCACAATAACCCAACTTCATGATTCCATGCCATAAAAGTACAATGTATACCCCGAATTCCAAGATTCTAGCTCCGGCTATTTGGTTAGTACCATTTCCATTCCCTTTTTCCCATTTTACCGCCTTAAAAGTACGACTTTCGAAAATCTCTTTATTTTACATGTCTACACAATTAGAATTTCATCATTATAGCTGTAGCCATTCAGATGGTACCAAGTTTGTCCCTCTGTTCCCATAGTATCCCTTGAAAGTAAGAATTTGGAAAAACTACGCAGTCAGAGAAATGTATACTCCGAATTTCATGACTCTAGCTGCCACGATTTGGTTGGTACAATTTTTATCCCCTTTTTCCATTTTACCTCCTAAATGCACGAATTTCGAAAAATCCCTTTTTTACGTGTCTACGGAATCAGAGGAATGTGTACACCGAATTTCATTATACCAGTCGTTTGGTTGGTATCATTTTTATCCCTCTATTCGCATTTTACCCCTTAAAAGTACGAATTTGGGAAAAACAACTTATATATTATGTATCCATTTCACACCCAACAAATAAAAATCACTTTATGGTGCACGTTCTTGCTACAAGATAGACATCTTCAAAAAACATGTCAAAATACTCGAAATATTGGGGGTATTTTCAGTCCTTGTGAGGGAACATTTTTTCCCTCTGGACCGATTTCGCACACTTTCGATCCCAACCGATCTACAACTATTAGACGCATTCTGGGAAAATTTGGGAGTCATGGCTCCTTTCGTTTAGATGCTAACGTGCTTTCAACAGGCGGATTGACAGACGGGCGGACGGACATGGCTAGATCGTCTTAGAATTTTATGACGATCAAGAATATAGGAAGAAGATAGGGTCTCAGGTCGATATTTCAAGATGTTGTTGGAGGGTATAAAAATACCTTAAAATTATTCGACTTAGTCTCGACAATTATCCAGTATATTTAACACTTAAAGATTTTTAGAGAAAAACATATATTTGTTCACTGTGGAATAACCCCCCGAAGCAAACAATGAGACTCCTCACGTAGAGCAACTCAAAAAATAATACACATTTGAAGTCAAACTCTACAAAGAAACGGCGACAGAGAAAGAGCGGCGGAGAGAGATAAATAGAGATATCATTTCGTAGTGATAGAATTATGTGATGTTATTACAATAACAATTGTCATTGCTCTATGAAATCACAACTACTTCAACTGTAAAGACAGCATTAAACCAACCAACATACATAAAAGAAGTTCACACCGCTTTCGGACTCACCATGAGAGGGAGTTTGTATGTTATTTCACTCCAACGCTTCTGTGTTTTTTGTCATTATGGAGTTTCGTTCAAACCCTGCAATTGTCCTCTTATTATATTGACCCACTGTGCGTATGAGCAACGACAAGCATGAGCAAGTCGGATGGCCACTTGGGAACATTAAAATAATCTCATTACAGAGAACACTGAATGCTTCAACACCAATCTTAAGAATACAGCATGCACACACATTTCATCTAGCCGGGTGTGAGGACGCCGGACAGAGTGAGTGTGACAACAAGCACCGGGCAGACATTCACAGGTGCAGAGCGGAAACGGATAATTGGAAAAGCTAAGTAAATTATCTGCGAATGTAATTTGAAATTATCAATTTAAGGAAAAAGTCATCAGGAACATTCTAATGAAATCTTGAATAAAGTGCGCATTTTCCCAATACATCTATTCGTATAAAATCTCATTAAGAGTGTGCCCGTGACACCCGTCCACCCGTCATACGGACATGCAGCAAATGCAGTACAAAGCTCAGGAATGACATGTACTTGAAACTTGCGGGTGTTTGCGACACCTGTTGCTGTTAATATTTGTATTAGATCGGATTTCTGATAGAAATATTTCTTTGAGCCCGTCACTCTAATAGCACGACAAGAGTCATTATTTTTATTGTGAGCCTTTGCAACCCTAGGTGTTGCAAAGTACTTTTCGAATCGTGATGACCCGGGGAAACATTCCTTGACAAATCCTTTAATTTCATGAAATAGAACAGAAATTTCCTCGTATTCTTCAGTTTCAATGAAAGTTTGCAAACTTATACTTTTCAATAAGGCGAATAAAATTGCATTTCCAAATTTTGAAATTATAGACACTCAACTATACACATATTGACCATGCAGATATTTCATCATCCTGTAGGGGGATGTATGGAGTGCTCGGTGCTGTTGTATGGGTGTTACAATGCTGTTAACAGACAAATTTATATTTTTGCTAATTTATATATGAACATCTCACAAAGGCCCACCAAAAAAATAAATCTGACTATACTAATAGCTTTTAACTTTATTTCTACCTCATTTCGATAACTATTATTATTATGAAACTTGAAGTTAACTTGTTCTGTTTTATATTCATTAAAAGTTAAGGTGTTATAAAGAAAATTACGACTGTATTTTACTACACTTGTCGCTTGTCGCTTTTACGACAAAAATGAGTAGAATCATGAAGTTAGGTTATCTTGCACTGTGTACCTGTACCTGTGTACCTGGCTTTTCAAGATTTGTACTCTTGGAATTAAAATAGAATGGCGATTGAACTGTACATATCGGTGTATTATTATTACTCTTATTCTTTTTTCCTCCCCACCTCCCTCTCCCAACAAAAAATAATCTAGGATAACTTAAAGCAAAGTACGTGTGATTGATTGATTTTAAGCGATGAAAATTAGAACGCCCCGGTAGTCGAGTTGGTAGCGCGCTCGGCTATCAGCGTGGTGGTTGTGGGTTCGATTCCCACCAGAGGCTCTAGTCTGTCGCTGCAACAACTAGCTACAATGGTCTTAGTCACCACGGCTCAATCCCTGGACCAAAATTATAATATAAATTTACTTTGTATTGTAATTCATAATAAATAAATACAATAAAAAAGCGATGAATAAATTCATATGGACTTCATATCATGATTATTTTGGCATATTTACCCACAGTGCTGCCCAAGTCCTTCTCCATTCACTTTTGAACTCTAAATTTAACTTTATGTTCCACAACAGTTTATCATCGACCAGTAGAAGTTCTCCGTCTGTCTCTTAATGGGATGTTGAGGAAATATCTGCTTACCTCAAATTTTCCGGAAGCAAGTAAGGTTACAATGTTTGCAAGAGAACGTGTGAATGTCCCAGCAATATGGACAGCAGTCCTTTATTGATACAGTTTCAGCAACAACAGCAACAACTTGCACATACATATATGTGCGAGTACATACATTCATATGTGTCATCTCAGAGTCATGTATGTATGTATTACATTTTGGATAGTACCATGGACGCACATATGGACATACACATAGTTTGAGACAGTTGCCCCATTGTTTGTGCTGGACACGTATTTTAGCTCAATTAGCAGCTAAAATGTTGTGTTTGTATTTGGCGTCGGTGGGTGAGCTGGACGAAGCGCCCTCACAGGAACACTTAAGGGAAGAGCTGCCCACGCGAAACAAGTCTCTAAATTAAATACATTCCCACGCAATATGTAACATTTCCACTAAAAAGCGTATTTTATGTTTTTTCCATTGCACGCCAAACGATCATGCACAAGCCGGAAACTGAAATGTTTCACGAATCCTTGCTGGCGTAGACACGTGAGTAAGCGCACGCATACCTACAAATGTAAGGTAGGTTATCAGCTACAAAGGAAAATGGAAGATTCAGACACTTTTTTATTTTCGACATAGTTTCATGATGTGGCTTTTCTCAAATTACTGCACACCCACTTTCAATGTCACGCCCCCACAACCAATCATGGCAAAAAATATAATTGTTTTTCTTGTAACTCAAATGTCTCTTCAAGTAATTTTGCATTCAATCTAAGGGAAATTTTCTGATATTGTTCCACAAACCACGAACTGTACGAACTGTACTAGAAAGGTGCACTTATTTTAGCTCTCCTGTACATTTTGATTTGATTCCAAATAAGCAATTAGTCACGAAAACCACAGATATATCCTTTGCCACTTACTACGTGATATGCTATCTCACTGGCCGATTTACCTTCATTTTCACCAAGTCTGGTTAGAGATAATCAAAATCAAACTGGCATCTATAACTGCTGGTTAGCTATAACTTTAGGCTTGTCTGGCATTATTTTATTATTTTCATTCTGCTGCTTTTTATTATATATAACCTTACAACCATTAAAACTCTTCAAAACACGGGCGAACAACTTTTCAGTTTCTTGTCCAATAGAGAAGATTATCATTTTGTAATTTCGTGATCGATAATTGCATGCGGTCCATAATCCATCGTCCGTTTCTCTCCGAAGATGTGATTCTGTTTGTATCTCTAGTAGTTCAATAGATAGAATCCATTACAAATTTGAAGTTGTATGTCACGCTCCTTCGTCCAGTCGTGACTAAAGATGGTCGCCATCTTACAAGCATCTCATTGAGTTGCATATGTAAGTATGTGTATATGCAGGTATAGTTATTGTTTTAGTTACTTGGTGTTATTTTTAAACGCATTTCGGCAAGTGAGTTGTGCTTCCCGTTCGTTTGTGAGAATAATTTCCTTAAAGAGGCCAGGTTTGATGTTGAAAAGTCGATGTGAAGCCACTTGACAAAACCTTTGTGGACATCATGATAGAGTGGTAGTCTGGAGCCAAGTAATAAATGTCACCATGCCATTTGTAAATAAATTTTCATTCTATTAAATATAGATTCAAAATGGTATTGAGCCAGGACAATATTCCAGTTCAAATCAAATATTTATTACAGACCAAAAAATACAAACGAAAACAAAAACAAAATATTTAAACGTTATTTAAAAAATATAAAAAAAGACTTTGTTAATTGTCATACTTCTACAGAAAAATCTAAATCTTCTATATTTACCCATAGATTTTTATGGGTTTTTCGTGTCAGCAAAAAAAGAGTTTTTTAAGTAAATTTTTGGCACCTGTTCCTAAACCACTGTTTCTCTGCAACAATAAAATCGATATCCTCTTTGGTCTTCGGCAAATGAAAGAGAGTTATAACTCAAAAACAGAACTTTAGTTGATCAAAAAAGAGGAACTTCGGAATTCTTTAATATTTCGAGTATTTTTTTAATGTGTTGGCATAGTAGAAAATATGTAAATATCATAAAAAAACAAATATCACATTGGTTATTTAAATCAGAACACGTCTGGTTAAAGATAAACCAAATTTATTAATATCAAACTGATAGCTACAACTGTTGATTAGCTCTAACATATGATGAAAATGGGAGTTTATTTACTTTTCCCAAAACTTCTACGAGTACCACAGATTTTAATCCAATGTGGAAAAGCGACCCACTCTAGTGTACATAGTTGTATGTATAAGAGATAATTTGCGGCGAGAGCAGGACACCTTTCTGGGAACCTACAAAATAACCCTTTTCATCAGTTGTTGTGACAACAGAAGAGGACAGCATAAAGGTCGTGCAAACACCCTTTTTCTGTTTCTAGCTGTGAATGCATTTGACCCATGACCCCGCCACTGATTTTAAAACAAACAAAGTGAATTCGACACGTCCAGCCTAAACTTGAACTGTGTGTGAGTTACTTGGAATGTTTATACGAACATACATATGTAGCTGTATGGATGTAGTCAAAGAGATTTACATTTTGTATGCGTGTATGTACATTAAACCAGGTAAGGTTGTGTGTAGGTTGTTTTAGTGTACGAGTATATATGTTTAATTCAACAGGAATAACACCTTTTATTCAGTCTTTAAAGCCACAAATATTTAATTCAAATATCGTAAGCTCTCAAAATCATATCTTTCTTAATAATTGGGGCTGTGTTTCTGTTTTTGGCCAAAATATAGTAGGTCAATAAAGCATGAAACTCTGTTAATATGGCTAATCTAAGACCAATCGAAACAGAAATATTTGACATTTTATTGGTAATTTTGATGAAATTTATAAAATTCATTAACAATTTTTGAATCTCCATATTTTAATTTTTACACTTTAAACGCTTTTGCTTCTTCAGAAATATCAGAAACATGTACTTTTTAGAAAAGTTGATCAAAACAATATCCTTCAGCTTACTTTTTTCGCTTTTACTCCACAAACGATTTGAATTTCGTGGCATATGAATCCGATCACGCCCGGTTAAAGATAATTTTAATTTTTATTTTTTTATTGTCCAGGCTCAAGAAAATTTTCATCTATATTTTATAAAATGAAAGTTTATTTACAAATGGCATGGTGACATTTATTACTCTACCACTATCACGATTTCCGGCCCATCTTCAGGTGGCTTCGCAGCAGTCATAAAATTATTTAACGATCTAGCCGTGTCCTTCTAGGACGTCCACATTTTCCCAGAATTCGTCTAATAGTTGTAGATCGGTTGGTATTGAAAATGGGCAAAATCGGTTCAGAGGGAAAATTTGTAGAAAATGTACCAACCAAACGGCTGCAGCTGGAATAACGAAATTCGGTATTCGTTGCAGCTAGAATAATGAGAATCAGTCTATATTTCGCTCTGGTCGCTTAGACTAGTGATTTTTCGCTACTCGTGCTTTTAGGGTCAAAATTGGGAAAAGGGATAAAATTGGTGCCGAACAAATGTTTCCAGCTAGAGTCTTACAATTCGGAGTGAACATTCCTCTCATTGTGTAGATGTTTTGGGAAAACCTAGCGAAAGGGATTAGAAATTGTACCAATCAAGTGGCTGCAGCTACATATATTCAATAAATTCTATTTATACATTTCTTTGACTTCGTAGACGCGTAGAATGAAGGGCTTTGTCTAAATTCGAACTTGTTATTATTGATGAGTGTATGATAAAATCCTCAATCACATACGTACCGGGGATTTTTAAAATAAAACAAACTATATACCTATACCTGCATATACACATACTTACATATGCAACTCAATGAGATGCTTGTAAGATGGCATGTGTGCTTTATTACTTGGTGCGATTTTTTAAACGCAAATTCGGCAAGTGAGTTGTGCTTCTCGTTCGTTTGTGAGAATCATCTCCTTATAGAGGCCGGGTTTGATGTTGAAAAGTCGCTGCGAAGCCACTTGAAAAGACTTTTGACATGGTCGAAATCAAGATCGTGGTACTCTGCAGCCAAGTAATAAATGTCACCATGCCATTTGTAAATAAATTTGCATTCTATTAATGGTCTTGAGCCAGGACAATATCCCAGTTCAAATCAAATAAAACAAACATTTCACTATTTTTTTAATTAATCTGCAGGGTGATTTTATGGAACATCCGGCAGGAATAAGAAAAGTGGAGAATTATTTTGTATTTATCACAAATACAAAAATGGGGGGTGTTTTGAGTTTCACGTTGAGCTGAAATCGCTTTTCCCATGCAATCTGAAAAGGCTATTAGGAGTAAGTGAAGCGAGTTCTCAGTCACAGAATCGCGTGTATAACAGACAAAGGTTTATGTTGTCTAGTAGCTGTTCGTATCAGCCGATTTCCGAAACCTTTTCAAACAATAGAATGAAATTGATGTGAGACTCAGCACAGTCCCGAATATGCAATTGTTTTCGTATTGTTTGTTTGAGTTCATATATTCGGCCCTGTACCATATTTTTACATGTGTCTTCTCAATTTGATGGATTTAAAGAAAATTGAATGAGGTTAGATTTGTGCAAATCCTACCTGACACGTGATAAAACTGGAGATAATATAAGAACACAACTTTTCTTAATGCAACTTTTATTCAAAACATTAGAATAACTCAGTCAAATTTCATCATTCCATGTCAAACCAAACACCTTTTTACATCAACATTCCCGACTTCTTTGAATGCTTAACTTTGGTAGCTTAACTAAACTCTTGATAATATTTGATTTGTAGAGGACGAAAAAATCCTATTTTTTTAAGATATGAACAATTGAATTGAAAATTTGTAAAATCAAAAAAATGCCATTGAAAATGGTGCAGTATCAAAACGCGAAGAATGGAGGTTTATTTTAAAGATAATATTTATTGAGGTTTTCATATTGTTTTGTGGTTATCACTGTTAAAATATGTATTCCCACATCGATTCTAAACAAATTCTTCGGCTTTTCTGCGTAATGAAAGTAATGTGAAAATTTCACTTTTGAAAAGAAAGATACGAAAAACACCTAAAAATTTTAATTCCAAAAAACCAAATAATTGGTATTTTAGAGTTTCTTCTTCCTACGTAGATCCAAGTTGCTGAATTTGTTGTTTCTGTACTTGTTACATATGTACACAAAAATAAAAAATATTAACTCTGAAAATATTCGACAGTGAAGTGAGAAGTATGACAAAAAAATTCAGTAAGTTAAAACTCATTTGTTGTTTGTTTCGCAACTTTAAAGTAGATTTTAAAAAAGAAACCTACACGCAGAGAAAAAATGCATCACGTAGAAACGAAATTTTGACACGTGAACATCGTTTTTGAGTTTCTTTTGTGGGGAAAATTAGTTTGTTTGCGGTAAACATGTCATCAATTGTTGTAAATGAACAAAGAGAAATATGTTTACATATGTATATGAAAAAGTTCTCTTCGTTTGTCGAAATGGATTTGTATAATCATTACAAGCTCCCAAAACATTTAGAAGTAACTGAAACCGTTGTTGTTGCATCTATGATGAAAATAGGTCACATCGGTTCAGATTTAGATATAGCTCCATAAAAATGTCGCATCGCAAATGATACAAACCACGCATTGCAAACGGAATATACGAATAGCCACACCATCTAAGAACATCTGTTTTAGGAAGTGAAATATGTGAGTCAATCTTTTGATATAGCCCTTATACAAATGTCCCACCCGATTTCTATACTCAGAGAGGGGTATATCATTCGTTTGAATTGAAAGAAATTTAAAAATGCAAATTGTACACTCAGAAAAATGTATGCAACGGATTAAGTAAATATGTACTAAAACTGAGGAAAATTGAACTTCGTATAGCGCTAAGGCAATAATTTCTCACATCAAGTACATACTTTTCTTTGAAAATAGGACATGCTTTTAACTTGATTCTAGTTCAACTTTTCCTCAAAGCAAGTAAAATTTACTTAAACTGAAGAACCTTTTTCTTTAAATCAAGTAAATTTATACTCAAACTGAGGAAAATATTCCGATTTTTATCCTCAATTCAACTAAATTGTTACTCAAACTAAGTAAATTTGTAGTCATGCCAAGTAAATTTATACTCAATCTGAGGAAAATTTTCGGAAATTTTTCCTTAAACCAAGTAAATTTGTACTCAGCCTGACTAAAATTTTCCTTAAACCAAGTAAATTTGTATTCAGCCTGACTACGACTATACTGATAATTGAAATAAATTATTTCGCTTCAGAGTATGCAACACTCGTATGAAAAATGACAACATGGTATAGTTCTCAAACGTTTCATCTTACTCTTAGCATAAAGAGTTTCACCATGACTGCTGCGGAAGCTTGGTAAGCGCCTTCGCAGTGATTGTTTAGAGTAATATTTGAAGTACTTATGAAGAAAGTCACGGCTAACGAACGAGAATTGCTTTATAGACTACTACTATTCATGTATTTTTCTAAACAAACTGAAGTATTTTTTATAAGTTCATTTATACTTGAATGTATGAGGAACATGGCATAAATTTAATTACATTTATTTATTTTATTTGAAGTGATAAACACATTTTTAAGTAAAAACTTCTTAAATGGAATTTTTCCATACAAAAAAAAATCTGCATTATTTTCTTTCTTAAACGCTAGTAAATTTTCATCCGCACAAGTATGAATATACTTAATTGTAAAATGTTTTTACTAGATCCATTAAAATGTTTTTAAGTAAATTTGCTACCCTATTTTGAGTATATGTACTAATTTTTCTGGCTTTGAAATAAGGAAAGTGTACTCATATCTATTTAATTTTCCTTCTCGTAAGGAAATTTTACCTAAACTGGAGTAAAATTGTTAAACTAAATTGGAGTATGGATTTTACTCAGATTTAAGAATGCTATTTTTCTGAGTGTACATACTTTCTTTTGTAAAAGTAAAAAATTCTTAGGTTACAATACTTTTTCACAGAAACGAAGAATTTCGTCCCGCCAATAGATTTTTACATAATTATTAATTTAGAGGTAAATTACTTTTCAATGATTTCATTCCAATTAAATACACTACAAATTTGTCCAAAGTTTGGCACTTATAGTTAAGCTACGGGTCTGATATCATAGTGATTCTTATCTACTCTTTTTTAAAATTACTAAAAGATTTTTTATTGTTGTACACAATTAAAAGTTCATAAGATATTGCTCTAGTCAAATGTCAAGAAGTGGCGAAATTAGCATTGCACAATCTTGAAATTGGCACAATTCGCTTAGTTTGTTTGTATTTTTCATAACATTTGTCCGAAATTCCAGAAAGTGTCTACGATTTTTTATTTAATTTTCGTGTTTTCACGATTTTAAAAATTCTATATTTTAATGCTTCAGGAACACTAGAAGGTTTTAAAAAAGTATATGTTCCAAAACCTCGAAACTTTGAACCCACAACCCCCCCCCCCCTCCTTGCGCAAGGCCCTGAGTGGCTATGAACCATAAATTTGGAGACGATTTTTTTTTCTAAGGCCATTTTTTCTGATTTGGATATCAACTCACGCGTTAGTTTGTGACTGCAAAAGTGGCTATGAACATAAAAATAATATATATAAAATAGTTAAAAAATGGAACAGCACATAACCGAAGGTTGCAATTCGCTACAAGGATTTTGTTTAAAACATTTTTCTAGAATTAGGGCATATCGTACTATCAAATTGCATCATTACGCGGTTAATAGCATTTTGGTTCCAGGCTAAAATAGGATAAATAGTGACAGTAAAGTCACAAATTGTGAAAAGTATCTTTAGAAAAACCCGCGTAACATTTTATCATATTGAGAATATCAAAATATTTTTATAGCATATGATGGCTGACATTCGGAATATTTGTGCCAGAAAAGTTTCAGAATCCTGAACAGAGAAAGTTTAAATATAAGCAATTGCATTCGCGAATTTTGGATTTTTCAACAATTGCAGCGATTTTCGCGACTTGTTACAAGCGACATTGGTTCTTAAAACACAAAGAAAAATTCAGTCAGATCGCGAGAAAATCATAAAACAAAACCGCAATATCCACTTTTTGTAAAAAATTGGAAAAAGGGATAAAAATGTTACGGATGATGCTGAAGTTTTTAAATTCGCTGTGTACATCCCAGAAAATGCGTTTTCTACACAACATCGCCAACGTTTCATAAAAAACGTTATCGAGTTTACAATAAGTCTTATTTATATATTTAAGCATAAAAGGTTTATTTCAACGTTCATAGTGCTCAATTTTAAACGTGCGAAAGTGGCTATGAACCATAAAACCGCGAATAATAGAATGTTTAGACAGAATGTTATATGACAGATGCCATCCAAATCTGAGAATAGTTTAGCATCAAACTCATTTCCCAGAAAATGGTTCATAACCACTTATGAATATAAGTCCTCGATATGGCTGGTTTATTTAAATATACATATACATAAATAATTTTTGATAGTTTATTTGTGTGAAAATAGAAAATGGAACCAGACGGAAAAAACGGTTTATCCGGTTGTTCGAAAACCGAAAAATTGTCAGCACAGATTGGGACGAAAAGTCCTTAAAAGTCGTCAACGTCATGATTCGTGTAGTGGCTGCAACTACAGACAGAATTATAATCAACTTCCCGGAGAAGGGAGTTAAGCAATACAAAGTTAGACCTTCTGTAACAATCATGTGAGGTAAAAGGAGATTCGTCAGAGTACAACATCGGTAAACGAAAGGTAGGATAAATATCCTCTGGGAGAGATATGAAGATGATATCAGTTAAAGTAAGGTCCAATATACTGTTATACAGAACACACGACGACAGTAGGTTACGTCTCTGGGAATTTCAGGTAATTATTTGCTGGCCAAATGGAATCATCTCTACAATTGGCTGAACATTGTTACCTTTTTTTGTGTTGAATGGTGTCTAAAATCTCAAAAGCAATTTGCAAATAAATAGCATGGTGCACGTCTCAGATTTTTGTATATTTTATTATTGTTATTGTTATATATATACCTTTAAGGAGAAATGAACTGGGCATGGACAAAATTCGAAACATACTACTTTATTTAATTTGTAACGCAGATCGGGTCTGCTTTCTTGCCAAATCGACCTTGTTTATTTACTATGGGATACAATCATTGTAGATATATAGAATATAAGAAACAAAATAAAATAAAACACTATGTACTATATATGTATGTAATTTTAAATCGTATTACACAAAAAAACATAAACGATATGAAGTATAAGAACGTCATTTCTTAATGACCATAAGGATACCAATGTCATCGGACAAATTCTCGATATCATAATAGACAGCTGGAATAGAAATTTCGAATGTTAAGAATACAAAATACTTTTGATGTCTGACGTCTGGGGTGGGGGGTTTGTTACTTACATTTTTCAATGGCTACCATGTCGCCGGGTCCTACTTTGCTCTCCTTGTCGTTTGCAGTTATACGGAAATTGCCAACCAATGTAACAAAGTGCTGCAAGTATCTTTCATTAGAAATGCGTCTATAATGACTGCAAATGGGCTATAAAGCGTGTACTTACTAAGTGGTATCGCTTCGCTCTCTTTTTCGGTTTTATCTGTCTGGGTTTAAATCTCAAATATCCCAGACTGGCCTTGTCCTCCGTATCGTAGAAGGCATATTCCACACCTTGTAGCTCCGTGAAACAGAGATTGGATGCACTGGCTGGAATAGTACGCTTGTGTTAGCATGTGAAGGTAATAGTGGAGGATGTTCTACTTACAAATTCTCATTTCTTTGAAAATTTCGTCATTTCGTGAGGTGTTTTCAGCTTCGGTAATGTTTTTCAGCCAGGATATCAATTCAAAGTTGGAGTGATTGGAAACTCCACTTGAAGATATTGAGGGCGAGTCCGCTGGTTTTGAATGGTTATTGCTACTCACCGATAAGGCCGTTTCATTACTTGGAGAAGGTGATCCAGTATCTCTTTGCTCCTCATGACAAACATTCAATTCTCTCGATTCTTTTAAGCGAGCCACACGCACCTTTAGTTTCCTTTCCTTAAAGTGTGTTTCCGGCTTTTTACGTTTATTCTCGGCTGTTATCTCAACACTGGTGTTTCGTAGCTGATCGAAAACATTGTTGAAATGATCCAGTGGCGGTGGTTCAGTCATTTTTATACGGCTGCATTCCAAGGCTTCATCATTCTGAGTAGATTTTTCTTTTTGTTTACTCTTTTCACTTTTCGTTTTTGGATTTCTTTTGGGTTTTGATGTCTGCCCCTTGAGCGGCAGAGCATCATGTTTTGGAACTGTCGCCAGTGGCCCTCTTCGCTTACGTGAAGATGCCGAAGACGACGAAGAAGACGTTTTGGCACTACTAACCGACGAATTATCTCCCAATGTGGCCTTCGAGCTTTCACGCAACTTTATTTTATCATTTACTATCTTCTTATCTCTTTGTCTTTCAGCTTTATTAAGAACTTGTTGGAATAGCAACTGAAACAAGGGTGCTGCATGCTTTAGTGGCACATGGCCTCTCTTCGATCTACGAAGTGTACCATCCGATGCAGCTAGTTCATCGCTCGATGTAACAATGCCGGATTCGGACTCGATTTCGGGTTTCACTTTTCTGCTTTTCTTTCTTTTGGGAGGAGGAAGAGTTGGTTTCTTGAACACATCTCCATCTGTGCTTGTACTTACGTCAGTGGCTAAGACATCACGTTGATTTTGTATGTACGTATTTTCTTCAGTTGTAGCTCTATTGGAATCAAAGCCTGAATCAGATTCAAATTGTTGTGGTGGTGGAGGTAAATTTTGCAAACTTGGTTCGAAATCTGTGCTCTGTGAATCTGTAAATTGTGTCTCTAGAGGAGGTGGTGGTGAAACTACTCTGAGCGGTGGCATATTATCCAAATCCGATCTGGGAGGTGATGGAACATAAGGTAAACTTCGTTTAGTTTCTTTATCAATTGCATTCTTTTCAATGGACGTGTTCAAAGTCTGTTCCTTGGAATCTGAAAATCCCTGAGTGTAAAGAAGACGTGGTTTTGATTTGTCCATTTGGAAACTTCTCTGCTTCTGGCTATATCTATTTGAAATCTCCAAGTAGTGTTGCAATACTTCGGGCTGAAACACGTGAAATATTTGTTTAAATTTAAAGTTCAAGTAATAAGCTAGGATAGCAAAAAATCATTCTGTTAATAGTTCATAGTGGTTAGAGATTACCACTGGATGTGGTTTTTTCTCAAGAAGAAAAGAAAATTGAGGGTGCAACTACGATATGAATAGTATGGTTGTGTATAACCTACCATTTTTTTCTTGCGAACTTGTTTTTGTCCTGTACTAGCTTTTCGTGTTCTCTGAAATATAGATATTATTACTATCGAGTCCTGCCTTATTAAAATATTTATACTTACAAAAGAAACGCGATCACATGACTTTTCATCAATTAAAGAATTGGATGAGACACCCGCATCACTACCCATTGGTAATACATCTCGGAATTCGTCAGGCACCGGAGGACATATTTCTGGATCAACCATTTCGTTTGTTTCCATACATTGGTGTGCATCAACTTCTGTTGCCTCCATATTCCTTCTTATCAATTCCAGTTCAATTTGATCGTCAAGTTGAATCTGTTTTTTTATTACTTCTTCCTTTAACTTCGTTGATTTACGTTTCGACAAAGCAAATACCCGTCCCATTGAATTTCGTTTCCGCAAGTCCAAAATCTCATAGTTGCTCATTCTAGCCAATTCTTTAGCAAATTTCTCACCATTCAATGGAGTGCCTGGAGCTTTGTTTAATGGTATAAGTTTCTTTCT
Organism: Polietes domitor; assembly: GCA_947397865.1. Taxonomy (NCBI): domain Eukaryota; kingdom Metazoa; phylum Arthropoda; class Insecta; order Diptera; family Muscidae; genus Polietes; species Polietes domitor. The sequence goes on along the minus strand of OX377618.1, from coordinate 749,632 downwards.
GAGATTCCTTTTTCTATTCGCCGCATCGTTACTATGAGCTAGTGGAGGATGTTCAGTTTCTGTCTCAGTACTCATTACTTGTGAATGATCCATTTGCAGTCGACGACGTGACAGGGACCGTTTCCGCAGTCGCTTAGTACGGATATTGCTGTTGCTGGCTACAAGATTTAAGGGAACATGACTGTTGTTGCCAGTTGATGAAATGGACTTTGAATTTGTATTCGGCTCTTCATCGTCTGTCATTATGTCAGTAAGTTTAAGATTATCTGTGGCCGCATCAATGTGTTCCATAGACATTTTAGGACGAGCAGAACTGCAAGTCGCATTTGCTTCACAGCCTACTGCATTTTCTGTGTCACGTAATGTTGTATTAAAAGTTTGACGTACTGGAATTACGAGAACGTTCGCGTTCGACTGTATCGTTATACATTTATCCACATTTGTCTCGATTTCCTGCGTTTCCGGTACCATCATATCCTCATCATTTCCTGGACATGCTATGGAAATATTACCCTGCTGTGTATTTGGAATCTCAGGTCCATTTTCCATAGCACATGGTGAAGGAGGATACTGAGGAGAAAGTTGACCAGCATATTGGCTTTTTTCTGTCGTGATACCTCTACCACTGGTGACATGAAGCTTGCTATCGTTAAATGACCTCTTCACTGTTTTGTCAAAATGGGGAGAATGTGCAACCCTTGGACTATCTATCATTATTGTAATCTGAGAGCGATTGGTGGTATTACGTTCGGGAGTCTTCATATTGTTTATTGGCGAATATTGGTTTTTTCTCGGTGTAATAGTTATGTCCGATGGTCTTGTGTTTGTTCGAGATGTTGCAATTACAGTGGTAGTTAACGATTTTGGGGATTGGATTGGGCTATGACATCGACTTCTTTCCACTAAATCAATGCTTTCATTGTGCGCCTTGGATCTCGTACTGATGTCCATATCCACAGCTGAAGATTCTCTAAACGTTGACGGAGCGGCGTGGAGGTTTGTATTTCTTGTCGAATTCGGTGATCGTCTGGACAACCTACTGCTTATATTTCCAATTGTTTTCGGCGAACCGTACACAATGCTTACATTGTGCGCCTCCGACCTGCTACTAACGTCCATATCCCCAGTCGAAGCTTCTCTAAACTTTGACGGAGCGGCGTGGAGGCTTGTATTTCTTACCGAAATCTGCGATCGTCTGGACAACCTACGGCTTATATTTCCTATTGTTTTCGGCGAACCGTATGTATCGTTGTGTCTTACGTGACTGTTTTGCAAATCATCATTTATTTGTTTAGCCAAAGGGACTTCTGGCGTTAAGACAACTTGTCCAGGCTTCTCTCCCTTTTCCAAAGTATATGTCCTCTTTAAAGAGCATGGTGTGCCACGTTCCCGTGCTGGTGAGATCTCAAATGAAAGGTTTGTGTTCGCAAGGTCTTTCTTTTCCTTACTTTGTGACCTTTTCAATGTTGTCTCCAGTATACTTTCAACTACACTTCTTAGTTGCTCATCTGTCTTGTTCGAAGCTTGTTGTAGTGCCTTAGAGTGATTACAACAATGCGTACCTTGATTGACAGATTTCTCATTTTCCTCAGCTACTGTTACATTTGGGACGATATTTTCATCTCCATTAGTCGCGCTATCCACTTTATTTTTCGTATTCTCTTGGGACAACGGAGTGCTACAAACGTTGGGTACCTTAAATGATTTTTTTGTAATTATTTCTTAAATATGGTCATTTTAAAATATGCTTACAAAGCCAGAATCGGAAATAGTGCTCTCGAACTCCTGCAGCAAGGCCCTTTTACCGGAGCAAAGTCTCGACAAGCGATTCAAACTATACCTACGTAATCGATCGCCTGGAGAATAACCTCCTCCACTTTTCCGAAGAGCTGCAGACAATCTGGGACTGAATCCTCTTGCATGTTGTACGGGAGATGCGGGTCTACTACCTTTACTACCTCTAGTTGTAGTACTCTGTAAAGGCGGTGCATCAGTACCGCTGTTGTCTCCGTCCATTCGATTGTCCACCACAATTCCATTGTTGGGCCTGTCCTCTGTTTCATGTTCTTCTATAACATTCTCCCTTGTCGATTTGCTATTCGGTTGTTCTGCTTCCTTTACCTGTTCGACATCCGTCGGTTTCTTTTCTGGCACTTTTTCCAACTGTACGTCTAAGCTGAGCCGCAAAGGCTCACAATTCATAAACAGAACATTTTTACGCTGGACATCACCGCGTCTCTTCCGTAGGAATTCAGCCAAGCGATACCCTTCGCTATCATCGTTGTTAAAGAACTCGGACAGCTCCAAGCTATTGCTGTCCCTAGACCTAGTTCGTTTCATGAAAGTACACTTATTTAGACCAATTTTAATGTACACAATTCAACAACGACGCCATTGACAAACTATCGACAACAGCCGTAATCTTAATGTTTTATTTCGTGCTTGTGACACACTTACATGACAGCCATATGTATATTTTTCTGTTAACTTGCACAGAATTTATATTTTAATTACAGACCGTGTTCATAAATTTTTTAATTTTTAAAAGTAGCGGCGACGCTTTAAAAAATAATTATTCAGTGAAAGAAGAAGAAGATATTTATTGAATGAAAGAGAGAGAAGCGACAAGATGAACGAGGAAAAGAGAAAGAGGACTGAACGAAAAAAAGGGAACAGAACGATAAAAGAGGAACTGAACCACAACAAAAGGAATCAAAACTGAACGAAAGAAATAATCAAAACCAGAGTTGCCAATATATTTTGGCTTTGGATCTGTTCGGGATTGATATTTATGTGATTTGTTAATAATTTCGATGTCGATATTATAATACAAATATTTCAACAACAAACATTTAGGAATGTAAAGCTGAGCTTAGCACATAAATAAATGGTAGTAACGTTGTGACGAAATGGCTGTAATCAAATCGTGGGTTGTTTGTTACCATAAAAATCAAAAAAGGGCATGCGATATTTTAGTTTTCCCCGATTTCTTTTTTTTTTTTTTGCTTAGAGATTACAGGTTTTAACATTCACGTTTATTTTATATTAACTTTTTGGAGCGTGACAAATCAGCACACAAAGCTTTAAATAATGCTAAATGTTCAAGCACCGTTAGTATCAGCTATTAGGGTTGTTTTTCTTTAAGCCGGGATAACAAGCTTGCTGTTTTTAGCAAAAAAGAAAAAACATTTTCTTGAAACTTTAAGCATATGTATAGAACAATGTAGCCAGTTAACAATTTTATTAAGAACACTTTTTAGAATAAATGTTATTATAAGAGAATTTATTACCACTGAAAGATAATGATAATGATACGCATATTGTCCAAAGATAATATAAAACGAAATTCGAGCTGAATTTGTTTTCGCCGTCAATCTGAAAGGCTTTTAAATTATAAATGCTTATTTTTTTATCTATTTTCCAGTTTAATTATCAGCTGCCATTTGTAGCAGGCTGCAAACACTGTAGCAGTGTAAATGCTGATGCAAGACTGCTGTAATATCAGAATATTGCCTGCTGATAGGCAGCAGACAATCGCTGCTGTTAATAACAGACTTTTTTCTTTAAAAAAATATTTTGTGTCGACTTTATTGGACTTAGTCACGAAAACCATAATTTTGATTTACACTGGATAATTATCCATGCTAAGACAAAAATGTTTAACACAAAATTATTTTTTCAAAATTTGTTTTCACACAACCATTTGATATTGCCTTTGATGACAATTTTAAAAAATAGTTTTTTTATGTCGAGCAAATTCACTCTAAAAAAGTTGTAAAAGTGTACATTGCACAACAATGAAATTACTTTTTCCAGCAAGAGTTTATAAATATTTTCTCAAATATATATATTTGTATAACAAGAGTTAAAATGTTGTCAGAGATTTATTGGTGTGTTTAATCCCTGTTTGGGGATTTCGAAACCATGATTTGGGGATTCGACCGAGAAACAACTGGCAACGCTAATAAAACTGAGATAATCAGTGCTACCACAACAATAATTGCGAAAAATCGCAGTACTGACACAACAATAATTGAAATATCTTCAGAAAAGTTAAAAAAAAAACGACTTTTTTACAGTCGATTTTGTATATCAGTAAATCGAATAATCAAAGAGAACTGAGCCGACCCTTAATTTATACCGGCGCACGTCGAATGTCTGGGAACAAAGATCGTAGCAGACGTGAAAATAGGACTGTTCGATGGGGCTTACTAGCTTACAATTAAGAGACTTGATAAGGTGGAAATGTGAACATAAACTCATAAGCAAAGATAATGCAAATACATAGATAAAATAGTTGTAATTGCAGCCATGACCCCTAGGTGGCGAATGTGTAAAAAGTACATTATATTTCACTCAAAGTACATTCTAATTCTCTCAATATTGTACTCTCTTTCGCTTATAATACTGAAAATTGAAAGAAAACGAATGAAGTAAAAGTTAATTCCAATGACTTTTGTGGCTTTACGTCAAATACCACACTTCAGTTTATTTAATTAGCTTTTATTTTATTTATTTATTTTATTGCAGTTTTTAGAAAAAAGGGAAATTTTCTCTCCAAAATGATATTCAGTGCCATCTAAATAATTGTCTTCGTACTACGCATTTCTCGGAGAATTTTGTTTAATCTATATATTTCCATTATCTTTGTTCGTCTGTAGTGATGCATATAATTACTCCAGTATTAGGCCTGTTTGATTGGGCTTACTAGCTTATGATTAAGAGACTTGAGAAGGTGGCAACGTTGCTACACATTGGTTTTTCTTAAATGGATTAACATGAAAAATCTGGCAGCACAACTAAAAGAGTAGTACGCCCAATCGAACAGGCCTATTAAATCGATAACATCCATGCTTTCATATTGATAATTAAATATTGTTTTCATATACCTTATATCCCATTTAATAAATAATATGAAAAAAGGTTGATGAACATAATGAAAACACAATAAAATATGTTATTTCACCTTATTCTTAAAAGTAATCGAATATTGCTTACTTTAAACATATTTCCGAGTTGTTATGATTTTTTACACATCACTAATTCTTCTTATTGTTTACAAAATATTTTCGGCAATATTCAACAAAAGCGAAATGGGCAACAATTCGAAGAATCGGTCCTATTAAACGAATTGTATGATTTAACAATGGATACAATTGAAATATATATTTTACTATCAAAAAATCATTACTCAAATTGTAAACGAACATTGTAGAATTGTCAGCTTATTGTAGGTTTATTTATGTCAATTTTATATGGGAGCTGACATTTGTTAATCGACCTTATGTCATTTCGGATGATATACATGTAGAGATAAATTCGCCAAACCACATGTGACAAGTAGGGTCTTATACTGCCTTCGGATATATATCCAAAATCCACTTTTTCTGCATTGTAGGATTTGTTGTACTGAGTTTGACGGGCGAAATCTGGAAAAATGGATTTTGGGTGTCTATCTTAATGCAGTATTATGCTTGAAAATTGATCGCATTTTATACTGTAGAATATATTAGTTAAAATGTAAATTCTTAATCGTTAATCGTTTTGCCATTGTGTGATTCCCATTTATATACATATTTATGTACATCCCTACATACACATATAAGTCGCATGTACGTACAACCATACACACAAAGTTATTGTCATCTACGGAAGAGAGCTTTCGCATGCCAGGGTTGGTAGGAGGGTGTCTAAATGACGACACGTGCAGTAACCAACGGACATTAAACCAACGCTATGCCAAAATGAATGCATTGTTCGCAAACTTTTGAGAGAACCGGCAATAAATAATTGAAATTAAATGAGCACATCAAAATTCGAAAGAATGAGAGAAAGCTTGACAGCTTGAATACACGTACAAAATTAATTAATTTCCTTTGAGCAAAAATTTCCAACGAGAAATGTTCGAAGGTCTTGCAATTTTGATGAAATTTGTTGACCTCGTTTGGTATTTGGTCTATTCGATTACCCGATTGGTGACCCTGTAACGTTAAAGTTTTACATATTTTGAAAAAATCATCTTTTTATTATTTTGACGACTTTCAATATATCAAATAGTTGCATATCAGTGTTCTAAATACTCAATAAATTTCAGGGTGGCTTTTTAGTAGTTTCTGATATATCAGCAAAAATGTAGAAGTACTTATGTGAAAAATATTGAAATTTATTTTCACTCTATTCTGTTATTATATCTATTCTATTTTTTAATGTTTCTTGGACATATGGACAACGTTTCTCTGGCTTATTTCCAGCTCCTTCAGAGGTCTGTTAATTTGAAAATCCTACAAATAAGTAATAATGACAGCTGCAATACAAACTAATTGCAAGTAGAATTGATACTTAAAACAACAACATATACATATATATGGACAAACAAATCGTTGAACTTTGTATATTTTTATAAGAGCTTCAAAAGTAATTGTTTTTTGTAGCGTCCGTTTCACATATCCGTTTACATATAATTGTTTATACTTTTGTTCTACTTTGTACTAAATCCTGACAGTATATTTTTAAGATGTAGTACTCTTTAAGCGTTTTAGAACACTAAAAAATCTGATCGAGAAACGTTGTGTAAATAAATGAAATAAATTAGTTTCATTTTAATAAAAGTTGACCAAATTAGACATTAGAGGCATTTCCAATTTTCTTTTAATCTGCAAATGCAATTCGTTGTCCCCAAAAAGAATTTAGAAAACTTGTCTTCGTCTACAAACAAACAAATCACGGCATTCGAAAACTAGAATGTTACGATCGAAAAGTGTTTTTATTTATTGTAACTAGTAAATCAAAAAAAAATTTTTTTTCAAATCCATGCTTTATGCAAGCAGAATTCTATTGGGCCTAGAAATTCTTTTTTAGTTATCTTTTGTAGAAGGAAAAATTACTGCGTTATCAGGAGCAGAAATAATAGATTTTTAATTTGTGGTTTGTATGGGAGGTACCACACCCACTTTTGCATTACCGCCAATTTTAGGCGCAACTACGCACATTGATGCTAGATGCACTTACACAAAATTTGAGCACTATACGTGTCATAGAACTGACACTATTCGATAATATGTTTTAACTTTGTATGGGAGGTGCCACGCCCCTTTGTCCAATTTGTCAAATTTTTCCATTTCCTTGTATATATATATAGGGTCCGCCAAATAACTTTTTTTTTGAAAATGCTATAAAAAAACTACTGAATATTTTCTGAAATTTCTTTTTTTATTTGAAAGTACAATCCTTCCGGTTAATAATGGAAAATAATTTCATTCAAATGGCTGCCTCGGCTCCCCACAAATAATAGTCCAATGGTTGAATAGTTGAAAAAACAACGTTAGATGGCGGACCCTATACATATATCGATGACATGCCCGTCTGTAGTTAGTGGAGTTAGATTTGTTGTGCCTATTATCATAAGCTTGTTTTTTTAATTTATTTTCAGACCCAGCATTTTCAGTCAGACGTTCCAGCTTGGTTTTTATGCGATCAAAACAGTGCGCGAAAAAACATATGTCGTAAGCGTAGTCGATGTCGCCAAGGAAGTCATTGATACTCCAGCGTATGCTATAGGTGCCTGGCTATTGGTTGATTCTAAGGCAGAATCCAGGAGAATTAGGAAAAGTGTGGGGGATAGGATGCATCCTTGTTAACAACTTTGTGCGTTAAAGCGGACTGTTCAATGATTATACGCAAAGAGTTAATATGATCGGCACAAGATCGCCCTGGTCGGAAGCCTTTTTTCCATTCGCAAAATGGAGTCCAGGGCAGGTGAGATGCGTTGAAGTCATTACTTTGCTTATAGCATTTAACAAAGTTATCCCACTACAGTTTTTAAATTGGGTGAGGTCGCCCTTTTTCGTAATTGTGTCCATTATTCCTTTCTTTCATTCTGTGGGTAGAACGTTTATGTCCCAGACTTCTCTGATAATCGGGGTGATAGCTTGGCCAATCGGTTGTGCTTCATATCGGAGCAGTTCCGCGGGGATGTCATCTGGACCGGCTGCTTTTCCATTTTCAGGGCTACTTCGATCTCTTCACAAGAATGTGGAGATGTAAATATATCCCTTCTTGGATTCTGGCGGATTGTGGGGGTTGCAGTGCAGTGCGTAGTCGTTTGCGGTATTTTATTTCCTATAGATTTGAAGAGCATAGAACAGTGGTAGCTGTTTCTGTACACGCTGTTGTTATCTCTGTCCAGGAATTAATGTCATTACTTTGTAATCTGTCGGTTAGAGCAGAGTTGTATGCGTGTGCAGTCACTAGCGATGTCAGCTCTACGTCTCGTTTTTACATCCATCAGCGAGCCCAAGAATAAGTGCAAATAATTAAGTGAATAATTAAACTTGCAAAAATATACTAAAATGAGTGTACGTGCAAGTTTGTCAAAGATTATCAATTCTGTCATATACAAAATTCCATAGGAACGGAAATATCTTCCATATTTATTTACTGATATTGTCAATTGAAAATGTCTGGCTAATCGGAATAGTATTATAAATATAAATATGGTTTAGCTTATTAATGCCCTATTTTTTGGTGGTTATTTATTTTCAAGTTAGATTTAAATCACTGTCAACATATGTTATATGAATGAAAAAAGGCATGTTTTCAATAAACAAATATTGGATAAATTTGATCAAAAATTTTCATTTCTAACAAAAAAATTCTAAAAAAATTGTAAGTAAATTAATAAATATTTTACAGAAAGCTTTCATTGAATATATATATGTAATAAAAAATTATTGGAAGAACGACTTTTCTCTGGAAATTAGAATCGGCTATAAAAAAGTATTGATTATTTTTTTCAAATTTCTGGTTTTATTGGAAAGGTTGAACGTTGTCATATAATAATGTAACTCAATATCATTCATATGACGACTGGCTCGACAGTACCTCATCCGATCGACCCAATTTTTCAGAACAGCCCAAAATCCACACCAAACAGTTGCCCGTTGTGGATGCATTGGCTTCTCAATAGTCGCGTGTGGGTTTTCTGAATACCATAAGCGGCAATTCTGCTTATTGACATTGTCACCGAGATTAAAATGAGCTTCATGAAGACTGAACTGAAGGCCGATCTCTTCTCGAAAATTTCCACGTAAATTTCTTAAAGTTTGCATTAAAGACCGACTACTTTGCAAGTAAATAAAAATGAATGTTAAAAAGGTTAAAACCTTTAAAGTAATCGGCAGTTCGAAATTAAAATGGCCCACCCCCATATAGTGAATCCCAGTCGAAATAGTAAATAGCCTAATGTGTTAAATTAAGGATTATTTTATCCAAATATGAAACCTATTCTTTTGGAAAATGCCTACCTGTTCAGAGAATTTTTAAGAATTTTTTTATAAATAGGTAATTTTTATTTTTTAACTGGGAAAATATGGAAACGCCAATGAAATAATGTTTGTTTCCATAACAAAACGCACAAACACTGCAAGAAATAGCAATTAGTATGTAGACAATCGCATGCTAGTTGTTTCCATTCCATTCTAAGGAAAACGAACTCTCCATTTTTTTCTAAGTAAAGTCATGAGCATTCAACTAGTGTCGTTGTATAAAGTTGTTACTAGTCTGTTTGAAACCATTTTCCGACTTTCTTCTCCGTATACATAAAACTAATATTAATTTTTCCCGATGAGTTCACTGTTAGTTAATGCCTTTTTCCAGTTTAAATGGAGATTTAAATAAGTGAAAAAGTGGTTGACAATATCAATTGAATAAATTTAGAGTTCATGGACTTTTTTGTCACTGTATGAAAATGCTATCCACGTTTAGAAATGTGAAATGTTCTCTCTTGTTTGTGAGCGCTGTTCATGAAAGCTTCGCAAACATTTCGGTCGTTCGTAGTAGTTTTTAAATTCAAACGAAAAATTAACTCGGTGGGAGAACGTCGCACGTCGTCACGGTTTGTCGGAAGGTCGGAAGTGCGTTCACGTATTAAAAACCAACAAACCAATAAAAATAAAAACAATCAGAATCAGAACCACAACCATATACACTCGAACACACAAAAATCACAATTTAAAAAAAACAGTGTGCCCGTTAAAAAGAAAATAAAAGTGCAAAGTGAACAAAAATTTAAAAATCATTTAAAGTTTTTACTCGAGGCGAGGCGACTAATTTCAGACAGGAAGTTGTCGACAATCCACCCAGGGAGAGCAAATCGAGCATAATATTCATTTGTTTATTGTAAAGTAAGTAACCTTTAACCTCCGTGTGTTACGTGGGTTTCCGTTTCGTGGATCATCAGACAGATAGAGTGGAAGAAAATGAGATGATGTAGCGAATAGAGTCGTATACTAAGAGTGAATGGGGCGGGGAACTGCAGTACTCCCCCAGCTCTCGACACCGAAAATGTCTCAGTTTTGCATTGTTCTCGCATGTTCTTGTTTTCACTCTGTTCGGCGTTAATGTCCTCACGTACTTTCCTCAAGGACGTATATAGGTCGAATAGGACATCAACTAGCGTTGTGAAAGGCCATTCACTGTACGTATGCTAGCAATGGTTCTGCAACGTATAGACAAACACATATTCCAAATTCGGATTTGACGCTACAACTTTGGTTTATTGCTATTTAAGCCCATCATTCATGGAACGGAGTTTATTCTATTATCTTTTTCAAATATTTGATTTAATAATGGAAAGTATTGAATAGAGAAATTACTAACAATAAATATAAAATTAATTGAAAGAAGATCGAGAATCTGAACAATATTTAAAAATAGCAATTACGAACGATTCAGGCGGTTAAACCAACATATGGACATACGTGACAGTAGTACGTTTCAAAGTGGTGAAAAACAAAGAAACACTTATAATTATTTTTACTTCTCTATATATTTATGTACAACGTAAGAAGCTTTATAATTACTAAAAAGAAAAAAAAAACAATTGAACTGCATTGTCCTAAAATATTAGCTAAAGGCGGTGATGTGGCGCGACAAATATAGAAGTCACAGCAGTGCGAATTGCGTCGGAGTTTAGTATTACTTACTGTCCTGTCCATTCGTTCATATTATTGGCATTGGTTATTGTCGTAACAAATATTTTGTCATAAGCGAGCACGTTTTTTTGAAAAAATGGTCTTAAAAATAAAAAAAATGAATAAAACATGAATGCAACTTTGATCATCATTTTCAATTACTAATCTAAGTCACAAACAATATTTTTTTATTTTTTCAATGAGGTTGCGGTATATAAATTAAAAACTAATTCATAAGTCATCCTTTTTGCAAACTATTTCCTCTTGTAATAAATGACATTTAGGGGTGATATGAATATTATTATCTGGCCCGAGTAAGTGATAAATCGAGAATACTCGTTCTCAGATTCACTTTAGCCAATAGAGTCCTTACGGTAAAGTGCTTATGAATTTATATTTTTATGGTTTTATTTGTTTTAAAATAATAGCCGATGAGCGCTTAGGTTTTAAATTATTCTTTGTCCAAAAGTTAAATTCGAATGACATCTTAAAACTAGAGTTACAGGCTTATAAAGCAAGGAGTAAAATCATAAAAGTAGTCTAGTATCCAGTGGAACATAAACAATAAACATGAAACTAAGAGAGTTGCATGAAATTGAAACATAGATAAATATTTAAACTCTCGTAAAAAATGAGTAATTAAGTAGTTGGTTTAATAAGTTGGGGTAAATTGAAACGCTACGTTATTAGTTATTTTAAATACAAATTAACGAATGAAGTAAATGTTATCAAAATATATAATATTTGTACATCCGCTACACTCTCTCAATATCATATTTTTAGTGGAAATTTTATTTGAACGAAAATAAAAGCTTTGAATGAAAAGACCTTGGACTATAATACTATAAGGACTGTTTTTCTTTAAGACGGGATAACTAAGCTGCGATAACAAAAACCTAAATAAAAAGTTAAAATTTCTCTCAAAATATTTTTTTTTTAAATTGTCACCAACAACAATGCCAATGTGTATATTAAAAAGAAATTTTGAAAATAAAATTTTATGTTATAAATGTTGGACTTAGCCTGGATGACACTGTGTGACAGTCCAAAAACTCTGGGAAGTGATATTATTTTTCTGGTAGGAATTCTCGAGCAGAACGAAAGTCTGTAATTGAAATTTACCGGACACCCCCAAAATGTTGAGTTACGGTAAAAACCGGGTTTTCGTACTTTTGCACACTTATAAGTCTGTAACTTTCTCATCGGATTTAAAAAGAATATACGGACATGACGTATTTTTGAAAAACTTCCCAACACACTTCGACCATCATCCTACCATGTCACTTCTAAGATGATATTCGAAGAGCCTTTCAAGGCAAATTCCCTTCAAGAGTGGATAGGGAAAGGGGATACCCAATTGTCGAATATTGTGGAGTTGGTTCTGGTGTCTTCTCAGAAATATCTGGCATTGCTAGCATATTCTTTTTGACTTCTGACAGCTGCAGCGCATTTCACGCGAAAGTCTCCGCAAGTAAGCAAGCATGCAGTGGGTATAACGGGTCGCATAGGAATCTTTGTAGACAGTCAAGCTGCTCTTTTGTCTGTAATATCTAACCGCATAACATCTACATTAGTAGGTCAAAGCATTGATGATCTGCCCAGACTGAACTGGCTGTCTGAAATCACTCTTATATGGATTCCTGGACGAAGGGACTTTTATGGGAAGGAACGAGTTGGCGAGGATTGGATCTACTTTGAGTATCCTTGCTACGAACTTGGTCGCAACACCGATATGATCTGTTAAAAGTGTTATCTTCATGCACTACCTAAACCGGCTAATTTCATGTGGAAAAACGTACCACATGTCAAATATCAAGACAAACCTGACCTTAATATAACAAGAAACGTACCAGAGACCTTCTAAGCCAGAGTAGAAAAAACGTATTAAGAGTCATATCAGAGCTGACGGTTCAATGGCCAATTGGAAACCATGAAGCAGTAATTCAACGATCCCTTCCGTAGCTGCGACAAGGAAGAGGATTACGAAACAGTCGAGCACTTATGCGACTATCTAATAAACCCACTGCACAGGGCCTTTGAGAAGCACATACTACACGACATTGACGAGATATCGGAAATTTATTTGTTTCACTTGGCAATGTTACTGCCGAAAATCCTTTAAACTGTTGGAAAAATAAGTACAGCTTAGTTTCAGTTTTGCATCATCAATATTTTGAGTAACACGACACGACTGTCTTCAAAGATGATCGTGGAATGGGCTCCGTTGTCTTTTAGAGAAAGTTATTCCGCCTTGTGTTTATTGAATTCAACACAGAGGTGACGGAAAGGGCCAAGAGTCAATTTCATTCAAAAATGAAAAATACATATACATATTTTTACCATAATTAATAAATATGTGTGATTTTCAGGTATAAATGTTTATGTCGAAAAATCCAGTGCACTTCATACTATAGTTAGTATATTATGTGCAGACTACCTTATCTATACTATACTTGTACATTATACTTTTCTAGAACATCTGCCAATTTTATAGATATAATTTCTCCAAAGAGAGAGGTGCATATCCGTAAATTGTGGTCCTTAAAATGTATGATTGCAGATGATAATATATTTTTGTTTGATAAGAGATAATTCCAACGTTGTTTAATTAGTATCGAAAATAGGTTTCCCTTCCGATGTAACACCGGAGAGTTTAATCTAGTTCATGATAAAAGAGAACTTCTTTAGAATATAAACAACACTTATTTTTCTGGTGTAAAAATAATTAATTTTCGTTTATTTTTATTTGCAGGGCAGAAAAATGACACCGACTATTTGTCCTAGAAAGAAACGTCAAGCGCGTTCAGATTTAAGGCAGAATATTCGAAGGACTCATTTGAATTTGGCTTTATCGGATATCGTTAACTATGGTAAGTAACTATTGAAACACTTCTCCAGCCATTGAACAAATATGTAAAAAATACTTGGTTATTTGCTTCTTCAAAAAAAAAAACAAAAGAATAAGAAAATCAAAAATATATGTCATACCACACCATTTTGGTGAAATGGACTTAATGATGCTTAAAATGATGTTTAAATAATAAACAATAAATAAACTTTTAATCTTCAATAACTCGGAGACAAAATTTTTCGACTTCAGATGTTTTTGCAGCACACCAACGATATGCATATAGAATAAAATTATAAAAAATTATTTTAAAATAATTTTAATTATTCATACATAGGACATGTATATTAGGGTGCACTGAAAACTATAGAGATTTGACACAAATGATGTGTATTGAAGAACGTACTTTCGTCGTCTTACCGTGGTTTAATCTTCAATTTATATGTCGTTTCCAATTAATATTCAGAAAATACAAACACATTTTAAATATAGAAGTTTATATGGACCAGGCCAATTTGTCTTTCCTCGATGTGAATTTGTCTTTAAATTTATATTGAACGGTCTTGCATTTGCACTTTCTCATTTAGATAAGCGAAGGTAAGAGAACGTCAAAGTTATTCCTTTGGTTGTTACAAACATCAGCACTAAGCACCACAGTGTAGTGTAGAGCACAAATGAATGTATCATTGGCAAGAATCAAATCAATCGGCTGCTACCCATGCCGTAGTGGTATCTAGTTTCCGGTTAGCTGTGGGTGTTTTGATTTCTGATTACTTGACTTTTTCACTATTGTTACGATGCGGCTGTTGTCATTGCAGTAGGCAATTAAGTTACGAAATGAACCCTCTTTATAATTGTTATGCCAGTAGCTTTAAGAGTGGACACGTGCGTTTGTTGTATGTACGAGTCACATTTTCCGATGCCACTGACATCACCCATTTCACTATTCTGAACTACTCATACTATGACGTCACACAAATGCACGTGCCTGGTTTGTACGTACTCTGGTCGACTACAGCTGGTATTCTACAATTCGTATTGAAATGTTCTAGGTTGATCAGGATTGATCAGATGGCTGGCGGGATGATACTTAGGAATTATTTTTGTATGCAGCAGCTAGGTCTGTAATTTTTAGTGTGGTTCATGTGTGCGCAGAGTCACAAAGATGAATGCGAGACTAGCGTACATGATCGTTGGAATGTTGGTTTGGAACAACGAAAGTTTCGTTGGTACGACGAAAAGATCTTTATAACATGCTTAAAGTCGTACCCCACGTCTATTTGTCGTTTTCGTTTTGTCGATCTTTTACTTTTTTCATAGGTTTACTTCTTTTTACTCAGGTTCGAGATCATTTGTTTTTGTTTCATTTGTATTTGTTTCCGTTGCAGGCAGGGTAACGGATCCGCTTCGGGGCCGCTACCGCCTTGTCAGTACCATTGCCACAACGACTCAGTGGTTTATTGGTCTAATATGTGTGTTTCGCATTTTTACTAAATGAGAATCGGCATTGTCAGAAGCTCTTACACTGATTTTTAATAATATGATTGAAGAGGCCAAATATCCTAATGTTTTAAAAGTCCACAAAATCATACCCATTCCAAAATGCGCGAGCTCCAATAAAGTTGAAAACTATCGTCCAATATCGGTCCTTCCAATAATAGATAAGATTTTTGAAAAAAATAATTTTTGAACAGCTTTCGAATTACCTTGACGACAATGATATTTTATTTGATCGGCAGTATGGATTCAGAAAGGGTACTGGTACTGAAGAGGCTGTAATAAATGTTATTGAATATATTTGCAATGGACTTGATGCAGGCTATAAGGGAGTGGCTGGAGTTTTCTTTGATCTATCTAAGGCATTTGATTTGGTTGACCATGATATTTTGAAACGGAAGCTAGATTTTATTGGATTTTCCCGCGGTTCCATTGAAATATTTAAAGACTATTTACAGGGCAGAACTCAATTTGTCCGGGTCGGTGAATCTAATAGTAATAGGCATTCGGTAATAAGTGGTGTACCGCAGGGTAGTGTTCTTGGTCCGCTATTATTTAAAATTTATATAAATGACATGAAGAACTTAAAGTTCTTTGGAAAGTTGTTCATGTTTGCGGATGATATTTGTTTGTTATATAATTATGAGCATGGAACGGT
The DNA here is from genome assembly GCA_947397865.1 of Polietes domitor. NCBI lineage: Eukaryota > Metazoa > Arthropoda > Insecta > Diptera > Muscidae > Polietes > Polietes domitor. The sequence continues at coordinate 733,659 of OX377618.1, read as the reverse complement.
TCTCCGGACTCAGATTGAATATGATGCTGCTATTTTATTAGAATTTTTAAGATTGAATAAATTAATGTTGAATGCCACTAAAACTAAATTTGTAAGATTCAAGCCTTATGTATCAAGAAATGATGGTGTAATGGGCATACATGTTGACGGCAATTTAATAAACGAGTCAGAAAGTGTGAGATATCTTGGTATCACCTTGAATCATAACCTTAACTGGGAAAGCCATATCAATAACTTAAAATCAAAAGTATCGTCAGGAATCGGTATCCCATACAAATTTAAAAATAAATTAAATACGGAAACCAAGTTATTACTTTATCAATCACTTATTCATTCGCACTTAACATACCTTCCAGTAATATATGGTGGCAGGAGGAGCACTGCGTTGAGGTCCCTTCAATCTGCACAAAATAAAGCATTGAAAATCGTGTTCAACTTACCGTTAAGGTTTAGTACAGTTGAATTATATAGACGTAATGCCAAAACCATTCTTCCTGTAAGGGGTTTGTATAAACAACAGCTTTTGTTATATGTTTTTAAATGTGTAAAGGGAATTGGTTCCCATGCCATACAATTTAATCAGAACATAACACATACTGCGAGATTCACCAGGCAGGCATTGAACTTAACAGTGGTAAGGTGCCGACTTGAATTAACGAAACAACGTATCACTTTCGCTGGGCCTAACGAATATAATTTATTACCAATCGATATGAAGAACATATCCGTTTTGTCAACTTTTAAAAACAATTTAAAACAACATTTGCTACACAATGTTGAAATACTTCTTACTACATGAAATTAATTTTAAAATACTTTGTAAATAATTAATATAATATATAAATTATATATAAATATTATATATTAATATTATATATAAATAATTAAAATATTTGAAATAAATTTTGTATATTGATTATTGCCAACTTGATAGCCTCTATAAAGCCATACTTGGCGCTGAGGCATTATGTATATTTGTAAATACAATATTGTAATAAAGACAAATAAATCAAAAAAAAAAAAAAAAAAAAAAAAAAAAGAAGTGCATTCATACATTATATACACCCGAAAATGACTGTCAGCAGTCACACACATTAACGCTGTGTGCAATAGTAACGCGTTATATTCGGCCTAAAAACATGTGGCGGTGGTTGTTTTCATATTCGGCTCCACACGACCTTATACTTAATTGTTTTCTTGTGAAGTGAAATGAATTTAATTTAAATCAAATAAACGGAAAGTTTGAGTCCTGTGGATCATTATCGCACCAGCGCACATTGTATGTGCAATGGCATTCATTGAGTGGAATTGTATGCACGCATCCAGATACATACTCATTCATGGGAGGATAATCTTAGAAAAATAGGTTATAGTTACGGGCAAAATAATAAGGACAAATTATTGTTCATAACAAAAAACAAAAACACATGCCCTATATTCTGGGCAAAATGTTTCTGAATATGTGCTGTTTTTATTCTTTCGTTGCATTTTTGAGTTTGTCTTCTTTTTCTGTAAACATTCACACATATCATTATGCATATAAAACGTCCACTGTAGCATTTTGATATCGTTTGTTTTCGGTTGTGTAAGTTGGAGCTTTTCGCTGCTAGAATGAGAACAGAGAACAACAACAACGACGAAAGTGTTCACAGAATATTCAACACGTTCGTTGACAGTCACGTTTTCCCTCATGCATCACTTGCGTCCCTGAATGTTTTGCAAAATTGTCACCAACCTCAATGGTCGGTCATTGGTCGTCTGAAGAAACATGTGCGCGCCACGTACATACATACATACATACTTACTCATACTAACACAGCCAGAGTTTGCAAGTGCAGTCGTTTCGGTACTCATCACTTGTGGGAATTACATATTACAGACATATAGCCAGACATGCGTTCGTACAAATTCGTCGTTTTAATTATCGCATCTACGTACAAAGCTGAACGGCAGGGAAAAACGACACAAAAATACGAATATTCTCACTCTCCCGTCTGAAGTGCACCATGCGTCCAACACTTCTTTCAGAATCCTTAGATGGATATTGTGGTATATACTGGTGTGGGATTCAACGTCAGCAAACGAATAAAATTTATTCGATTTATCGCATAATTTTGGCTAAATAACTGTTCGATTAATGAAAAACATTCGATAATTTTATACCTCTTCGAGTTGTACGTCTTCAAATGAAACAAGTAAAAAGGCGAGCCGAATAGTATGTACCTTCCACCACGGTGTGCATTCCACAGTCTTACCGACAGATTAGTGGCTGTCGATTTTACATAGCAGTGCGGAATCATATTATATTTGTTTACTATTTGATTTGAACTGTGTAAAAATCCATTTTGCATCTATTTTGGCTGCAGACTACCACTATCATGATTTCCACCCTGTCAAAGGTTTTCTCAAACAGCGACTTTTCAACAACATACACGGCCTCTTTAATCTAATGATTCTCACAAACGAAACGAGAAACACAACTCACTTGAAAAGTCGCTGCGAAGCCTATTTGTTTACTATTTCAAACTATAAGGCATACTTATGCGCACTGTTTTAAATAAATTACATTGCTTTGTTATTATATTGATAATAGTCCATTGCTATATATAAATATAATGCTGCAATTCTAATCAAAAAGTCAACCATCAGCAATCTTCAAAAATCTGCTCTAAATATTAGGTGTATTGTTAGGCGTCATTAGGGTGAAACATTTCCCCCATTTGCAATTTCTTAATTCAGCTACAGACAAAATGACTGAAAAGTAAAAAAATAACAGATTCCACATCTAATTTAATTTACCAGTTTTATTCTTTTTTCATTTTGAATCTAAAATTACGAATTTGAAGAAACACTCACATTTTGCGTGTCTAGGAAGACTGACGAGTGTAAACACTGAATTTCATGATTTTAGCTACAGCCGTTTGCTTGGTACCAATTTGTACGAATATCGAAATATATCTTTATTTTTCGCAGTTTTGTTGTAACTACTTACTCAGGTTCGAGATCATTTGTTTTTGTTTTCTTAGATAGAAAACAACGTGTTTTAAAGGAAGTGTGTGACATTTATTTGTTTCGGTTGCCAGCAGGACAAGGGACGATTTCTTTTTCCGGTCGGCCCGTAGCGTATGAATAATATAATCCGTAATAAATATAACGTATACACCAGCATATACCCCATAGTTATAACAAATTCAGCTTTGTATTCAAAAGAGTTCGGGTTTCGAAAAGTTTTTAGGTTTTTAGGAATAAGTACACTTTTTTATTATTTTTTTAAATATTGTCTTACAAATAAATATTTGATTCGTTTAAATCTTTGTATATTTATATTTGTTATTATTGTTATTAAGCTATTTCGGCCTGTGTTGTTTTTGTTAAAAAACATCAGTGCCAGCTACAAGTTTGCAATAATATCAAATAATAAGAGTAAGTGTATTCGAACATATTGTTTTTAGAAGATATTTAATAAGTCTGCTCTGAGTTTGTGGTTTGTGTCACGTCCTCGTGACCCTCTTTTGATGCTACTATTTTATAACCATGTAGTTCAGTTGTTTTCTTCTTTTTGCCAATTATACAGCTGTTTACGTTGTACACAGAATACAAATATAAACAATATACGATTTTTAAGGAAGAGAATAATTAGTATTTACTAAGAATAGATTCTCGAGATATCGTCCTGTATTGCTGTTACTATTTTATATCTTATTCATTAAAATTGTGACTATTTGAAGCCTTAATTAAGTACTATGTTCATTGTATTTCAGGTTGTCAAAGGACTGCGAATGATGGAACGTCTAGATCATTGCGTCCGGGGTTACGCCTTGAAGAGAGGAGAGGTATAGGTGGTTTGCAGATGCCAGCAAACGGTACGAGCTACAGTGAGGATATATCAACCAATAACTATCGACAGCTGTTGGTGGATGTATCCGATAATGCCGTTACTTCTTCTTCGAGTCACTTGAACAGAGGTCAGTCGGAGGCTTCGAGTTCAATGCGATCGAGCAGTGGATACTTATCAAATTCTACCAACTATGATACCAATACGGACACATCGCAGCCACCAGCAAGGAGAACGTCTTCATTGGGCGAAGGCAGAACTACTTCACAATATCCATTCGGAGATGATGAAGATGCTGATTTCGAATCAGTCAGCGAAGATGCCGAAGGTCATTCCAAGAACACAGTCAAGTACGAGTTGGATTGTGAAACAGACTCGATGACAAGTTTGGACACAGAGAAGAGTGCGAAACTCAAAAGATGCAATAATAATCCCCAGCTACGAGATAAGTGGCTGGCGGAGCACAGGTACAGCAAGAAGAAGCCTCCATCGAACATTCGCAACGCCGAAGGACTGCTGTCCATAGCATTAAAAACGATTAAATTGGTGAAGCGCAATCAGTTGTTACAGCAGCGTCTCTCACAGCTTCAGCTGGAAACTTCCGAATTTATACAGTCGGTCTTGGCGAATCCAGAGAACAGACATTTCCGTGGAAACATACAGCAGAACGTAATGTAGGCGGAACGAAGCACAATTTCAACCAAAAGAAACAATTTTGAATTCAGAAGCTTCCCCTAAACAAAACACTCGGCCGAATACTTTACACGCCTATGTACACACGTATGTATAAACGTCTTGAATGTGATCATCCGCCATCCGAATGTTATCTAAGGCAGCACGTACCACCGAAACTGCATTGTCGAATAACCGGAAGAAGCAAATTCCATGGACATTTAATCCTTCACAATCGAGTCCATAAAAAAGTTGGCAGATCTTCTCGCCCATCAGGCAACGCGAAGGAAGGAAGGAATCAACATCAAATGTGATCTCATTAGAGTTTAAAAAATATGTACATTGCCTTGAACCGCTTCGCTTTCCTTCCCATTCGGGCCATAATTGGGTGATTCGATTTACATGCTGCAAGCATACATATGTACATACAAACATAATCTGTTCTTACTAGAAATAGGAACGTCGTAAAACATTATCTGTAAATGGGCGACAGATTTCTTTCTTATATTTTAAAAAGAACTAATTTTAATTGCATGTTGATGGCTTAATATAGAAAAGGCGTATCTCATTTTTTCCTTCAAAATCAACTACATTACATACATATACTAATGGACTACTCACAAAAATACCTACATACCATCCAAAGATTGAATTGTTCCATAATTAAATTTGATGTCTATTTTTATTAAAATCGCATTAATATTTGTATTTATGTCTAAAGTTTCTCAGATTAAATATGTTCATCTGCCTTAAATAACAATAAAGCGAGATACGCCCTTTCAATATTAAGTCAACGTTACAACTTATTTATTTATAACATTTTAACAAATCACAATACAATGTATGTATATTCGTATTAAGTTATTTATACGTACATATAAACATGTCGTTGATTGAAATGCAAATGGACGTAACTAACAGAACAATATGAAGGGACTATGACTGACTTTTGTGCTCATTTAATTCAATATACATACATACATACTTACATTAAAATATGTATCGTCAAACATATGAGTTCATCGCCAGCCAAGAAATGAAAATGTTAGTTGTGTCCATTTCCATTCCAGCCACCGGCATAGTCTTTAATTTAAAACACGAAAGCAATTTTTCACAACCACCACGAAGAACCAAAAAGAAACGGATACATTGACATAATTCAGTACATAAACAAGTACATACATATTAAGGGTATTCCTGAAATGTCGTATGTATCCTGTCAACCTGTCTGCTCAGGACAGATTGACTAGATATCATATCAGTTGACATCGAGGTTTAAATAAATTTTTCTCAAACTCTAAACAACAATTAATTTTTTATGTTCACTCGTAATTGTGTGTATTTTAAATAAAAATAAAAATGTTCTTACTATTAAATAAATTTGTGCAAAGAACACAAATTTATACAAACCTCAAGATATGTTGAAATTTAAATTAAATTTCCTGTTCCACATTAGTTTTGACGAAATTATTGACAGCTGAAATCTCTTTTAATAATTTGGCTTCGCTACAACGCACACTTGACGCAAATCCTGTTTTTGGCAGAAGCTAAACGAAGAGAAAATGTGAATATATTTGAAGGCAACACTGAAGTGCGCAAAATGGGTAACAAGGCGTAAATTGTAAAGAAGCAGAAAGAGGCGTTGAGTTCGCCGGCCCGAATCCTATATACCGGTCATCTTAGAATTTTACCACGACTTAGAATATAAACATTTTATGGATATTTCAATGTGTTGCAAACGGAACGACAAAATTAATATACACTCCATGGTGGATCATAAATATAAAAGTTTATACTTATTTATTATATATGTATCTGGTTAATATATCCTACATCGGTTATAGGGTCGTGCGGTGGATTTCCCTTGGAGGAGGAATCTAGGCTTTCAAACTTGTTGTAAAAAATCAAATCAAATGTCAACATATACCGAAAATTGGGATCATTATTTCAGCCGATTTTCAATCAATGTACAATTTTATGGACATTTTTCAGTATGTCATTCCTGTTATTTTTAGTGAGATTTTAAATAATAATAATAAAAAATAATAATTGTGTTACAGTGGTTCTTGATTGATATTTGCATTTGCGCATAAGGATTTATTTTACGATTCCCAATTTAATTTGCAATAGTAAAAATGTTGATGAATTGGAAAATGTATAGCAAGAGTTGCAGCGATAATGTTTCTGAGTCACGATGACTCAGAAATTATAATAGAAACGTGAACGATGTTTTACTACGTGTGGTCTCTAGATACACGTACATGGTTAATTTCCGTCATAATGTCATGCCCATAGCAAGTTATATAATCTATATTTAATACATTCACACGCTTAGGTGAATATATACGTTTATTAACAAATTTATCGAAAATCTTTCATTTGAAAAAATCTTGTAACTTTATTGAAAATTCCATTAAGCAATTCGCAAACGTTTCGTTTCGAATGGATAATTTTCCCGTAGGTCTATTATTTAAATCTCACCGAAGGGCTACACATTTTTCAAATTTTAGTCATAACTTTTACATTTATCCAAAGATTTTTTTCAAATAGACATTTTATCTTCGTTAGGAAGAACAATTTTTAGGTCTCATTCCTAAAAATTTTTTTATTTTGTTCCATAGTGTGGGTGGTAAATACATCATTATTCACTATCATATTTCCAAAATCTTGCGGTTCTGATTTGAAAATCTGATAAGTTAAACCATTTAGAAATAGCGTAAACTCTACGTGTGAAAAACATGATTTTTAAACGATCACTTGTTGTCGTGACCCCATCTAACGTACATAACGAAGTTCATATCTACTTAGCATATAGAGCGTATCTCAATTTGTTGTTACTTTAGGAAATTTTGAATAAAAACAGACAACAAATTAAATTAATTAATTGACAAAATAATTCACGGTTAAAAAATAAGAGGAAGTAATTCATACAAAAATACATACATACATTTTTATAATTCAGACATGTTTAGAAAGGCATTTTGAAAGAATTAAAACTGTGGCGCGAAGTAAAAAAGACATCAACTAAATGCCAAGTGGCACATTTCTCTGGCTATCAATGATAATGGAGAGGGTCTTCTAAGTCTATATTATGCAAATATCACAAATTTGTTGTACGCATTTAGCAGCCCACTGTGATTGAGATGAGACACACACCAAACATGGGTAATAAGGAGATTTTACAAACGGAGATAAACTACAATGGATATACATAGGTAAATCCGAATAATGGGTATACCAGAAAATTACATATATTTGTTAATGAAATGATGAGCTAATGATATATTTTTATCTTCGAAATGTATAAATGAACACTTTAATAATGGTAGGTCTATACCTACACCTTCTTCGTATTTTTCATTATTTTGTATGTTTTTAATTGTTTGCAATACAAGAAATAATAATATTCTCAAAAGTATGTTGATTAGGGGAATACAGTTGTTTTATTGGCATAAAAAGTTAGTTGGAAGGTTATATGAAAATATCGCATCCACAACGCCAACGGAAAATGTGCGTACAAATATAACGTCCGCCACCAGATTTACCCATATATTATGTAAATGTTCCATTAGAGAGGAGGATGAACTACAAAATAGACATTGTTTTGTCTAGCATCTAACTATAGAGTACCATAAACAAAAAGAGAATGATAAGTCAATTCAATATTAAGCCATTGGTGCCCAGCCAATTTATTTTTTATTTATATTTTTGATGAAAATTCGAATACCGGAATAATATATGACAAGAACCAGAGGATGGCCAAATATCGAATAAAATTAATAATTAAATATAATTTGAGGTAGAACATAACACTCTTCAAAACGATTTGCGGTGAGGTTTTCGGGTGTATATTATATGGCTGATACAGAAGCGCCACTGATGAGTTATCCACACACAGGTAAGATGAAAAAAAATTGATCGTAATAATTGCATTTCAAATGTATTACATTCAAAAACATCTAAAAATCAAGCAAATCGGTCACAATTTAAGCTACATAAAAACGAATAATTTGTGACTGTGAGTAAGAAAGGAAGGGACAATGTAGTTAATTCCGACCCAAATAAAATAAAAACTATATCCATGGTCCGGATGTATATCCATTTTTGTTCAAATGAATGCTATCACAATAAAGTACGGGTGATGACTCATCCAACGGTGTGAAAAGTTTAATATATGTATAATAGGGTGGGTCACGAAAATAAATTGCAGTGGTCACCCCCCAGAAATGAAGGTTGGATTGTTTAATGATGATCCACAAAAAATTACATTACTGGGTCAAGCCATCTGTGAGCTAAACGCTCCTGAAAACACCTCTAAAAATCAACCCCAATTTTTCCTGAATTAATAGACACTTTAAATAAAAATTTGTTTTCTTGTCTTATTGGCCGTTTATATTGATTTTTTGTGGTTTTTCAGGGTGACAGCTAAAAACTCATATTTCTTGGAAACATTTTGTAAGAGGTGTCAAGAAAAATAAATAGGAGAATCAATACTTTTCGAATGATGCCTAAATTGACTGACTCCATTTTTGTGAAGTAATTTGCGTCGTCAATTTCATTCCGATGTTCATCATTTAGGCATCATTCGAAAGGTATTGACTGCAGCTATTTATTTTTTATAAAATACTACCACCAAATACGAAAAAGTATCAGTAGTCACTGTGAAAATCCACCAAAAATTACTATAAACGTCCAATAATTCGATCAATAAGTTACACAAAACCAAATCAAAAATTTTATTTGAAGTGCTTTTAAGGATCTATTATTTCAGAAAAAAAAAATAGGAAAAAAATGTAACAAAAAAAAAGAATACCGGAAAAACATGATTCTTCGGGTTATTTTCAGGAACGTTTAGCTCACAGACGAAAGATTTTGCAAATCATCGTTAAACAATCCAAACTTTATTTTCGTGGGATGACTTCCATATGTATGGGCGGCGCCACAGCCTAACGTATAATAGCTGCAAAATTATTAGCGATTTTGATGGTAATTTTAAAAACATTTTCATAAAATTTGTAATTTTTAACCATAGTTAGAAGTCAATTGAATATATAACATATTGACATCGGGTTGCAGAATCACTCATAACACTACTTTTTACAAAGCCAAAAGGTGAAGCACTGCCGACGTTTTGAGAAAAATTTGGGGGTTATATTTTCGTATTTTTTTTTTCATCACCTTAGAGCACTGGTTTAATCACTCTGGAATTTTCAAGAGAGATGTATATGAGAGTAGTCTGTGGCAATAAGTAAAAATCACGAGATACGAGATAAGATTTTCTCCATTCACTATAGGTGTCGACGCAGCGACGAATTTACAAATTCATAATATCTAAGTATACACGTATGTATGTGTGTATGAACATGCGTACATAGCCCTATATACTCTCTAATAAGTAAACAACAGCGATACTTTAGATAATATCTAATATCACAATTTAATTTTTATTGAAGTTGGCTGAGTGGTGACTGACAACGCGCTGAGTGAAACGCAAACGCATGTCAATCAGACAGAGTCAAGTGCCCGAAAATTAGTTGCCATTCACAGGAATTAATTGCGTTCAAGTTCACCGAAGGTGCCATGGAACAAAATTCATTTGCTTATCGACATATGTATGTACATGCGAGCAAGTACATATGCATAGGAGGATAAGTGAATTTAAAAGAAACCAAATGTATGTATGCGTGTAGACTAGGGTGGACCAATGTGATTGGGAGAAGTAAGTAGTTGGTCATTTTAACCAAATTTGGCGAGTCAATTTCGATTAATTATTTATGCAAAACTGTATTTAAACGCCAAATAAACGATTATCTCGAAATTTCCGATTTTTACATTTTAATGCAAAAGTGTTTAATTAATGCATGTATATGCGTTTAAAATTATTTGAAATGAGCACTTTTAATACTTTTTCCTGTTTATAAGAGTCTAACTGTAGTATGAGCTGGATCTCCTGAAGATTTAGATTTGTTTATGTGTGAAAGCCACAGACATTACATAATGAAGTAGAGATAGTCCATATCATGTCTGTTATCCTCGTCTCTCCCTTCCACGACGAATATGTGGAGCTACTCATGTACTGCTCTACATCACTTGGGATGTTTTTTGTTTTAATTTCAGGGGAAATGTGATTCAAGAGTCTACATTTATATCCGGAAACATCCGAGACTTTATCAATTTCGCGAATTTTCTCAATCAATTTGAAATCTAGTATGAAATGGAATTGAAATTTGGGCCTATAAGACACATGGTCCGAAGTGATTCTCTTTCATTGTATTTGTTCTTAAATAAACTACAACGTGATGTGCAAGTTGCCAAAAATCGGATACAAAAAGCCTTTTTTACGATTGGAGAAATATTTGTATGTTGTCAAATCTCTTGTGCTATATTTCATTGAAATTGGACAACAATTGCGACCTGTACTTTGATTATAAGAATATATGGACAGATTTACAGACACGACTAAATCAAACCATATAGTGTTTGTGAAGGTATCGTCAGACTGGGCAAATATTTGATCAAAAACGTCAAATATTTGATCAAAAACGCCTCTGGTGCTACACACTTCATCGGCATGAAACGGGCCCACCCTATGTATAGATTCATGCATTTCCACCACGAGACGAAAAATGTGCACAATCATGGATACTGCTTGGAGCATGTGTCTGGGCTGATGGCTGATTTGAATAAAAACCAAAGCAAGGGCTGGCTTGATAAGATGGCTGCGACGTCATTGGAGACGAACGTTCAAATTTATATACATACATACATATGTATGTATGTACATATGTGTATTTATGTTTGTTTTTATATCTTATTCAAAGTAAGACAAAAACACACATACAACACCATCTAAATGCATATAAACATAAATAATACATATGTATGCATGTGTGTTCATACCTATATACAGACGTATGCATGTATGTTCATTTGACCTAAAAACTTGTTAAATCGAATGCGTAATGGATCTCTTTCGAATACACGATTATTTGGTACAAAAATTATGATTAATAACATCAACATCGGTCGTCTAACGGGGATTGCGAAATCCAGAGCAGCAAAATATTGAACCATTAATGCATCTTTCTTCTTAGAGGTCATCCGCACGATGTGGTCTTTGACGATCGACCTAAAGCCGCATGCAGTCTTTTCGTAGGCGCCAATGGAATTCCCAATTGCTGCCTTTATCGATGACCCTGATTGTGCTCCGAAGTGGAGTTCTTTGCCCCTATGAATAAACACACATTTATTATTTTGCTTCCATGTAATAAATACGGAAGCTCTTTAAAATATCGCACTATCGTGTTAATTGGAATAAAATAGATTTGATTAGTTAACTCCGCGTTGATTGTCGATTATGATTATTAGGTATAATAATAAAAATATTCACATAAATGCCATTCAAATTAGAGATGCCGAAAGTTGCTATGATTAACACGTCCCGCTTTTCGGGATTTATGTTTGCTGTATCTCCACATGGGTAAGTAATCGTAAGACGCTCCTCATACGCGTTAAATTAAATTAAAATTAAAAAATCAGTTCAATGTCCGCAATAATACTACTTAGCCCAGTTTTAAGTAAAATATAACGTCAGTTACAATTTAAATATTATTTAGTTAAAATATTAAATAAATATTATTTATTTAATTTCAAGAAAAAGGTATCTAAGGGTGTCACTATTTAACAGATAACTCAACCTATCCGGTAAAGATGACTGAGGAATGTTGAAATTACGGCCATAACTCAGGTATTTGCTACATATACTTAAAATACAGAAATACATGTATTTTGATGGTTTATAATCACTAATACTTTGTCGGTGCGGGAAGAGATCCATACCCACACAAAAAATTTGGGCAAAAACGGGTTGCGAAAAATCTGAGATATTACGTTTTACATATGTACATGCAAAACCATGTGAAAACGGCTTTTTGTGCAAATATATTAAAAAGGCCTTAAGCAAAACCGCACATTCGCCGAATGAGATTAACAATTTACAGTTTGCAATGATTACACTAGTTTAAAAAGGGCTATGTATAACAATTTATGATGTATTTTGGCTTTCTAAACTCAAAACGGAGAAACATTTTTTTCTAATTTTAAATTATGTACTTGTGGGGAGAAATGATAATTGCTAGAATTCAACCGAATATGAGAAAAAAACATAAAAACAACGAAATGCATCATTACATTTAGGAAGACATTTCATAACGCAAATATTTTATTGGTTATGAAATATTTCATAATCTTTAAGAATTGTTTATTTAATACGATGAAATATTTCTTTGATTTTATGAAACTAAGTTTCACTAATTTAACAATTTTTCATACATATTAAGAAAAAATTCACTAAATTTATGAAAAACCTTTTATGAAATCGCTTCATAAATACTATGAAGGAATATTCTTGCAGTGTAGCCATAATAATGACCTTCAAAACGCGGATTTGATCGATCTTATATTTCGAAGATGACAGTACAAATATGAATGTAAAAAAATGTATCCATAAACATTTTTTAGCCACAAAAGTTTTGTTGGATAGTATTATTTGATTTATTTTACTCGAATTTAAGCAAAACCTTTTCATTACCACGATGCGCAGACACACAATTTAAAAAAATGCACTTGTCGATAGTAATGCCCGTATTGAAAGGATATTCTCTATCATGAGACACAACAAAGCTAGATCACTGTATAAGACATAATTTGAGCATTGGAAAAGTCCTATTAAGAATAATACATACACCGGTAATAATACAGAACAATAATATAATAGGCCCGTTCGATTGGGCTTACTAGCTTAATTTTTATATGGAATTTACTCGTTTACAAGAAAGTAGCTTACTACTCGCCTAATACTATAAATCGATGTACCTATTTTTACAAAATACATTTGACACATTATATGAAATTGTTATAAATCACAAATTATTGTTATAAATCACAAATTCAAATATTATTTTTAAAACAAAATAAATTAAAAAAGTCGAATTTTTAACAAAAAACGATTTTTCTTTTTTAGGCAATTATTGGCGATCATTGACACTTGATTTGGCAGTATAGGTACACAAAAATCGGACAACCTTGTTCCAGAGCAATATATCTAAACATACCAACGCTATTCACGATACATAGAAAATCATATTTAAATTAACAAAATCCAGGGAACAGCGCTATAATTGTGGAGTATTAAAATGTTTTCATTAAATGTAAATCATTTTTATAAAGCCAAAACTTGTTTTGAGTTCAGCAAATGGAATGTGAATTTTTGGTGAGCCCACTACAAGGCCAAGAACCAAATCTAGTAAAAACATAAAAAGCGTTTTAATGTGCTGTAATCGTGCTAATATCTCATCCACAGCACTATTGAATACCAGAAGTAGAGAATAATGTTTTTCATTGTTTTCATGTGCCTTAATTAAAACCACATTTTGTTTGTGAATGCCCATGATCGTAGACCAACACGGTGTTGCCGGTATGTTCTTGTTGCTACATATTTAAAGTCGTAGAACGAATCGTCAAAATTGAGTCATTCTTTCGGATGTTCCATTCGTACTCTTCTATCGTGTGCCCACAATAATTATCTTCTGTGACTTAAAAGCTAAGGTATAACAACTTCATGTTAGACTAATGTTCGTTCGTCTCAGTCGAATTCGCCTTCTGGACACAGGCTCTTAGATTCCAAGACTTGGTGTATTTATTTTAAAATGAATACAAACAAAAGTATTTAACATTTGCTAAAGAATAAATTTATTTAATAGCTTCTGACAACGCTGTGCAAAAGACATATTCCGGATATGCGAGTTATTTTAATCATGATTAATTTACCAGAGCTTTTTGTAAATTAGTAAATTAGGAACAATTCCATCAGAATAGCGCACTTTTTATGCCCTCACTCTACAGAGTAGGACGGTATATATCACTTGGGACAGAAAAAAAGTGTAACGCATTGAAGGAGTGACTTAAGACCCTACGTATGTTTGGACCAAATCCGTTTCACGACTTTTTAAGACGTTTGAGCCATGTCCGTCCGTCCGTCTGGCTAGAAGGTGTACACGATAACTCTCGACAGGATCGATTCAAACTTTGTACACGGTAATATTTTTCCCAAACTTAGTTTGAGTTCGAAGATGGGCGAAATTGCAACGCCCCTTCTGGTACCTCCCACACAAATGACTCATATTCCTATGTTAACTTAAAACCACTGTAACTTCCACACGGATATGCGGAATGAGCTATATTTTGGTATTTGATGATATGAATATGACGGCTTTTGCCATGTCCCTTCCAGTACCTCCCACACAAATCACGCAAAACTACTTAAAATTACAGCTATTATAACTTCTGTATGGATGATCGGACCTTCTTGTACCTACCACACAATTGTCTCTACCCTAGGTAATATTAAATGATTCATAACTTCTATACTGGTGCCATGACTTAATGTTTGATCATGTTTTTACAATTGTTTTACAAATGTTGAAGCTGGGACCATGTGATACGAACCTTCCACACAAGTTATTCTGCTCTGCGTTAAATTTAATTCCTTCCGCATATATGTTCTCTGAGAGTGAGGGTATATATAAGTCGGTTTAGCCGACTGAAGCTTGCTTACTTGTTTAATTGTTATTCAAACTTGTTGAATCATTATTATAATGGCGGCTTTTGAACTGTATTCAGAAAATTGAATAATGTATCATTGGATGGCATTTTATAAGATTCAAGAGGACGTGTTGGTTTTTAAACATTTTCCTCTTAGCAATAATCTTAGAGGTTAGTTAAAACGGCGGTAGCCATGTGCATTTTTATTATGTGCTAATAGAGATTTTGGAACGGGACAGCCTACCGTTGAGTAAAGATATAAATAACTGAATTTATAGAGATAAAGAAAACACAATGTGTTGTACTTATTATTATGATCACGTATGTACGTTTGTATACGAGCCGATAACATCCACATCCAGCATTTCGATATGCTAATCTCAAATTATATTGTTTTGAATTATAATAATAATTTATTTCTTTTTCACTCAAAACAAAAGACACGAATGTCATCTGCGTATAGTGGATTCACCGGCTTGGTATGGTAGTTAAGCATGGCTAAATGATTATGGCTTGAACTTGAAACCTTGTGTGGAATTTGGCCTAAATTTTGCCAAACGTCATAGAAACCAGATCGATCAAGTTTTTACGCATTTACGCACAGACACTCATTGTTTTTATTGTGTCGCTTCGCTCATGACCGCCTGTTCCCAACTATTTTGTATACAATGTATGTATACAATATATACAATAATATATCTATGTAAATATAGATATATCAGCACACTTCCCCTCACTCGGACAAAGCTAGACGCGTCGGCGCAACAGCAACAGTGGTCGTTTTCCTTTTTGAACACTGATCTCATCTATGTTTAATACTCGTTTAATCGTCTTGGGAGACGCACGCACGCGTCCCTTCCACAACGCGAACTACAAGTGTTTTATTTATTCTTCTAACGATTTTCTTAACAATCTGAACGATAAGCTCGACCAAAGCGATTAAAACTGCATCAATAAATCGACGCTACAACCGACGTCGTAAAGGTACTAAATTGTTTTTGTAACAACAACAAACTAACTCGAAAATAAGGCATGCTTTCGCGTTGCGTTTTGTGTGATAAGGCGGTTATAATTGCTTTACGGCTTTACGGCATCAACACAAAATGCCTCAATCCAAAATATCGCCCAGAGTCAGTCGGTGTGATGATAACAGTGCCACAGCCAATTAATGGCTTAAATGGAGTTTAAACACTTAAGTACGCGTGCGAACTGACTGACATACATACGTATACACGTCCGTATCAGTCATTTACTAAAACCAACAAAACCTATTTGAATGATTTAAAGGTAGCCCGCTAATTTAAGTAGTGCGTGTGAGTGAGTGTGTTCGAAGTGGTTCATTCGCCAAAGTGTATTTGAATGTATGGAAAAAGTTTTCATATTTAAATACAGGCTTTCCTTTGGCCTTTATATTGTCAAAATAATATGGACTCAGAAATGCAGTAGTAACTTTAATTAGAAAAAATTCTTTGAATCGAGTAAAAATTTCTTACAATTCACAGAGGTATCAATCGGCCAAAAGTAAAAAAATATTTTAGTTTAAATAAATTTTGAAAGAAAAAAGTGAAAGATAACTATTGGAATAACAACCTTTCATATTTAAAAATATAACACCATTTCATGAATTAAAAATATATTTTCTAATAAAGGTTTTACAGTGGTTCCAACTTAAAAATTCTAGTTTGCATATATTCTAACAAAAACAACTTTATTTACAACTTCGAAAAAGAAGTAGGCCATGATTTCTGTGTCAACTTTTTTGATTCAAAATTAAACATTTTCTGAAAATTTGGGTTGTAATCTTCATTAGTGTATACAGTTTGTGAAATTCGCGTACGTATTTACCTTAACCCTATAAAAAAATAAAAACAGCCAACATTGATTGGAGTAATACTATCAGAGAGGAGAGAAGAGGTTAATCTTAATTTGAAGTTTTTTGCAATATTTTCATTAGAGCCATTTTAAATGGCCCATATTAATGTCACATATCAAAATGCTAAATTTCAGAATTTGATAATGGTAAATAAAAATGTTATAGGGTTATGGCCGTAAGTGTGTAAATTCATATAAATAAATATAACATTTCCCAGGTAATGGAAATATTTTTTAAATTGGAAAAAATATGACGAAACATCAACACAAAATAGTGTCTATTCCTCGAAGTAAATATGTTTCATTAAATGTACGAATACGTTGCCTTGTAACAATCCGACTGGTTATACTCAACTTTTTCTGGCAGGGATTTGGAATTATATCATTTTATAGCCATTTATGTGTTTTTCATACTCTGATGTTAAATCATTTATTTAAAGTAATGAGAAAAGTGTCCCTCAGTTTTAGTTCAATCGAACTTTTTGTGTTACTGTTTTATGTCTATTTGGTTCACGAAAAAAATATTTGTTTTGAAGAAAATTTTAGTAAAATTTCCCTCAGTTTGAATAAACATTTAGGGAAAATTTTACTGAGATTTACTTGATTTGTGGAAAAAACCGTAAACGTTTTCTAAGTTTATAATTAAAAATTAATGTGTTTGTCATTTATTTTGGTTCAAGACCAAAGGTTGTGCTGAAGTCTTCAGCAGAACCCAAAAATTAGCAAAAAGGCAAGTGAGACCTTTATTGTTGCAGCTAAAAGTTGACTGCGCAGTTTCGATGGGTGCTACTCCATCTCATCAGAACTTTCGCAACGAATGTATGTCTTTGACTTAAATCAGGGTTCATATTAGTACCAGCGGTCACATATTTCCAATGAGAAGCGCTGATAAACAAAATATTCCACCGAACTAAGTCGACACACTAAAAAATCTCACTTTGCCAATTCAATGTTGTGCATGTGCTCGCATCGCTCGCAACAATGCAAAGGTTGTTGTTGTACGGTATGTCCCGTCTTCACTGTACCTCGTGTGTATTGTTGTTGTTTGTATGTATAGTTGGTCTGTTATGTTGTATGTGTTTGTCATTTATTTTGGTTCAAGACCAAAGGTTGTGCTGAAGTCTTCAGCAGAACCCAAAAATTAGCAAAAAGGCAAGTGAGACCTTTATTGTTGCAGCTAAAAGTTGACTGCGCAGTTTCGAAATTAAAAATTAATAATATAATATTAACTACGTTTCTCGAAGTTCACAAACAGGTTTGAACTTGCTATGAGCAAAAATAGTTTAAGCTCTATAAGAAGTTCAATTTACATTTTAACATTTTTACAGGTTTTACTTTTTTGAGAA
Organism: Polietes domitor; assembly: GCA_947397865.1. Lineage (NCBI taxonomy): Eukaryota > Metazoa > Arthropoda > Insecta > Diptera > Muscidae > Polietes > Polietes domitor. Next base: position 715,332 of record OX377618.1, on the reverse strand, counting down.
AGAAATTCGATACTCCCTAATGTACATGCATGTGGTTAATTTGTAAATGCACACACGTTTATCTATATACATTAGACTGGGTCGCGAAAATATTGATGACCCTGGAATAAAATTTGCACTCTGGAATAAAATTTGGATTACATTTGGTTTAACGATGATTTGCAAAATATTTCGTTTTCACTATTAAAAACCACCAAAAATACTATAAAAATCAAATAATTCGTCCAATAAGTTATTCTAAGGAAAGAGTAAATTAAATTATATAGGGTCCGCCATCTAACGTTTTTTTTCAACTATTCAACCGTTATTTGTGGGGTGCCCGAGGCAGCCATTTGAACCGGAAGGATTGTACTTTCAAATAAAAAAGAAATTTGAGAAAATATTCCTTAGTTTTTTATAGCATTTTCAAAAAAAAAGTTATTTGTTGAAATATGTGGTTTCTAGAGCGGAAAAAGTAAATCATAAGAGACATTGGTATGGGGTCCGACATCTAACGTTTTTTTTTTTTTCAACTATTCAACCGTTGGACTATTATTTGTGGGGTGCCCGAGGCAGCCATTTGAAGGAAATTATTTTCTATTATTAACCGGAAGGATTGTACTTTCAAATAAAAAAGAAATTTGAGAAAATATTCAGTAGTTTTTTTATATTTAAAGGACTTTCAAGGGGTAATGAATTTAGAAAAAAATTGAACATAAAGGTTAGGATTTAACTTAGAAACGAAATATTTTGTAAATTAGCATAAAACAATGGAAACTTTATATCCGTGAGGTGACTGGAAATTATTGTTTATTTGCATGGGCCGCAACCCAGTCTAATACACGTACACATGTTTATATACACGAATGCAAGTGAAAAGTTGATGCATCAATTGTTTGCATTTCAATTAAATTCTAAATAATTCGTATCTGTACTCAGACATATGCATAGGCATGCAGAAATTAAAATATCTTTACCGCAGCCAAGTACTAGTGCCATGTACACATGGATGTATGTATGAATATCAAAATAACTGACGTTAACTTTTTGAATGTGACTGACGTTATTCTATCACGAACATATTTGGTCCACTGGTTCTTAATGGCATTATGGCAATTACGTCATGAAAACATATGAATACAACGAACAGAAAAATTTAATTTTCCCATATGAATCTACAACAATTAGAAATTCATATATCTGCAAAAATTAATTCCCCCACATCATTTTTATGGGCTATAGAACAGATGGCAGGACGCTTAGAAATCTATAATTTATTGAGATGTATCTCGGAAAACAGGAGCTCTTGAGCTATTCTTTTGCAGACAGTGTTTTACGTGAAGGCTGTATGTTTTTAGTATGGTTTATTTTGTACAGTATAAAACTATACTCGATAGGTCAAACGATGCCTCGCCATTTACATTTATTGATAATGATTTATTCATTTCAAAAGGAAAATTCTGCTTATAGCTACAAATATCTATTTAATTAATGAAATGGTAAAACCATCTAAACCAAAAATAAAGCAATATTACCCTTCTTTGTTCTCTGTTACTGTTTCTGAGAAAATTAGTTTAAAGCAAAACCTTCTATATAGAATACAAGAAATCTCGCTCTTTGTATATTATTACCGGGGCAACTTTGAGGAACAACAGTGAATATTGATGTTAAAGCCATGTTAGCTTTTTATAGCAAAAAATTAATAGAAGAATAACAATGGATACACACAATAGCTGATTGCTAAATGTTTGATATATAATATGGCTGTTTTTCTTTAAGACACAAATACACACAAATCTAAATAAAATGTTAAAATTTCACTCAAACTAAAAAATTATTTTTTAAAATTGTCGCCAAAAGCAATATCAATGTGTGTGTGAAAACAAATTTTGAGTTAAAAATTTTGGACTTAGCCTGGATAATTATCCAGTGTAAGTCAAATTTATGGTTATCGAGGCTAAGTCCAAAAATGTCAACACAAAATAAATTTTCGATGTTTTTATCAGAAATTTCAAAAATCGTAAAAATTAAAATTTTCATGTGGGCGTTGAAAGTGGCAATGGCAATATTCATTTAATTGTGGACACAAATGAAATTACTGGTTATGATTTGCGTTAATGTTTACAATAAAATAAGAATTTTATGAGGTTTTTTTCATTTTATGTTACATGGGAGGTAGGTATGGTTGTGGGCGGATTTATTAAAAAATGTTTATTTGATCTAATTTGACAACATGAGAGTAGTGTGCGATATTTCAATAGTCTAGCTCTATTCCTTCTAATTTCAGCCGCAGCTAGTATGAAAATATTCCACTGTGCGACTGTTGAACTGAACTGTTGAACTAGGTAAATTCAGACCTAATGCATGTTTCTTAAACTGCTAATTGGCCATAAAACAACTGTTTGTGAAAAACTTTACATGACAAATTCAAATTCACCTTTTCGCAAAGGTAGACCACAACATACTATTGTGAGTGGTTGCATTGAATTCGGTTACCACAACAGCATTTCATTGCTGCGACATGCAATCACACACAGTCACACATCCAGGACAGGTAATGGACGACTCAAGTGGTTGAACTTGATTTTAGGTTTGCACTTCAGCCAATAAAAGAATGAGGCAGAAGTTACAACGACCGATTTCAAGGTTGAAATGGAAACACAAATAAAGGTTTTTATTGTACACTGCTGATTACCTTTGTCAGCTAAGGAAGTCGATCGGAACTGATTTTTCCACATAACGTGATTTGGAATTTTCAGATCTAATAGTGTGTTCGGATATGCTCTAAAATCCTCTTGTTTGGAATGCACGGAAAAACCGCCGGAAGTCACATACAAAATGATCTTTTCTAAAAATCCACCTACCACAGATATCGGTGAAAAATATTTACACATACTGAACACAAAAACATCTGTCGGTGTAACTCTCTATAGATGTAAATGTATGACTTTTTATAAACAAAAATGGGAACCACATTTTAACCATAATTTAATTAAATCATTTATCAACTTATGAAAAATTAGATGCCCAAAAGTGTTTTCAAAAGTGCTTCTGAATTATAGATCAAAGCATTTCCTTCAGATGCTACTGTTATAAATCGAAATTGTTTCGTCAACAGTTCGGAGTTTTTAAAACCGGCATTGCCATTTCATTAATTACTTATAATTCTATTTCAAGTGGTGAATACTAAACCTACGAGATACACATATTTTCCTTCAGTCTGTTGTCCGTAACCATCGGCCGGTTTTGACTATTTTCAATTAACCGAGAAATCCAAGTTTTTATCGAGTGAAAACTATCCCACAATAAACCGTTCACTAAACACATTCATGTCTTATAAGCTGGGTCGCAGTCCTGGGTTTGTTTCATTTTTGTTCAACTTTTTTTGAATTAATATAATAATATGGCTGCGATAACAAAAATATAAATAAAATGTTAAAATTTCACTCAAAATAAAAAAATCTTTTTTAAAATTGTGCCCAAAAGCAATATCAATGTGTGTGTGAAAACAAATTTTCAAAAAATAATTTAGTGTTAAAAATGTTTGACTTAGCTTGGATAATTATAATTATCCAGTGTAAGTCAAAATGATGGATATCGAGGCTAAATCCAATAAAGTAGACACAAAATATTTTTTTGAAAATTTCTTTTGATACATATATTTATATTGTAGTTGGCGACAATATGAACAAATATTTATTTATTTTGAACGAAAGATTAAATTTTATTAAAGTTTTTGTTATCGCAGCTTGTTATCCCGGCTTAAAGAAAAACAGCACTAATAATCACTTGAAATCACTTTAAACGATTTTTTATCCTAGTCTTAGAATAAATTATGGATGTTTATATTTTTTTGTGGTTTTTCCTTGTGGCAACTAAAAACTTTTTCGTATTTTATTTGATTGGTGCGGAATATTTGAATAGATAATCCAGATTTCATTTGTGGGTGGCGAAAACATGAATTCTTTTCGCGACCAGTCTAATGTCTCTCATGGGGGAATGGAACCGACAGTTATATCAGTACATATTAGCATTTCTAATAAGGGCTTTTATCGTTCTCTTATCATCCTCTCTAAAACATTGACAGATATCTGAAATAAATCATATCCACAAATTGCGGGAAAGCGGAATGTCGAACATTCGCAGGCTCCAAGATTAATTAAAAGATACATATTTGGAAGTCACTTCCAAAAAGTAGGTAATTCTAGTAGGTACGCAATATTTTCTACTTTTTCACTCATATAAATCGACCCACTCTAATGCATGTTCAAACAAAATAAAGCAATGATCATCAATTGGAATGGACATTATTTGCATATGACGTTCTCCCAGATGGAGGTGATAATTATTTCAATGTTCTTTGCATTTAGCATTTAGGTGCACATATATTTTTCAATTTTTAGTAATTTCAGCATTATTTGCATAAGCAAAACAAATAAAAATATTCTATAAGTAATGGCAGTATTTTTATTATCGCAGGGAAATTCATATTGAATGTCTAGATTTAAACGTACTCAAGATTGATCGATATATTTTTATGTTGCAATCAAGAATGGTTGGGCCGCAAAACCTAGGGAAAGATTTTCTTTATTTCAAAGTTAGAATAGAATCTATTACAAAGCACACGAGCACACTTACTTACGTTCTGTAAAAATGATGGCAGAAAACAATGAAACTATTTTTGTTTAATGTAACGTTTACTCTCAGAAAAAGTTTGTCACAGATTAAGTAAAAATGTACTAAAACCGAGGAAAATTGAACTTCTTATAGCGCTAAAGCAATATTACCTCATATCAAGTACAAACTTTAAAGTAGGAATTGTTTTGAAGTACATTCTATTTCAATATTTTCACGAAGCTGAAAACTTACGCAAACCAAGTAAATTTGTACCCAATCTGAGGGAAAAATTAGTTTTTATAAGGAAAACTTAGAATAAGTTAAACATAACACATAACTAAATATGAGCAAAATGTTACTCAATAATTCAAATAAATTATTTTTCTTCACAGTATGCAAAACTCATAAAAAACATGGCAACATGAAATAATACTTCTCCCATAAAGTGTTGAGTTATTACTCCATGATTGCTGCGAATATTAGGTGGGAGCCTTTACAGTGATTGTTTAGAATGATATTTGAATTATTAAGATGAAAATCTCGACAAACACATATATAAAACACATTTTTAAATGGATTTCGCCATTAAAAACAAATTCTTCATTACTTTCTTCAACACAATTATAAATTTACTCAATTGTAAGAAATTTTTACTAGATCCAAAGGAACGTTTTAAGTAAATTTACATCACTACTTCTAGTAAATGAAATATTTATTCTGACTACCTGAAATTACACAAGGATTTTCAAATGTCAAATTTGTGAGGGATTTGACATTTGCAAATCGACCTTATGTCATTTCAGCTTAATTTCGCATGCAGTGTGTTGTGACAAGGCTCTTAGGAAATTTTAACTAAATGGTATTCAATGACGTTTTGTACATGGATACATTTGATATGCGACATTCTAATTTCGGTAACACCCTAATAATCAGACCACCGGCCATGACCAGTCTCAAAAATAAATAACGTATGTATGCACATGCATACAAGTATGTATGTATGTGACGACACACAGTACATATGCTTGGCATTTTAGAACATTGTTGTTAATGGAGATGCAAATTAAACTGGACAATGGAAACAAGTTGAAGTCGTAAAATAATAAATTTTGTCAATATTTTTAGGAAGGCTTCGTTGGAAATGCTCTCAAAATGCTGAAGTCGATACAATTAGTTGTCATTGTGACTCTGGTGGCGTGGACTTGCGGTCAGAGTATTGTGGACTTCGCGATCGATTTTGAAACGTCGTTGCTGAACACTAAACTCCCGGATACAAATAATTTTCTGCCTGAGTATGACTTCATCGTAGTAGGTGCTGGTTCCGGTGGCTGTGTGGTTGCCAATCGTTTAAGTGAGATTCGCAATGCCACCGTTTTGCTCTTGGAAGCCGGTGACCAGGAAACGGTCTTAAGCGATGTGCCGTTAACTGCCGCCTTGACTCAAATAACCCGTTACAATTGGGGATATAAAAGCGAACCTACGGCCAATGCTTGTCGGGGTCTTGTGGGTGGAGTGTGCAATTGGCCTAAGGGTAGAGGTGTGGGTGGCACCAGCCTCATAAATTTTATGCTCTATTCTCGTGGTCATCGGAAAGATTATGATCATTGGTCTGCTCTGGGCAATAGAGGTTGGAGTTATGAGGAAGTCTTGCCATATTTCAAGAAGTCAGAACACATTGAGATTGATGACTTAAGAAATTCAAAATTCCACGGTGCCAAGGGGCCTTTGAATGTGGCTTACTCCGACTACAAATCGAAATTACTCAAGTCTTTTCTAAAATCTAGCTACGAAATGGGTTACAACGTTACAGATCCTAATGGATTGCACATGATGGGCTTCAGCAGATCCCAGGCGACTATTAAAAATGGACGGCGGTGCAGTACGAGCAAGGCCTTTATTAGGCCGATAATCCATAGGAGGAATTTGAATTTATCGATGAAATCTTGGGTTACCAAAATTATTGTAGAAGCTGCCAAAAAACCAGATGGTAGATTGAATGCTGTCGGCGTGGAATTCGTGAAAAATCGAAAACGGCACGTCATTAGGGCCAAGAAAGAAGTCATACTCTCCGCGGGCGCTATCGCGTCTCCCCAGTTACTCATGTTATCGGGCATAGGGCCAAAGGAAAATTTAGAGCCATTGAATATAACGGTCTTGAAGGATCTTAAAGTGGGCTACAATCTCCAAGATCATATCACCTTAAATGGTTTAGTCTTCTCTATTAACGACAGCACTATCAACGACCAAAAAGTCATGAATCCCACAGACATATTGCAGTATATTCTGAAGGGCAGAGGACCGTACACAATTCCTGGAGGAGCAGAAGCATTTGCCTTCGTTAGAACACCAAGTTCCCCCTACGACTCCGATTATTCCGATATGGAAATAGTGTTGGGTGCTGGCTCCTTGAGTGGCGATTATTTGGGCACAATGAGGAACCTAATAGGAATACCGGAAGCTTTTTATCAGAGCGTCTTTAAGGGTCTACGTCACAAGGTATGAGCATAATCATCTGCGTCATCGTTTATATCACACAACTAAGTTCGTCTGTTTCAGGAAACATTTGGATTGGTCCCCGTTCTGTTAAGACCAAAAAGTAAGGGCCGCATTTCGTTGCGGAGCACAAATCCTTTCCATTGGCCAAAGATGGAGCCTAACTTCATGCAAGATCCCGCTGACATCAGAGCCATGATCGAAGGGATTGAAATAGTCAGTACTTTTGATATAACCTGAACCATTGTACTAATATGCACTCTGTATTTCTCCACAGATTCTTCGCTTGGCCAAAACCAGGTCCATGCGTAGTATTGCCACAAAGTTCAATACCAAACCATTTCTGGGTTGTGAGGGGCATACTTTTGCCACCGAGGATTATTGGAAATGTTGTCTGCGTCTCTACGGCTCCAGTTTACAACATCAGGCGGGCACTTGCAAGATGGGGCCCAGTGACGATGCTGAAGCTGTCGTCGATGCCGAATTGAGAGTACATGGCGTGGACAATTTACGTGTGGTAGACGCCTCAGTAATGCCCACTATACCTGCTGGTCATACCAATGCTGTTGTGATAATGATTGCCGAAAAGGCTTCTGACATCATCAAAGACAGTTGGCGGATCAAGTCCGCTTAGCTCCCATTGTAACATTTCCATATTTATTAAACTTAGCTCTTAGAAATACCTTGTGATACATTTGTTAGTCATTATAGTCGTAATAAAAACATATTGATATTATTAGAAACAATATTAATGTTTTCCCTCACTCAATTTATTGTAAAGCATCGGTAGACTACAAATCCACATTTTTCAATATATTCAATATGTTTTCAGATAGATTGTAATGAAATGTTGTGGTGCTCGTGAGCCATCAGCCTCGATCGTGTGGTTTAGCTTCATTAGCAAAAATGCTTCAACTCAGTTCTGTTGTTGTTACAAATAACCACTTATCTCGAAAAATCAAAATGTTCAGGAGAGCTAAAAATACGTTTCATACTTCAGTTAGGCTTTTATATGCACGCAAAAGGCATTATGGCATTATGATCGAATTGGAAGACCGTTGAAAGTGCTGTTCAGATTTACTGTAAAGCTTGTATCCTGACTCTAATTCTATGGAATTAGATAGATCCAGATAAAAATAACCCAATTTTTACCATCTCTGGTTACACAAACTGACAGCAATAACGATTGTTTGGCTCCTTAAGTTTCAAGTTCTGTAAACGGTCTACTTGTTAATGATTTGACACATGATATTAGCTATATTTCGCCGTCTGCATGCAAAATCGAGCTCAAATCGATCAAAGGCCGGTTTCAACTGTCAGATGTCATACAAATTTGACACTTGAAATTGAATTAATCTCTATTTCGTCGGCATTCGAGTCTAATAGCCTTTACAGACTACATGCCAAATCGAACTGAAATGACATAAGGTCGAATAATATCTAAATGTTGCATTTTCGCCGCCTGCGTGTATATATTTTAATTATATATTCAATTTTATTTATTTATTTTAATTTTTATTATTATATTTAACTTTTATTTAAGAAAAGACCTCAAACCATAAAGACTGAGCATGAGCCCATTAGAAATAATTAAATGTAGATGGCACAAAACTTGTAAGCATTCACCAGCTCCCATCTCACAATCATTGACGGCCAATAATACTTTGACCACATCTATTGCATAGTTTTTCACTTTCCCATATGCTCAGTCTTTACGGTTTTAGGTCTTTGATTTAAGTTAACGACAAAGACATATATTGCTTCCAGACACTTCAAAATCTGATGGTAAATTCTCTTGGAACTCCTGTATGTATGCTTTAAGTGGACAATAGGAGCGTTTACACGTAAATATTTACAATTTGTAGTGCAATTCCAACAACCATACTTTGGAAAACGAGATTTTAAACAACAAAATGCACAAAAAGTAACGCAAACTTGTTGTGTTGCAAATATTTAATATTAAAAGATGACTTATCCTTCTTGTTACCTACAGAAACTCTTTACTATAATCTGATATTTGATCATATTTTTATATTTCTTATTATTTATATTTATATATATAGCTGGCTATAAACGATGTAAGACATATTATTCAAAAAGACAAACATAACCAAAAAAAAAAATTTGAATTACGTGGAATAGTTGGACGGGCAAGTTACTGTCTTTTCTTCTTTATATTTTAAGAATTGTGTATTCAATTTTAAAATTATTTATATTTTGAAGTTGATTGATGAATTAAATCGAAATTTAAATGCAATTTCAAGTAAAAATTAAATAGAAACAAATGAAGTCGGGCCTAGACAGTAGAACATAATAAATATAGGGTCCGCCAAATATATATATATATATATATATATATATATATATATATATATATATATATATATATATATAATATATAATATATATAATAATATTTCTATATATATAAATACTGAATATTTTCTCAAATTTCTTTTTTATTTGAAATGGAATCCTTCCGGTTCAAGTGGCTGCCTCGGGCACCCCACAAATAATAGTCCAACGGTTGAATAGTTGAAAAAAAGTTAGATGGCGGAAAGTAATAGAGAGGAGATAGCATGTAAATATTTTTACATGTGTGTTACTGTAGTGTATATTTTGATTGGTTATAAATAATAGTGAAATCCATGATCCAATGTATTTGGTCTTGTATTTTTGATAAATTGGATCTTTTCAGTAAATATTATTTATATTAGTAAACATGTAATATGTTTACAAAGATAAAATGAATGACAAAAAACAGAAAAGTCTGCCGAACACCCCGCTCTTGCAGGGTTTTCAAGCTATTCCCCATACCATCATATCCAAACAAAACTAGAATAGAATAAAAATCCCCTAAAAATAAAATGTTATTAAGTCAGTTCTATTACACTCGGCAGACTTGAAGTCTTTAAAATATCAATAACTTATCAAAACAACAAACAAAAAATAGTTCCAGTTAAGCTAGTTAACTCTAGTGTAGCTACATGAAAACAGAGGTCATCCATCGACTTTAGTTATCAGAAAAATGTGTTATTTTTTCTCCCCCAAAATTTCCCATATTAAATTTCCCACTAAAAATCTACTAATCCCCAAAACTGGCAACACTGTCTCTTGCTCTCTTTTAGAAAAAATCGTGCAAACAAATTTCTAATTTCTCTTGCACTCTACAATGGGTGTTGCCGTTTGGGCTTTTCCTACCAAAATTGGGTTATTTTTCGAAACCTTATTTGGTAGGTTTTGTCGAATTTTTATTACAAGAAGAAAAAGTATACAAATATAGAATTGGGCCCTTCCTGGTTATTAAAATATAACGCAAAGTCACTCTTTACCATTACATTTCAATTAATAATATATGAATGTACTCCATAAAAGCGTTCGCATCAAATTTTTATATTGAATTTCTAACCAGTAGATATAATATTTTAAATCAATGATTTCTAAGGAATGGAATCAGCCTTTTAAAATATTTTTAAGAGTTTTGATGTTTCAAAAACCATTTATATACAGTTTCCCCATAGATGATTATTTAAACCAACTGAGACAAGAGAATTGTAATTTATTTTATACTAGCTGACCCGACAAAAATTTTCCTGTCCATATTTCAATTAGTTTGTTTGTGATAGTCATGTGAATTTTTGGTAAGCAATTTCAAATGTTTAAGCAAACCTGGAATGAGGAAATTTTTGTTCTCAGTGATTATTGTATCGATTAACGTTTGATGACATTGATATCCAATTCAATGGCACGATCTAATTCAGATTACGCCAATGTAAGTGCCTGTACGTTCGCTTAAGTGGATTTTGAACAATGTTTAGGAATACCTTTCGCATGAGTTTGACTATTCATACGGTGAACTGGAAAAATCGACGGGGAATATAATGCAGAAGGTCGACATTTTCAATTTTGTCATTGACACTTTCAAGCAAGTGTTTTAAATATATAGTTCTTAATTAAAATGTCGTTTGATAGTACTTAATTTAAATGTTCGCGTTCGCAGAATCATAACGAACATAAAAGAATATCGCCTTGAGTTCATTCAAAAACTCTATAGGAAAAGACACTTTCAGTTTTTTTACAAATATTCCCATTTTACGGTCAACTATCCAAAAGTTTTTTCATCTTAAAACCCAGTTCGGACTACTACGAATTGTTTGTAACAAAGATCAGCCACATCTGTTCAGCCGTTCTCAAGTGATGTGATTACCAACGAACATCATTTCATTTTTATTATATATATATAGTTTTGACAGACGTATCCGGAGGAACTATTCTACGCCTTGACGATATCATGCCTTAAAAACATTAAAAACCCACATGCTTAGGTGTAGGGCAAATTCGAAAAAACTCACAAATTGCAAATATCTATTACGACATACGTTTATATTATGAATATACTTTGATATAAATACTCGACCGAAGAGGAGCTTACAACTCCCTTCTAAATTACAAGTTTTATTTCTAACTCACGTTTCATGCTTGAGGAAGATAACTTTCTTAAAGAGTATATTTGACGAATATATTTTCAAGTTTTGCATTTAGGTTTTCACTTGGAAAGACAATACCTGAAGAATTTATTTCATTTTAGCACTCAATTTCTCTGTTCGTCGGTTTTTGCTAAACCTATATATTTATGTACATATTTCAATTGAACGCATTACATATATTAAAAACAATCTTATAGTTAAATTTTTTGGTAGGTTCTATACGATTTTGGTAGTCTTTTCCGAAAATTTTGGTAGGAAATAATTCTTGTCAGTGGCAACACTGCATGCGACATGTGTGAAGAGTGTGTGTGTCAGTTTTGTAATGTTTTCTCTTATCTCTCTCACTCTCTGTGCTCTCCTCTTCTGTTTCTGCTTGCGTCGCAGTCTGTTATTTGGAGAGTGTTATTTGGAGACCTTGTGGAGACTTCTGTATTTTGTGAAATCAGCTGAGTGTTCGAACTTCGAACTCACCACTATTGCGCTGCCTCTCATTCTCATTCTTCCATTCTATACTCAGGGTTGCACATGTCGTTCTACTCCAATTTTTAGCAACTCACTCGTTCTTTTAGTGATTATTTTTTTATCATTGAACGAGGTTGGTCGCGGACGCTCTGTGTCGTTATTTTTTTCTCATTTTCATTCGCAGACGTACACAGTGTTGCCGTTTTGGGCTTTTCCTACCAAAAGGAACATTTTGGTAGGAAATTTCTTCACTCAGTGGCAACGCAGGTTGCCACTGACAGAAAAATCAGTCATTTTGCGGCACACTTTAAACGAACACAACGAACGGGCGGAGTCCTTTCGGTCTTTCGGGAAGTTAACGTATCCAAAGGAATTTAATTTTGTGAGATTGAAGTGAAGTCTGGCTGGTGAAATTAATGTAAATAATGCAAATGTGTAGTACATAAATATCCGAATATAATAAAAACCTAAAACCTCATTACAAGTCAATTAAAAAAGCCAATTCAGTGAGTTGTGTGTTAAATACCTTGCAATTCGAAAGCAGCTTCTCCAGAGCTTTCTCAATAAATAAATATTCGCGATTTCATTATTGAGTACGAAGTTCTTTGCGTGTTTCCTTCCGTTTATTGTGCTGTTTTTCTTTATCTTCACTTTTCACTTTTCTTCGAACTTCCTTCCCATTAATATTTGTTGTTGTATGTGCGTGTTTAATGTTTGGATAAAGAAGTGGTGGCAGTTGCTGTGTATGCTTGGGGGACGTGTGGGCGGTGGAGGTAAAGTCATCGGGGAGGACTGCCAACGACAATTCAAAGTTGTTGCTCGGTCGGTCGGTGTACGGTGGTTTGGTATGAGTTGCGGAGTTAATGTTATTGCACACACACGCGCGTACATTCATACGACTTTGTTTGGCTTTAGTGCATTTGGCCACTGGGACATTTTTACAAATTGTTCATATACATATGGATATATGCAGACATATATGTATGTATGTGTGTATTTTTTATTTAGTCTCCTCAAATAAAAACACTGAGCTCTGAGGCTTTTAACCCACAATACCCGCTAGAACATACGTGTGTGTGCATGTGTACATACATATATAAACGTTTTAACTAATAACATCAGCCCGACCGTCCCACAGCGCCACGCCGCCACCCACCCAGTCTATTGCAATACGGCCGCAAGTCCTTCAGTGATGAGTGATGACGATTGCCTATACAAAGGCAGTGGCAACAGCAGCACCCAGCAAATCGTGTGGTGTGTCGGCCGGCGGTAAGGTGGTAGTGGTGCTCCGTTGACAGCAGACATCGTTCGGCATTGTGTTTGTTGATTTGACGTTGATGTTCGTGGTTTGAAATAATTTTAACCTACTTTCACAGCGGTGGTTTTTTATAGTTTACGCTCATTCTCGCAGCTGTATCCGAGCAATTGGACGGACTGAACGCGAGTCCTCTCTCTCTTTATGCCCCAAAGATTATTAACAAACACCTGCAATTAAGTGCGAAATATTCATAAGTTGAACAAAAAAACAAAGCAATTGGATTCCGCATTAATGGGTACGGGTATGTAAGTACGTACATGTATATAAAGAGTGATTTTTTTGAGGTTAGGATTTTCATGCATTAGTATTTGACAGATCACGTGGGATTTCAGACATGGTGTCAAAGAGAAAGATGCTCAGTATGCTTTGACATTTCATCATGAATAGACTTACTAACGAGCAACGCTTGCAAATCATTGAATTTTATTATCAAAATGCGTGCTCTGTTAAGAAAGTTCAGAAAGAAAGAAATTGTGTTCAGCGACGAAGCTCATTTTTGGCTCAATGGGTACGTAAATAGGCAGAATTGTCGATTTTGGAGTGAATATCAGCCAGAAGCATTGCAAGAGCTACCAATGCATCCAGAAAAAGTCACAGTTTGGTGCGGTTTATGGGCTGGTGGCATCATTGGACCGTACTTCTTCAAAGATGATGCGAATCGTAACGTAACTGTGAATGGTGAGCGCTACCGTGAGATGATATCCAACTTTTTTTTGCCCAAAATGGAAGAACTGAACTTGGTTGACATGTGGTTTCAACAAGATGGCGCTACATGCCACACAGCTCGCCATTCTATGGCCATTTTGAGGGAAAACTTCGGAGAACAATTCATCTCAAGAAATGGACCGGTAAGTTGGCCACCAAGATCATGCGATTTGACGCCTTTAGACTATTTTTTGTGGGGCTACGTCAAGTCTAAAGTCTACAGAAATAAGCCAGCAACTATTCCAGCTTTGGAAGACAACATTTCCGAAGAAATTCGGGCTATTCCGGCCGAAATGCTCGAAAAAGTTGCCCAAAATTGGACTTTCCGAATGGACCACCTAAGACGCAGCCGCGGTCAACATTTAAATGAAATTATCTTCAAAAAGTAAATGTCATGGACCAATCTAACGTTTCAAATAAAGAACCGATGAGATTTTGCAAATTTTATGCGTTTTTTTTTTAAAAAAAGTTATCAAGCTCTTAAAAAATCACCCTATACAAGTGCATACACATGAACACAACCGTCGCACAGTGACACTATTTTTGAAGAAAACGTCCAACTTGTCTAAAAACAACGTAATAACGGTAAATGATGCAAAGGTGTTCAAAATTGTAATTTTCGAATTTTTTGTGGAATGTAATAATAAAATACAGAAATGCAACATGTTCCGACTACAACAAAAATCTGTTTGGCTTCTCGTAATCCAGATATAGATTTAAAGAAGCGTTCTGCCGCGGCTTTGCACGGTGATACGAATCCGAGACTCTGACGCATATATCCCTCTGAGTTTGATCAATGTATATGTTGCCTTTGCGGGCATCGGTCCATATCGATGATTTTAGGCCAAAAGAAATCGGTTATCGTTGATCTGTCGTGGACATCATGTGAATTTGTGTCTTCCAAAATCTGTCAATATTGGTTGCCGGCATAGCCGTTCAAGCAAAAATAAGCCTCGTCAGTGATGATGTGTTTTTCCTTCCAACTCGCCCAGAATTCGGTCAGGTTAATGGCCGCCACAGACTGACTCAACATCGACATGTCTGTCTTTAACAATTGTACAAAAAATAGACTTTAGTGTATAGTCCCAAGGAAAATATCCCTAGAAATATAAAGAAAATCACATCATCATCGAATACGTGTAACACACGCGTTCATATCTGAAAAATCGTCCATTTCGAACTGACTAATGTAACTAAGAGATGTCCTCTAATATAGGTGGCCGTGTACGTTTGAGGCTGTGTAGTTGCTTGATGTCGCAAAATCTGTCATTACAATGCCATCGGCGACAGGTACATGGCATTGTTATCGCTGGCCGTCCAGTTCAAGTAATGTTGCCATTAAGATTGTGATCTCTTTTAAGTGTAGTATGGCATCATGTTTTAAGAGATGTGTGTTGTTGTTGAGAACAGAGGGAATCATTTTTGGATCCAAGTCGGTCATTCATTCCAATAACGATTGCACAGGCACAAAATCGACTAATATACAACGATATCGCACAAATTTAGCATGCGGACTACGATGGCACTTTTTGTTTTTCGATATAAGTTTGGGGCACACTAATGTATGTGCTGTTGTGTTATCGGCTTGTTAACATTTAGAAATATTTTTAATTAAGTTAAATATTGATTACAGACTAAAGTAAAACAAACGGAAAAAAGTCCCACAATAACTTTAGAATTAAGAAATTCTCAAGGTTCGTTTTGTGAAATTTCCCATTTCTCTGCTAATGACAGCCATTCAGTTTATACGGCGCACAATGGTGCCATTCAATATGTTTTTTTTTTTCATTTGCATTACTCTCGACCCGGTGTAATGTACACGTGCACTAATTTATTTGAAATTAAGCACAAATACCCCTAGATTTATTCAGCAACAACAACAAAAACTTAAGGAAAAATCACTTGAAAGCCACAGGAAAGTAAATATAAATACTTTGGAATTGACGAGTGTTTGTTTATGTGAATGTCGGTCGGGTGTGTAGAACAACATTTGAACTCGCGAATAGATGATGATACATATCCACGCAGATGCTTTACACGAATCCACTCCAGGGCCACAAACACGGTGAAGTACATACTTATTCACTGCACACTCATAATCATGTGTGGTGCGGGTACTGGTTGGGTGTTTGTATTCTGGTCCCGTTTGCTGGAATCTAAATACACCACCTCTCCTAATATAAACAAATTACGGATTGAGTTCATATACACACATATGAACGTACCTATAAAAACAAACAAACAAACAGTCTCGAAGCCTCAAAAAAGTCTATGGTTTATATTTTAAAATCTGTGAGATTTCTTTTCAAATTCCGATTCAGATTAAATATTCGATTGCATGGCATTGTTTATACAGCACCTAGATGCTGTTCCCATGGACATACTCGCATGAGTGTTGGGGGTATATGGTAAATGCCGAATGGACTGCTGGGTGCTATTCAAAATTTACAATTGGCAGATTCGCCGAATTTTACATTAAATTGAAGGCTGTTCAGATGACGATGATCAATACATCTTTATACGAGTGTGTGCAGTGCCATACTACGATCATATGATCCACCGACTACAACCGACTGTAAAATGGAAAAACAATTTTCACTGAATGTGCGATTTTTTCTCCGAATGTAGCTCGCCTAAGTAAACACTTTTGTTTAGATTCGCTATAAATTTATGGTGGCAGATAAAATGCAGTCATGTGAAAATTCTACTTTGTCCGACAACAAGTGAAACCTGGTTTTAAAATTATGTTTCCATGGAACCCAATTTTTTTCTATTCGGCATGTTAAGACATTAACATTTAAGACGATGAATATCTATCGATTAAAGGTCTTTTCGTCGAATGTAGAACAATAGAAAGAAAAGTAGATCGTAGTAGTAGATAGAATTAGATTTGCGGATGCCTTTCAACGGAGCGAATGAATAATATTATATTTAAAAAGTATATAACGTATACGCCACATTCATGAAAATTTAAATGAAATCGGAACTCCATCAATACTCATCGATGTATGTTCGATAAAGTGTCGACAAGCTAGAAAACTAAAAAAAAATAAAATTGAAATGAAATCATTTGCATTTATATTAATCGTGGGTTAGTGTTCTATCAATAATCGTCGATCTAAAATCCAGAAAAGGTATACAAATGAGAAAGTTGAGTTTTCTCGGTAACAAGAGCTATTGATGCAAAGTGAATTTCAATTCAGCCCAAACACACTGAACATTTTTGATACGTCATTAGTCAAAATTATTTTTTTGGATAAGTTCGAAAAATATAGATTATTTTGTCATTCTAAAATAAAAAACGATATTTAAAAAATTATGGATATAATTTTACTAAAATTCCAATACCTTAATATTTGTTCTCTCATATTGGAAATATAAGTCTTTGTCGGACTTATACGTTCAATTTAGGGTAATTATGTTGGCTACACAACTGAGAAAAATTTGTTGACACAAAAAAAATCCATAAAAAAATTTATATAAATATTTTGTTGTATTTTCTTATAGCTAACATTTGAACGAAGAAAACAATAATCCTGTTCGATTGGGCTTACTAGCTTACATTAAGAGACTTGATAAGATGGCAACATTTTCATCCATTGGTTTTATTTAAACACATCAGAGATAAAAATCTGGCACCACTTTACTCGGTAACTAAGGCCCCCCATTCACGTACAGTTTTAACTGTCAGTTTGAACTGTTCAGCTAAAACTGTCAGTTGAAACTGTATGTGTGTGGTATATAACTGACAGTTGTACTCAACTGTTCAGTTTAACTGAGAAATATAAAAATTTTATATTTTTAACTGACAGTTTTAACTGAAGTGAACGTGTGTGGGGGTTCGCTGTACTGTTCTCAGTTCAATTTGTGTCGAGCGAGAGTGCGTATCATCATGTAGCGTAAACAGAACCAAGTAATAGTTGATTTTATTGGAATATATAGATCTGAACCTTGCCTATGGCAAGTTAAGTCTAGCGAGTATCATGATCGCGTATCATGTTTATTTTTTCTTTTTTGTAAAATTACAAAAACTAAACCGATAGCGGCCAAACCGTCCTGCTCGTTCGAATCCATGTTAAAAACTGAAGTACTGAACTGGACGTGTGTGTACATCTCAGTTCACAGTTTATGACCGGCAACTCACGTACAGTTATAACTGACAGTTTTAGCTGACAGTTAAAACTGTACGTGAATGGGGGGCCTAAGAGAGTAGTAAGTTACTTTCTTGTTAAGCGAGTAACTTCCATACAAAAATATTAAGCTAGTAAGCCCAATCGAACAGGTCTAATGTCTATATGTATATTATAGTATATATATTACAGATGTTTTTCTACATTTATTACACATTTGCTTCAAATAGACCTTGCTTTCGTCGTCAGGATTCCAGATATTATAAAATAACATTTAACCAAAAATAAAAAAAAACATTATTTTAAAAGAATTTTTTGCGTTTACAAAGCGAGTCATAACTTCCATAGACCTTTTCTATATAGAAATTGTTTTCCTAGAATGATAATAATTATTATTATTATTCGTGCCAGCAAAAAAGATTATTGCGAAAACATTTTTTTAATTTTTTGGACACTGTTCCTAAATCACTGTTTTATGTGAAAGCGAAATTCGCAACATTTGTAGCCATCATTATTAATTTTCATTGAACATATATTCCCGAAATAAGAGGAACACCCAACGAAAATTTAAATTTTATACAAAAAAAAAAAATAAAAAATATATATCCATAAAAATCCATAATTTTTCATAGTGACTTTTTACATTTTCCATTTCGTTTATTTTATACCAAAAATGAATTTTGCGCCAGTTTCTAATTAGTCAAAACAAAAAAATCTGGAATAACTAAAATTGTCCATTCGCTTTTGGATATCGGAAATACTTTAAAGCGACTACTTTAATCTTAGAAATTTCTAAGTTTTTTTACAATAGTTACATATAAACCGTAGTAACTTTACGCATTGTATAAACGGTGTCCCTCGACAGATGAAATATGCCCCATATTCACATCATTAAGACCGAATTACGTGATGGCAATAATGGCATTGGACCGAGTTTTGGCAGTACAATGTAAGAACCTTAGGGGGGGGGGGGGGGGAAGGACAAGACATCATTATTTCTACACTTTGAATTTGTAGAAAAACAAAAGCAAAAACCATTGCTAATATATGTACATTAAACCATCAATCAATTTGTGAAAAGGTCTTCGGCAAAATCTCATTAACATGTCCAAATTCCGGCTATGATCCATTACAAGTGCCCATCGATTTAGACACAATGACACTTAATTATTGAACATGATTAAGCGAATGACAATCACTTTGAGCAGAAGACAATCATCATTTTGGCTCATCGTGACGGGATTTGCGATGAGTACGGCGATGATGATAATCACAGGCATGAATTTGATTTTCTGCTTGGTCACGCAAAGAAGCAACAGGACTAAACCATCCCTTTAGACGTACTACATCGCACATGCACAAACTCGAACACCCGCCCGACTACATACTCTGTGGCGGTGGACACACTTCATTGCTTACTCTCACTCAGTACTCAGTCAATACATGGCAGATAACTGCAATGAATCACATTTTGGCCACAATCAGTACACTCGAGTGTGCACTCCAAAAATCGGATGGGAATACGTACAGACGTACAGGGCTTTGACACACACACACGCAAACATTCCGGGGCATCCAACAAATCTAGAGAAGAATTCGGTCAATAGGGATATTTACTAGTTCAGTAAATGTGCGGATCGAATCTTTTGTCCGTGTCGACGCACAAATACAAATCTTGAAAAAATAATTTAATAAATAAATATATAAATAATTCAAACCACGCTTATAAGGCAAGTCTACCAATACGTTGACACTATATATGTCGAAATAATACTTCAAGTAATTTCAAAAAATAAATGTAAATATAAAAAATAATTACCATATATATTCGTAGATAGTGGGTGCTGCACTTGGTTGTATTCTCATTTGTATGGGAGCTATATCTATATCTGAATTAAAAAGACCAACAAGGATATGGTTTCAATATTTCGAAGAAACTGTCTCTGAATTTGCTGCGGGTTCTACACAATATCCCACAAAGCAGCTCGTATAGTTGCAGGAATTATCTCGATTGACTTAGCAGTAAGTGAAAGTGCTGCCATTTATGCCGGACAGAAGAAAACCCGCACCCAGACCGGAGAATACAACGAATACAACTTATAACATAATCCCGAACGTAGAAATGTGGATCAACCGATGCCATGGAGACGTGTACTACAAACCGACACAGTTCCTATTGGGACATGGAGGTTATAGGAACTAAATATGAATGCGAGAACTCCCCTTTGTGCCCACATGTTTCGATCTTCTAGATTTGAAGTAATCAAATCAGGAGGACAAGATCACCAAATGGAAAAATGAGTACACAGTTCTCATGTATACGACGTCTCGTTTCTTGTGTATATGATCTTCTTCAGCTCCAAAATTAACTGTTGCACGGTGTAATCAACATGAATGTTATTAGTATGTCAATGTAACGACGATTCTCCACAATACGAGTTATTAGACCAATTTTATTTTGCTTTGCTTTCATATGATAGCGAAGTCAAAGGGAAAATATTGATCATTGTCATCCGAAAAACTCTTCTAGAGTATGTGCTAAATTCATTCTTAATATATATATATCCGTACGTCCAACACACTTGATGGGGCTGGTGAAAACTTTTCTGGGCCCACTCTAATATGCATTAATGTACGAATATGTGTTTGTAAACAAAAACATTGTTCTTACAGTTTCACAAAATATTGATATTTATCCCTGAAAATAGTATATTTATTTATTTTTCTTTTGCTAAAATATGAAAGCGATAGCTTGCGGCAGTAGACAGTTTTCACGTACCAATATTTGCGTATGTATGTATGCGTGTAGATTTGCACAGTTGGGCAGCAGCATTCGATTTCCTAGAGGCAAGTGCTACCATTTCATCTCGAACGGAAAACGCCACTCTACATTGTGGAAGAGTAAAGTGTAGAACGAGCCTGAGTATACATCTGCACGTATTTCCATTTTCGTTAACGTCTTTATATGTTTCTTGGGTCAAACAACCACAACAATGACATACATACATACACACATAATTGTACGGGTTACATGTATGCTGGGGAAAATTGTATATATGTATGCATTTGGAAATTTTCCAAACGATCGCCCGCTCGTCGCGGATGACGGATGTTAACACTTTATTTAGGTTCTGTGTGTATGCGCTTTTCTTTGTATGGGCGTGACCTGCTTTAATGTAAAACATAACGGGTGGTTCAGACTTGTGATCGATTAGTTCGATCTGAGCGATATTAAACGAGACGATTATATAGTCGTATACAGGGGCGTAGCAATAGATTTCTGCTGGGGAGGGCTATAGCCTCCCGCATATTTGTTATATTTTATGCATTTTTTCGCAAGAAAACTCAAAATTTGTTTCTTATGCTTCGTATTTTTCAAGGATGAAAATGACACGAAAAGTAAAATATTAATTCATATTAAAATCATGATATTGGTAGGTGCAGCTAAGTAAAAATGTAAATAAATTTACTTATAATTTGTTTTGTAAATAAATTTACATTCTATAAAATATAGGTGTAAAATAGTATTGCGCCGGTAGAGTAACCCACTTCCATATCAGTTCGTGTGGAATTTAACATCAGTAACTTCTGGTTAACTCTAACGAAGCTAGTCACTAGACCTAAAATATTCAAGAGCATGGGGAAAATAAGAAGAACAAATGCAAAAATTGTGCAAAACAATTATGCCAAAGATATGCAAAAAACCGAGGTCTACTGATCAGTAGCGTAAGATTTTCATCAGCAGTTACAAACTATTTTACTAATTCGATTTCTATATTTTTAGGTTTCACAAATTTAAAAATCGATCTTAGTTCATGGTGGATCTTAGCCGAAAAACTTATATTATTTGGATAAATATTTTTATCAACAACATATTGAAGTTGATTGGCTTATTGCAATGTCTTCAAGACATTTTTAGCGCAATAGTATCCACTGTCAGCGATTCCTTGAGTCGACAATTATCAAATTTAATTTGTGTGCCAGGCAGTGAAAAAAATGGCATATGTATTTCTTTTATTTTCCTTGTAGCCCCACATTACATTTGCACCATCATAGACTATTGGAATATACTCCATCTTATTTTTTTCTCAAAAAATCAAAATAATTTAAGTAAATAATCGGCATCTGTACTTACAGATCAATCTACGAAAACTTAGAATGGTTCTTCTACTTCAGAATTTATTGAAAATCTTATAGTAATTTCCAAGACACCTGGCCTTGCCCACCATCAATGAGAAAAGTCCGCACGATTTTTAAATTATGAGTTTGATTAAAATGGAAATTTGTCTTTTTCATCTATAAAATCCTTATACCAAAATTTCGTTTTCTTTTCCATACTCTCTGGTATCAAAATTGCTACATAAGAAACTACATAAGAAACCACTACAGCACTTTTTGAAAATGATCTGTTTTGCCCTTCAATCCTTACATGAAATTAAAATTGGCCGTAGCGTATTTTTTCTATTATTTAACGCTAATATGTAATGAAGCAATATTTTTCTCTGAAAAGTCTTCACATACGTAGAATTAGATCCCAATGAATCTTTGTATGAACTCCCCTAATATTGGGATTGATAAATTTAAAAAATCTAATTGAAATTCCTGGGACGGCTAAAATAGTTCTGGGGTGTTATTAGACCACCCTGCTATACGCCTCTGCTCGTATAGCTTGCGCTTTATCGTATTAACCATGGTAATACTAATTTGCCATTTGAACACATTTTTAATTCTTTATTACTAATAGTTGAAAATATTCTTGTTGCTCTTTATAAATCAGCTGTTTTTGGGTACATAGTTGTGCGGTATTTACACGGGACAAGCGTGAACTCAAGAAAAGATTTTGCATTCGCGTTTTTACTAAAGAAAGCGAAATTCAATTGTTTTTCTCAAACAAAAATCAACAAATACAACTCAAACGCATAGTACAATCCAAACTTAAGAAGATGTCAAGTTTTAATGTTGTTCATATATATACATATATGCATATCTGTATACAAAGGGCGTTCCAAAATGTACCCAAGATTAATAGAAAATAAAGTTAATTGCAATGTATGTTTTTAATGAAAAATAAAATGGAAGAAGTTTGCTGCCGTTTATTCCCCTATTAAATGCACCCGTGTTTACATTGACCTACGATTTAAAAAAATCCCTGAAATTCAAAAAGTCGTATCAAATAATTGCAAATTGAATGTGTGGATGAAATTTTGGATTTAGGTGTTGTTTTAGATGTTAAGTTTACTCTTGCAGCTCATGTGGATTATATTGTTTCAATACCATTTTCACTGCTTGATTTTTCTTGACAGTTGTACTTTTTGGCTGCCAACACTTTACCAGAAAAATGGCGGCAAAATCAAATCTTGCTTGAATTTTAGGACGCCCTTTATGTGTATATTGGTAGATATGTATGTGTGCGAAATTGGTAAACAAATTTCGATTTTGCATTTGTCGTGCTCCTTCGTAGCACTCTGCGAAAATGAGTAAATGTGCGACTACAAAGGAATAATGGAACATTTAAATTTATGCAGATTCGTACATAACAGATATTTTAACGTTCTTTACGAGAAAAGAATTAAATTAAATTTGCATATAAAATAAAGATTGAAAAGCCAAAAAGAGAACAAGGCTGCAAATAAAAAATCCTCCGTACACCGAGAAAAATGTATTGACTTTGAGAATTTTTCGAAACTGCAAAATAACACATTTATTAAAAACCAGCTTTTTGCCCTCTTCCCCATCTCCCTACTTCATATGCTTTAGAAGATATAATAGGTACTACTTGATATTTTTAAAATAAAGTTTGTGTGGGCAGTGCCACGCCCCTTTGTCCTATCGTGACCTTGTATAGCCAGAAACCATCCTCTGTCCACTGGTTAGCTATAGTAAAATTTTCAAGCGAATCGGTCCACCCATTTGGCGTCCTATACCGAACATACAGATTCATTTACATATATATATACTGTTCTCCATACCATCTGTAAAAAGTCTCAATGTATTTAAGTAAAAAGAGACAATGTATTTATTTGACTGTGATCTGAGTTTTAGCCATAGACCAGGCAAACGTTTTTTGAAGGATATAATTATTCAACAATTTATGTAATTTTTCTGCGATTCCTAGACTTTGGGAAATCTAAATAAATTTTGTAGATTTAGGAAGTGTAACAAAAAGTCGAAAAAATGACCTTCCAAACTTATATCTTTCATAATCCTTAATGTACCGTACTATTCTAATGTACATATCCAAATTTCATCTTTCTATGTCGATTGTTTTAATATTTAAAGCTATTTTATATGTACTTTTAAAAGGGTTTTTACATATCCTTAACATTGTTTTCGCTCAACAGGACTTAATTTTTTAAGGATACAAGTCCTTAAATTTAATTTTTGTATATTTTTGTAACAATTATGTGAATATATATAAATTTGTTGGTGACGATCAATTTAATTTATGATGTGCAGTTTTAGGGATTTGTAAAGAAGCCCTCAGTAAATATAAAAAAATAAAAATAAAATAGATCTAAACAAAAAGCGAAAAATGGGACCGTATACTTTAAAGGATAACAAATGATTAAATTTGTTTCCAATTCATCATTCACTCGGTATCAACACTCAGTCTATCAAGAAAATTACAATATATTTTGAATAATTACATCCTTCAAAAATGTATATTTCCTTTAAACGGGAATTTGGACATAAACAAATGCTGCACGAAATTGTTACAAGTTGTTTATTCGCTGTGAAATAATATACATACATACATACATGTTTAGTAAATCATTTGGAAATGTGTAGATCAATAACAAATTTTTGGATGAGTGAATTTTGTGGCGACATGGCATAATCCTAAAACTGAATTCATGTCTCTTAACGATTCCAGCTATTGAACGAAACTCTTCCGACGAAATCTACCAGTTTTTTGACAAACTTTGACGGAATAATACAATGTCATGTCGACATGCGTGATTATCGCGCCAGAGCTTCTTTCACGGCAATTTTCTGTTCATCTTCCAGTGCATCTGAGTGCATTGACTATATGTCAATGACAATTAATCTGTTAATCTCTGGTTGGCGATAACCAACAGTTATCGTCAGATGTCAAACTCCACACAAACTGACAGCTGTAACTGTTGGTTAACCAGACTTGGCGAAAATTTTGCTCTCTGACACATAAAAGTGAATTCAAATTCAATAACAGAACTCTAGTTTGTGGAGTCTCAGATATGATAACACCAGCATGAGACCACATTCTGTAATCGTCGAGGAGTACGCCACTGTATCTTTGCTTCATTGATTTGCACGTTATTTGGCGTGTACTTAGCTATAAAAATGTTACATTTAAGTTAATATCAGTTAAGATACCAGAACACCACTTAATATACCAGTTCCAGAGTAAAACACGGCAGAACGCTAAGTTGTCCAATAAAAGTGGAGATTGGAATCCGGCAAGGGTTAACATGGGGACTAAGGCATTTTTTTTGGCTCACCTACTATGTTATAGCCTAAAGCATATATGAGACTAATATGATGAAAAATTTATTTACGGAAGATTAATTTACTATACGGTTTCAAGTATTCCATTTCAACTTCACTTGCTTATAAAGATGCTTTTTTGACTGAAAAATATACACTTTTCGCATTAAAATCTAATTTTGAAAAGTTGAAAATGTGAAAATGTGAAATTGTTCACATAATTGTAAAATTAGAGATATATATACAATAAGATTATTTATTAGGGCGGGTTGATTTTTATTTTTTAAATCGTATAGCAAAAACGTAAACTACATAAAATTCTCCGAAGAAACCATGTATCTAAAATAATATCCTAATCCGCGCCACTCGATTTGAAAATGTATATGCCCGCCTTTGCCAAAAAAATAAATGTTAGAAAAAATTTAGCTTTTTCCAAAAATAAATCGAATTTTCTTTTGCACTTTATATTTTTTCTACACTCAAATTTTTTTTCATTAAAGAAAATATTCACCCAAGTAAAAATTTTCAAGTCGAGAGGCGCGGATTAGGGTTTGATTTTAGACACATGGTTTCTTCGGAGAATTTTCTTAGAATTTAATTTTAGATTACGTTTTTGCTATACGATTTTTAATTATTTTCATCCATACAAATCAACTCACCTAATACGTGGTTCAAAATGATGTTCTTAAAATAAAAAGCGAAAATTGCACTGCCTATTCGATTCTGCTAGAGCCGATTGCAAATATTGAAAAAGTGTAAAAAAATAAACCTATCTAGAATTTAGCATGTTGAAAAAGTTTTTATTTACCACCCCATAATGAAACATAGATTGTTATATGATGATTTCCAAAATATATTGTTTGGTCAATAGAAAATAGTGGTCCGTCGTTCATGGATCGATTAAGGGATCTAGATTATGGACTTGGGGTTCTGATTTAGATACAACACATTCCGCATGAAAACGATATAACAACTTGTATTCTGCGTATCATGTCACCTCTGCTTGTGCTTATTTGGTCCAATATTGATTTTTTGAAAAATCGTACACATCTGTTAGCTTCTCCGATGAAGCAAACTTCACCACAAAAATAATACACTCATCATCCAATAGGGTTGGGTAATCTGTATATATATATATATATATATATATATATATATATATATATATATATATATATCAACATACACATGTATGCTTATACATTAGTGTGGGGCAAAAACGCAAAGTAAGAGAATATTTAAAAAAATATTTGAGAGTATGATGGTTTTTGTTTCTTTTAAATGGTCTTTAACCAATTTCTACATCTATATTTTACATTTACAATGGCTTCCCGATTTAACGAAGAGGCAAAATCCAGAAAAAGTTTCATCTCAGCCATAACCAATAGAGCTATATATATATATATATATATATATATATTGCTCCTATGTGGAGCATAGGGCCGTAACAATTGAATTCCAATGGTTTCTATTTAGCGGATATTTGTGATCGTCATTGGCCAGTATATACGTAGAATTTTCCGTAGACAGTTATTTATGAATGCCTGAATTGGTTGGAAGTCACATTTTGCTATATTCTTTATGTTTGAGTTGAATAATTTCAGTTTGGTCTTCCGTGATATGCTGTTCGATTTCCAAACAGGTTTCTAAATAGAGCAAAATGCTTTGAAATAATTTGAACCATAACTAACTTTCCGAATATCAGTCAAAAACAATTTCAACAATTTAAAGTTTGATATTGCCCTGGCCCCTCTGTATCCCGTATGCAAAATGCATGGTGACGATGTACCTCAGTCATAAGTGTTGATGTAACAAGTATAAATTTGAAAATCTTTCTGAAACTTTTAGTTTCGATTGTAATTATATATTATAGTAACCTTCCTCAAGACTAGTTATGACATATATAATATATATAACTCATGGTCTATCTATTTTTTTTTTGACAATCTTGGCAGAAAGTCATTATCATATCCCGTAGAACGAAATCAATCTCTTTTGACCGAAATGAGCCAGCCGCCGCGACTGATGCACTCATGGTTCCCGTCGTATTGTGCGCATTTCACGCACCAGATTGATGCTCATTTTGCACAAAGACCTTGCATTATTCGCAAGGTCCAGTTTACTCAGGATTCGAGATAGACCCAGAAACGTTCCTCAAGATCTTGACATATGACAAAAAAGTCAGATAGAGTTTCAAACAA
Organism: Polietes domitor; assembly: GCA_947397865.1. Classification (NCBI taxonomy): domain Eukaryota; kingdom Metazoa; phylum Arthropoda; class Insecta; order Diptera; family Muscidae; genus Polietes; species Polietes domitor. The sequence goes on along the minus strand of OX377618.1, from coordinate 687,473 downwards.
AAAGTCATTATGTAAAAACACACAACTTTACATAGCTCCAAAAGAGAATTGAGGAAATATCAAGGGAAGACGTCACCGTCTAAATGAGGACTAAGTTTCAGTCGGTTAAACCGACTTACATATACCCTCACTCTAGGGATCAATTCCGAGCATTTGTTGGGAATTTTTAAGAACGCATATGTTACTTAGGGCCAAACTATTTGATCCAGAGATGGATTCCAGACATCGGTAAAGAAGTTGTAAAGGATTTAATAAAAATATTTTTGGGAAAATGTCGCTTACGATAATTCGGCGAGATATGTAACCTGAAAAAATTGGTAATATGTCGTTAATAGATTTCTGAAAGGCTATTATAAAATAGAGTCATAACCGGCGTATGATTTTTATTATTAGCAATGGGCCACGTCGTCGTAATCGGAAATATTTTTAAAAGATTCCAGTACTTTGTCAGTCTCCATATAATTTTGTGCCACACTAATGTCCATCCATTTATATGAATGTAAACAAGTGAGTACACACTGTAGTAGCTACTCAACTCTCGTGTTCTCGTGGCATCATGTTCGTGCGTTCGGAGAGAGAATAACGAAAGTCAATTTCGGTTAACAGCACAACTCCTGCGGACGACCGACCCAACAACAATAGCATGGACGTGGAAATTAAAAACCAAAAAGTTACTGCACTGCAGCATGAGATACTTAACAACAAATAAACAAAACTGTATGGAATAAAGCATTCACACACACACACATATATATGTGAACAAACACAACTGAGCACGGAGCGAAGGAAAGGGAATACGAATATCTAATTTAACATATGGGTCAGTGTGGCACTTAATATGCCGCCGCTGTTACGCAGAGACAGAAAGTGAATGTACAGTGTAGTGTACACGTATCCATATGTACACACATACAGCAGATTCATACATATGTAAATATGTAAGTTTGTATGAATGTGTATAAAACAATATTTGCCTGTTTACATTACAGAGGTAACATTTACTCACGCTCGTGTGTGAGTGAGTACATTCATTGACACACACTCAGGTACACATGTGTGTGTGTGCAGAGAGATACATTAGCAGAGCGTATGAGTTGAGGAATAATGTAAACGGCACACAACACATGCCACGAGGTTGTCCGTTTGGCAAATGGCGCTTGCTTGATTTGTTGCCCATGTGGGATATGGGCGTATGACAAAGGATTCTTCGCTTGGTTTGCAGGTGTTGCGGTTGAATATATTCGAGATTTATTGAAATACATACATACAGGGGTATATATGTATTTCAATAAATCTCGAATATATTCAACCTTATACCCTGTCCACCAAAATCCTTTCAAAACTGACCGTTGTCTATGAATTTGCTTATTATGAATTAAGTTATTGCACGTTTTCTCGTGTGAATTTATGTCTCAGAGAGTTTCTCCAGTCGAGAGTGGAAATTTCCCCTTTAACATGTTAGTTTTCAAGCAACATCAGTACAACATCGATGTTAACTAAAATATTAAATGTCAATAATTGAAAAAAAATCTATTATTTTAGATGTCGTAGCAAATAGAAACAACTTATTTGCAAAATTGATTGGAGTAAATCGAATCACATCCTTCAAAAAATTGAAAAATAAACACACTTTCACTTTTTAATGAATACTAATTGTTAATAATCTAATGTTGCTCGAAATTGCTTAACATGCTAAGGGAAACACTTCCACTCTCGACTGCAAAATCTCTCTGCGATGTATGCATGTAGATCGTGTGGTATTGTTCCCCTTCAACGATTCATAGGGTGGTGACAGGACAACTTTTACAGTTAAAGCATGACACAATAATTCCGGTAAATTCGTTTCATCTAATCTTACAAGTAAAGTCCGAAATTGGTCATCTTGGCTTTCAGAAAATAATATTTAAAAAGTATTTTATAGTTAAAGAAGTGGGGTTTGACCCCAACCTCCATATATTGGAGGCAAAAAGCAAATGTGCCATACGCGTCCGTGTAAATGCCATGTTTGTTCCAATGAAATTTTTATTGAATTGGACTCCAGGGATACCCTTTGTTTCAACAGAATAAAAAACAACTCAAACACATAAACCCACTTTACTGCCAGTACCTCACCTACACACACACGCACGGTTTAAGGAAATAATGGCTTCGACAAAATCCCCTGCACTTAATATCCCAACTACAATGAAATCGCCGTCATTTTTTATTAAAGCCCACATTAGGAAGACTTGCCAGGTACATCTGTGTTTGTTGGTATGTCAGCGAATATTAAACAGCAACAGCATTTTTTAAGAATACCGGATTCCAATTGCATTGCCATAGGCCGTTTTCCAGTCACTTGCTCGGTTTCTTGCTACAACGATTACAATACAATACGATCTATTCCTTGTGCATCTCTTCATGGTCTGGCCCACCTTTAAGTGTTCACGAGTGTCCTAATGTCTGCCGAATCTGTGGCAGACACGTAGTACATACTTATCTCGAGTCCCTGCTGCAATAAAAACACTGGGGACAATGTGGCGTACTCGCTCGCTGGAAAAAGACACGATTATTTTCTTTATCCCCAGTTTTGTAATGATGTGTGTAATACATTCTAATTACATTTTAATGGTTTTTGGCACAACATTTTGCTCTACCAAAAAACACGGAGCTTTCTCTGTTTATGTATGTGCGTGTGTGTCTTTGGGAGTGTGTGAGAGGCTGCCAAAATAAACTGCTCCAAAATGTTTATACGTTCAGGCATACGTACACACATACATACACGCTGGATAGTCTATGAAAGTTGTAATAAAATAAATTGTTTATGATGAAATAATGGATTCGTAAGAGTAGCCGGTGATGTGAACATTTAATAAGCCCGCCCGAATGGATGACGTTATCCTTTTACGTAATACTCGCAATATTAATACGTGCCTCGATGGCTGGAGGGGGATTAGGTGTGTCTTCGAAAGAAGGATTAATTTGCAATTCCCGTAACACGGCAACATTTATTTGAAGGAGCCTCGCTACCTTTTTGCAACTTACGTTTCGTCCAGCGAAGGATGTGTGCACGAAAGAAAGGCACAGAACTTGGGGCGATTTGGCCAAGAATAAACAAATTGGATTAGGCGTTTCGGTTGTTTGTCTAAAGGGATAACGAGGCACAGTGCCAACCCTTAGCTCCGAAGAAATGTAAATATATCGCAAAATAGCCAAGACAAACAGATCTTGTATCTTTCCATATTGTGAGGCCGTGTGTTCCGACTTTTGTTTATTATAATTTCCGCAACAAGAAAAGACATTTGATTGATATAATCACACTGTGGATAGTCTCACCTAATAGCTTGGGAAGGTTTGATTTCACAAATAAAATGCCGAATATCGCCATCTTAAATACAGAAAAACAAACTGAAATCATTTTCGTGGTTTTAAAGGGGAGAGTTTTTTTCATTAGAAGACGAAGAAAAAATATCACATATTTTCAAGTTAATAATGAGAAAATGTAATTTATAACCCGAATGTTTAATTTCATAATGAGAAATGTAAATTCATAATAGGAACATACAAATTCATAATGAGAAATATAAATTCAAAGTGAGAAAATCGAAATTGGTAATGAGAAAATATAAATTCTTAATGAGAAACAATAACATGTTTAATCGTTCCTCTATGGGAAACGCGCGAATATTATCGCAAGCTAATAAAAACGTTCTTGAAATGTTCGATAGAAAAATCTTTCTTAAGATCCGTTCGCGAATAATGGAGCTCGTGTATCAACCGTTCGTGGTCCGATATTGTGCGAACAGAGAATGCAGTAACTTGAGAGAGTATTACTGGAGGAGGCTACGTAAGAGCAGTGCAACATGCAAGCACATTTCACTCAGACTATCTTTAAATGATATGAATGCTGTAAGATAATCATTTCTATAATTAATACCTTACGGCCACTATGCTTCTCGTGTTCATAATTTATATTATCATTCATTATTTTCCTTTATAAATCTGAAATAAAATATTTTACAAATGTTTCATATTTTCTCATTGTTAATTTATATATTCTGAATATGAAGATATATTTTCTCGTTTTTAATTTGAATTTCCTGGTTAAGAACTTGTATTTCTCATTATGAATTTGTTTGTTCTGAATATGAAAATATATTTTCTAAATATGAATTTGAATTTTTTGATTACGCTATTTCTCATTATGAATTGGTATGTTCATATTATGGATAAATAGTTATCAATATAAAGAAACAATGCTCATAATGAATTTAATAAATTTCTCATTATGAATTAACATGTTCCTATTATTAATTTACATCTCAATATAAATGTGTATGTTCTGATTATAATCTTGAATAGATGTAGAATGCAATGTTGCGTTGGAATCATCGAAATCGAAATACAAACGCAACATTTTTGACTCACGAGTTCGGAAGGGAATTGACAAAAAATGATTTTCAGTTTTTCGAAAAAAATTTTACTCGTTTTAGTTTATTCTGATTTTCTAAGAATTACAGAATTTTTCCACTTCCATTCAGAGAACTAAACATTTATAAGTATTTTTAATTTTTTTTTTTTTGATGAACCCGCGCAGATTCAAATGTACGCTGAGAAAGGAGTCAAATTAAATATTTTTCATGAAATACCACAACTGTTTAACATATTTTAAAACCTGTGTGAGCATAGATAAATTTTGATCAAATTTTTGCAAATAATTAATTATTCTATAATTAAATTCACATTATAGTGATTTCACATTATATTCTAAAATGATTTTAATATTTTAATATTACATTGTATTTAGAATGTGTTTGTGTTATTTGTTTCAATGAAGTAACTCTCGCGCGAATCAACCGTTACTTTATTTTGCTCACGTGGGTGTGCGTGAACGTGAAGAGCGAAAACGTTTTCGTATGGGATTCTTGCTTCTTAGGTGATGTTTTTGTTCTAAGTATGGATGCCAAAGACCGGCCCTATTAGGGAAACCTGATTTCGGTTTGTTCAAAAATTTACAATTTTTATAAACATCGGGTTTAAAAACCGGTGAAACCGGTCTTTTAGATATAAGCTAAAATGGAAAATTTTATATTATTTTTATACTTTTTTTGAGATTATTGAACACAAAAACATAACACCATAAGAATTCAAGTACTATTTACTTATTTTCTAATTTAATTTTCATATTTTAAATGATAATTCACTTAAATCCCCGATCTTGTTTATTAAAATTACCAAATTATTGTGAAGTTTGTTTTGATCTTTCTATTGGACACCACAAGAAATACGTTAGAGAATGCTATGCTATCTTATCAAAAATTTGCTCAAACAAGTATGATGTCAGAATTCAATATGAGACATATGTGCATACAAATGTCATTTGCAAATTCATATATTCGAAGATTAATTTCTTGATGGAAATATACAGGAGGTGTTCACAAATTCGCTGTTAATATTATTATTAAATATACATTTCGTACCTTTTCTAACTCCATCAATCTTGTTTTTTACTGCCAGAGTGGTATGTTTTAATTTCGCTCTCAATTAGATTTCCTATATTATTAGACGTGAATGTTGGATCGAATAAGACATGATTCCTTTAGGTACAAACAAATAAAAAAATAGCAATAGCAGCCAATGGCTTCGATGTTACACATCAAGCTCCAAACTAAGCTATTTGATATACAACTTGGTTTCTTCAACGTCACAAATCAATATTTTGGGAAAATCTTAAACCTGCGGTATTAAGAGGTCAGTTCAGTTATATTCGCAGCTAGTAAACAAATCATTATTCTCACATTTTCTTGCGTATTTTTATTGAAGAATATATCCACGAATTAATTTAAAACCCGGTTAACCGACATGAAAACACCGGTTTCCCCGGTTTGTCGAAAATGCCAATTTAAGTGTTGGTTGTAGTTCATTTGCAAGAACTGGACTTAATTCTTTCGGGGCATTCACATACAAAAAATTTGAAACGATGAAGTATGATAGATATAGTCGAAGAGTATTCGTTCACATAGGCATTTTTGCTGAATGGCCAGTAAAAGTATTTAAATTTAATAAAATATAATAATTTGATCTCGGATATTTATCTGATGCAAGTCTATTTTATAGAACCCATCTTTATTTAATAAAATGGGGCAACTAAAATTAAAAAACAAAGATTTTTAATAAATTGTTTAATATAAATTTCTTCTATATATACACGAAAGATGGCCACACACTATAAACGTTCTTTACGAACAATAACGACGACGGTAATTACACAGACGCCGCTGTCCACGGTGCTGATCTCGATAAGCAAATATATCACTGTAATGTGTGTTAATGCCATTGCTGTTCTTTCCAGATAATGCCGCAACGAGGGCCCCACAATCAAGGCGTTGCTTTGCATTGAAGCATTGCCGTGGCCACCTTCCACCTTTCGTGTTATTAATGAGTGCAGAGTGCGTTCATCATTTGTCTTTGTTTTACATTCCGGAGAGCCAAGTGGAAATGTCGACATTCCGCTTCGGGAACGGAAATGATGTTGTTACGCACTCGTACTAGTAAAAGAAGTTCCATTTCCGGAAACGTGGGTGTGTTTAGTAGTGGCAGTTGACATAGTTGACGTACTTCGCCAAACAGTCCTTCGGCACATTTACTGCCACTTCTGTGTTCGCATAATAAAATCGGAGAACTTGTGAATTTTTTGTTTGTTTTATTGCAAAAACGTGCGTTGATTGTAAAATAGGATATGGTCGTATGTGTACGTCGGTTTGTGTGTTAATGTAGTTGTCAGGTGCGATGCGGTGTGGAGCGGCAACAACAACAAACGTTCGTGTGTTAGTTGCGCTCATGCCAATCTGTAAAGCCGTGAGTAATCTTCTGGATTACAGGCCAAACCTATCCAAGACACGAAGGAGTTTCGTATTTACTGAATGTATCCACCATCCACTGCCAATGGAAGTGCTTAGAATCTTCATTGAGACCGCTTAGTTATACAAACGGGTAACAGCGGGTCTACTGCATTGTTGCCAATTTGAAGGTACACATGTCCATTTACAATGGGACACATTTAAATTTTAAATCTCGGCGATAATATTATAGCACAATATGTATCTATGTACATGTGTATGTATGTATAAATAAGTATATCTGAGTCGATATGTCTGTTTTGATACCAAATACCAAAATCTGCACTCTTTATAAATCTCTCCATATAAAAAAATAAATATTTAAATAAACGTTTTTAGTACAACGTCAATATGTTTGAGTAGAACCATACTCCAATTTAGATGATGTTTTCTTAAAGACGAGACAGTTAAGTCTACTTATTTATATCCATCCTCAAACACAATGTCCAAATTCCGAGGAAGGCATAAAGTCTTTAATTTTACATATGATAGGGTTGTCTGTGTGGAAGATGCTAGAAGGGGCGTGGCAAGTGTGTCCAATTTCCAGATACATTTAATTTTACCTATGTTAGGGTGATATTTGTGTGGATCACATCCAATTACATATGCGAAAACTTAATTAGTTTGCAAACAAGTAATGGATGATTGTTGTCTTCCAGCAATTGCGAAAAATAGACTGGGCGATTATTGGTTTCAATAATATGTTGCACCAGACTAACATTAACCATTTATTTTCTTAATTATTTAGTGAATCCTAATCTTCTCTATGTCAACGGGTCCTTTTTGAATTGAATTTTAAACACTAAAATACTTGTATTTGGAAAGATTCAATGTATGATTTGGTTAATATATTTTCAAAAGCTTTAGTAAATTTTCATGAACTTGTCACTTTTTGAATTCGGTATTTCTACCGAACTGATGTAAAGTGTATATATAAGTTTGTGGTCCCGTATTGGACGTGGAGGTTAGTGTTCGTCTAAGCGAAACTGGGAGTAGCTATCGACACGTTAGTTACACTTCTTACGATAGTTGGCCTTTTGCCCAACTAAGTATCTATACACACATAACAAAAGTCCGAGTGGGCAAACAAATTGTTTCTGTTTTTCTTCAACATGACCTGTCTTGTTTTTGCTCAACATGATTAATGAATGCAATGATGTTGGGAAGGAATCACATTCATGATTATGAAGTTGCTGGTGATAATGACAATTATCCTGATGACTGGGGCACATGTCACCAACACCACCGACTTGAAAATTTTCAAACAATCTGCTCGTACATACAAGAGTAGCTGTTGTATTTTCTATAACTACATACAGATATGATGATGGTCATATCTCTCATCCAAACGAATCGCCACCATACGTGCATACATATGTATGTCTATCCCCACTGTCATAAATTATGAGAGCAGACGAGTATCATGCACGAGCGCACACAAGCAAAAGTTCAACAGCGAACAACGCAGCAGTGAAAAGCAGGACCCACAAGACCTTGGACAAGCCAAGAGAGCAAGGATAGTATTTTTTTTAATGTAAGCGATAATGAAGAGAAAATGTTAGACTGTTTTTCAGAATTCTAAGTGACATTGTTAATGCGTTTATGTTAAACGTGTGTGTTCATATTTTACTTGAAAATAAAACGACCAACAAAGATATAAATGTGTATATTAACACGATTTCAAACCCCAAAATTGATAGTTGACATTTTTGGACTTAACTATTGGAAGCTATACAGATAAGTGTGATCGATAGCCACCCAGGCTAAATAATAAAAATCATATATATAATGCACACTCAAAAGAATTTGTCAGTGAAAGAAAGCGGAAAGTCGGCTGAAAGAGCAGATTTTCTGCTCAAAATAGAAAACAGATTGTATCTGCTGAAATAACGAACACCTGTTTGCTGCAACAAAGCAATAAAGAAAAATGCTATCTTGAAACTTTAAGCATATGTACAGTAGGATGGGTCATGAACATAAATTGCAGCGGTCACCTCCCCAAAAATTAAAATTGTATTGTCTAATGATGATCTGCAAAATATTACATCGCACCTCAAAAAAAACGAAATCTAATATAAAAGTATTTTTTCCGAATTCGTTCTTTTAAGGGATAAAATTAGAATAGATGGATAAAAATGGTAACCAAACGGCTACACCTGGAGTAATGAAAGTCATAGACACGCAAAATAAATAGATTTTCGAAAGCCGTACTTTTAAGGGAGTGAAATGGGAAAAAGGGGATAAAAACAGTACCAACCAAAATGACCGCAGCTAGAATCATTGAGTTCGGTGTATACATTCCTCTGACTGCATAGACACGCAAAATAAAAAAATTCCAAATTCGTACTTTCTTTTTTATTTTTACTGCAATAGATAGAATCGTGATGTTAGGTTATATTGCACTGTGTACTGTTAGAGATAATGGATTTTCCAAATGTGTACTTTTGGATTTAAAGTAGAATATAAACACAACCAACAAATCGGTTGCAGCTGTAGAAAATGCACGCATTATCCCCCAATACTTAGGGTATTAAAGCATTGTTGAAGATTGCTATACTTTTTTATACTGACATGCAGTATTATTTCGATATATGTAGTACAAGCATATTGGTAAATTTTATATTTATTTATAATTCGTAATTTTTATGATTTGTCATAAAATGTATGAAACATGTTTCATAAAGTGAAAATTAATGAAAAGTGTAAACAATGGACTTTTGTCATACGAGTTCACTATTTTCCATAATAGAATTTATGAAAATTTTCATAGATTATATAAATTACATTATTTTATGAAAAGATTTCATAAATATTAATAATTTATACTGAAGTTTCTAATATAAACAAAAAATGTCTGACTTTTCGATACAGTCGATTCACACCTTACCTACATTAGGGTACATACTTTTGACAGAGCTAACATAGGAGAAATGAAAATTGTTAGTATTCAACCGAATAAAGTCAGTTGTAAGTTATGAAACATTTCATAAACACAACAAAAAACAAAATTTATTATATTTATGAAGACATTTCATAACACAAATATTTTACTGCCCTATGGGAAATTGGTGGCAATTGCTATAAACGTACCTATCCTGGGATATGTCGATATGGATATATCGCAGAAGTGGTCCCTTAGTGTGAATAAATTGACAATTCTCCTGAGGTGCGTTCCAAGTCATGTCCTCTGAAACTGATTCCAGGTCATATCCTTTCAGATCGATTCAAGGACATGTGTTTTAAGGTATGGTCGAAGTTATTCACCCCTCCAATGGCAAACCCATGTAAAAGGGACCGGTCCCCTTCATATATTTGGGTTAGAACCAAGACCGGTCCTTACCCACCAGGGACTAGTCCTAGGACTTGCCCTGGGACTGTTCATTTTCCCGGAGTGTGGTTATGACATATTTCATAATCTTTAAAAAATTTTATTTAATGCAATGAAATTTTTCTTTGATCTTATGAAACTAAGTTTCTCTAATTTAACAATTTTATTTTATGAAATATGAAATGTTTATGAAAAAATTTTAGGAAACACATCATTTTATATTTTCATAAATATTATGAAGGAAAATTCTTTCACTGAAGGAAGTATGAATGTGCGTAGGCAGAATCCAAGGATTAGTTGAAAATTAATTGCGCGATTTTCATTAGCGGACTTGAATGTTTACCGCTACTGTAAATACAAATAATCCCACAAATAAACCCCATGGGAATTAATACATTAAATATAAATTTTATTCTTGACTTTGAATAACTCATTGATTTATTAATGGACCATATTTTTGTGTCATATTTTTGCTAATTGCGATATGCATTAAATTAATTCTGGTGTTTTATTATTATAATTATGAATTAAAATTAATTACTTAATTTAAAGATCACATCCACTTATACGGCGAGGCTGCAAATTTTATGGCGTTATTGTTCTTGACTATATATGAAAATAATCAAGTGTATTGAAAAGGCAGTATGTGAGTTCTGCTTCTCGTTTGTTTGTGAGAATCATTTCCTTAAAGAGGCCGGTTTGCCATTTGTAAATAAACTTGCATTCTATTAAATATAGATGCAAAATGGTCTTGAGCCAAGACAATATCCCAGTTCAAAGGCAGTCATCTTCAAAAAATTATGCATAAATTCCGTAACTATTATTGGAGCCGATAGATACTGTAGACCGATTTCACCCATTTTCAATCCCAATCGAACTACAACTATAAGGCGTATTCTTGGAAAATTTCGACAGACGGACATGGCTGGAACGTCTTAGAATTTTATGACGATCAAGAATATATATACTTTATAGGGTCACAAGTCGATATTTCATGGTGTTACAAACGGAATGACAAAGTTAGTATACCCCCATCCTATGATGGAGGGTATTCAAAACACCACGGTCAATATATGATATGATTTTCATGAATTTCTCATGTAAAGCCTGTAATTACACACAAGTTATAATGAAATATAAAGATTTTAAGGAAAAACGTCATTTTGTTGCCACATTTCAATCACACTGACATGTTTTTGTTATGAAAAATGACATATTGTATGTTCGAAATTGTTCATTTATTATTGAAATGGCTAAAAGGATGTATTTTCAACATGATTGTGCAGGAATACATCTTTTTTGTACACAAAACATAAATTGTTGTTCATTCGTTTCCACGTGGAAGTTATCACAACTACTTTTTACCAATGTGATTTCAAAATGTAAAGTGTGAAGTGATGTATATATAACATCATATTTCACGAATTCCTCCGCTATTTTGTTATTATTTATCTTATGTATATTAATTTCATCCAAAGTCAGCCCTTAGTATTGTTAAATTTATATTGATCTATACAATCCTTCACACTCGCCTTTCAATTCCTAGGTTATGACCAATTTCGCACAACAAAGTGTATAAATGGTGGTATTACGGTTTTAATTAAGTGGGCATACAATAACACTGTGCAACATTTTTGAAGTCATTTCAAAATAACCATATACGGACACCGCTACATGATAAAAGACCAAAAAAAAAGACCCGTGTTTTTTTCCCCCAAAGTCATGCACTTTTTTTTATGGGCCCCCAGAGATTTGAGGCCTCGGTGTAATTTTTGGAAAAAAGTGATCATATTCTCAGGCTCATATCTTGCAAACCGTTCGGAATTTTGATTTACTCTCTGAGGCAAAGTTCTAGCTCTTGTCATAAAGAACAAAAATTGTGAACATATAAAATCAAAAAACTTCATCTTCAAGGTCAAAATCGCAAAAAACTTAAAAAAATTCGATTTTTTTAAACCTTTTTTCCCCTGTTCAGGTCCATAGGTAGCAAACCGTTGAAAATTCAGGGAAACAATCAACTACAAAAATGTACCTAAGATCTCAATAAACAACTTTCTAGAACATATGAACTTCCTAGGAATTATTCTTAACACCGTTTAGGTAGCGCTTAGGTAGCCGCAAAATTGAAAAATTTCCCAAAAATTTCACTGTGCAACATTTTTGAAGTCATTTCAAAATAACCATATACGGACACCGCTACATGATAAAAGACCAAAAAAAAAGACCCGTGTTTTTTTTTCCCCCAAAGTCATGCACTTTTTTTTTATGGGCCCCCAGAGATTTGAGGCCTCGGTGTAATTTTTGGAAAAAAGTGATCATATTCTCAGGCTCATATCTTGCAAACCGTTCGGAATTTCGATTTACTCTCTGAGGCAAAGTTCTAGCTCTTGTCATAAAGGTTTGCAAGATATGAGCCTGAGAATATGATCACTTTTTTCCAAAAATTACACCGAGGCCTCAAATCTCTGGGGGCCCATAAAAAAAAAGTGCATGACTTTGGGGGAAAAAAAAAACACGGGTCTTTTTTTTTTTGGTCTTTTATCATGTAGCGGTGTCCGTATATGGTTATTTTTTTTCGTGTTGCACTGTGTAATTCTAGCAATAAAATGTTAAAAAATCCCAACTTTTTTATTTCCCTGTATTAATTTTTGTATTCATTTCGATCAACCCTTTTGCTATGAATAAATTATATAACATGAAATATAACAGTTATACAACTAATCCGACAAATAGAAATTGAAAGAGAATCTGTATGAAATCTCTTAATGTGAAGTGCAGTGCTTAGTGTCTAAGAAAATAATCAACAAATAAAACAATATTGAATGAATATCAAGTCTAGCATCAAATTCAATACTGTCTTCTGTTTCCCAATAATTACGAACGAACCACACATCTGCAGTATAATGAATTTACGCTCAACTGTCAGAATAGTCAACATGCTCAGTACTTGGGTGCGGGGTGGATTATCTAAACTAAATAACTCATACGTAGTACGGTACAGAGGAAGGACGTCTCGAATTGGTTTAAGTTCAAAGTGTGAATACTTTCAAACAGCACAGACTGCTAGACAGTTGACAGAACAACGGGGGTGGGAAACCAGGTAGAGAGGGAGAACAACAAGAAATGTACTTCAAATAAAAGTTTAGCATGGCAACTAACTCCTACTCGGAGTGACCGCATCACGCCACAAACTGATCCTTTTTGTGAAGTGTACACCCTTTGGGATTTCATAGTTCATACCAACTCAGCTCATTCAGATGCTATACTGCCAACGGGCCGTATGGAGAAGCAGGGTTGGTGTTGTTGGATTCTCACTTCCAAAGTGTTTTGTTATTCATGGAATTCATTAAAATTTTAAAACTCCGAGCATGCCGCTGTACAAAGCAGGTGTGTACGTTGAACTTAATGTCCTTGTTGCTCCTGCTGATACATTTCGATACTCTGTTTCCAAGGCTCTAACATACGAGCAAACGAACAGACTTGCCTATAAAGTATTATTGTTCAATACAACGCCTGTTGACCTGAAACCATCAAACACCACACACAGAGAAATTCCTCTCGGCCTTTTGATGAAAGTAAAACAACACATGGCCTCCTCATTTTATAAACACACTCACCATATTCTCCCAGTACACCTGAGTAGCCGCGCGCCCGTCAGATGTCTAATCATGTTCTCTTCAATAAGCCGGAAAACAAGCAGAAATAATGTTTGTCCTTACATTTGATATGTCATATCGTATTCAAGTGTCATTTGTATGACAATCTTGAAAGTTTTTGCACTTCCGAACTTGGATAAAATTTATGTGAAATAGTATACGACCTATGGGAAATTGGTAAAAACGTATATATTCTAAGGTATATCGTAGAACTGATGTAAAAGTGTAAATAATACATATTTGAACAAATAATGAGATATATGATCGGATATTAGTAAAACTAGGTTGCGAATTTTAGAAAGTATTGTTTAATCTGCCCAAATAACTAACATAATAATATCTGAGAGATATCCGTGTTAGCATTATGACAAGAGATAGCAAAACTCACAGTAACGTGCATGTGGTTGATAACCACCCTATTGTCCTACGGCAACCACCATTGAGGTTGTCGCATCGCAGCTTGTAGCGACAATCGCATATTCTTATTTAAAAATTAAAAAGGACACTGCGACACAACGATCGCGTTGATCTGTGAACCGTTTCAATGTCATATTACACGAATGTCGCTTTGATTTTTGTACATTCCCTTATGCTGTGGGACGGAACAAATGTTGCACACTTGTCTGCAGCTTTTTTTAAGTCATTGTGTGTGTAATGAATGACTGAGCGGGGACTTTGCAGTTCTCTCATGAAGATTTTTATGTGGTTGCGTCCCCAGAGACATGCTCACTTTCAGTCAAAGTTTCAATTGGACACCAGCCATACATTGGGTTTGCTGCATCGAAACTGACGTATTGGCATGTAAGAGGTTTGCCAATTTACTTTTTACAACATATTCGACTATAGAAATTGTACCACCTGTGGTTATCTGGCACACACATCACCTGTGGTTTTACTGCAGATGTTCTGCTCAAAACGAAACAAAAACTCAAACACACTGTACATAATCTACAAGCACATGCATATGTATTCGTATGTACATACGTATGTATTCGGGTCTTAACATTTGGCCAAATGCAATTTAGAGGGATAACAAACTAAGGAAGAAATATTAAATGTGTTTGAAAAAAATCGGAATTATTTTACCGGTCGATAAGAAAGACGCCACTTTAAAATTTCAAAAGATCAATTATTGTAATCATTTCGAAAATCAAAATAGAATAAATAAAATTGTATAAAATTAAAATATCTATTTAAAATTACCTTCAACAAGGTAAGGTAGTGCATTAAAATCAGTCAAGTATTTCAGGAGTTACAGGCGATTGAATGAACACACCTTTATGAAAAAACTGGTAATTTCACCACTGTTTAATTGCTCATAACTCGTGTTTTTTTCTAGAGAAAGATTTTACACCTATAGAAAAAATAAAAAATGAAAATAGTGATAGGGAGGGAGATCAGAATGTGTGAAATTACAAATGTTGTGTTTCGAAATGTTTTTAGTTATAGAGAAGTTCGACCCGATTGGTTGGAGCCAATTAGGCAATAGTCGTTGTTTTTAATCAGAAGTTAGTAAAGGATCACCAAGCCATTGTAATATACATACCAATCTTCAATTATTATCGGAGAATCGCCCACGCGAAGTCGTATCTGTTGCCAACAACTTAAAAAGTCATTTCCCTTATACTCATCAACGGTGGGGGAATATTTGTAGGGAAGTAAATTGTATTCATACAGGATTTGTACATTTTAATACGTGAATATTTGAAATGTGTACTTTATTTCAGTTAATTACAACCAGCAATACCACTTGGCTTTTATGGCACACTTCACACTCTTCATCCAGTCGAAATCCATTGGCAAAGTTGGCGGTTCATTAAAATTTCACACAAAATGGTGGCAGCTAATTTATTTGTTTCTGTTACAACAGACCTCAATATGTATGTACACACATACATTTGTATGTATGTATATTAACGTGTATATTTATATAGTACATACATTAGAGCGGCTCGAGAAAAAAATTAAATATTACCGCCTGGAAATGATTTATGATTATTCCTAAAATACTTCGAGTGAAGCAACATTCGCTGGCGAATATACACCCAAAATTCACTTTTTCGGCTAATGGAACGCCCAAAATAAATGAGGTCAGTCGTTTAAAAATATTTTAAACAATGCTATAGAAAACGCAAGTAACAGTATTGTATTAAAAAGTCAAGATAGCTGTCTAAAAAAATATATATAGTTTCCAAGGCGACAGAACAAGGAACAGGCAACTTAAACATTTTATTTAATGCTCTACTGACTACATCTGTTGAATGTGAACGATCGTTCACCGTCGCGTCCACATTTCCCAATAAAGTAAGAAATATCTGATGACGTCGTAAATGCATTGTCTGCTCTTAATTCAAACAGTCAAACAAAATTTTGACTGCAAACATTTAATTATGAATGTTTCATTGGAAAAAATAAGTTTTTTTTTAGAAAAACTTTAATTTTTTTAGGTTCAAATTTAATATAAATATTAAATATAAATTCTATATTTAAAAGTTGTTTGAAAACGGTTTATGATGTTACTAGAGCCGACATATTTTTTGGGGCCCCACATAAAATGAGTCAGTTTATTATACATACATAAGTACATTTATACATATGTGTAGATGTTTGTCTATGTATGTATGTGCCAAATCAGATGTATCTAGTCTGCGGTTACCGCTAGAAAATAGGTGAAATTCATGGCTTACGTGCCAGCATAATCAGAAGAAATTGTTCAGGATTCCCGTCTAGGCGTCTTGCCGAACGTTGACATACATACTTTGCATATATAAGTATGTGTGTTTTATAGATGTATGCGTAGGATGGAAATGAAGACAACGTGGTGAGTAGCTTTTCATTACAAATAAAATAAATATGTATACAGAAATACATACATATTTATTAGGGATGCCGATCCATGTTTAATTCGCCGATCAACGGAAAGTGAATTTAACGAGTGGTGTGCGAATTGTTCTATCCACATATGAATCGCTATTCGACTAATCATTTAATTTTTATTGGAGCAAACGATTAATAAAATTCCAGACATTATATGTGAAATTCTCTGCGGAATGGATCAAAAATTAATTTTTACAAAATGCAATGGGGCTCATGCGCCATTTACGCACAACGCGGGTGGAAGTTTGTGATGCGCGATAGAGGCGACTGTTTTATAAATTCAATAATTTCTGACATAGTTAAGATATTTTGACGCGAGGAGATACGTTTGAATTTGAAATAATTTCCTTGTGGATTTCTAAAAAGAATATTTATTTCCGAAAATATTCTTTTTCACAATAAAAATTATGAATAATAATATATTTAATTGTTTTAATGAACTAATGTCCCTTCGATTTTAATTATTTTTTCACTAGAAGTAGCCCAATGTGTTTGCTTTCATTTTTGTATTTTTTATGTTGCATTTTTGTCCAAAATTTCTGAATTAATAGACCATTGGAAACACTTTTAATATACATTTGTATTCTTGTCTTAGAGTAATGCATTGGTCGAGCTTTCAAGGGTCTATTATTTCAGGAAAAAAATGTGCGACTCCATGCCGACTTTTACACATGTTACTATCGAACTCACAGGCTTCTTGTCGGAGATCCTAGATATTTCAGATTCACTCCCGATTGGCATCCCTTCTATGTATGCATGTGTATTTAGGTGTTCGATGTTAAGTATTCAAATTTGGTATAAATTGTTAAGCACCTGCTATCCTTGTAGGAGTACATATATAAGTTGTGTGTATGTAAATGTGTGTGAGAAGATAAAAATGATTGTAATCATTTGCACACAGACACAACAACAGACTTCAAAGACCGCGCAACAACACACCGTGGGGGAATTCAAAAAAGTGGAATAATTTAATTAAATATCATACAGCGGAGAGTGGTTGTTGAGGTTAAATTGTTGGCGGTAGACTTTGCCCAGCCGCATCTGTGAGGTCGCAGACTCTGGAATATCCGTGAATATATTATATTCGCAATAAATTATTAAATGTAACAAAATCGCCTATAACTTTTGCTTTCCGCTTTTTTTCAAATTCCTCCACTGTGTTACCTCCCACAGGGCATCTTACACGTACACAAACACAAACTCATACATTGGCGAATGATGAACAAAGACGAAAACCACTTAATCGGTTTCGTGAATCCTCTTATGCTATTTCGTTTAATTAGAAAATCTCATTTTGAAGGTGTGTGAGCGTGTGTGCACTTGAAGTCTTCTTTAATCCAATCCGCAGTGTTACCCAAAGGCAGGGATGATAGCCTGCTCGCACAAGCCCATTAAAACTTTTTCTATTAAATTTAAATGTGTAGGCCATAGAGTCGGTGGGGTAGTGATGAAGTAATGACATCAATTGGGACTCAAAAGCGGATGCCAACAAAGGCGGTTGGCCAAAGGCGGCGGAAGGGACTGAGGTGTAAAATGCATGTTTTATGTATGTATTGTGTTGTGTACACCTTTGGGTGGGAACTTATGTGCGTGAAGGCAAAGGACCACGAAGGTTAATGCGATTGCACTTCTTTGGCTGTATTTGATCTTCGGCAGAACCATAGTTCTTCATTGAGGTTACAAAGCTTTAAGTGTAATCTACTAATCGTGTACATAGAGACCGCACTTTTCGTGTTTTGTTTCACTGTCAAACATCTTCAGTTTGGTCTATAATTTAACCATGAATCGTCTTACAAACGAACAACGCTTGCAAATTATTGAATTTTATTATCAAAATGCGTGCTCTGTTAAGAAAGTTCATCGCGCGCTTCCATTTTATGGTCAGTTTATTGTGACTAAATTTCGCACCAAATTTACATTGTTGGACATTAAACGACCAACACGCTTACGTAAAGTGCGAACTGAAGAAAATATCGCAGCTGTATCGGCCAGTGTTAATGATGACCATCAATTATCGATTCGTCGCCGTTCGCAGCAATTGGGCATCTGTTACTCAAAAACGTGGAAATGCTAAAATTGGACTAAGCGGATGCATCATTTGAGGCGCAGTCAAGGTCAACATTTGCATAAAATAATCTTCAAACATTAAATTATATGGACCGTACTATCGATTCAAATAAAGATTTCATGCATTTTTCTGAATTTTATGTGTTCTTTTGAAAAACTTTCCTATAGCTTTTAAAAAATCACCCTTTATTATGGATTTTTCTCAGATTAGGAATGCTATTTTTCTGACTATGCTAATTGTTTTTTTGAAAGTCTACTTCACTTGTTGAATTATTGAATAGAGTTTGTAGAAGAAATCAACAAACAATTTAAAAAAAAATCAGACAAATTCGTATATTCGTAGTTTGCTAAAAAGTAACTATAGATACAAACTCTCGCTGCTGCAGACTCGACCAAAATATGCAAATTTTAGCTAGTGCAGTAACATTTGACTAGGACCGCTAGTAGCGAGTTTCACTCGGAGTCCTATAAAGGCCCATTGTGATACCCCTATATTGTAGGTGAAAAGAAAGATGAGTGAGAAGAAGTAGTATAATAGCAAGGGGAAAGATATGGGATAGGGAAAGGTATTAAGATGTATAATCATAATTTATCGATCGCTTCTTTCTGAAAGCATTTTGTCTTCTTGATGAAGTTGAGCAGATTTCGTAGAGGTACATTTGCTAAGTCCGTCAGATCAGCAAAGAACATACTTCCTAGGAAGGATAGTCTAAGTTTTTGCAGTCCTACACAAATGTATACCAAGTGTTCATCTTCACGTCAGATACCAATGCGTTCGGCCATCTTGCCAATCGCACAGTGACCTGTAAGTGTGTTCAGCGATCTTTTGCCAAAGGTCAATAGTTCGGTGGCCCTTTATTTGCCTAATGTTTGACCATAAGCCAACATTTTAAGTTAATCAAAAAACACCACTAATACCAGTTAGTGCGCTGCTGCTTCCGTTCCGTCCTCTTAGTTGTTGTTGTTGATAATTGTTAGAGTTACAGGAAGCAAATAACGCGGAAGGAAAATCAGGAAGTACCACCAAAACAACAACAGTTACTCCGAAGGATGTAGCTCATTATACAAAATATGATTGGATTAAGTTCCGTACTTGTGCTATGTACTCTGCACAAGAACTTTTGATTCACAAATACTATTATGCAGTGCACAAGGTGGTCGCCAGTCATGTAAACAGTATCCAGCAAAATATACATATACATTAGGGTGGGTCGCCGTCCTAATATACATATGCATGTACATTAGAATGCATCGACCTCAAAAGCATAAAACAAATTTCTCAATTCAACAAGTCATGTTTTTAACGATACTTTTGATTTTGAAAATCTTCTGAGCGTGTAGGTGGGGAAATGTGTGTTATGTGAAAAGGCTTCCAACAGAATCCAAAATTCACTATTTTTCCTCCTTTGTTATTGTTTTTCTTCACTTTGTCACTATTGTTTGTAAACCAATGTCTACGTAAAATAAACCAGGTGTTTGATTACACTGTGCAACATTTTTGAAGTCATTTCAAAATAACCATATACGGACACCGCTACATGATAAAAGTTCACAAGTTTTGTTCTTTATGACAAGAGCTAGAACTTTGCCTCAGAAAGTAAATCAAAATTCCGAACGGTTTGCAAGATATGAGCCTGAGAATATGATCACTTTTTTCCAAAAATTACACCGAGGCCTCAAATCTCTGGGGGCCCATAATAAAAAAGTGCATGACTTTGGGGAAAAAAAAACACGTGTCTTTTTTTTTGGTCTTTTATCATGTAGCGGTGTCCGTATATGGTTATTTTTTTTCGTGTTGCACTGTGTTATCAATCAATCCTCCACAGCCCATGAAATCCGCCGACGTAAATGGACATGGATTGGCCACACCCTGCTTACAGTGGAATCCTCAGGGTAGACGGAATGTTGGACGGCAAAGGACAACATGGAGAAGAAGCTGAGCATCGGCAAGGAGGACTCACGTGGCCTCAATTCCGTCATATGGCACAAGACAGAACTAGATGGAGAGCTTTCGTGAATACGTTCCTCAAACATAAATCTGCGACTTTTTCGTGGGGCATGCTAACGTACATAAACCATCGATTTCTTCATTTTCTCTTCTCTTTCATTACTGAATTCAGCAGACTAAAATGCCGAATTCGTTTGTTCGGTGCGCTTCTTCCACCACCACCCCTTACACACACATACATATATATGGCATAGGAGATTCAGTTTTGGTTTTCAGCGGGATTGGGGAATTAGCGGCCCATAAAGTTATGCTGCAAACCAATAAAATATTGAACATTGCGAAAGCAATTATTTACACTTTGGCCATAAAAAACATAAACCCCAAAATTTAGAAATGCTGCAAGGACCCCAACCCCATCTAGGGCATTCGAGCGTTGAGTGTACGAAAATCAAATATTG
This sequence comes from Polietes domitor, assembly GCA_947397865.1. Taxonomy (NCBI): domain Eukaryota; kingdom Metazoa; phylum Arthropoda; class Insecta; order Diptera; family Muscidae; genus Polietes; species Polietes domitor. Next base: position 666,261 of record OX377618.1, on the reverse strand, counting down.
TTGAAAGTAAAATTTATAACATGCTTTTCATTCGGAAAAGCGTTGACTGGCTGGCTGTTGGCTGACTTGGCTGGCTTTCCCTTGTTTCGGGGATACTTCTTGCCTTTAGGTAATCAGTTTTATGGGCTTTCGCATGTTTTATTTACTCCCCGAAGTCAACGTGAGGGGGTCACGCGAATCACTGGCAATGTAGCAAATGGCTTTTTGAATAATGTAATAATTACATTCGTGTATACATACTTACATACATACGAGTATGTCCGTATGTGTATGTGGTATGCGGGATAATTTACTCCGACCTTAGCAAGTGGAGCACATTCCCAGCACCGAGTAAAATTAAAGATTTATGTACGTCTGTTAATTTGGAGTTACTTCTTTTTTGCAGACCATATCCGGAGGTGATGTGTATGACGTGAGATAAGTCCTCTTCCGACTGGGATAGAAGATGTGTGTCAGGCCGCTACTAGGTGATGGGGCATCATTAAAACGTCTCGAGCTTATAAGTGGCCCTCATATACGCTCCGTACAATAGCCGTAGCATTTCACAACTGTAATATCTTCCACACATCCCACATATCGATCGTATACTGTATACTGGACAGACAGCAGTGTAATAGCCTCATAGAATGGAGGTTGCTTCACTGCGGAGTACCCACAACATTATGATGCCTTCGAAAGTGTGGTCTTTGGCCGTTACGGGTGTATTAGCTGTCATAGTGATGAGTTTGGTAACAAGTGGTTAGTAGTCCCTTACCGACAAAGTCATCGTAATTTCCTTAAGTGTTCATATTTTCTCCCCAGTTCATGGCATTGATTGCTTCAAGTGCGTCTCGAAAAATGGCGGCAACAAGGCCTGCGACGATCCATTTCATAACAATTACTCCACCGCCATATTGGAATCTCCATGCATGGGAGGACGTAAAGGTAGAGATGGCCTCTTCCCTGCAACGGCGTGCATTAAAATTGCTGGATACTATGGTAAGTAGCAATTACAAGTTTCTATGTACCATCCAGTGCCCAACATGTTTTGGAAATACTCACTGGCATGGTCCTACTGTCAACACAGTACAATAACGATGTTTCTTTGTGCTGTTCCTTAGATGACACGGGAGAAACTATAACTGTAAGAGGTTGTGCATTGGACAGTGGGACTTTGACCACTGACACGGAAATCATACGCATGTCCCATTGCGGCAAATTCTATTATGACGACAGGTAATATCAACTGAACTCTAATACATCCATGTATACTTTCGCGATACAGCCAGAGATGCAATTTTTAAACGCGCCTGTGTTGATGTCCAACGCTGAATGGAAAAATATCGAACTAGAATATTAGGCTATCTACCAACTTTTTGCCAAAAAAGTTGACTACAAAAAATCCAAATTCTAAAAGTGATTCTACGTCGATCGCTATACGAAACAATCTACTTATCTCGCTTCCTTTTGGATGTTACAAACAAAAGCACAAAGACATAATACCCTAGTTGAGGGTATAAAAACCCGACTTTACATATGTACATTAGGCTGGGTCGCATTCCGCACAAATGAAAAGTCAGTCACCCCACGATAATAAAGTTTGGATTGTTTAATGCTGATTTGCAAAATATTTCGTTCCTAGATCAAGCCGTCTGTGAGTTAAACGCTCCTGAAATCAGCCCAAAAATCATGTAATTTTGTGTTTGTTTCATTTTTGTCCATTTTTTTCTTTCTGAATTAATAGATCCTTGAAAGCACTTTAAATATAAATCTAGATTCTTGTCTTAGGGTAACTTATTGGTCGAATTATTGGACGTGACAACTGTAAACTTTTTGTAGCTGCCGTCAATACCTTACGAATGACGTAAATTGGAAGGAAATTGACGCCACAGCGCTCATTTTTGTAAAAAGAGTTTGTAAATGTTGACTCTGAAAACCCATCTCCTGTATTAAATTATTTCACAAAAATGGAGTCAGTAACGTCCGATATTCATCATTCGAAAGGTATTGATTCCTTCTGTTTAATTTTCATAGCACCCATTTCAATATGTTTCCAAGAAATATGAGTTCTTAGCTGTCACTTTGAAAAGAAAAAAAAAAAACAATCTAAACGTCCAATAAGATATTCTAAGACAAGTATACAAATTTACATTTAAAGTGCTTCCAAGGGCCTATTAACTCATAAAAGAATTTGGATAAAAAATTCAACATACTAAATATTACACATGACATGACAACATGATTTTTGGAGGTGTTTTCAGACGGCTTGACCCAGCGCGAAAATTTTGCAGATCATCATTAAAACAAAATTGTTCAGTACTTTGATCTTAAGACGTGCTTTCTCGTAATTGAGGTCTAATCTGGAATATCTAATGATCCACAGTCCGTCCCGCTATTTAAGTTAGACCACAGTCCACAACGACCCTATTTATTTGTGTAAGTAATAAACATTTGTGATACAGATTAATATTTATCGATTCCTATAAATTTAAACATTTGAATATAATCTAGCGACTGACAATTTCAATTAATTTCCAGCTTATACGAGTATACAAATTCATTTCAAGAACTATTCATAACTACATTTTTATTTTTGAATTCCACGTTGGGAACAAGAAAATGGGAGAAACATTAGCTCTAATGAAAACTTTACATAATTATCCTATTCACAAAACAGCGTTAACTCCTTTTTCTCTCCCACACAGATACGTACATGGTTGCCTACAGAGCTGTAGCGATGCCGATGCCTGCAACAACGCCCCAGAGCCAATACACCACATATCGTCAATAAGAGTGAAAAATATGCTGATATCATTAGTTCTACTAGCAATAAATCATTGTATTTTCGGTACAAGGTAGCATACAGCGCTCTCTAAAAAATATCATCGTAGTTTCTTGTAGAAATAGAAAAATATACCAACAAACAAATACAAATGCGATACATTACGATAAGAATTTATATATGTACACAAACATACTTACCTACATACATGCGGACAGAGTGTCTGTCTGTATAAGCTGTACAATTTCAGAGCGTTTATAGCAAACCAACAAACCGCAACTAAAACATGTTAAACGAAATCATAGAAAATGTTCACATTCGGAAACGGAAACAAAAAAAAGAAAAACCAAAATCACAAAAATACATTTCACTCTTTGCACTCAAACAAAAACAAAAACTTTTTCCATGAAACACACTCCGTTTTGTTAGTTCGTTCGATTGTTTGTTTGCATGTACTTTAATCCAAATGCCCAAAAACAATCTCGATATCCATCTCAATCGTAACCATATCTCGTACATACTCGTATATGCCATATAACACACACTCCTATGAATTAGTAAGAATTTATCCGCCTTTGCTTGCCACACATTTAACAATTTAGCCCTAATCATAATAATTAAGTACATCCCGTGGGTGGTGCATCGCCCATGCATCCGAATCAATAAAGCCATTCACTAACTGTAAACAGATTTCATTTATACATAATGGATACAACTTCAATGTGATTTAAATTTAATGCAATTTACTAATTACTACTAATACACACATACGTACATATAAGCGTTGGTTTATAGCCTAATTAGTCTTAGATAAGTCCAAGCAACGTGTGTATTTGTCGGTGTACTAGAATTTTACTAAACAATTTCAGATTGTTCTCCCAGCTCCCGGTGTCGCTTAATTGCTCGAGAACATCTCTTACGTCCACTTTTGCTTAGTTAGACTAGATGCTAATGTCAACAATGCCATTCAAAATTACCAACAAGGATCCAAGGAACGTATGAAATTTCGCACAGTGTGCGGTTTGCTGATTTTTAGGGACAAAAGTCTATATTTCAGAAATAAATAATCTTAATGCCATAATTTTTGGTACTGACAATATCTAGCTGTGCTGTATAAATCAGTGGCATAGTGAAACTGTCACGCCCACCTCCTATACAACTTGGAGTTATAATAACTTGATTTCCAAATATATTTAATTCAAATTGACAAAATTTGACAATATCATTTGTGTTGACAACAATATGGATGTAAGTGCCGCTTTTGGGCCGCCCACTTTTATATATGTATGTATTTATAAGTACATACATACATACTTACAATGCACATATTTTAAATATCGGAAACATTAGAGTATAAACACATCTGAGTCGTAGGAGCCAACTTCCAAAAAAGCAATAAGCAAGCAATAAATTTCGTATTGTGTTTATTAGGCAGAATTCTTTTGCATGGAACTTGCCAGATACCCGCGTGGACTGAAGGAAACTCTTCCTTTTGTCCTCGTATACAGCGAATATTTCAACATTCCTTGGTTCCAATAATGCTTTAAATACATTCTCAAACCCTCTATGGAAAGCATACATGTACATACGTAAACGACACATGTTTAAGGAAGCCAGTTAACATAACTAACAACTACATGTGTTCCAACCTTTTTTCATTTGTCCCGCTTTAGTTACACTTTATTTTAATAACAAATTATAAGAGATGGCTTAAACGTGGAATTATGTAAAAATGTTAGTATAAACCAACAAACATACAAATAAATACCCTTTTTGTAGTAATAATAAAACAAATAACAGCCTAAGCAAACGAAAACAAGGTAAACAAGAAAGGACCAAGTTTTTTTAAAAAGTAAAACAACAAAGAAGTTACGCCAACGGTGTGGTTGTAAAAGGATTCTTTTATAAAAGTAGAACACCTCCCAAATCAGCGGAAAAATAAGCAAAAAGCAGCACACAAGAGGCTTCATCTTAAAATAAATGAGCTTCGAAAGGTTTCCTTTACAAAACAAAAAATTAGACGAAAATCAAACGAAAGCGTCTTGGGCTCCAGCCATAATAAACTATTCCAAGATAATAAAATCAAAAAGAAAATCGCAGAAATAACAAGTCCATGTCATCATTGAAATCAAAACAAACTAACAAAATCAAAAGGACGAAAGCAATGCTAAGTTACCCAAGATTCGCATATGTTTTGCCTATGTTACTCGTACTTTCTAGTTAAGAATTAAACCAAATGAATTAAATGTAGAGACAAAGGTGCAGGATGAATACCTCTTTTATGAAGTAGAAACTAGAACTACGAACAATTAAGATGAAATATGTTTTCTTTGAATTTATTTATATACATACAAGAAGTTATTTTGAATGAAACTGATAGGAATCGTTCGACTACATTTCACTTCAAAAAATCACATCTCATTTGTATATATAGACTTACCCTAAGCGCATTAAAAAATTTGTGAATTATTTTTGCTTATCAAAATAGAAATGTTAGTTATGGTTGCTGTTGGATTCCAACAAATAGATTCCAAAAATATTTTCATTCGAGCACGATAACCGTTCGTGAATTGGGTTCTTATATAGTAATTTTTTTAGAAACAGAAGAAATTTAGAATTCAACATACAAATCCAAATCTGTAAATCTGCTGAATATTAATAATACAGTTTCCCTCGGTTTTTAAGCAGATTTCAGTTTGATTAACATCATAGCATCGACAAACAGAATTTAATCTTGTGAAAAGAGGCGCAACCATCAGTCAGAAAAACTATTACAGATTTTCGATTTTTTTACAAAACAGTGCATTTACGAAAGGAAGTTTATTGTTATGTGTTTCGTATTGTATTGCTACATAGCACAATTTTTAGTACTCAGTAACAGCTTTCAAGTTGACGGAGTTATTAGTATATTTGTGGAAATTACATCAGAAAAAAAGTTAAAAAATTCATTTTCCATGTGAAACACAAATTGCGAGTTTGTCAGAACTTTAAACTTAACACTCGATTATTGCTATGGCCAAGCTATTTTGTAAATCTTTTAAAATAAAACAAAATTATTTTGAAGAAATGAAAATTGTTGCATTAGTCTTCAATTGAGCTCACGAAGGGTTATCGCTAGTCATCATCATAAACATCGACAGTTTCCAAAATTAATCATTTCTTCATTAAATTTGTATTCAAATTTCATGTGCATACACAATCAATCAACCAACACAGTCTGTTAAGAAATATAGTTTTGCAAATGACGTTCTCATTGAATGTGTGTTCGTAACGACGATGGTTAGAATATTACGTTTTGCCCTAAGGGTTCACGAGAAAATAATAGATAATTCTCCTGTACTTTTCTCTACATTTAATTTCTGTGACACTGACCAACTAATGCAATTTTTACTAAAGATATATTAAAAAAGAAAGAAAAAACAAAGGTGAAATAGTTTCTGTTTCTAACCTTAGTGTGTAAGACTTACTAACAGTGAACAGATAACGAATTACGTTTAGCTATTAAGTGAAATTATGAAAATATATAATAATAAAACAAGAATACATTTATGTATAAATATTATTATTTGCATTTAAGAGCATTTGCTTATAAACATGAAATATTAATAAAATAAAATGGAAATTCAACAAATGCATTACAAATAAACACATACATAAAAAATATAAATATAATAAAATATATTCTATGGAAGGGGATTTCTGGGCCACAACTATAACAAGTCCTTGAGATATTCTTCATCCTCCTTGATAAACTTTTCCGCTATATCTTCGGGCACTTCCACTTGCTTGTAATTGTCTAAGCCTATTTCTTCCTCTTTCCTAGAAATAAAAAAGTGTATTCGAAATCGATCATGGAAAGTCTCAGAAAGTCTTCTCACTTTATTAAAATATCGACAACGTTTTCACAAGCCAGGAGGCATTCTTTGTCTTTGCCGGTGTTGGCCTCCCATTTGTGATATTCCCTGAGTATTTCGTACACACCCTTCAATCTCAAATGTTCTCTAGACTTTTTTCGGGAGCACAGCTGCAACAAGGATTCCAAAAGCATTTTTCTCAGATCCGGATCTTCCTCGCGTGTTTTGGTTTCAGGTAGGTACTTGGAATACAAACAAATATGGAATATAGAAAAACGATAATAAGAGATAACAATGTATTTCGGTAGATTGTCAATTTATTATTGTTATTGGTATTGCTGCAGTTGAAAGGCGGAAATAAGCTAATGGTTTCTTGCTGGTCTTCCAAATTTAAATATATTACTAAATACATAGGTGTACGATCTTGATATACCAAGTTTACAAAAATCAGAAAAAAACACACTGGAAGCGACCCCCCACCCTTGGTTTCACGTGTATTTCTAATGTGTATGGAAAATCATCAGCCGCACCGGCCATCTGTAGCGACTTTTCTTCTATACAACTAATTTTTTTGGATTGGCTCGAGATTAGTTCAGAAGTAATGTGACATGTCTCTGATTCGTAAATACTAATACGGAGAAGTATTTTTCCAAAAATAATGAAAACACTACACTGGAAAAAGATAGTTAAAAATCCTAAGTGAGATCTGATTTCCCTTCGAAAATGAGGGTAATGAAAATTGCCTTCAGTTGGATTTATTTCTTCCTTGGAACTTATCTATCTCCTAGACAAATAATTCCTACAACGAATTTCGTATATAAAAAGGTAAGTAATATTCAAGATGTGCACCTCTATTGTTGTGATTTAAGGTTTCCTATTATGTTTACGATAAGGGCATTGAAAGGGTTATTATAACGATATTGGTTGCCAACCATGGTTTATAATAAAATATATTTCGAAGAACTAACTTCGAAGTCTTTCAAATAAAAGTTCGAACAAAAAGCTGTTGTCTATGGAACTGTTTGATTTTAGCATTGATCCTGACAAGTTAGTCCCAATCCAAGAAATGTTTTAACGTGGTGACAGAAAAAATTTAGTTACTCATATATCTAAGAAATCATACCCACATATTTTACAAGGATATCGCTTTTTCAGACAAATCTTCTCAATATTGATTAATTCTTTATTTATATAGCTGTAAAACGGCAACGTCACATGTTATATTCTTTCAAAATTGCTACTTTAAAAACGCGGGGGAATTAAAATGTATTCCTTAAACAAACTTTAGCTATAAGTCGTTTACACAAATAAATGTACATATATAAAACAAAAAAGTAACAAATCAAAATCTAAAAAGTAAATTAAACATCTACAAATCTAAATCTCTCTAAACTATATAGTTGAGTCTAAAAAAGATGTTCTGAAAACAAAGATAGAGTCATATTCTATCCATATTGGATATAATTGTCAATAACGTCATAGGCATAAATCAGTATTTCTCCTTAACCGATAACTCGCAGAAAGATCTAGTTTTGAAAGCAGATAATCATAGTGCAATAAAATACAATTCTGTATTGTAATTCTGTAATTGTCTATGGTAACGATATTAACAAATATAAATGTAAAAGTCCACCTTCTTTTCTAGAATATAAATATACCACACGAAGCAGTTTTTCCTTACCTGCAACTCTATGGGTAACATATCGTTTTCTTCATCACTAAATTCTTCTGGGCCACAGAGAGGGTACATGAGAGCATAGAGAATATCATCTGAATCCCGTAATATGGTGTCATGGAATACAGGATCAAAGCAAATGTTTTTGAGAATACCAATTGTTCCACCTCTACGCACCAACGATTCTTCGTAGGAAGCGAAAGGAAGTATCTTGTCTAAGAGATTGTGTTTGTTGACGCAAATCAACTCGCGACCTCTGCTAGTCTGAGTCAAATTACAAAATATCGGCCCCAAATAATGAAGTTTATTTTTCTTTTTGTTAAAGTCCGGATTGGCAAAGGCTTTGGCCATCTTTAGCATGATCTTCGGATCCTTTTCCAATTCGTCCAAAATGTCATAGGCCAATGACTCAACTCTTGACAAATTGCTTAACACCATTGTCCATGCATCAGCCAAATCTGCATTCTCGTCCGTTATCACTTCAACGGCCTTCAAAACTATATCGAATTTCTAAAAAACAAAATCATTCATCACATCCACTTCAAACACGTTATTGAAATGAGTTACCGGGTGTACTTCTTTGGCAGTTTTGTATATTTTGCATGCCCCATCCTCCTCTGCTGTTAAATTGATGAGGGACAGCACAGCATCTTTAGCTACTACTGCATTATCGTCTGATGTCAGATTGAAAAGGGCTATAATTATATCGTCCAGCGATAAAATTGCATCTTTCCCTTCTGTTGAGCCAGTAAGACCTGGTAGAGATGGTACGAATAAAATGAGTGTCCGAGGAATGAATGATATTCCACAACTTCTTACCTAAAATATGCACCAGAGCAACCGATTTAAGATCCAAGCGCTGATTCGGCTGCATAAATTGCGTGAACTCGGCTAGACTGTCCATTTAGCTTTTTATTTTAGTTAAAAGGTGCGACTTATTGATAATGTTTTTAAATCGAGCGAAACGCTTTGTTTATTAACTTATCGGCAGCTATCTTTTACTGACATTCGAAATACTCGGACTTTGGCTCTGTCTGACATTCCGCTGTAAACACGTGCGATATGGTCGTAGTTGCCACATGTTCGAATCGAATATTAGTTGGGTTTTTTTGTTGAAACTAATCTATCAAATTGTGAAACAAAATGGATATTCACCTGAATCGTGGTTAATTGCCATTAGAGCTGTTTTTCTTTAAGCTGCGATAACGAAAACTTATAGGTCGATTTGCAAATGTCAGAGCCCACACAAATTTTACAGTTGTAAATCGACCTTGTGCTGAAATCGATGAATTTCGCACGCGGTGTGAAAAGGCTAAATTAAAGATTTAATTCATTGCCCAAATAAAAAATATTTTCTCATAAAGCAAATTTGCAAAAAATAATTATATGTTAAAATTGTTGGACTTGGCCTCGATAATCATAAATTCCACTTGTAAGTTATCCAGGCTAAGTCGAATGAAATAATTTTATATACAACATTAGTCGTGTTTTATTAGCAACTCGTAATTAGTTTACATTTTCGCTTTCGGTACCACTCTGACCAGACGCATACACATTTCCTCTTTAGGGACGATATAATCAAACAAGATAAGCTAAAGTTAGTGCCCTACATTGACGTTATTTTGTTTGGTGTTAAACGGTTTATAAATTAAGCAAATGTATATGCAATATATATAGGAGATAGTGAAAATGTGGGGTTAAAAGGATAATATCTTAAAAACATGAACGAAAATTTCATATTTTTGCACATAAGCAATAGAGGAGTTTACACTTTAAGATTTATTGCACAACTCAAAATCTTTTTTTTGCACACACAGCTAGTTGTTTCACGACTTCATTTTAAATGTCGTTTAATCAAGAATAGCAGAAAAAGCGCTTTGCGGCTGATGTAGCCGTTATTTGCGAATTTTGAAAAACGATAAACTCCATAAAAAATTCCAAAATTCAGTAAAAATGGTTCTGCTGCGGCTAAGGGCTGTTCGATTGGCCTTACTAGCTTACAATTAAGAGACTTAATAAGGTGGCAATGTTGCTTCCCATTGATTATTCTCAATGGATCAACAAGAAAAATCTGGCAACACAACTAATAGATTTCCAAGCTACTTTCTTGTTAAGCGAGTAAATTACATACAAAAATTAAGCTAGTAAGCCCAATCGAAGAGGCCTATAATTAACCATAATGGATAATTTATATGTATTTATCAAAATTTGTCGCACGGTTTTGTTCACATTATACGAGGCAGACAAATTGTACAATAGGACTTAAATGTAAGCACTACCCTTAAGGCGAAAATACAATGAACTATTTTATAGCATGCAATGCATGCCTCGAATAAAGTTGAAATGTATATACTCGTATGAAGTAACACACAATAAAAACATGGATCCCTAAAGTATACATCAACAAGTAGAAATTGTTTTATTTTTAGTACGCATGACACACACATGTATACATTGATTGTATTTACAACCAGGGATTTGGCAATACGCTACTGCAAAAAAAACGCAGCGTAAAGAACAATAAGGCCTTTTTAGACGTACAAATTATTTATGCAAAAAGCCGTTTCGCACAATGTTTTGGATTAGTGGGCAACATCAGAGTATGTAAAACGTATTATTTCAGCGTTTGCACAACACGTTTTTCACAAATATTTGGTGTGTCTAAACCCCTGTTATTGTAGACGGCAGGATGGGGCGATTTCGAAAATCGAAATATGAATTATTAGCATTGCTTAAAATACAAACCATAGATGGAGCAAACGAATAAAAACGGAAAAACGTTATTATCCAACTTTGCTTTTTTATAATTTGGAATATTTTAAGTTCGTTATACAATTTGGCGAATTAATTAAATTTTTTGTTTTACTTTTTTACAACCTATAATGTGAATGAGAACATGACGTGTCATAAATTTCTATATGAGACACTAGGTCAAAATAAACAAATCAAAAATTTTCACTAAATTGATCTTTATTATCTATTCTTTCAAATTATTGGCGTTGTTTATTGTTGTAACAAATATTAATTAAACAATATTTTTCAATTTTTTTTGAGAAATGTTCATATTCAAACTCCAAGTAATATTCTGCACATATAGAACTTCAAACGAATTTAGAAACTGATGTCATTTTTAACATAGAAAATGTACCTAATTTCATTTTTTTACTCCTGAATGTTTATGTACTGACTGACGATAACATTGTTATAAAATAGATAATTTTTAGATCTGGTACCGTGGGATGTACATTTTGTACAAATGTAAAGTACAGAAAGTAAAAAAACATTTTACGTAATTTTTTCATCCTGTAAAAATGAGGCCCGGAAATGGAGAAATGGAAGCACCGCAAGTAGAGATTTGATTGTGGCGTTTCCTAAAATGAAATCTAATGACAGATAGTGGAGTTTACTGAGGCTATGGCAGCAACATTTTTTTGATTATAACTATTATTCAACGTTTTGAGAATGAAGCAGCACAAGATTCTTGGGTTCTGTTGGAAGAATTCTTTAACATATTTTTTGGGTTTTGGGAAAACGGCGGGCATCTATAATTTCCCGCATAAACCAATAATTTATTTGAACTGGGATATTGTCCTGGCTCAAAACTTTTTGTATCTACTATTCTTCTAAAATGCAAATTTATTTACAAATAGCATTGTGACATTTATTACTTGACTACTTCTATCACGATTTCTATTCCGTGATAACCAAGCTCCTGCTATCACCTTTATAAATACGCATAAAGGTGATAGCAGGAGCCCAGCTGACTGAAATTTTTTTTCATTCAAAAGTAACCGAAACTGTCAAATCCCATATATTTTGCTTTGACAGTATGGCTCACCATTCAAAAAATTACTTGTATTTTGTTGTTGTTCTAGTGCTATCACCTGTATAAATACGCCTAGGTGACAACCTTCTTCAGGATGTTTTTCAAATGCCTTTAGTTGACAGCTTTCTATGAAAATGAAATCAAATTTTGAAATGGCTCACCATGGCACACCATTCAAAAAAATACTTGTATTTTGTTGAAGCCGAATTTGTTGTTGTTCTAGTGCTATCACCTGTAAAAATACGCCTTGGTGACAACCTTCTTCAGGATGTTTTTCAAATGCCTTTAGTTGACAGCTTTCTATGAAAATGAAATCAAATTTAGAATTTTCGATATGATGGATTGAAGAAATTAATGATTTGGAAGAAGAAAGTGGGCAAAGGCATAAAAGATTTTGAAATGTGCATTAAATGGAGCGACAAAAATTGTTCAAAATTAATAGTTTTAACAAAAGCAGTCATATTAGTTGCTGTCATCTCGCGAAAATTTTGTATTTTTCCGAATAAAATCAATTCTAGATATGACAAATGGGTCTGACTTAATTTTGTTGGTTTTGTCGGTTATGCCACACTTGCTTTAAGCGCGTCATATGTATGAACGATGCGTCGGCGAGTGGGAGGATGATGGAGTCGATTAATTCGTGTTTCTTTATTCTAATTATGCACGCGAAAAGCTCGGTTGGCAAGAGCAGAGTTGAAGCCGTTATTAAATGCAATTACGAATGCTGAATGTCCACTTACGTCACAGCTAAACTTGACACCAGCTAAAGCCGTGTGCACGATGGTTGATGGCTGTTCGTTTCGTTTTATTTCGAGCGCAAACGAAAGTGGCTTTAACGGTCCGATCAATTTCGTTCATAACGGTTTAAATGCTAAAAATAACCGAATTGAGGTTTATATGGTAACATGTTAGTGTTATAAATATTTACATATCGATCGCCGACCGTCGCACTCATCCGGATTGGCGATTGAGGAGTAAGGATAGGGGAAGATGACAGCTAACCCGACGATGTGATGACAAACGTATTTCGAGGCATTTGCGCATAACGATTTCGTCGCAAGAAGAGCGAAGATCCAATGAGCTCAGCCTAAGTCTGTCGTCTGTTGTCCGTCGCCCGTCGTCTTTGTGTTCAATACCCGTATTTTAATTTGATTTATTTATGAGGTTGGATGTTAGGCGTAGGTACTACATTTTACAGAGTGTGGAGCACGCTCACATACAACTTCCCGATCTTTGCCGGTTCAGAATATATTTAGCAGCGCGACATTCAACTGGGTGATTGACCCCTATCGATGTTGGAATCTTTCATTACGAATCCGATGTGGAAAGCTGCGCAATAGGAAATATACAAATGGGAGCGTGTACGCCTTCCTGTAAGTGTGATGTAACTTCAATGTTCTTCCGGGAATTCCTCGATGTGTTGGGTGCTTTTGGCCAACAGTCGGTGGTCGGCGGTGAATGGTGTGGCCCACAAGAGGTGACTCCAACCACGTCCACAAGTCTCAAATTACGCTTTAGTCTATGCTAAGCTATCAATTGCCAATCCCAGTCAGGTTTCTGCGAAGTTTGTCATCCATAGAACCACAAAAAAAACTCTGGCAATTATTTATTTATTCACATGACACACGATCGATCTAAGACGTTGTTAAATAATGAGAAAAGTCTTTTGCATTTTACTCGCTAGCGGCGTACGGACAGAATATTAAGTGAGCATGCGCGCGCCTATGCTTTTGATTTAAATGTGTGCTTTTTCGATTTTTACACATTCACACACATACACAGCAAGTACACATTCATTCGTATGTTCGTTGGGTATTACGTGCGTTTATCGGTGGTCAGGTTTGTTTTGACGTCGTTCGGTTTATTTATTGCCTTAATTAGAAAGTTCAACGGGATGTGTGGTTTTTCGGAACAACGGAAAATCCCAAACACCCACAAACCCACAAGCTTCAAGATCTCATTTTCTTGGAATCATTTATAAAGGGTGATTTTTTAAGAGCTTGATAACTTTTTTTTAAAAAAAAACGCATAAAATTTGCAAAATCTCATCGGTTCTTTATTTGAAACGTTAGATTGGTCCATGACATTTACTTTTTGAAGATAATTTCATTTAAATGTTGACCGCGGCTGCGTCTTAGGTGGTCCATTCGGAAAGTCCAATTTTGGGCAACTTTTTCGAGCATTTCGGCCGGAATAGCCCGAATTTCTTCGGAAATGTTGTCTTCCAAAGCTGGAATAGTTGCTGGCTTATTTCTGTAGACTTTAGACTTGACGTAGCCCCACAAAAAATAGTCTAAAGGCGTCAAATCGCATGATCTTGGTGGCCAACTTACCGGTCCATTTCTTGAGATGAATTGTTCTCCGAAGTTTTCCCTCAAAATGGCCATAGAATCGCGAGCTGTGTGGCATGTAGCGCCATCTTGTTGAAACCACATGTCAACCAAGTTCAGTTCTTCCATTTTGGGCAAAAAAAAGTTGCAATGCAATGCTTCTGGCTGATATTCACTCCAAAATCGACAATTCTGCCTATTTACGTACCCATTGAGCCAAAAATGAGCTTCGTCGCTGAACACAATTTCTTTCTTTCTGAACTTTCTTAACAGAGCACGCATTTTGATAATAAAATTCAATGATTTGCAAGCGTTGCTCGTTAGTAAGTCTATTCATGATGAAATGTCAAAGCATACTGAGCATCTTTCTCTTTGACACCATGTCAGAAATCCCACGTGATCTGTCAAATACTAATGCATGAAAATCCTAACCTCAAAAAAATCACTCTTTATTTGCAGTCGGTGTGGTGTGGTCGCTACATCACTCGCGTCTTATCATTTGTACAAAACTTTGTGGACATGCAAAATATGTACATACCTACCCACACATAGACGTAATAAGATATGGATCATGGAGCCTAAGAAAGTATCATGCATTATCTGAACATCTGTTGGGATGTGAAGATATAATTATTTCCGTTTTTTGCCGACAACACAGAAATGTATATCCTCTTCACTCGCCTTGCATGAGAACTTTTGCTCACTGATCAGTAAAATGATCTTCCGAGTTTCGGGATAACATTTCACATGTACCTCTCCCATCGTTCGTACGGATACAAATTAATTATCTCCTTTGACGTTTCGTCTCCTGCTGCACTTGGCAAATACATCCGCTCATCCGTTCTGCTGGAGTGCATTAATCACTTCCCCTCACAGGAATCCAAATTGTATCCTTTGGAAGATACCTCTCATCTGCAGATATGCACACGTACGTATGTAGGTGTGTAAATACATATTCTTTAATTTACCTTACAGTGCGTTTGTTTACCCGGTTCCATTCCCCCGATGACTGAACTCTGGCGGCGACAAAAAACGTAAACTAAAACCCTACGTAATTGATCTCGTTCATTATCTCACACCATAAGATGAGAAGACAACGAAAGATATCATCCTTTCCCTTCGTCATCCTCTCCGCTTAACACTTCGAGTCTACAGTGTTGCTGTCCAAAGTCTCATCTCCCTTTCTGACCATACCCAACAACTTGCAGCAAGGTTATTAACATTCTATTGTAGGCGTAATACGATACACGCCTAAAATATATACATACATACATGCATGTATATTTTTGGTATATTTATGCATTTATATACCAAAGGTAGACGACCGTTTCCAGATGGAATGTGATGAAAACAGCTGATCCGTCTGACACTCTGTTCGAAGTTACACAAAATGAATGTTTTATGACAATTGACTGAACCATGTGGTGTTGGGGGTCCAACCTTTATTGGTGAATGGTTTTATAGAACCATGGGGATCGGTAGCTTTTATATGGGTTTGTCAATGGGGATGTGAATTGATCTCATGTGGTATGACCAGTTTAAAACCAATCTCAAAGGACATGACTTAAATAACACCTCAAAAGATATGTCCGTTCTAGAATCGATCTAAACGGACAGGTCTTGGAACGAGTCTCAAAAGACCATTGACTATTTCCATTAATATGCAATCGTATTACTTAGATATCCTCACTCGAACATTTTCATAGAAGTGACTATGCCAACACTCACATTTAAAGCGTATGTTGAAACCTATTTCAATTTTGAACGGTGCACAGTGCGTACTTTTGACTTTTTTCGTTGCAAAAGTCATAACTTCTGAAATAGAGAACATTATTACAAAAAGTAAAATTGTAAAGAAGACATCATAAGCTTTTAAGTGAGACCAGAATGTTATCCTATACTAATATGGGTTTTACTTCTTTTCAAAAACATTATATTTACTTTTTTGTTACCAAACTAATAATTTTTTTCATTGATCATTTATTTTTATTCATATATTTAGTAATGTAATTATATTTGACCAGCAGAATCCCGTTAATAGGATTATTCGATTACGTGGTGGTGGTACGCCCATTTTTCCAGTACAGCCCATTTTTGTACACATTCGTACATTAATACTCACACAAGTTTAAAGATACTTTTTGTCCTGCAATGGAAGTGTACTGCTTAATAGTTTTGAGGGAAACTGCCACGCCCACCATTAAAATCCCACCCATTAGTATTTTGTCAACGCAAGTTAAGTCTTAAAAAATAAAATAACTTAAAACTAAAACTTAATGAACTCACACAAGGTTTTAGGATTCTTGTTGTTATGTAAGTGACATAACAGGTTTTAATTTCGAATAGTATGTACCACGCCCAGTTATCTAATACCGCCCATTTTTTGCAGAACTGCGCAAACTAATATCCAATGAACTCTTACAAAAATTCAAGACTCTGACAGTCATAGTACTCCAAATATGTTGCTTTATAAAATTTGGAAAAAATCACTTTGTGTGAGAAGTATGGTATAGTAATGAGAACTTAATCACCTCAAATTAATGGCTTCCGAAACTTATCAAAACTTTTTTAGTTCTATTCCACCAAAGTTGAAAAAAGATCCAAATATATTTACTTCCGCGATTTTTGGGTAACTAAGCCTTGGAACCCCCCAATTTTTTGTTCAGTTCATTTCAGCTAACGTACCTTTCAAATGACACCAAAAACCTAAAGACTGGAATTGTGAATTTTATAAATATTTTATTTTGTGTTCTGAAAAAATAATCTACTTTGAGCGGCTCTATAAACCATAATTTTTGTCCGATTTTATATCGGTTTCCGGATTTTTGATCGATAATATGTTCTCTATGAATTGGTATTATTAGTTTTGACTTTAACCACTGATTCCTGGCAGAGGCCCACAGTGCGGTGGTGGTATTAGACTGAAATCGATAAACGTCGAACAACCGTACGACAATTTTATTTCAGTTTTCACTTCCTCTTCATCATGTTGCCCTTTTGAAGGACTGCAAAGTTTCAAAGGATAACATTTTTCAAAAAATAAGTGTCAAATTAAAGAACGGTTGCTCATTTGAGTTAAGCGTTCTTCGATTATGTATGTCGACATTTTACTCAATGGCAAGAATTTAATGCTGAAATGGTAGCTTATACACGACAAGAGTTGCATCCTGTCATTAATAAAAAAACGATCCTGGTGACAAATGTCACATGTACGTGTGTGTATGTATAAGTATGTGTTTTAAAATTGCCACAAAAAAGTTCTGAAGATAACATATTACATCATTTACAGCAGTCAGCCCATCCCACTTGATGGTGCTCGCATATTTTATCCACAAGAAACCGGTGTAAAAAGTGGAATCAAACAGCGATACGTATAGTAACCATCTACCACACAAGGGATGTTGCAAGGAAATGAGAGGCGATGGCAAAGAACAAGTAGTCGCAACCACAACAAGTCAAAAGCCAGAGTCAGGTGGAGCAATTCCAGCACGTGACCGGTGAAAGTTTGTCCTACTCTACGAGGATACATGCACACACGCACATGTTCACAGTGTTGTGTTTATGTTCGCATCCATCACGAACACGTTGCCGGTGCTCGTCCAACCAAAGGACATGCTCAAAGAGAACATCCACCTGCAATCGGGCCACACGATTCCTCTGTCGCTTGTGATGGCAACTTCAATGAGTTCGAATGCCAGTTGCCAACACATTTCAGCCAAGAACGTTGCCACGGAGTTCTGCCACACTAAATTCGTTCTACATACTATAATCGATTCAAGTCAATCCCATTTTCACTTAGTACTTAACATCTCCTCAACCGCAAAGGTGCAAAAGTGCAAACATCCGTGCAAGGATTCCAACGTACAAACTCATACATCCTATACACAAGTGTTCCTAACTATCTACATACATATACATATATTGTGCGGACATATATTTTGTGAACTCGCAACGGAACACACTCTAAAGGTATATCCTTTTGTCTTATCATTAATTATTTACGCAAAATCGATATTTCGGTATTTAAACAAACAAACAAACTTAAGAACATTCGGTGGGTGTGGTGTATTTGCGTATTGTCGTTGTTGGTGTCCCATCTTTAATTAGAGTTCAGTCAGTCTCACGTTGACATTTCCAATTAAATACAAATTAACATTGGCAGACATTTGACATTTGACAGTTGGTGGTGGCGGTCTTTAAATGCTCTTGTGAATTTCCTGCCAATAATTGATTCACTAAGCATCCTTCCCTTCCACATAGGTGCACGTATTCATGGGCGAGTACATGTGTGTAAATTCAAACTATACACTTGGGAAAGAGTTCGGTGTAATGGGCATGTAGCTCGGTTACTGGATGTGGCGAGGATATGTCAACAACGGTAAAACTATGAGAATATTTATTAAGAGGAGGACAAACAACATTTGGAAAAATGGACACCTTCTGCAACATGAACGCCCTGTAGACGCTTTATTGTGATACTCAATGGCTTAAGAAGAAATGGAGATCATGGAGGAATTCAAGGTGTCGGGCGAATATCAGTCATTTATAATCCAAAAATACCACATATTCTTTTCCATGTTTCTGTTCGAATACTTGCGTCTGTCTTTCATACATATATATATATACAACAAATATATATATATACAATATATATATATATATACAACAGCTATTACTATTTATGCACACGGGGTAAGTTAGAGAACCGGTACCACCAAATTAACTGTGAGCCTTCATAAACACGAAAGTACGTGAATGAGGCATTAGTTGTAGTGCTCAAGATGCAACTTCTATGCAACCGGATACCACATATCGGGCATTGTGCCAAGATATTTTCAGCAAGATATTCTTTGGCCAATGCAAATAATTCTATTGATTCAAACGTAACAGAATGTTAGACGTTGATTCTTCAAGCGGGAATTTAAACTGACTTATTGTTTTTTTTTTGTCAAGGAGACTATTTTTTGATATCCTGTAAATCTATGAGATTCTCCACTATTCCCCAATACGATTTATTTGTTCAGTAGTTTTAAGATGTATAAATCTTTATCGTTTGGAAGCACTGTGCAGCGGTCGATGTGATTTCATTGGGAACTCTTTCATTTCCAATTTCCATCATGTGTGCGGAGAAAGGGCATTAAATTGACTTTAATATCCGGTCTTCGTATTTTGCTATTTGCTTTTGTTTGTGTGTTAGTGATAGTACGGGTGTGGGTGAGGCGACACATACATACATGTGCAATATTTACGTACGTATCTGCGTGTTTGGCGTTCGATTCCTTTGAAATATTTCAGAGCCAAGCAATTTAAACGATATTGATTTTTTCAAAATGGCCAATTGTACGAACAGCCATTCGTTCATTCACATTTACGTAGTATCGACTGGCAGAGTGGCTACACAAACTGAACCGTTGAAGAAGTAGATGGTAGTTGGGAAAGAAGATTCTCGTACAATGTTAATCGTGTAGTGGGGAATGCTATTCTAGGAAAATTCTCATGAATAGCAAAGTCCTGGTGATGTAATCACTCAAATGAAAGTGTGCGGAGGTGGTTGGCTACACATTTTCCAATTCGTACTCGCATAACATCGGTCTGGCTGTGACTCGAAGAAGCTCATTTATTTACCATCTACAACCGAGGTCACAGTTGAACATACGCACAGACAGGCATTCACTGTACGTGTGCGGACATGTTTACGTTATCTAATAAAACCACAAAATTAAAAAATATATGCGTGTCATTACGAATTGTATTGGAGTGCACGGACGAGGTAAGGATCAAGTGACCGGAATGCTAAGAGCGGAAGAGATGACAGACATAAAATATACGCACCGGCATAAAATATACGCTCACGTTTAATCCGCTGTGGCTTAAATCAAAAGTTTGTACGCTCAGAAAAATAGCATTCCTTCCTAAGTTTGAGAAAAATCCCAACTCCATTTTAGTTCAACAATTTTACTCCAGTTTAGTCAAAATTTCCTTAAAAGTAGGAAAGGTAACTAAGTATGAGTAACATTTCCTTATTGAACTTCCAATTGAATAAATCCATACTTGTGTGGAAGAAAATTTCCAAGGTTTTAAGTAAAAAATCTTAAGAAATTTGTTGTATTGGGAAATATTATCTAAAAAATAGGCTTCTTCTTAAAATTAAGTTAATGTGTTTACTGAAATTTATGCTGAGTTCTCCATACAATTAAGTATTAATGGACTTATAAAAAGTCTCTTCAATTTATTTAGAAAATTCTTGAATATTAGTCTAAGAAGCAACTCGTTCGCTTGCAGAGACTTGTTTTTTGAATACTTCAAGTATTATAGTAATAGCTCAACTCTTTATGGCAGAAGTATCATGAATCTTTTGAGAAATATTTCACGTAGTCATTTTTTGTATTAGTTTTACATACTCTGAAGCAAAATCATTTGTTTGAATTATTTTAGTTAAATTGAACTTACTTTAAGTCCACTTTTTTCATTGTATCAAGTAAAATTTTCCTTAGTTTAAGTAAAAATCTACTTGTTTTGAGGAAAAAATCAGCAAAATTGTTCTCAGTTTAAGTAAGAATTTACTTGGTTTGAGGAAAAATTTACTTAGTTTTAGAAAATTTCAGCAACATTTTACTTAGATTTAGTAAAAATTTACTTGGTTTGAGTACAAATTTACTTAGTTTTAGGAACATTTTACTTAAATTTAGTACAAAAATACTTGGTTTGGGAAAAAAATTTACTTAGATTCCGGAAAATTTCAGCAAAATTAGCTTAGATTTATTAAATTATGTACTTGGGTTGAGGTTGGGTCAGTTAATATTTTCTTAGTTTGAGGAAAATTGAACTGGAATCAAGTTCAAAGCATGTACAACTTTCAAGGAAAAGTTTGAACTTGATATGAGGAAATATTGCTTTAGCGCTATACGAAATTCAATTTTCCTAAATTTTAGTTCATTTTAACTCATTATAGGGTTCACTTTTTTCTGAGTGTACATATATGAGAAATTGTATTAGAGTGTATACTAGAATACAATATTTGTATTAAGCTACTGATAGCAAAAAAACAGGATGGAGGATATAATTTTAAAGAGTTCTTCAGATAACGACATACAATAAATATACTATGAGAATACCGAGCAAATAGACTAGTCCCTAGTGGTTAGGGACCGGTCCTGGTTAGAGTGATCAAAACCCGTTTTTAGCAATGTCGGGTTTTTTGAAAACCGCGAATTTAAAAAAACCGGTTGCCCGGTTTTAAATTTTTGAAAAAACCGGTCGGACCTGGGTTTTCGGGCTTTTCTTAAAACAATAGAACAATCAATTGTTGGACGTTCCTGTTCAATATATAGAGCTTAATTTCATTAAGAGTTTTAAATGCATCGATCTCCATTAAAGTGAAAGTAATTAAAACGAAGTGTAAAAGGGAGCGGTTGCCGCGTGTTTTTATAAACTTCTCAATTCTTCACTAACATAAATTATTTCAATTTTCGCAGCTTTACAGACGATTTATTAACCATATTTACAGTTTCTCTCAGTTTTTTACAATAACTGGAATATTAATTAAGTTCCAAGCATTCTTAGTCAAATTAAGAACAACTGTAAAATTCATCTTCATTATCCCAATCATAGCTGATCATCCATGTGTACAATATTTTCTGACTTACAGTGTTAAAGCAATCCTTTAAGCGTAACTAAAAATTTGCAGATAAACTATTACCATATTTCACCATGACGAAGACCACATCATTGGTTGATGCCACTAAAACATTTAGTTCTAAGTCTTTAATTTCGTGATCATAATCGTAGTGAGACGTTTATGTTTTTTCTCAAAATGATATATTATTGTTGTTTCACTACCTGGAATTTTAACTATTTTAATAAAAGCAATGGGGTTATAGTCTCCGAAAACACCTATTGAGATCCCATAAATGATAGAATGGCTGATTTCAGTGTTTGCAGACTGATCTAAAACGGATGTGGGCAACACATTAAGACATTAAACACTTGATATGACGTTCTATACTACTAGTTTTAGAACCGGTCCTCACCACGAAAGACATGACCGACTGCAAAAAGCCGGTTTTCCAAAAACCGCGATTTCTAAAAACCCGACGGTCGGTCTGAGATGAAAAACCCGTTTGGCCCGGTTTTCGGTTTCGTGTTTGATCACAATAGCAACCTATCTCAGGATAGATACGTTTTAAGCAATTTCCACCAATTTATCGTAGGGAATAGACTAAGACTGTTTTTCTTTAAGCTATTTTTAACAAATATTCTCCTCTTTAATTTGACACTAATACCGTTAACATAGGGTGCGAATAAGCATTTAAAATATTTTTGAAAAAATTGTTGTTATTAGGGACAATGCTTTAAATAAAAAACTCGATTGTGCGATGGTGTCCATTTGTCCGGGGTAAAAAAAAATATAAAATATAGCTGATGTTGGTCCATTTTAAGCACCAAGTAATCTGACACATGGTACTGGTTACACTGCATTGATATTAATCAGTTAGTTGATACCACCTAACTTAAATTCCGATAAAAGCAGAACACATTTTCTATAATATATCAGTCTTCATCCGGGCATAGCATCCAGGTGTCAGGGATTAGGCACTTATGTGGATGGCATACTTTGATAGCTATAGCCAGTTTGTAGCAAGCATTCCTTGACCTAGTGTCATTACTCGAATGTTTGTGCTCTGAATGACGTATTTATCCAAAGCGAAGTGCTGCATTTACACCATTTACCCGTGATTGAAACCCTACGTCTATTGCCAAGGCTCTGGAGTTAATACTGTCTTTGACAGCTATAAAATTTTTATTACGCGAAATCCTGGCTACACATGCGAAGTACTAAATATACGTGTGAATACATACACAAGTTTATTGACCCTAAACCCAATGACCCTCGCTTCCTTCGGCGCAACAATATCTTCTAATTAAAAGCACAAACAATGGTCATATTAACGCTGTTTGGTTTTAACGCTGGAGAACAGTTGTGTGGGAAATTACGCCACATGCACTTAAGTAACGGACGTCAGATAGCAGTGGAACATCAATTTCAAAGTTATCACTTTGTCACTACATGTGATATAATAATTCTGCAATGTAATCTCTGTCCCGGTTACCAGCCCAGCATACAACACGGTACAAATATATACGGTATGGTAATGAGCAATATGTATTATCCCAGGAATTCTATGTCGGAGGATGTTTGTTATCTGTCGGTGTACCCAAATAATTTGATAGAATCCAATTCCCTCTATTACTTTTGATATTCACGTACAGCCACCAGTCAATGTATTATGACCTATATAATTTTCTAACTTTTACGATTTTTAAGAAGAAGAAGATACACACCTAGAGTCAGTTAAAGTCGAGTTAGTTTGTGAGCGGCTTTTTTACCAGTATTCCGCAGAAACCTGACTCAAACAAATTAAAAATGTGTTGCACTGTTGGCCCTATGTACCATTTGATTAAGCCTCCCACTATCGGATGAGGCTACAAAATTTGAGATTTTTTAAGAAGAACATGGGTAACGTCACTTATATCTCGGAATTTTAAACAACCATCTCGTTCATTTTTCAATGACCAGGTGCTGTACAAACACTTAAAAATGTGAAAAATGATTGCAGGGGCTTTTATCTATTGTGTGGCTGAATGGTTGATGAAACTCAATGAAATCAATCGCAACATGCTGTGAATTTCTTGTTCAAAGAGTGTCTTAAGCTTGAGTGTGTTTGCCAGTATGTGCGTAGTGGCGCGTGGCCAAAAGTCGAGCGGTAAGAGATTCGAAACAAGATCACATGACAGCCAAGATAATCTCGTGAAAGGCAAGCAATTTCACTACATGCCGTACATATATGTATGCTTGACCCTATGTCCAGCATAGTTGGACCAGATACGTCGTGGGTGAAAGTGTTGCATGTCGTGAAATCATTGTAGGTCACAGGCTATCGCAGGACATTGTAGGGAGTATTCATGATAATATCACACACACACATATATATGCATATACTATATGTATAGCGTGTACCCTTCATGGTTTTGGATGCTGTTTCTATCGTGAAACACGATACTTTCCATCGTCGTAATTTCGAAGCACGCTCTCTCTCTGTTCGGATGGATGATGGTCTTGTGCCAGCAGCAATTCAAGTGCAATCCACCTACATACAAACATAAATAAATATACATATGTATGTGTGTGTGTGATACAGATGCGTATATCTTCTGTATTTATTTTTTTCCGACAACCTTTCCACTTTACCTCTCATCCTGGCGGTGAGCATGAAAGTAGGTTAATGTCCTACAGTTCTTTAACCCTAGACTTTCCTTCCAATCGACTGAGTTATTGGAACTGGGTCAATCGAACAGTTCAATGCAATGTACATGGACATATGTATGCGTACTACATGAAAATGTATATATGTATATAGGTGAGTGTGAATACAATTGCATGTCTCGATACAGGTTTCTCACTTGAAGGGAATGCATACCTCTACAGACAACTACAGGCGAGAGACCTATGTATCTGTAAAGGGATCCGCAGGCATCCAAAAATGGGGAATTCCCAATGGGATTGTTGTTATGCTTTCCAAACTGTGTATAAATTATTTAGTGGTAGTTACATAAACCCACCGAAAGACTCCACGAGACTCACTGAGTTCTAAAATGTTTCCACTCTTTTCAGATTCATACACAATCTTGCTGTGGTGCCTTTATGTAGAATTGGAATTGGATTATAAAGAGTAGTTAAGAGGTAAGTTAAGCACTAACATTTCAGTTTTTAAAAATGTATGTTCCCCACTTGCCTGGACTGAGTATATGGAAGTGACGTTGTCAGAATTATTTCAAGGGAAGGCTGTTTCATGTTACTGCTCAAGCCAACGGGGAAATTGTATATATTATATAATGGACAAATCTTGAAATGTATCACTGTGTTCTACTTGTTGCATTCACTAAACAATGCCAAATTGAACGATTTCTGTAGAAAATCGAATGGAAACAGACTTGCTATATCTCGACTACGCCAAAACTTGGTGGAAATGAGATTTGAAGGAAAATAAGCTACGATCACTACATCACTTTTAATATTTTCGAAATATTTGTCGCAAAATTGCTATAGCGATACAAAACATTATTCGAGCTATTTATATCCAGAATTCTTCCAGCCGAATGAGGACCACAACTGCCTTCATCAGTCAAAAACACCATCAAGAAGCAATGCACACATTGTCATCGTTCATGTGCATATATAGGTCTGCAGAAGTTTTACCGTGTTTCTATTTAAAGAACACATATTACAAAACTTAGTACAAAATGTAAACAATATTGGGCATATGTAAATGGTATTAAGGGTTTCCCGGGAATGGATTTTTTATTCTTGATTTCCCCGGAAATTCCAAACCCTAGCTATCATATAATCAACTAGTAAATCAAAAAAAAAATTTTTTTCAAATCCATGCTTTATGCAAGCAGAATTCTATTGGGCCTAGAAATTCTTTTTTAGTTATCTTTTGTAGAAGGAAAAATTACTGCGTTATCAGGAGCAGAAATAATAGATTTTTAATTTGTGGTTTGTATGGGAGGTACCACGCCCCTTTGTCCATTCCCGCTCATATTTGCAGCAGCACTTAAAAAATGCACACCAAACCGACGTACCAAATTTTGTTCAAATACCGTTATCAGGAGCAGAAATAATAGATTTTTAATTTGTGGTTTGTATGGGAGGTACCACTCCCCTTTGTACAATCCCGCCCATATTTGCAGCAGCACTTAAAAAATCCACACCAAACCGACGTACCAAATTTTGTTCAAATGCCGTTATCAGGAGCAGAAATAATAGATTTTTAATTTGTGGTTTGTATGGGAGGTACCACGCCCCTTTGTACAATCCCGCCCATATTTGCAGCAGCACTTACAACATGCACACCAAACCGACGTACCAAATTTTGTTTAAATACCGTTATCAGGAGCAGAAATAATAGATTTTTAATTTGTGGTTTGTATGGGAGGTACCACGCCCCTTTGTCCAATTGGTCAAATTTTTCCATTTCCTTGTATTGTCATCGAAAATGATTAAGTGTGCAAAATTTGAGCAAAATTGGTTGAGAAAAAAGGTTTCAAAAATTGATTTCAAATTTTGTGGCACACAAACATATATAGAAAGTAACCTTATATAAAGCATGGAAAAATGAATATAACCGGAGATGCGGCCAGTTAAATATTGAGCGTAATGTCCCATACAAACCATCGTTGACACTTACCATTGTCGCAGCGATTGTTGTCTATCTATACAGGCAGTAAGTGGCGTCCACAATCGGATCATATGTCATCCGAAAATACCAGAGAATTCCGAGGAAATGTCCGATGTGTTTTACTTAACATTTATTGTTATTTTCGCAGTCACAGCGTATTGAATTGCACATATCGCAGCCAACGAACTGAAGAACTTCCAAATAATTTGTTCAGCAAATGCTGCAATTTGGACGGAGCATCGACAACGGTTAGTGTGGGAATGTTCTGTGGAAACCCAATACATACACACGTATGTACATTGTTCAATGTATATACATACATATGTATATAGGTCATTTGCAAGAAGACTATTATAACACAAATAAAAATTACTTTTAAGTTTTCAAGCCGTTCATTGTGCTATGCAACAAGCCTCACATCGAGGCTTTTTCGTACCAGCAAAAAAGAACGAGATTTATTGTCTTGTATATAGAAGGTCTTTGGTTATACATAGCCATATACAAAAATATTGTTGCATAGTGTAATACGAAAAAATCAACACGAAGGTGCAGCATTTTCAATGTCCTACTCTCGCAAACAATCCGTTTGTAACTTCTAAAGTAGACTTACAATTGTGGGTCGAATGATATGATAAGTTGGATCAATCTTTTTCAAATAGAGATGTTCGGAAACCCTATTTTACATGTTGCAGTCACATCGTATTCCCTGATCTATATACATATGTATATGTATGTATGTTGGTATGATTAGTGTCATTTTGGACTAGGCGTTGTATCGTCAGGACATAGAGGATTAAAATGTATTACCCAAGTAATGGACATCGCTACTTCACATGCGTATGTTAGTGGGCCTTTTATTTTAATAGCTTTTCATTATCAGCATTTCCTGCAATACTAATGTCACAGGGGGTCAATGTACATAATATAAATATTAACATACATACACACAGGCATAATTACAAAGTACACTTTACATATGTATTTAAATAAAGAAACTATTGCTGAAGGCCGTTTGGCGGTATTAGATAAATTACTAAATACAAAGGTCTACTACTTACGGAACACTCGTCTTTCTACATCTCGAGAAGTGGACGATACATAAAAAGTTTACCATAAGCAGTGCTGCCGCGGCGCGACGCGACACGTCAACTGTGCTCAATGCTCCATATAAACAAAAACAGTCTGAACTACAAAAGAAAATGCTGTGAAAAAAAATCTTGAAAATCATTTACAATGACAAGCAATTCTCCAAGTTTCTTACAACGAACACTCGTACGCTCATTCAACACCAACAACAATGCCGTCCATGGCTTCGGCTGCTAACAATGCCTTCATTTAATTGATACTAGCTGGCTGCTGGCTGGCTGGTAGTTTCATGACGGATGTACGAGGGTATAATGCCACACAAAACGTATGATTCCATACAGATGCATATATCTAAAAAGTTATTAATAGGTATGTTTGCATATGTGCATGTGCATTAGGCTGGGTCCATACTAGAAAAACCCGTCACACGATAAAAATAAATTTTAGATTTTTTAATGATGATTTGCCTAGGTAAAGCAAACGTGAGGAAATATCCCTAAAATTGTTTTTCTTGTGTGTTTGTAATGTTGCATTTTTGTCCAACATTTTTTCCTGAATTAATAAATATAAATTATTGCCTTTGAATAACGCAGTGGTCGTATTATTGGACGCTTAGATTATTTTTTGTGAGTTTTCAAAGAGACAACTATAAACTCAAATTTCTTGGAACATGTTATTAAAAATAAGAAGGTATCAAGACTGTTCGAATGATGAATATCGGACAAGAAACGTACAGAAGGATCACTGATGATTGCTCTCTACACAGAACACTGAAATTCGTATGTGGTCAATGTGTGTATGGTTGAGTGTGGTTTTCCTCTTTCCATTACCAGAACAAAAATTTCCTTCGAAAGAAGAAATGGCTTGATCGAATAGGTGGAATTCGAATGTATTACATTCAAAACAGATAAAGAACGAATTGAAATTTTTATGAAAATAGTTTAGTTTCAAATTCTTTTTACAATTTACTTCCGATGTTCAATATTTAGGGATTATTTGTTTGGCAGTTTTATATATTACAAAATACGATAATGTTGCTCGACCACTGATTTATTCTGAGACAGAAATAAAAATTATATTTAAAGTTGTTGGACAAAAACATACGAGAAAACGTGTTTTTAGAGAATTTTTAGGAATGTTTAGCTATCAGCTGACGAAATAATTTTCAAACCATCATTAAACAATCCAAATTTTATTCCTGGGTGGTGAAATCATCATTTTTTCCACGACCCAGTCTAATGTGCATGTGCATTTAATCACAATTACAGTGCCGCCGTGCACTTTGATTGACTAGGGCGCACATGACACCTCTCTCTATATTATACCCACCGTTCTTACAATTATTACCCAATTATACATACAGACATATGTACATATATATCATCAAGGTGTGGATGACGCTTGTCTAAGCGAGTAATATTAGATTTTACAATTTAAGTTATACGCCGCCACCTCATCACCGTTGCCCAAAGGTTAGTACACTGAGTCAGGACACCCGGAAAAACCACTGCTCCTTAGAACCGTTAATAACTTTTCAGATCCACAGTGCCCAGTGGTAGATTAGCAGCCACGTAATCCACACTCCACGTGATGTTTGTAATGCCACATGGTACTGTTGTGGAGAGAGTACAAATGTGTTGTGTATTCTTGAGATTATTGTCATTCCTCTGTGTAGTGGTAGCACAAAAGTAGCGAGGAATTTGTTTTGGAATGTGTAGTTGAGATTAAAACTTGCGCAATGTCGCCCATGTGAACATAGTTGAACCCATGGCCCATTGCTGCCATTATTTCCATTGAACCCGACTGACGTAAAATACTCTAACATTGATCACTAGCAATGTTTTTCTATATTATCGATCTAGTCCAATATCCCTGTTTTAAGAGTTAGATGCAAAGAGTTATAAAGTCGGGATTTGCGAGAGACGTTAAGGCTGTGTCCAGAACTATTTTTGTTGTTTCCGTTCTCAGTGCACACAAAAGTGCAAGATATCTGCTGGCAAATTAGATTGTCAATGGGCGTTAATGGGTTAAAATGACTACTAGTAACAGACAATGCACTAAGAAAATTCCTTGCTTGTGTGTGTCAATGCAATTTTATATAAACTGTAGTCTTAGTCAAAAGTCTAACAATAGATCGGGATTAAGTTTCATTTAAAGCTCCAAAAAAAGTAAAAAATGGGCCAAAAATGAAAAACGAAATAAAATAAAAAATCGTCCAAAAATTTGAATAGTTTTTAGTAACGAAAATCGACGAATCGAAATTCATCTGGAGTAGGTCCAAAACCGGCTACTTTGAGTAAAGATTTTCTGTGTCGCATTTATGATAATTTTCATATTTAAATTTATGAAATATATCCGTTTTATTATATATATATAAATAATAAAACGCTAGACGCCCGGTTTCCCTGACTTCATTCGAGTGATTAAATATTATGTTAAATAACATTGAAGGTATTATTTTGATTTGCAAAAGCTGCCCGTTAAAGGGAGAAATGTGAAAGAAAAACCTTAATTATCGGCCAATAACTCAGACTCATGTCAATGGACTTGGTCGATTCTTCCGGTATATCGACGATACTTGCACATACACTTGGAATATGCATTCCGACTTCTTATCAACATGTACATTGTACCTACATTAATTATTGGGGTGGTGTGGATGGATTGTGTTTGATAATAATAAAGCAGTTCAATCGATAGTGATTTTGGCAGAGTGCACTTTACTGCTGCATTCATGACGGCCTCACTTCACTGTCCAGTTACAAATACAAGGCAATTCAAAGCAATAGCACTGTTTTTGGGAAAAAAGGGCACCGCTCTTCTGAACAAACAATGGAAATTGAAGCAAATATATTTTTTTGTATTTATATTTTATGAATCGTATCTTAAATGCACAGTGTCCTTGAAATGCATTACACAGCGTTAAAGCAGAGGGGCGTCGACATAGCGACCAAGTACAGAAATTATAATGTTTCGTTATTCAAAGAATGGATGGAGTCAAACTACCAAATTAATGCATTCAAATAATGAAAATACATCATTTCATCCATGCCAATATACATTATAACCGTTCTGATTACAGATTATTTCGTTTAGAAGCTAGCATACTTACAGCTCACGCAAATCAATATTTCAATGTGTTACAAACGGAATGACAATCGTAATATGCACTCCGCTCCATTCCATTTCATCGTGTAGAGTATAACGTATAACTCAAGCTAGCGAAAGTAATGGCAACTTGCAAAATAATACACGCCCAGAGTTTTTGACGACAACTCGTATTTGAGAAGGTGCACTTATATTGACATACAATCTTACATATCTTACGTACATACATACATTTGTATGTAATAATTAAGCGCCTATGTATGTAACGGACAATAAATCGTAACCGACAAACAATGCATTAGCAATTAAGTGGTGATAACAACACGAAAAAACTATCGCCAAACTGATACCTACGTACGATACGGACCTTATCTAAGGCAAGGATTTGCCGAATGATATCACCTGGGTGGTACGTGTTGTTGTTGTATTTTTTGTTTTGTTTGCTGTCTGTTGTCTGGCACTTGTGGGTCACCGCGGAACTGTCTTTGGTTGTGTGAGGGCCTCAAAATCACAGCCGAATTCAATGTAGTGTTCTTGCCAGTCACTGGGTGGTAACTTTAGCCGGCATTCCAAATGAAAGCCATCTCCGTAATATAATCAATTTTTGTTAATAAATACGACGCCCGGTTTATTGAACTTTCATACTTTGAAATGCCATAGAAAACTGAGGTGGATGAACTGCATTTGTATGTACCTATGTATGCATGCCTGTATGTGTGTATAAATACATACATACATACGTACATACATAAGATGTAGACACTCGTACATATTTAAAATTGGCAATAAAGTCAATCGATTCATTCATGGAAATCGTGAGGAAACGCCAGTTTCTGTATTTTTGAATGAGCATTGCGAAATCGAAATGTATCTATGTATGTAAGTATGTATTTATGTTCGTCATATGTGCATTGGTACGCACAGTATCCGAAATTCAAAAGACCGCCACAATTTTCTATTTGCGGCATGACATTGAAGCTTTCATTTCGAATAAAATGGAAATTAAAAAATACTCTCACACCGAAATTATTGAGAGCTTGGTCAAACAGGTTGGATTAAGGGTCGATTTCCAAAGACCTTTCGCCAGGCTTTAAATTGAGTTTTTAAGTTTTTTAGTTTTTTTTTAGTTTTTTAATTTGAAGTATATTCAACAGACGCTGCAATGCTCATTTTCATATTTTCTCAAAAATGATATTCCGATCCGTCCGATATTTATGATTCGTTGATATATACTGTCAATTTTTCACAACACTTTTTACAAACTGTTCCAAACAGTTTTTAGTTGTCAATTAAAAAAAGCACAAAATATGACTATAATCGTCTAATAATACGGTCAATTAGTTATTGTATGACAGGAATACAAATATATATTTAAAGTGCTCTCCAGGTTTTATTAATAACGAAAAAAATTGACTACTTAAAATAACAGGGAACACAAATGTTAAGCGTTTAGCTCACAAATTGTATCACACATGGTCGAACTATTTTCCAAACCACCATTAAACAATCTAAATCTTATTCTAATGCCCTGTTTAACGATGTCGAACGTTTGCTTTCGATCCGATGACGTGTTGAAATGCACTTTCGTACTTAATAAAATTTGACTGCTATCGCTCGTCTCGACTAATTCGATATCTAGAATCCGACTGTAGGTGATAGCACAAAGAACCCGCTTCAAGTGAGTCGAATGCTTACTTCCTGACTGCCGCCACAAACTAACCTAACGTGAGTTATGGCGGTCTTCTCTCAAATGACCTACATACATATGTATGTATGCATGTACAACGTATAAATATGTATATTTAAATCTGTTTCACGATTTTGTGCGAAAACAATTTAGAAGTGTATTTCCATGGAGCACTGGGATTTTTTTACAAAGTGACGTCATTTTGATGCAGTTACTTACAAACATGTGTATGTATGTAAGTACATGCATATTATTGAAGTATGATTAATATTTAATGCGTATCTCCATTGTATATTTGCTTGAAGTATCAGCGTTTGGTTAAAACGTTTCAGCGGCTTGTATTTAATACGAGTACCATTACGTAGCCCAGTGACGTTCATGGAGGCCAGTGTGACATCCAAAATCCAGTTCGCCATCCAATTATAAAACAAAGGTCATCTTACGCAGGTCTGTAGTCTCTGTGTTTAATTCGAGTTCTGTACTTTGGCTCTTAGCCAAGAGTAAATACTTTGAATGTGGTCTAAGACAAGAGATGAGCGCATGTTGTTGCTCGCAAGCTTTGTTTGATTTGACTCAGAAGGAATTTCAGCAGAACTTGTTTTTGGGGAATTCCCTTACAAGCTACATCAACACTTTCCGAACTTGTTTGAGTAATGTACATTGTACATATGTACATACCCAACCAGGCCCGTGTACAGGGGGGTTTAGGGGTTCAGTTTAAAGTTTTGATATTCAATTTCCAAAATCTTCTGAACTTTGTGTACTCTGTTGCCCCCTGCCAATTAAAATCGTTCCCCGGGTCTTCTAAACTGGACAAAAGTTTTTCAAAAAAATTCCAAATGAATCGTCAAATAAAATGAAATTGTTGCAAAGGCACCATTTAGAGTGTGCACGAAGGTGCTCAATTATGAGCACTTCACTCCATGCATTTCGACAATCATCATGATGAGATAAAGATTCCTGTATCTTAATTTACAACCAACACTTATGGACGCCTCGTGATAATATATCCAGTTCTTCGCTAGATCCGAAAATATCGGCTGGGACTCGAACAACGACGAAAGACATATCCATTCCTTTATCGTTGCGCTGATTTCAGTAAATTGAGAATATTAAGAAATGCTTTAAGAAATATCAGCAGAATTTTGCAAACCGCAAGCATGAAAACTGAGACTCGCCTCACACCAAACTTTATTTCGGATACAAGCTCTTAAAGTCCGCAATGCTTGCCCAAATGTTGACGAAATTTTACTTACTGTTGCTACATTTCCAGAATCGATATGGGCGCTCCTTCACCATTGTATTGCAGGTTTTTTTTTTATAGCTATAGAGCTTTTTACAAGACTAAATGAAAAAGTGCCCCCTTCCTATCCACGACACTGTGCATAATACAAAATAAAAAACTACCTGCATAATACTTCAATGCAGTTCTGAACAAACTCAATACCAGATTCGAGTACAACATACAAAATCGAGTCGGTATGTTTGGTTTATTCTACGGGTTCCAACAAATGTTTATCTTGCATTTGTATTACAAATTGCAATCCAATATTCTGGTTGCTTGAAGTGTTTGTACATAAATGTATCAAAATGGACATTTCCTATTCAAATAGTACAATCTCTTTTAGGATCGATGTTTACACTAAATCCTAGTATTTCAACTTGTTAGATATCGGTTTCTCATACGAACGATGGAGATCACAGTCGCTCAGCATCGCTCGAAATCAGGGTCAAGAACCTGGGACGCAGTGTTTCTTTTATTGAGTCACAATCTTTTGATTAACCACACTTATACATACATATAATTATGAAGTAGTGTGGCCCACAATTATGTGGAAAAACGCCAACTACGCGAATCTTTTAGAAATATTTTAATATTTCAGATTATGATAACGAGGTCCCGTTTCGAATTTTAAGAACATCCTGGAATTCAGATCGGGGCTGGTAATTATTTTTCCAACATAGTGACCTTTTAAGATTAAATATTGAAATAATTTATTAGTTTATTATGGCCCACCCCACCCACAGTATTCACATGTACATCAAATTAAATCCAATTTCAGTCGATTTATACTAACATGCAACAGGAACAACAAATTTATGTTTTACTTTTCAAAATTTAAATGCCCACCATGACCACTATACCTGAGGAAAATGGTGATATGTCATGTATATACATCTATGTCTATATATACATACATCGAATCAGCTTAAGATTTAAATAAAAATAATTATTTAAATGACAGCCGGACTACGAATGGACCTCGCACCATCTGAAATTTTAAAGATTTGTGCAATTTAGGTTTTTGTGCCACCCTAATATGTTTAGTTTAGTTTTAAATGATTATAACTTGTCACTATAGAATGTTTAAGAATCGCTTGCGTTCAAACTTATACAAATTGCTAGATTTTCATGTGAATGTGTATGTGTGCAAAGCCATGTTTTATTTATAATTTGTTTATAATTACTACAAAATCATTGTTATTTAATTCCAGTACTTAGCTCTCTGATCAGAGCATGGAACTTTTTGTGTTGGAAATAGTTGTTGAACCCTAAACAACTAAACGACAACCAACAAAAAAACTTGTCTATTGAAATGTTGAATGCGATTCGCCGTGTGTGTGTTTGTTTTTGAAACGTGAATGAATTAACCACATTCAGGGTACTCACTCCAACAGATTTAACTCCAGAAATGGAAAATATTCCATTCACAAAAAGCTTATTTTCGATTTCAAATAGAGATCTTTAATGCTGTCTTGTAAAAGGTTTGACATGGCCACCACAGCTGCCCGGTCATATCAAAGATAATTCCAAATTCCAGCCGCCTCATTCCGCAGATACAATCTGTTTGTTGTTAGTACTCTTATTGTTTTGATATACATACTATCTGTACGTACGTATTAATTCAGATGTCTGTATGTATGTACGATACTCGTATATCGTATTGTTTTGCGTTTTGTTAATGAGCCAGCCACAGACCAACCTTAAAGCTTAACTTGGTGGTTGGATTTGTTGTTCGAGCATTAGTCTCTTTAATAAGTTTTCCATCCCAATGATTAATTGAGGCTTAATCATGCAAAACAATTGTGACGTCTACTGGATAGCAAATTAGCGTTTACTGCTTGTTGAGCTCGTTGACCACATTTGCCGCCGTTGTAACAATTTACTCGATACGATATTTTAGCTTGTCATTCCCTTTGCAACACCTACACAATTCTGCATTAGGCAGCATTGATACGCAATTTTTCAATCGCCGCCATTGTCGATATTCAAATACAATCGAAATCGCTTATAACGTCATGCCGGTTATAACGACTTATAACGACGGTCCCTTTAATGGCATCATAAACGATTTCGACTGTATATGTCTTTGACTCATTTCGTAATAATTTGCAAGAGACGATTTCCAGAAGACGTCTTCGAACGAAGAAATCCCACGATTTTTGAACAGAAAGATAAATCGTCGTAACCGGAAAGAAATTGTACTTTGCAGCAACGAACATTGTCATTGAAAGTCAACCAGAAAAGAAATTGTTTCTTTAAAATAACGACATAAATTCGTTTCTGCAACGACATCGTTTCATTGATGCAATATCTTTCACTTGTTGATACAATGAAACTTTTTTGTTAGTGCAATGCTATGACGATATGACTAAAAACTGTTTACATTGAGAATTTTGGAACCCAGATAGACTTCGAGATAGTGATTGTTCGGAACAGCATCCTACCTACTTTAGGCAGATGAATAAGAATTACAAAATTTGTACGAATACATGTCAAAACTCACCAACAACAAAACTAATTTCCGAGTCTCTGATTGCCGCACCAACGAATAAATCGTTGGTGTCAACGAAAGCGGCAACGGCAGTTAGCCAATTTAAAATGCTGAATAAATCCTAATAATTTTAATAAAATTTCAAACACAGGAAGAGTTTGTCTAAAAACATTCATTATACTCTTGCAGTACTATTTTCGTATTATTTGTCGTTTTAAGAAGTGTAAAAACCCAAATCTTTCTATGCCGACGAACGCGATTCTACAAACTTTCTGAATGGATCTTTATCACAGCAATCGCCTTTGCTTATTGTGGAACGTAGCCCACTTTGGAGGGTATGTGTGCTTCGGTAGGGCCGAACTTCTGCGAATGTAACATCATTTTTTAATAAAAACGCGTGCTGCCCTCGTGATGGAAACAAATCGCAATGTGTTGCTGTATACGCCCTTTAACTTTTATACAGTTATAACAGTTTAGGGTGCGGGGATGATGTACATACATACATATGTATGTATCTTTGTATGCGATAGTAAAAATGTCAAAAACAATATTGACACATTAACAACGCCCTGACTATGACATGATTCCACTGTGTGCATTTGATAAGCCACATTTCTATGTCAATATTTGCAATACACACACACACACGCATACATCCATCCTCACACAACTATGTATATTCATACATGAATGCTTACACATATATGTTATATGCATATACATACATATGTATATAAAACTTAATCACTTATCTCTCTGCATTGGGGGGACCCCAACATTCGCATGTGGGTACAGCCATACAAACACATTCTCATCTACATGAGTGTGCGTGCGTGTACAAGGCTCGACATGTGGCTTCAACTATTGAACAGAATATGGATACAGTAGTCAAATCATTTAAGTACGACTATGATCGATCGATGGACTGACAAAGGCAGCGTGTAGATGCGATTTATTTACTTTGATTTGCGCTGTGTAAAGTGCGTCCGTTGCTCAGGCGGCTCGAACAGATGGAGTCGTATCAGCAGTCACAACGTCTGTTTGTTTACTTTGGAAAATGGAACAAATGTTACTTGTAAACAATTTCAATAGCGGTGTGAACAAAATATTTACCTATTCTAGACGGCAAAGTCATAGGTGCAAGTCATATACCCCATATGTATATGTATGGGTCGTTGTTAGTGTTCGCCAATGTGTTTATCACACATTCAATTCGTATTTGTGTCCCCCTTCATGGAATAGGAGCATATTCCTGTCGATTGGATGATACTCTGGTACATGTTCCAAGAATCGTTTGATTTACTGTTGTCAACTAAACTAAACTTGAATATCACAGTCCAGAAGTACAATTGCCGATTGCTGATGGTTATTCTTGGAATAATTTAGATATGACGCATACTTTGTCAAATGAAATTTTAGTTTTGGAATTTGTACTAGTCCACGTTCATCAATCTGTGTCGCCTGCAGTTTGCGAGATACGACGAAAAAAAATGTTAACGTGATATCTCGTAAACTAGGGCCGAACCTGAATGATTTCTGAGAGGTAATTTGAAATAGATCGTAAAATTCTCCAAAACCAGGCTAAAACTCCTTCAAACGCAAATATTTGGACCAATAGTAATCGAAATAAATATCTCGTAAAATAGGCCTAAACTTGAAGCATTTTCAGCTTTGGCGTGTTGCGCAATGCGATTACAATAAACGGTGGGTGCGCTAATCGCATTCCTACTATTTTGCTAGTCAGCAGCCAACACCAGTGAAATCGAAATTTCCACCAAATTTAACTGCATATATATTTATAACATCCTCTGGGGTCTATTTTGCATTCTGTCCATGTAAAGTGCAAGCATGGAGGGCTATCTCTTTTGGATGTTGTCATGTTACTGAAGTTTAAGCAGAGGAAGATCAAAAAATATCGAATATGCAAAAGTGACTTCTGACGACATATTTATTCCAAGGGAGTCATGGAAAATTTCCTGGATTTACACACGGTGCTTATGTATGCGCATTTATATGTATGTATGTCTGCAGTACAAGAATGTACATCCCATCACAATGCTGCAGAAGATAAGAGTGAGACAAGATAACTGTGGGAATTCTTCCATTATCTGACGAACAGTGATTCATTGACTTCTGTGTACTCGCACTAATATGGCAAATTCCACTGACCACAAATTGGCGTTCCAAGGGAAAATATTTACATACATACATACACTAGCATAAACCAGTACATATCTGCATACATGTACATATCTACATATGTATATACATTGTACAAGCCTACAACGAATTAAGACAAACGTTTATTAATTTAAAACACATTTCCATTTTCCATTTGTATATTTTTAGATAAAATAAAACTAAATCGAAGCATAAACGTCTAGACGTGATAAGTGATGGCGTACACCGACAATACGAAATCAGTCCAATGATGGAAAGACGCGTACACATACATCAGTGGATGTAGGCACCCATCATCGTGCTAAGTCAGCGGACCAGTAAACAGGCAGCCAGACAGACAACCAGATATTTTGATTGTGTTCGACCGAAAGAAAAAGCGGAAACAAATTGGAGTGAATTGAGTCGACCGACCCAGCGAGCAATCATTATTGAAGGGAACAAGCGGACGCATGGCATTCAGCATTCAGTGTGAAATATATAGTAGCAGCAGCTAGGCAGAGTAGGAATATTAAGAGTGAGTGCGAGAGAGAAAGAGAGCGAGCCAGAACGACAGCGAGAACGAAAACAAGACGAATCGAGAGACGGCAACGACTTCACTTCACTTTGAGCACATGAGATTATATCATAATCAGTTTAAATGGTTTCGGCGATCTGCTGTTGACATTGTTGGTGTTTGTTGTTGAACAATTGTCCGATCCAAGAATGATCGTGGGAACTTGCTGAAGAGCAGCAGTCGACCACCGCCACCGCCTTTGGGGGAAGTGGGATATCTCGCACATCTGAGCAACTGAGTGGGAGAGCAACGGTTGCTTGGCATTCGCGGGTCTTTGTGCATGTGTGCTCAAAAAGCCGTTTGCAAATGCTCAACGATCAGTTGTGCTTGAAATGCTTAAGAGTGCGGATCGCTAGTCGGCAAGTTGGCGCATTGTGAACGCTTAAAGTGCAACAAAGTCTTTTGGATTAAATAACAAGAAACAAAAAAGCGAAAAAACTACAAAAGCAAACAACAGACAAGAAGCACCAGCACTGCGGAGAGACAAATCAAGTTGCAACTGATAAAACGAAAACTAAAACAAATTCGGTCGACCGAACAAAGGCACCTACTACAACGCATTCGTCAATTATTTGAGCGTTTATTGATGCCCGTGACGGCGACGCAAAACAAACGTGTTAAAGAAAATAAATATTTTGTTAACAAAAGCCAGCGTATGTAATGTATCGGCATCGTCTACAATCACAGTATTTCTGACAACAACAACAAAAGAAATAAAAGACAAAAAAACTGAAAAACAGAAAAATTATGAAGTGAAAACAGTCGTGATTACTGTGTCAGCTTCTCACATAGACATAGAATTTCATAGAAACCCAACTGAAACCCGAGTACCACGCCAACTAACCAACCAACCAACCAACAAATTGTGAAGACAACCCAGCAAACCAAACAAAAGACAACTGTGTTGAGGGAACATGAACAGTGAGCAGTGAACAAGTGGCCAAAGTGTTTTCAATACAGACACACACACACACACATCATACATGCAAACGAATGTGATACAAACGTACGAATAAAATAAAATGAAGGACTGAAAGAACAGCTCAACACACTGTGACGATAAAACAAAAACACAAACATAATTAAAGTTGAATATCAATCAAATCTCAAATCTTAAGAATAGTGAAGAGGAGTCAACGAAGAAGACGAAGAAAAGAAAGACAGAGAAAAACTCGAATGATTTTAAAAAGCACGCGCTGTTTAAATTCTCGCAAGTATTATGCTTAATGATGGCAATAGACTTTTTGATATTTGCCGTGCTCTTAGTGTCGTTTGTTATAAATTTCTTGGCTTTGGCTGCCTTTTGGGTGACACCCGGTCTGCGGACGACGGCGAATCGTTTTACCATCAATCTAGTCATCATAAATTTGGTTGGCTGTGCTATACTCGCACCCACCTTGTTTCTGAGCGGCGGCGGCGGTGGCAGCGACGATGGAGTGGAGGACGGCAGCAATGATAGTACGGGCATTACGACCGGTTCCAGTGAGTCTGGTTTAAGCTTTTTATCACCGAACGAAAATGATGACAGCATTGAGTTTTATTCCAAACCTGGCAACCATCAAATGACCATACGACATAATGGTAGATTGGTGGAGCAGGAGGGCATTATAGTCAGGCGAAACAGCACTCAGAAGGAGGAGGTCAACGGCGAGGATAGTTCGAGAACGATTGAGACAA
This sequence comes from Polietes domitor, assembly GCA_947397865.1. Taxonomy (NCBI): domain Eukaryota; kingdom Metazoa; phylum Arthropoda; class Insecta; order Diptera; family Muscidae; genus Polietes; species Polietes domitor. The sequence goes on along the minus strand of OX377618.1, from coordinate 625,508 downwards.
TATACAAATGTAATGCCACATATTGCCGCCAGCTGACAATTGATGAGGGAGTTGAGACTTTGGTAATAACGGAGATTGAAGAGGAGAGCGAGAACAAGATCCCGGATTATATACCACGAGCAGAGCAAGAGGAACGGGTGCCTGTGCATCATCTCGCGGTGAGGTCTTGGACCATTGATATGGCTGCTGCATTGGGTGCCATGGCTGTTTTATTGGTCGTGGGTGATACTTGGTGTGCCGTTACAGATCCCTTGCGTTATCACAGCCGCATATCTGGGGTGAAGTCATGGGTGCTCATCGCTTCGACATGGGCTATGGGAATTCTATTCGGCGCATTATCAGCATTTCGAGAAATCGACTTTGAGTCAGACACCCTGGTTAGTAAACAGAAACGCTATGCTCCCGAATCGGCGACATTTTTCAGTCTGACGTCAGCCAACAACATTTTCAATGTGATATTTTCCTGTTTATATTTTGTGCTCATCATTCTGCTGCCTTTTGGCTTTGTGTGTGGCATGTACTGGCGAATAATAAGTGAAGCTCGTGAGAATGGCTTAAGAATGCGTCAAAATGGATCTTCGCCATTGCTGCAAAGTGCTTTGAATCTTACCCAAGGTCAGCAAGCCAGCTTACAACAGTATTCCAACAGTTTGTGTATACATCGTAATTCCGTTTCATCTACGTCCTCCCAATGTGGCGGTTTGCAGATGCAAATCGATCAACAACAGAAGAGGGGCTCGCCAGTGTGTCCGCGAAGGGACTCGGCCGCCAGGGTACTGCTGCCTCCGATATCTGATGATGGTCTGTCAGAATGTGATCTGGATACAAGTAGCCAAGATGGCCAATCGCAGCAGCAACAGCATCTGCAACAACAACACCCGCAAAATATTATACTTACTCTCCAAACAGCAAGTGGAGAAATCAAAAGGAACTATTCCACAAGACAACTGGAGTTGTTGGCGACATCTTCACAGGATTTGTGCGAAAATCATCATCTGCAGGGCATACGTCAAGTGCATTCTTCGCCAAATCTACAGAGAAGTGTAACGTTACCACATCCTCTAATAAGCGAAACTCGTTCGCCCCACTTACTAGGTGGACATTTGCCTCAACATTTACCCAGTATTCATTTAGTTAGGCACTCATTTCAACAAAACAACCATCATAACCGTACGGCCCATCAGCATCACCACCAGTCGCTGCAGATACCAACCATACACGGATCGCCTAAAGCTCTGAGCTACATGTCTTCCCTGCGACACCGACTGTCTAATGCCTCCTCGCTCTTCAAGTACCGCGAAGAGTCCAGAGCAGCTCGCATTAGCATATTGGTGGTAATAATGTTCCTAGTATCGTACTTGCCCTTTGGATTCTTGGTTTTGCTTCAAAGCCGAATACCATCGGCAAGTTTTCGGCAGTCTAGTGAGTTGGCCATTTTCATGATTTTGTTGGCAAACCTAAGTTCTCCTTTCATATTTGCGTATCGCAATAAAAGAGTGAGGCGCGGTGTCAAGAGATTGGTGGGTTTAGATGCTATATGCGGGAAACCCCAACTACAAAGGTATGACAGTTCCAGCTGCCGCAATTTAAAGAGAAACAGCAGTCGTGTTTCAGCTTATTCCACCAATTCCGGTCGCTATCTAACGCCGCAAAGTTCCTTGGTCAGCAACCCCGCCAACAACGCCAACCATCCCCTGAGGCCGAATAGCAGTTGCAGCACAATAATAAACTTTACACTCAACAACAACGTAGCCACCTTCGAAAAGACACAAGACGCGACGGATAGCAGGGATCACAACAAGCGCCCACGTCCGGTCCTACAGAGAGGCATCACGATAATTGAGCAGATACCATTGAATGGCAACAGTGCTCAAAAGTCCCCCGTAAAGAAGAAACTCTACAAGTTGTTCTTCAAAAGTTCCAAAAATCTTGGCTGTGCAGCAGCTCAGGCAACTACAGATGCTGAACCAACGGAAGTGTGAATTAATGTACATACCTCTCAGTAGGTTCGCCCTTTCTCAACTGTCGCGAAAAATGAATGCAGGATGATGGTGTGATCGCGGAATCTCCGAAATGGCATTAATCACGGCAAATCTAGAGCAATAACATGCGCACTCTTTGCATGCATGTGAGACGCCGAGTGATAAGTCAATTACAATTCATTTACACATCTGCCGCATTCACGGAACTAGAGCAAAGTCATGTCGGCGTTGTCAATAACGCTGTCACAGATACGCTACCAATCCAGCGTGCATCGGATCGAATGGTCCATCCGCTTCGATAGAGCCGGATGGGATTTGATAGCACTGCACACTAGCATTAACAGTTTTCAACTCGAGTACCTAACAACCAATGTTTCAATTTCTATCCACATACGTATATGGTATATGGTATATAGGAAAATGTATGTATGTATGTAGAACTTAGAATACCTAACTTATGCATGTATGTAGAACACAACAGAAAATCGATAGACTGTGCACATAAATCCCTTTTCTCCAACACCAAAGCCGCCATGATGTACATACACACTGAGTACAACGGACGACGGCGCCACATTAAACTTATAGGCCAAGTGTTTCCACGACACAAACAAATAACAAACGTACCTAAATAACTAGCTAAATTTTATACATACATACGTATGTACATGTGCCATGTGCAGATGTATGAACGTGTGTCTAGTAGTTTTTTTACACTTAACGATACGAAGACATTTTGGATGGAAGTCGACGAACTTAATGCATGCATTTGTCGAAAGCGATTGAGGCCTTTGACTTGCCTTTTTTTAGATGATTAAGACTTCCTTCCTTCCGATTAGGCAGTATTTGCACATACAAATGAAATGCACCAACCACACCACACCGCCCCCTCCACACACTCCTAGGGATAAGTTTCAACTCCCCATCCCAAGTGGCAAATGCTTTGTAATTTTTTGCATACTCATGGTGACGCTCTCTGGTCGCGCAGCGGCAGTGTGCCGCTCGATTGCTTAATGCTTCTTGTTCAAGTATTCTGTAGACAGTCAGACTCAGACGGACGTTCAAGCTTCATGCCGAAATAGAAACTAAGCCAAATAAGTATATTTTTTATTATTTAATTACTATTAACGCTGTTTTCATATTGAAAACTTTAACAAAAAAACACACACAACCACACACGCTGAGAATCAATTAAAGTTAATAAGACTCGTAATTAAAGTCAATTCACCGAATTCATTGATTGCGTGCTACAACAGTTAAATGCACAGCAACAAAAATTCTATTTAATTTGTTGGCATTGTTAACAAAAACAATAAAAGAAAGAGAAAGAGAAAACGCGAGAGAGATGGAGCGAGCGAGAGCGAAAGAGAGATAAAATGAATGAAAGAAAGAAAGATAGAGAGAGAGAGAGAAATACCTCATTAGTCTTAATTAACGTGATGGAAATGCGAGCAGATCACAAATCACTTCTGTAAACTAAACTCAAGTTATCTCGTATCGTATTTACAACAGAACACAACAGTATTTCGTTATTCAAATTCAATGAAATTCAATTTTTACAAAACCGTATTTACAACATAAACAAATACTTACATACAATTTAGTTGGATATCTATCTATCTATCTATGTATGTATGTATGCATGTTTGCATGTATCTCTAAGTTTACTACCCATCTACCAAGTAGCAAGTATATCTGTCTATGTATCTGCCAAAAAATATTATTTTGCCAGAGACAAAACAAAACGGAAAACCACAAAGCTTTATATTATCTATGTAAGTTTTAGTTTGTTTTTATATATGTAGATATGTATGGATATGTACGAGTATAACTTAGTAACGAATACAATTTGAAATTGTAGCGATCATAGTCTTAATATATAAAATATAATATGATAAATATTAGCTATAAGGACGACTCAATGGTAACGCCTGGCAAAGAGCTCTCATTGTCAAAATCTCGAATTTATACTAAACATTGTGCATTAAATGTACAACATCTTAGACGAATGGCGAAAAACGGACGGTATTTATTAATTGCAAATATCCTATAAAATAATAATAATGAAGCGTGTACTGTACGTTCATTTAATTAAACCTACCTACCAAACAAACAAAATGTGATGTTGCTGAAAAAACAAATAAAAATCATTATTTTTCTAAAATAGTCTTCTAATTGGAAGTGTGTTTTATTCCTCACTTGACTTTTCACACATCTGGTCGGGTGAAATACAAATGGTGCTAAATACGAAGCACACAATTGTTAACGTTTCAAATGCCCAACGCCAGGGATCTCAAATTTGATCAAATTGTCGATTCTGCTGATGATTAGTTACAAATTGCTGTCAGGTTTGTATGAGTGACAGAGTGAAGCGCAATCGGTTGTCTATTCCTTCTTATGAAACATAATTTTTTTATTCGCGGAAAAGAATATTATCGAAACACCACCCAGGACAAAATATTTTGCAAATCATCATTGAATAATCCAAATTTAATTTCTGGGACCTCGACCCAATCTAGTGTGTGCAACATTTCCTGTTCTATATTGGTGTCCTAAAATTAAGATTTATTGTGAACATTTATATCATCACTCTACAGAGTAGCAGCGTATACATCATTTGGGACAGAACAAGTGTAACGCATAGAAGGAGTGACTTAAGGCTCTAATGGCCAATTTTTGGATGGGTATATACATTTTACATGTCGAGGGCTTATATTCATAAGTGGCTATGAACGAAAACACGAGCGAAAAAACTGATTTTCTCCTTAATTTCAAGAGTAATTATTGATCATTCTTTCACAGTTTAATCTAAAAAGGATTACAAATTACTACGCCTAAAATTTTTTCGAAATTTCCAATTATTCGCGCTTTTATGGTTCATAGCCACTTTTGCATGTTTAATTGAGCATTATGAATGTTGAAATAAGCACATAGCCAATTATGCCCAGATATATAAATACGATTTATTGTAAACTCGGCTCCGGCTGAATTTTTGTTTTGTTTGTCGCTTGTAACATATATACAGTCAGTCGCACAAATCGCTGTAATTGTTGAAAAATCCAAAATTCGCGATTGCAATTGCTTATATGTTTACTTTCTTCATCCAGGATACTGAAACTTTTCTGACACATATATTCCCTATGAAGTCAGCAATCACATGCACAAGGAAATATTTTGGTATTCTCAATATAATAAAAAGTTACGCTGGGTTTTCTAAAGATACTTTTCAAATTTTTTGACTTTACAGCCACTATTTATCCTATTTTGTGAATCAAAATGCTATTAACGCGAAATGATGGAATTGATAGTACGATATGCCCTAAATCTTGAAAAATGTTTTAAACCTTCGGTTATATGCTGCTCCATTATTGAACTATTTTATTTATATAATGTTTATGTTCGTAGCCACGTATGCAGTCACAAACTAACGTGTGAGTGGATAGCCAAATCAGAGAAAATTTGAAAAAATTACTTTAGAAGAAAAATTATCTTCCAAATTTATATCTGAGAATAGTTTGGCATCAAAAACTCATTTTTTAGAAAATGGTTCATAGCCACTTTTGAATATAAGCCCTCGATATGTTGTCAGTGATTTAAATCTAACTTAAGTAAGTTGGACTTTTTAAGCCATGTCCGTCCGTCCGTCTGTATGACTAGTGTACACGATAAGTTTCAAATGGTGTTCAGAAATTTATTCAAAATTTGCAGAAAGTAATATTTTTCGGAGGAGAGCGAAATTGAGACGCCCCTTTTGGCGTCGATTTCCATCGATTTTCTTCAGATATGCCCTGTTTTCTTCGTTAGTATGCTACTGGGTCATACGTCTGGTTATATATTAAATTAAAGGTAGTTATGAGAGCTAGATATGTTGCGACAGAGAGATCATAGCTTTTACATTTATCCATAGAATCTCTCAATCCGGCTTTATTTAATTCGTTAGGATGCTACTAAATAAAGCAAAATGATGTATTTTCTAGTCCTTCTGGTTTTAAAGTAAGTCACGTTTCACATTTAAGGCAAGAAATAATATAAGAAAGATAAAATAATTTTCTTCGCCTTTAAGTAAAAAAACGGACTAAAATTTGCAGAGTTATTATGGTCCCTTCCAGTTGTGATTGTGTATAATTGCATTAATATTTCCTCCTTTATTTTACAAATTGCCCAATTATGCACCATGTTACACTTTTTTTTTTTTCAAATATATCCATGATGATTTCTTTCAAAGTTAGCATTCTTGCTGCCTCTCATAAATCGGTCATTGTGCGATTTCAAGTGCCACTAATTGCAATGTGGCATATTCACATGCATCAGTTTATCACGAATGATACGTGTAACAGACAAAGGAGTTGCACTGTATTGGTAAATTATTTTTAGAACGACTCTTACCAACCTCCAGTGTTTTTCCCCCATTCCAAATACAAAACGATCATTATTGTTGACACAACGATTCGCACATATGTATGTATGTATGTATGTGTGTATCTAAAAATCCCCAAACAGAGTGTACATCAAAGGACTGTCCTAAGTGGAGTATGTGCCGCCAGCATCTTAGGACAAACGGGATAAAGTGTCAATTTTGTAGAGCACAAAATAGAAGGCAATCGGCCGACATCGCTCATCTGAGTTCAGAGTGCTTATGGTAAAAGAGTTCAAAACCAGTTTCAGTGCAAGCAACTTCTTGCCTTTGAAACTAATTTAGTCAAGAAATAAGTGAATATGAAATACATACACTTCGTGAAATCGAAATCTACCAACAGCTCCACAGCACCACCGATCAACACAACAGCCAACACGTTTGGCTCTTGCTTGCCGCTGATTTTGGCTTGAACAACTTGCCAAATAAAGGTGAATGTTTCCGTGGTTAAGTAGCTTTAGCATTTTGGTTTCCCCACTGCTTCTATGCAGAACTAACGACACAAATTGTCTACATGTCATAACAAGCCTTCTGTCGACGAAATTTAGTTTCATTTCGATAATCTTTGTTGCTGCTGCCTGAACGATTCTAAATTTATACGAAATCTTAAGGTGACAAAGAAATGAAATCATTCACTCACTGCTCGAATACCAGCGAACGATTCATAATTTTCGCTTTATAAATAAAAACTCAGGCAACGCTATCAGAAAGCACAATGCTCGCTTTCGAATATATATCCAAATTAGTGAAATGACGAAGCGGATTGTTCTCACGCCGGCTAAAAGGGTGCCCGTCGCGATCAATTTGACGTTCTCGTTAATGTGGATGAGTGGATGGACGGATGAATGAACATACGGGTATGTGTGTAAGTAAATACCGTTACTTTGCGCTAAGCGAGGTGAGTACCATTGAACAGAAGCTTCACGCAAAGGCGTCTTGGTAACTTGGCAACTGAATGGTGGTTAACCGTCACATTGGAATATTCCGTGACACACTTGGCAGCTCTGCACGAAGGCTCCATTCAATTCTTTCAGCTGTACGTGGTGTGTGTTCCAAATGTCCAATGCCATGTTACTCATACGACACGGCGAACTTCAGTGTCATAGGCTTAAGAGCGCAGGTTAGTCTATGTGACGCTCTTGTTGGAATTATAAAATAAAGATTTGATGGCATTTCTTTAAACTCGTACAATTAGCGAATGCAACAGCACAAGAATTAGTCAACATGGTATCATCGTTCCGACCAAGCGCTTGTTCCTAATGTAACACATTGAAGGAGTGACTTAAGGCCTTAAGAATGTTCGTCGATATCATTCGACTGGAGTTAAGGAACTTATTCAAACCTAGCACATTGTAATATTTCACTCAAACTTAGTTTAAGTTCGGACATGGGCGAAATTGGCACTTCCCTTTTGGTACTTCCCACACAAATGGTTCATGTTCCTATGTAAAATTAAAATCAATGTAATCTCCACTTGGATGTTCAGAATCAGCTATGTTGTGATATCTAATAAAGTTTTTATATTCTCTTTGAGCGTGCTAAATATGGAGGATGTTTTTTAAATCGTTGGACTCCTGTAACATGGACGATACACCTGTAATATGGCCATAGGCTCTCGTTAAAATAAAACGGATATACATTTCATACAGATAATCAAAATCAATTGATATTTGACAATATCACGACCTTTGTATTAATTCCCACTCAATTGCTCATATTCTAGGTGTGATTAAATACATTAAGACTTGGAATTTGAAGATGTTTTTATAATTTGTTTATAAATTTGGAAGTTGGATCCATGTGCCACAAACCGTTTATTACCTCCCACACAAATAACCCGGCCCTAAGTAAAATTTAAGTATGTACTGCAGAACTTGAGTATGTACTTCCAAGCAGGATTTTTTAACATTTGGAAAATCCGTTATAGGGGGAAATGTTGACATCCGTCTTCATAAATTAATTCTGGGCACGACTCTGGAATGATGTACATTGACTATCCTGTTATTTTTTCTCGCGATTCTCCTACTCTTTTCGATATCTTAGTAGTGATCTACCCTTGAAACGATTGTACATCCTCGTAGCTTCCTGTGCTTCTAGCTTTCATTGACAAAATCCTGTCTGTGCTTCTAATTTCAGATTTCGTTGATTTTATTGTATTGCAGCAAAAAGGTTGTTAAAGGCGTCTAGTGCTATGATGTTATGAAACATTTCCTGTTGTTGGTGGGGATTGTTTAAACCCTTATTCAATACTGCTGTCAGGTTGTCATCATTTCCCCATAAAATAAATTTAAAGCTTTAGTGAGACTAACACGAAAAGGCAACAAGATATACTAGTTTTGTAAGGGGGTGGTAGGTATTTTAGGCAGCCAAACTAAAATGCTAATGATGTGTGAATGTTACAAAAAAGATAATATTTTAATTAATTACTTTTGTCCGATTTTGCATAGAACTTACTAAAGCTTCACTTAAAACAAAAATATAGTTAATTGAGTTAATCCGGTTATGGAGAGATATTCAGTTCTTATTACCTTGTGTAGCACCCCACACAAGGAAGATGTTATTTCTGTACGAGTTGCATAGTCTATACGACTATGCAACTTCTGAAATTATCAATCGTCAATTTGGAATTTGTTTATAGATTCTAAACGATCGACTAATAAATAATAAACGCCAAATACAGAGGTCCTCGCGTTTCGTTCTGTTCTGGTAATTTCTTTTTTATTTTAACAAATGTCTCTAATGTTTAATTTAGAGATATTTAGTAGACCAACCAAAATAATTAATGAAATGGCCCCAAATGATTGTTTCCATATCAACGACAAAAATACGCGGAGTGTGGGGGTGAAATTCTAAATGCAGCATGCCTGCATAGGTTGTTTTTGTTGTCAGTTTTATTGAAATTGCTTTGTCTTTAGGAGAATTGATAATTATTTCTGTCACAATTCTTGTACAATTTTGCCATTTGTATCCACACTGGGTTTTTTCATGCTGCTTCTGTTTATTTTGCACAGTGGTAAGGGATTGGAATAAAATCGATCGAGAACAATTATACCATAATGTATTTTCTTCTGCTCGGTGAAAATATGTATGTATGCCCGCAAGAATGTACATATTTGGTAGAAGCATTATACATAGAAACACTTGTAGTCAAATATAACAGGCAAGGTAAGTCCGAAATTTGACCGACTTCATATCAAAGGTTTCGGTACAAATGCTGATATTAATAAGGGAGGGGGTGATAACGATTTAATGGTCAATCATGGTTCTTCATGCTCCAGTTTACTTTTAGCTCATCATTTGTATCAACATTGGAAAATAAAGTGGTGTGCCAAATTTGAAGAACATTTGTACGGAGGATCTAAACATGTACCGGTGTAAACCACTTCCAATTCACAAATGTTTTTGAGAAAAACCGATTGTAATATGTGGATTGAGGATCGGAAGAGACATTTGTAAGCGGTCTACATCTAAATCTGTCCCTTATGACTAAATCGATTTAGAAAATGAGTCTAAGTTGATCGGCATAATAAACGTTCGTTCGAGTGGGTGGTACAAATCAATGTATATTGACATATTTTTTGCTCGGATCCACGGTGCAAGGTTGGTGCTGTATGAAAGACCTCGGAGAGCCAGAGGTGAGGTGTATGAGATAAATGAGTTCTCATTATTTCGTTCAGAATTATAAATGCAGTGTGATTGACAAGCAAAATTTGCTTTTAGTATTTTGCGAAGCAATTAGTCATCGGCAACAGGAATGTATGGACGTTTGAAAACTACAACAACGAAATAAAAATAAATACTCGTAGTATACAAGTATGGGGGAGACCATAGTCATTGTATGCTAAGTATGTTCGATTGTACCAAATCCCAGGACATGGTGATCAGAGAGTCAAGATGTTGCTGTTGCACTGAAGAATTGTTGTCTACTTTTGATGAGTCTGGTTGATTCGAATTCGGCCTTACCTTGATCCCATAAATAATCGTATTGAAATGCTCTTCCTTATAGTCACTTGTTACATACATTCATATGTTTGGCTGTTTGTCACAAATGCATGTGGCACACACTTAAGGTGCTTTCAGGCTATCCCATTGAGTTGTACACTTTTGATGCCGGACTGTTGTCATTCAGCACTATTATCATTGAGGATAATGCACATAGGCCATCCACAATTAACAATGCCTGTTTCGTGGTTCTAATGCAGTGACCTTATTCTTCAATGGCCCGCATAACATTTGTTGGGTGATTCTGATGAGGAGGCTATATTTTTTCTATTTTAAGATATCCCTAAATATAGGGCATATTCTTAAACTGAAACCTAAAACCCCATTCTAAAAAATGGAAGACCTTTATAACCTTTGATCTGTTGTGTGTAAATGAACGTATGTATAGAAATGTAATTCTCGTTTATATGATTGACTCCTTTACACATACACTTGTAGTATAATTCAAATACCTTTCTCTCAAATGAAAAAGTCAAGTGGAACATCTTCATATATAATTGTATGTGGTGCCGCTAACTGTCGTTTTGCTCTTGCATTCGAGCGTATTCTATATTAAAGGTTAAACAGTCATCCAAACGTAGAGACTCTCCACTCGACCAATCTATGTTCAAACTACTATGATGTTGTGAAAGATCACAGCTATCGAGAGGATAGTCTGAACGCAGCTTTTATTTTTGATGATCATTCTTCAGCTTCTGTATGAATGTACGTACGTACACATACATTGGGGTGGCCCTTGTCGTAAGAGAGTTTGCCGTGTAAAAAATCAAATTAAAAATTGACGTCTCATATGTTGATATAATGGACCATTTTTGCCATCAAGTTAAAAAACTTTCCTCGCGTAGACTCCGTTAGAGCTAACCGGTCAGTTTGTATGGAACTGGAAATACTAATTGTTGGTCGGTGAACTCAAGGAAAACGGTGTGTTATTGTATTTGAAGTAAACTATTCAGGAACATTTCACGTCTTCGCTTTCAATGGCGGGACATGCAAAACAAAATTGAACATAAAAATAAGTTCTAGAAATATACAAATAAATAAAATAATTGCCACTGTTGCTGTTGTATAAGAAGTTTGATTTGAGTTAGACTAATCGTTGTAAACACACTGACGAGTGTTTGACTGGCTCGTGTGCTTGCAAACAAACGAATTCTGATTTTTCAAAAAACCTGGATTCGACTATTGTTTCATCGAAAACTCGATTGAGTAGTTTGTAAACGATAGTTATATTAAAATTGGTCCAGAATTGAGGATTCGAAATCGAAAAAATGATCGAAGACGTTTTTGTTGGTGTTAGATTAGATTTTACAAATCTATTTTATAACACGATGCCTCAAAATGAAAACAAATAATGGGTGGTGGAAATGGCTATATAGTTCCGAAATTTGGCACGAAACATAACAAAAATGTCTACTTAGTTTTTCCTAGTCTGGTCGTGTTTGCGATTAAAAGGACTTGACATTTTCGAGGATGTAATAATTCAAAAAAAAAAATAAATAAATGAAATTTTCAGTCCTAGTCCTGGCATATGGTAGACAATTTAGGAAAATATATATACAGGGTGGCTGCAGGGTTGTCAGATATGGCGATTTCTCGCCAAACGTGGCGAATTTTAAATATGTTTGGCGACATGGCGATTTTTTGGCGAAAAATAGTTGGCGATTTTCTTGACTAATTTTAGAAAATTTTAAATCTGCCCTTCGATTTTATTATATTGCATTACTTTGTAGAGAAATATATTACAATTTGTATGCAAGTCATATATATGCGTTCATGTCAAACCGAACACTTTTTAAATTACCATTCCCGGTTTCTTTGCAACTTAGTAGGACAACTGCACTCTATAAAATATTTGATTTATAGATGTTTTTTTAAACATTGAGATTTTTTTAATGCAACTATATGATTTTATTTCGATTTTTTTCTTTTTCGTTCCATTTAAAATATCTGAAATACTATTTAGGAGACATTGGTCCATGAAAATGGGAGAAAGATATCAACTCAGTATTAGAAACTGCTTCAAAAAGGAGAAAAGGTATAGTTTTTAATGTTAATTGTTTTTAACCAGTAATCCTTGCGTTGAAAATGTATTCTGTATTATGAATTGTCTAAACGGTATAAGAAAATGTTTAAATAATAAATACCAATAAAATATGTTTTAATTCTTGATCATGAAATGTTGAAAATATTCAATTCAAATTTAATATCTAAATTCCACACATTTTTTTACAAGAACTAAATATAAAATAGAATTTGTCGACTTTTTTAACATAAACTGAAGTTGTTAAAGTTTGGCGGTTTTTGGCGTTTTCTGACAATTGATTTGGCGATAGAGGTACAAACTAATCTGACAACCCTGGGTGGGGCTTACTGCTACTACACATACATTAGGCTAGATCACGAAAAATGACCGATTTTCAATTTTGGCCATCTTGTATTTGGAAGTAGTAAAATATTTGTTGTTCTGTTGAATACAAAAACTGTAGGCTATATCCCTCACCCATCAGAAATCTATTGCTACGCCTATGTTGATCACTAACAAATATTTCTATTGAAGATTATATAGTAGAACTGTGAAGCTCATAAAATACATGTTTTCCGAAATTCTCTACCGTATGTCTTCAAGTGTAATGAAGGATTAAAATTATAAAGGACCTTTTTCGGAAATGTCATTAACTGAGGAAATTAGTGTTATAAGAAAACCTGTTAATCGACATGATATAATCGAAAATGCCTATTTTCAGAAAACCGGTAACGATTTTAGATTTTAATTACTCTCATATTGAGCTTGATTGTTAACATCGATTAAAGTTTTTTCCACATTGGTATTTAAATCATAGTTTTACCATTCAATATTCAGAATACTCACAGTCCATTCATCTGACTTGATTTAGTTATTTTACTAAAAACTAACGTCAGCTACGGATGACAAAACCGATTACCCGATTAACCGGTTATGGTTTTGGACCTCGAAAAATAAGGGCCATTCTAATATACACTTGTATGGTATTGCACATACCTATATGTTTTCTGCGTCTGTATGGATGTACGTACACATGTCTGCGTGTCAGTATTTCTTTAGTCTATATTTTGGGCAATTGCCAAAAAATATAAGACATAAATTCTGTTTGCACATACACATATTTGCAGGCATACATTTATTCTAAGTATGTTTGTTTGTATTTATGTATGTGTGACTGAGTGTTTCAACATTTTATGAAAAATGTCGCCAAACTACGTATCAATGAACCGAATGAATTTGATTACAATTTTAGAACAACTAAAGTAAATTTCATTCACGAAAAAGAATAATTGACACACATGCATACGAGATGAGTACATATCGCTGACTGTCAATATCCCATAAATGTAAAGCTCCAGCAACAAAACTTGTGTCACTTCCATTCGGAATTACTTACGCGCTGAATCTCCACAAGAAGAAATCTAAAAAAAATCTAGAAAAGTACAGTTCGCAATTCCTTCCTTCCTTATTTGTACACACAAGTTAAATTTGCTAGAACAATACTTGCCCGGTTCATGCAGATGGAAATCGTTTTGAAACACTGTGCGCCCCTATACAATGGCAACCGGGCGTAATAGGAAGTGGTATACAAATATCAATATTTGAATAAAGGCACGTTATAATTTCCCTCAAATGGTGATGTACTTTGATGTAATATCCAAAGATTAGACTCATTTAACCGTTATAATAAAATGTTTGTGATATATGTATGTACATATATATTGGATTTATCCAATAAAAATATTTCAACTCCTTTCAAAATATCCCATTGCGTGTTCTAACTTTATCGTATGTGATTTTTTCTTATAGAATGTGTTTGTGGCAAATGAAAGTCAACATTATGATTCATGTTTGTGTTTAATTATAACTCCCTTCGATTTTTACAATTTAGACTTCCATGCTAAAAATGCAAGTTTTCCAGATACCACTCAACTAAACTGTTTATGATGACTTTTTAAATCTGACGTTGTCGAGCGAAATCGATTTTAAAACAAATCTAAAAGACGTGTTTTTTGCAAGCGGTATTCTAGTTGTTCTACTTTTAATCAAACAGAGAGAGGGAGAGAGATGCGAGAACTGTTAGGTTATGATTCATTACACATTCTGTGAAATCGAACAAAGTCCGCAATTTAGAGCGACAGAGTCATAACAGCAAAGCGATCTTCATTGGCCATTTAATTCAATTGTCAATTGATTTTGGTTTATTTTTGGATTTGAATTGGAAGAACATATAATGATCTATTTCGGGTTAAGTCTTCAACTGTCTGCTTTTGGGTAACATCATAAAATATTCCAGATTAATTTTTGAGATGGTACTTTTTTGGCGACCCACTCTAACAGGCATGTATACCATGCCGTCGACTAAACAGAAAAGAACATTCGACATGAAAAACAATCATCGCCGGTTATCGATCTCCAACGAATATTGACATTTACAGATCATTTTGTTTGATGTACTTCGGCTTGATTCGAAAATAAGTGATTGCTTTCATCATCATATTCATGAACGTCGTTCATTTAATAAATGACCATGAGAAGAAGATTTCGAAAACAAATCTCGAAAGTGCAATTACACGTTATATATACACAAGTGTGAACGTGTGAGTGTGTCTTTGTGTGTCGCGTGCTTTCCAAAGGTATCATTTCGTGTCTACCTACAGTCAGCGGCGGAAATTATGATCAGGAAGATCTTATATCAGGATTTGGAAATATATAAACATTCAGTAAAAATTATTATGTTTAATTAGACAAATAAAATAAAATCTCGATTCATTTTAGAGATACGGAATCAATCATACCTTACTGTCATATCTTCCATATGGTCAATAATATATTTTTATTTTCAAGGTCTTAAGTAAAATCCATTTTATCAATATATCCAAAATATTTCGAGTGTATTCCTAAAACAAATCAAGCATTAATTCTTTCGTTCGGAAACCGTAACTTTTTTCTTCCATAGAAACCGACCCGATTTTATATACAGTTGAACTTCGATTAACCGTGACTCTATTAACCGTGATTATTATGAGTGGTTGATTTTTTACCTCTATTAACCGTGATTTACCTCTATTATCCGTGATGCACATGTCCATATGACTGCTTGTTGGTTTTTTTCGTATAATACACACACATCTCTCATATTAAAATTCGGTGATTCCCCTTTTTCATGAAAGTGTAATTTTCATATCAAATTTCATATTCATTCATCAGTGTGAAATTTGGTCTGTCAAAACGTGTTTTCCTTACATCATGCCACCGTCAAAAACTAAATCCGCGAAAAGAGCAAGAAAGGTTCTTTCAATTAAAGAAAAAATTGAGCTGATTAATGAATACTCAAAACGTAAAGTACCTTTTAAAATGTTGTCTGAAAAATATGGAGTTGGCATTCAAACTGTATCCGATTCAATAAAAAACAAAGATCGGATTTTAAAATTTTGCTCCGATACTGATTCAATGCTTGGCCTTAAACACAGATATGCACTAAAAACATCCGAAAATCCAAAAGTTGATTTCGCAACATATGAATGGTTTCGGCTAGAAAGATTTAAGGGAACTCCAATTTCAGGTAAGTTAACTGAAATCGAGATATTGTATGAACTTAAACTGAAATTTGCTTCTGAACTTCAGGCGAAATGATTGTCGAAAAGGCAAAAATTTTCCATTTGAAGTTAAACATGAATTCAGAGTGCACTTATTCATTTGGTTGGTTGGATAAATTCAAAAAACGTCATGGAATCCGTCGACTGAAATCTACGGGAGAAAAGGAGTGTGCTGATTATGAGTCTGATACGATGTTTGTGGACGACTTGGATGAAATCATTAAAAACGAACAACTTACAACTGAACAGACCTACAATGCAGACGAAACCAGTCTATTTTGGAGGTGTTTGCCTCAGAGTTCTTTGGCTAGTGGTAATGAATATTCTATTAAAGGGTACAAGGAATCCAAGGAGAGAATCGCAGTGCTAGTTTGTTCAAATGCTGCAGGAACTCACAAGTGTAAATTGATGATAATAGGAAAAAGTGTCCATCCAAGAGCTTTAAAAAACATTGAACACCTTCCTGCGATTTATAAATCTAATAAGAAAGCTTGGGTAACACAACAGCTATTTCTGGAGTGGTTTAATCAAAATTTTGTACCAGAAGCAAAGGAACATCAACGGCGCATCGGTCTCAAAAATAACTGTAAAATACTTTTACTATTAGACAACTGTCCAGCACACCCAGATGTAAATGCTATGATATCTGAAAACGTTACAGTAAAATATCTCCCACCAAATTGCACGTCCTTGATTCAGCCTATGGATCAAGGAGTAGTTCGGAGCTTAAAATGTCACTACCGTAAACTGATCGTTCAAAAACTTGTCGGTGCTAATGACAGACGTGAGTTCGTTAAATCTTTGAATATTAAGACAGCTTTGTGGGCAGCCGCAGCTTCGTGGGACTCTGTAACTCCACAAGTTTTAAAAAGAGTTTGGAATAAATTACTATCTCATAATGAAGATGCGCCAAATAGCCTTGTTGACATACAAACAGATATAACCATACCGTCTGGATGTACGATTGATGCTGTCGAAAAGTGGATGGTGTGCGACTCTGATGTCGCTCCGTTTGCTATTATATCTGAAGACGAAATCGTAGACATGGTTACCCAAAGCCAAGAAGATGAGCTTGATTCAAATTCCGAGGAATCAGATGGAGGAAATGCGGACGAAACGCCTACATTGGCTCAGGCAATAGAGGCTAGTAGTATTTTGTTAGGTTTTTTAGAAAACTTTAATTGTCCAAGTATTTCAGAACCAGATAAAATGCAAATATATCGCATACAAACTCATTTGTTGGAAGAACAATCAAAAGCTAAAAGCATAAGACAGACTTCCATAAAAGATTTTTTTAAATAAATGTATGTATTCCTAGAGATATGATAAGTTATTTATAGACGCAGATTTAATGTTTTTGTCAAAAATAAATAAAAATAATAAAATTTATTCATGTAAAATTTTACCTCTTTTAACTGTGATTTTCGGTTATCCGTGATAATTAAACTTATCAGGTTCAACTTTACATAGTTCTGATTATATATTTTACTGTTTCTTAACATGTATTTACGTTTTTTCATTATAATTTTTATATATGGAATAATTTATCTGAATTCTAGATTCCCTCATTATGAAATTATATTCCTCAATATAAATTTAAATTTTTTCGTTATGCGTTAATATGTTCCTATTCTTATTATGAATTTACATTTCTCAATATGAACTTATATGTTCTGATTATAAATTAAATTTTCTCATTATAAACGAATAAGAAACATGTTTTAGTTTATCGAATAAAAAATAACATTAAAATATTTTTCGGCATGTTCTTCAATTTATATTCAAAATTGAATATAGAATTCAGCCGAAATTGAAAATAAATTCGCAAGTCTCGCTATAAATAAATTAACACCACAAAAAACAGTTGTGGTCTGAATGAAATCCGTACTTTAATTTAGATCAACAAATTTTCTCCAGTTTACTTTAAATTTCCTTAAAATTAGGATAATAAACTAAGTGCGAGTAAAGTTTTCTCATTTGATGTTCCTAGTTGGCAATGGTCTTTACACGGGACAGCCACAGCTGTTTCCATTTTAAATTTATGACTAACGATGTTGGTCGAAATATTGGGCAGCAATAAATAAAAATTGAAAAAGAATACTCTTTTTTAACATTAGGGACCTTGATCCAAAATATAACATATAATGGGTCTTCCGAAATACACCAACCGATTCGCAAAAAGGTTGTTTGAAGTAAATAATATCGATGCTATGGAATGGTTCGCGCAGACACGGAAACTTAATATAAATAAAAATTTTGATTATGATGTCTAAAATTAGGTCTCCTACTAAAACCAAAAAACAATATATATATATATATATATATAAATTGAAATAAAAATCAAATGGACATATAAAGACCTTCAACACAAAATCACGCATTATACTCCAACCGATAGGCGTTTTCACCGTCTAATATGACATGTTCGTAACAACAAAAAGAAATCTCAGCGAAAAGATATACAACAACAAGAGCATAGGCACATAAGTAAATACGTCAGAATTTAAATATAAGTCTTATACATAAAACAAAATTATCAAACAATAAATAATAAATGATTTAAAATGGAAGAAAACACACAAAAACCACTAACAAATATGTACGTTAATGGATTTATAAATTATACAACTTGAGTATCACTCAACATACTAATAAAGGAAAACTGAATTAATTTATTTTTCGCTAAGATTGTAAACATATTTGTCGAGTCTTAAATGTTGTATCGTTGTAACACGATATTCTGAGATTAATCTCACATTTTAATTTTAAAATTGAACGACACGCCTGATTCCAGACTTTGATGGCTGGAGTGAAAACTTCCGATGTTTCATAAACTGGAATTTATTATTAGTAAATTCATTAAAGGAAACTCATAACAATGTGTCAGACCAATTAGTAAAAACAAAATTAAAAGGAACTCTGAGAAACTCGATCTCAACGGAGGCCACTCTTTCAGATGTACTTATTAAATTGAAGCTGGTCCACATTAGAGAGGAGTCCGTAAAACTAGTTTCTGCAAAAAAAATGAATGTAGGACAGAATAATAAAAGTTTACGCCAGAAAAATCGTCGATTTAACTAACTCCCTTAAAAATGCTTAAATTTCTGATATTCAACTCAGGCAGCTCTACGTGCGATAATTAAAAATGCAAACAATGAAATTGTTCAATTAATTACAGTTTTTTAATAATTGCCCAGTTACATACGGCAAATTTACATTTTCTGTCCATTCCTATATACATATATAAATAAATATATTAATAGTGGCCATAGTATTAAACAATCGAGTAGAGATCTCTACACAACAGAAGATAATTAAACAGATATTGAGAAGCACTGTATACAAGCAAGTACGGTAAATATGCTAGAGTGCATTTTTAAAGGACACCTGTATCGTCAGAAATGACAAGGGAAAAATTAATGTTTTCTCACTATTAAAAAATTATAACAAGGCTTGAAAAAGTAGCCAGTGAAAGGAAAATCGCAATAATCCAACTGTAATTAAGTGGCAGGTTATTTGACAACATGGATAACATAATAAGTGGTGGTGGTAAGTATCTTGGCATCTTAAATCAAATAAAGAAAAAAATATTTTTTGAAAACAAAAAATATGACAAGAAATGAAAACATGAAATTTTTGTCAATTAATGAAATCACAAAAAAGGTATAAAAAGATTTGTTAATAACGACATCTCCTGACAAGTGATTATACAATGCAGCATATAAGAAAGAAGTGACATAAATATCACAGAAGGCGCAGGAAAACGTAGACAGAAAACTAAGAACGAAAATAGGTTCGTTCGTTCGAACATAATGTTCCATAGTTAAAGTTAAAAGAAACGCAACTAGATATTTGTGGTCGCATAGTATACAGACGATACAGAAATTGTAATATAATTCACGCTAAAGAATTACAATCCACATTCATATTAAAAATCTTTTTCATTGTAAATATTTTTTTGATATAATTAAGTTTTTTTGATGAAATGAGTCTTGATCAATAAGACGAATTTAATTCAAAGTTGTCATGGTGCAAATTGGGCCGGATTTGCCTCGTCAACTTGTAATGAATTTGTGAATTTGTGTATTTTGGGTTGTTTACGAATGTTCAAGTTTGTTTATTTTGAAAGTCATCCAAGTGGATACATTTCCAAGTACAGTCACTCCTCAATCGGCTGCAAATCAAATCTTTTCTCATTTGCACTGAGTTAGTCAACCCCTCGGTGACCCACGGTGCATCGCCTTACCATGATAATAGTGTACTAAAATTTTGCATATATACTACGATGCTGTATAATCAGACATATTTTTAAAATATTCACGTATTTCATGTTGCTCGGGCATCCTATTGTACAGTCAACTAAATGAATGTATATGTTAACACTGTTTTGAATATAAAATACAAACATGTAGAAAGTCGAACGGAGCCAAGAGTGAACGAAGCGCAAAGGAGAGAAACTTAACTGGGAAAAATATATCACATTGCGTTTGCGAACACAGCAAATCAAATCGGAATAAAGGAACGCTGCACAAGACATCGCTTAAGTGAAATTTAGGTGAAGTGATGTGTCGCATTTTATACTTGAAGTGGACTCTTTTAACTCCCTTATAAAGATGACGTTGTCTAGGAATCAATGGCCAGTACCTTTTGACACTTTTCAGTTAAATACTACCAGAGGACATAGGCGAGCAGAGAGTGAGAAGAATTCTGTTTTTTATTAGACAAACATATCCTACACAAACTACAAACTGAAAACTTTTTTAGATCCGTCCAGCTCTTTCACAACTGTTACCGCCCTTCATATGCCTGCGGCATGGAATCTATGAACGCTTAATCCTCTGAGCAACTTGAATGAATCCTATTTGCATTTGGCCAAATAGTTCAGTAGTACCTGTGACACTGTTGAAGTTTTCTCTTCTTTGGTCACGAAGTCCGCCATAACAGAACAAACAAAAGCATCTCAGACCACCCAGCAGGCTTAAAATAAAATCTAAAACTTGCCCTGCCAGCAAACAATCACGATGAATGTATTGGAGTTTCCAATTTTCTGTGCTACAAGGTGGTGCCACCGATACTCTGTAGCTATTTCACGACTACATAATATCCGTCGCTGTTGTATTTTGGTTAATACTTTTGCAAATACGCTAACCACAACTCCGCACACCTCTCCTTTTTTACTCCATCACTTTTTGGTTTTCTCAGTAATTAAATGCGGGAATTGCTGCATAATTCATCAAAATTAGACAAATTTAAAAACTACAGATTAATGATGCAGTGGAAGAATTAAATAAAATCTTTTTGTGAGGATATTTGCAGAATGGAAATCTGCTTCAAATGAAACCTAAATATCATACTGACAATACTATGACTGACATAGTGCTGATCGGAGTCACTTTTATTTTCTTTTTTCTCCACAACCTGAAAAAGACGCCCACACGCTCGTTGCTCTTAATCATCACAATATTTGTCCAACGCAATTTTTTTACGTGGAAACATATTAGACCTTTTGGATAAAAATATATTTCTTTAATTTTTTTTAAATATGCAATTATAGATTTCAATTGATTTTCCACTTTTAAGAATATCTTCTCCCTGTTTATGTAAAAAATCGTTTCTAGACAAACTCGTATCCTCTAAATTTAAACCGCCTCAACAGGTGGTACGAGTTCTTTGATTCAATGCGCCTATGTATCAAACAATACTGACGAGCCGTTCGTCTAGAGACAAAATATTTTACAAAAACTATTTGTCAGTATTTAAAATAAATCACACCAGTTAAATGCAGAATCTGAATCATATTGGGTATACCAAAATCGAATTAAATCTTTCAAAGAAACTTTGCATTCCCATTTTCCCAGGAAATCTTAAACACAAGTAAAACCTGATTCGAATACATACAACAGAAATTATTAAATTAGTGAATGGAAGTGCTACAAATTGTGCAATTCATCTGTAGATATATGGGCGGCGTATGATTTATATATTTATTGAGAATAATATTACTCATATGCTGAGTTGTGGGACTGGCCATGAATGAAATGCATCCTAAAATCAATTTAATCTATCTTATTTGCTCTCGATATATTGGCGGCGTATGATTTATATTTTTTGATGATCATAATACTCATACGCTGATAACTCACCTCAAATGTAATTCGTCCTAAAATGAAGTTAATCGATCTAATTTGCCTTCATGTAGTACCGAAAATATTTTGAAAACAACAGCTAATCAGAGCTGATGTCCGATTTTTTGTTATTTTTGTAATTAAACCATTCAATTTATCGCAAACTATCGTTCTCTATAAGTTTTTTCGAAAAAAAAAGATAATAAATCAGGATGAACATACCAAACACAAAGTAATTGATGTAATGCAATTTTACGCGTTTGCATTCACAAATTGTATTTAAAACAGTAAGAAAACGTCAGTCGGCTAAACCGACTTAGATATACCATCACTCTCTGAGACCACGTGTATGTATGGTAGGACTTAAATTTTGCTTAGCGTCGGAGTATGTAGGTGGGAGGTACTAGAAGTTTTTGCCAATTGGACCCAACTTCCAAATTTGTTAATAATTGTAAAAACATGATCAAACCTGAAGTCATAATGAATTTCAGGCACCGGTAAAAGAGTAATAAAGCATTTAATTTTACCTAGGATAGAGACAATTGTGTGGGGGGTACAAGAAGGGGCGTGGCTAAAGCGTAAATATTTTTTATGTTTAAAGTGGTTATAAAAACATTTTCAAATATCAAATTGCAAGTGATTTTAGCTACCCGTATGGAAGTTACATCAGTTTTATTGTAACCAACGTTTATGCCACTTTGTGTGGGAGGTATCAGAAGGAGTGTGGCAATTTCGCCCATATTCCATACGAATGTTAGCTCTATAAAAGCATTGCCAAATATCAAATTTCATAGTATTACGATCATCCGTATAGAAGTAATAACAGCTTTAATTTTACGTAGTTTAAGGGAGGTACCAAAAGGAGCGTGGCAAAATCCGCCATATCTTGCAGGCCTAAAGTGCTTATAAAAACTTTATTATACGTCGAAATATAGCTAATTCCGACTATCCGTGTGAAAGTTCCATTGGTTTTTATTTAACATAGGAATTTGGACTTTGGATTTGTGTGAGAGGTACCATAAGGGGGCAAATTCGCACACTTTCGAACTTAAACTAAGTTTGGGAAAAATATTACCATGCACAAAGTATGAATTGATTCCTCCCCTTTCGAGAGTTATCGTGTGCACCAGCCAGTCAGACGGACATGGCTCAAACATTTTAAAATGTTGTGAAATGGATTTGGTCCAAACATACGTAGGGTCTTAAGTCACTCCTTCAATGTGTTACACTTTTTTCCAAGTCCCAAATGATATATACCCTCTTACTCTGTAGTAAGGGTATAAAAATAAGTATGAGTGTTGATATATAGAGCAGTGTTGATATACCGCAGCAACAGATGATGGGAGAAATTTCAGTTCTTGGCATTTTATTCTCTTTGATAAAGACATTTCTATTTTACAAACAAATCAGTTGTTCCCAAAGATATGCATCCATGTATGTATGTATGTATGTACGAGTATGGGTTGTAGCCGCCCGCATGTTTCTTAATCTAAAATAAAATAACTTTGGATGACAATTCGCAATTCGTCTGTTTGAACCGCGCGGGAGGTGCGACCATTTACTCAATCTCTAGCGAGAATAAAATACATAAATCTGATTCGAGTTTAATAATTTGATACAAAAGTACGAGTACATGTCTGTGTAAGTACGTGCATGTTATGAATTACGTTTAAAGGCATGCGAGTATGAATTAATATTATCATTTAATTGGCAATTAACGGCATTCCATATGAGGAATAAAAAGCTTAACGTCTCATACATACATATATATGTATATACGGTGTTAAAAAATCATTAATCATCGAATTTACCACAAGTTTACCTACTACCTATGAACGGCGTATGACGGACGACGTATCTGAAATCAAGCAAATGCACGTGTGTGGGCCTCGCTCAGAGCAATCAATTACATTCGGAACTGAACTGAACAGAACAACGAGTCATCTGCCGTTAGAGGTTAGTAACCTAGTCCTGGATCAACATAACATTAGCTGAAATGTAAACGGATGTACATAGCTCTCAGCAAATTGTATCACAGCTATTGCGGCATATTTAAACGACGTGCATTTTCCAAAGGAAGTCAAGGTGTCATAGCGTGTATTTCCAATGTAAAGAGTTCCATCTCTATCACTTAACATAACTAGGGTTTACCGGTAAATCGCTTCTGGGAATTCCCGGCCATTTTCATTCCCGAATTCCCGAGAATTTTATTCGGGAATTCTAGGGAATTATGACCACATAATGTGTGATATTTTGAATTTAGTAATACTATATTAGAGCTTATAAAAATTGACGGGAAATCAGACTGGTATTAAATTATGCTTATATTAGAAAGAACACGTTTGGGGATTCTAACTGAAAAGTCAAAGTCTCTGTTACCACCAGTTGCCTTCAGTATAATAGAGCGTTTTTTTTTAACTAGATAGAACTTTCGATAGAGCTAGATGTCACACGAGCTGTTTGGGATTTATGATCAGTATAATCTGGCAAATTGTTCATAGACTTAATAAAAATGTAATTGCCAGTTTAAACCAAGCACAGATATGTCTTTTAGTCAAATACAAATTATTGCAGCTGCTTCCGGAACTAGACAGACTGAAAGTATGATCTGATCCATGATAAACAAAACCAAGATCTTATTCCAGTTTTCAATTCGATATAATGTTGTAACTAATAAAATACGATGAGATTTATGGCGATGTCACAGTTATTCTAAAAGAATTCACTTTACATTCACTCAATTTTAAGGATTCCGATATAAATGATTATAATTATTCTTAAAATTTTATTTTCTCCTGGAATTTCCGAGGATGTTAAAAGCACTTTCGATTTCATGGGTACTTCAAAAGGAAAAAGTAAAAATCCTATCTTTCACAAAGATCATTTGGAACTACTGACAGTAATAGCTCTGTGGACAAACTTACAGATATAAGTATATGTTATCTCTAAATGTAGGTCAACCAGATATGGGGGTTAAAATATATAATTATTTTTATTTGTTTTAGATTAGGAAGATATACTTCTGATATCAAATTGCTGACGTTGACAAATTCGTCCAATCTCGTTAAATGTTATCCACATGGGATGACAAGTGCATTTCCCAGTTAAAATTTGTATCGCTCTATACACATAAATACATATATATGTACGTATTCAATGTTTGTTTCAAAATTGTCGCGTGATTCACCTTAAAAAATTTAAATTTATCTGGTGATCTTCTTCATTATCATTACGAGAAACATTAATTTCACTTATTTGTCGACGATTATTGCTTTCAAATGTTGGGCCATTTATCTGAAATTTGTACAATTCAGACATCTCACTTGTGCAAAAGTTCAAGTTAAAAATGGTTTAGTAACTTTCGACCCACCCAGTATGCATTCATAGGTATGCACCTGCATATGCATGCAGCGCACATGATAAGAGTTAATCCAACAGTGCTCATATTTCTCATTCATTCTACTGGATGGAAAGAAGAAAAACTGAAAGCAATCCATTCAATAGTCACTGAAGTTCTAAGAAACGGAAAGTGGATTCTAACTCGCATCTCGATGACAAATGGAATATACATCTTAGACCTATAGAATGACCAGATGAGTGCATTATGAAAGTATGTATTGAAAGTTGCAGGAAGTGTTGCTATGAATAACTTATTGATTGTGTCTAGGCCACTGTACTCAGTTCAGAATTTAGTATTAATACAATTAATACAATCAATATTATCGGTTTATGATAAAACTAATGAATCGACAGATAAACAGTTTAGAATCCGAGCAACTGATTAAACTTGATTACATACATACATATGTGTGTACTACATTCGTACGTAAGTACACATTAAGCTGGCTTCAAGAAAACAAGAATTGGTAATTAGTCTACCAAGTATGATTCAAAGAAATATTTGCCTCAAGATGTTGTTTCAGCTTTTTATATAACTTTTCCCCTTCTTAAAGATTTCCGATACACAAATTTAAATAAATGTTCTAAAGTGGCCCGTCAAAAAAGAATGGATTTTGAACATTGCATGGATTTAATCGTTTAACATGAGAGTTATATGATACTTGCTTGATTGTTTTTGACAGATCTCTATGCGAGATCCATTTAATACAACCCCATTGATATCAATGCTGTTCTTAGTTGCCAGGAAACCAGAAATATATAAAAAGAGCTCATTTCATTCGCGATATGTCATCATTTTAAAAATGTGTCATATCTTGACAAATTACTCTACTAAAATGTTTAAATTCTCAAATTTCTGTATGGAAAATCTGATCAGCAAGTGCTGTAATTTCAAACGATAACGATGCGTTCAAAAGTTAGTGCATCATTAGCGAAGCCACAACTTCCAACTACCAAAACGCCCAATAGTAGCAACTTTGGGCCACTGCCAAACTCGAACCACGTACTTCTTTTATCTAAGGTAATCGCGATAATACCCGCGTGAACGATTAGAATATATATGCCGCATTTCATCAATGTCGGAAATGATGCACTTTCCCAACAATTGTCTTTGGGCCTTTTTTTGATGGAATTGCCCATATCCAATTCTGGAAATTGTAGCCCGAATGTTGTCAAATATTTCATTAAATAAATTTTGAATTCAATTAAACGGATTGTTGATTAATTTAATATTCCATTAAAATCAATCAACAGATTTGTTAAAAGGAAACTGGACATTCGAAAAATGAAACTAATTGATCCTATTATCGTTTTAAGTAGTTGATTTTTTTTTGTTTAATATATTCGTAATTGGTATAATATATACATATTCGTAAAAAAAAAAAACAATTTTTTTTTGTGATTCGTCCAGGATTTTTAATTCAGGATACATTTGGTGTGTGTCCTGTAATTTTACTTTTACCATGTGACCTTCCTAGGATTGTAGGCTACGACAATAAATCATCACGTACGTATTGTGGTGCCCATATTGCACATAGTCCGGGTTGCATCACATTTTGACCCACCATATTGCACATTTTTTTGTGTTTTTGGGCCACCCCAATATACATTTGTGTATTGCAAATTGAGCAGGGAAGTAAATAAAAATACGACTATTTTTCATTAAACGATTGTGGGACTGCGAGCGAGAGTACAAATAACACGCAACGATAACTAATCCTTTGGCAAATCTCGTTAAAGTTCATTTTCTTTCATTGAGTGTTTTCGGAACGTGAGTTCAGTGCATTTTCACCTTGAGCTTGAACAAGAATGTGAACTTTCATTTTCAGTCATATCTACACACTCGTACAGTAGTTTCCCAGTTTAACGATATCGCGATTTAACGGATTCGGTACTTTCAGAGCTTTCATCTTTTTTGCATTGCACCCACATGATATTATAAAAGCTTTTATTTTTTGTTCCGCCATCACATTATGCTAAAAGGGCCAAATTGATTTTGTTTCTCTTTGTTGCAGCGAAAATTCCCCAATTAGCTGATTTCAGGTATCTCCACATTTTGTTAGTCCCCTGCATCTGATGTTTTTTTTTGTGCGGTTATTGCAAACAGGAAGATACAAAACAAAACATTCAGGACTCAGCAGAATACTCAAATGGAAAATTGAGTGCACAGTTCTTCTATATTCTATCTCTAGTTTCACGTGTATATGGCCTTGCTCAAGTTCAAAAAGTGCTGCGAAATGCAATCTTTTCTGATGCATTTTTAATATGGATAGACAGGAAATTTAATTATTTTATTGGACGTTTATAGTATTTTTTGTTATTTTTTTCATGTTGGCAAATGAAAAATTATTCGTATTTGGTGGTAGTATTTTATAAAAAATAAATAGCTGCAGTCAATACCTTTCGAATGATGTCAAATTATGAATATCGGAAGTAAATTGACGCCTGTTTATAGGTGTTTTTAAGAAGGTTTAGCTCACAGACGGCTTGACCCAATTTATTTTCATGAGCCATCCTAATGTACACATGTATGTGTATAAAATCTGAAAAAAAAATTAAATACAATTTTTAAATGCATTTTAATATGGACAGGCAAAAAATCAAACTATTTTTTCCTTAACTATTTCTTTTAGAGTTAAGTCTACCATAATATGTAATGAACATGATGTTGTAAAAAATGAGATATGTGCACACTTTCTATATTAAGTCATATGCAGAGGAAGTAGAATATAATGATTTAAGTTCGAAACATGACCGAATATGCAATATATCCATCATCGTTAAGAGCAAATTTAATAGATGAATACCGTATATTTAGCACAGACAGAAACACACATAAAACATTAAAATTTCTTAATTAGGTGTGCCAAATTAAAAAAAAATTAAAAGCAGATGAATTGTTAAACACTATTTGAGCAATCATCTACTTATTCATGCTCGTACACATCGAGGACCACGCCTCTTCTGACTGTATTTATATTCAGCACGGTGAAGGGTGCATAGCAGTTGTCCGGACCAAAGTTGTCTATGAATGAATCTGCTTTCAAAGAAGTATGTACTTGTTGAGAGGTATCCACTCAGTCTACGACACCACCACTGTCATGACGATTGCGCACACGTGGGCGTCTGCTGTCTGCTGCTATCCATTGTTGTTAATAGGTTGAATAGCACTTTACCAAACACTTCTCAACGATGATCATCATCCCGGATTGGTGATTGGTATTAATTGAATATCAACTTATATGGGAAATTGCCTAAATGTTAATGCGTGTATGTACTCCTCGTATGCTCGAGCGAAACCGATTTGTCAATACTCTGTGAAGACAATCAAGCACAACAGTTTAACCACGTCAACCAGCACTGGGCGATATCCGCCTTCAGTTGTTCGCGAGACGCTGCTGTACGACGTTAATGTTCTGCGATTCGATAGCAAATGCATACCAATAACGACAGTGTTAACAGTGCACAGTGGGTTGGAGAAGCTTTTATTGTTTTGCTACATAATTCTAATTCTACCGTCAGATAGTCATAAAAATCCATGACGCCTTAAGCTGACTTTCGACTATGCTATTGAGTGATTTCCGAGGAGAGAAACCGAATGAATTCTTTCACACCTGAAAATAAATCGTATTCTATGATAAATTTTGTTTTTTTTTTTATACACACCCGACTTATGATCTCCACCATAAAAAGATAGCGAACGATGCAGATTGACTTTGAAACGATTAAGCAATTTCTGACTAACATCGGCTATATTCTACAAGCTACCGAATGATATAGCCGTCACACTGATGTTGTGCAGCATGTTTCGTTCCATCAAAGATACAGTTTCATTAATGTTTATTAATGATTGATGTTTGTGAAGTTTATGCCGTCAGCCTGAATGCCTTTTAAATTCTGTTTCTTATTTTTATATTTTAATTAACAGCAGTAATTTTTAGCAGATTGCAAACTCTTCAACAGTTTGAATGCTAAAGCAAAACTGCAAAAAAACTGTAAAGCAGAATGGATAGCAAACAATATCTGCTGTTAATATCAGACTTTTCCAAGCTTTAGATGTTCTTAATTAAAATATAACTTGCCGTGGCCATTTTGGAAAAGATAGCTTACAACACCGTGCGACAAATTGAAAAAAATGGTAGGTCATGGAATTATCTATATAATTCATAAAGCTTACACGACACAACAAAACTGTTTAGTTTTTCATATATTTTATGGGCCGTACTATTCTACACTACGTATCCAAACGGCTTTTTTACATATGGGCATTTCTACAAAAAGGTCCACCAAGACCAAAATTTAACAGTTCTTGTAAACACTTTGTTTTATAATATTTTCATGGGGAAACAATCAAATTTAACTAATGTACAAAATTTTTACATTTATTCATATCCCATCTCGAGATATTCGAATGCAAAGTCGAGCAAGTGCAACTTTACAGTTAGGGACATTAAGCTTTGACTTTTGCTGTCTAAAATCGTTTAGGGAGTACAAAGGATACGAAACTATAAGACTGCAATTTACTGTAACTTTTTGTTTTGCATTATCGCATGTTTCAATATCACGTTCGACATTGAAGAACATCATTTGCTGTTACTATCATCACATTTTGAGTACAAACAGAGATTTTTATACAATTTAAATAAAATAAACCTTACTGGAAAATAAGAAAATGTATGACCTTGGTACTTCTTTAAAATTGGTCACATTCGACATCTAAAGTGTGAAAAATAAAACTCTTACATAAATAAATTATAAATACATTTTAAAAATTAAAATACCTTTTAATCATTTAAATCTAGATGAGCAAAAACGGAGGCGAAAAATAAATAAAGATAGTTGAAAACGGAAAGAAGATCAGCTAAAGCTACAAAGCATTTAATTAAAAAGCAAAATTTTGTTGTTTGCTGTTATTATGTGAGAATAAGTTCATTGAATACTTCTGTTGATTAAAAAATATATATTACCCATAATTTATTTATTTATTTCAGTCTATGGACATTATGATCCTACAGACTAGCTTAAATCTAAGAGTAAAATAAATCTAGTATTTCATTAAAATTTGACAGCGAAAATGAAAAATCTAAATCGAATTTGTTATTTATATTATTACATTCTTTTAGAGCACGTAAAATAGGTTCATTAAGAGCATAATTACATCTATGCATAGGTATGTTAAAGTATTCCCAAGTACGCAAATCCCTAGCAGGGATATTGAAGCCAATACGACTAAGCAATAAAGGACAGTCTATTTTTCCAGAAATTAATTTGAAAATAAATAACACAGACATTTTGGAGCGCCGATTTACTAATGTATCCAAATGTATGAGTAAGCACCTGGATTCATAAGAAGGCCTAGGATCAGTGAAGTTAATAGAAAACAAAGCAAAATTAATAAATTTCTTTTGTAGTCGTTCAATGCGGTTTATGTGATTAACATAAAATGGACTCCAAACTAGAGATGGGCGCGGCTCACGTGAATTGCGTGAATCACGCGTGATCGTGAGCAAAATTTATTTTACTCACGTGAGCGTGCGTGAACGTGAGTAACGAAAAAATGTTCGTGCGTGAATGTGCGTGAGTCTAATTTCTGCGTGAATCACGTGATTATTTCGTGAGTCGCACATATTTATTAATTCTTTTATTTTCATTTTATTTCGTTTAAAAATGTGAAGTTTTCATTCAAAATAAAAGTCATATATAATTATACTCTACACCACTTCGTGGACTAGGGTATGATAAGTTAGTTTCGCGCCAAATGTTTGTAACACCAAGAAATAATCGAGCTAGACCCACCTATAAGTATACCGATCGGCTTAGAATCACCCCTGAGTCGATTTAACGATGTCTGTCTGTCCGTCCGTCTGCTGTCCATCTAAGCTTGTTCACACTCTACAGGTCGCAATTGTCGTCCGATTGTTATGAAACTTGGCAGAAGTTATTTTCTCTGGCCAAGGACCATCGGTATTGAATTTGGAGGAAATCGGTTCAGATGTAGATATAGCCCCCATACAAATGTCGCTCCCGATTTGACTTTTTCCGCCCTATAAAGCTCATATAGTACCCGATTTTCTTCGAATTTGGCTTAACACCTTATAATCTAAACACCTATGATAAAAGTGGGTAAGATCGGTTCAGATTTAGATATAGCCTTCATACAAATGTCGCTCCCGATTTGACTTTTTCCGCTTCAGAAACCACATATTTTACCCGATTTTCTTTAAATTTGCCACAACCTCCTATAATACAACTAGAAACGCCTATGCAGAATTTGGGTAAGATCGGTTCAGATTTAGATATAGCCCCCATACAAATGTCGCTCCCGATTTGACTTTTTCCGCTCTAGAAACCACATATTGTACCCGATTTACTTTAAAATCGGCACAACATTTTATAATCGAACTAGAAACACCTATGTTGAAAGTGGGTAAGATCGGTTCAGATTTAGCTATAGCCCCCATACAAAGGTCGTTCACGATTTGACTTTTTCCGCTTTAGAAACCACATATTTTACCGAATTTTCTTATAATCCAACTAGAAACATGTATGCAGAATTTGGGTAACATCGGTTCAGATTTAGATATAGCCCCTATACAAATGTCGCTCCCTATTTCTATTTTTCCGCTTTAGAAACCACATATTGTACCTGATTTTCTTTAAAATTGGCACAACATTTTATAATCGAACTAGAAACACCTATGGTGAAAGTGGGTAAGATCGGTTTAGAATTAGATTTGCTCCCGAATGTTTATCCAATTTTGGCCAAACTTTACATATTATATTTCACCAATAAACATACATGGTGAAAGCGGGTCACATCGTTCCAGGTTTCAATATAATTCCATACAAATATCCTTTCCGATTTAAAATTTTTCGTCAAATACATACATTTACAGGATGCAAAAATCCTTCCCAATTTCACTTTTTTACCGAATTGAATTGTAATGAGATAGAAAGTCCGTCCGTCTTTAGCCTTTCCTTACTTGTTTGGGAGATGCCCATATGTTCATACTTTGGTATAACCCAAATGGGGCCCCATTCTAATCTATTACAGCTCTAGAAACTACATCGTATCTTCATCAAATTTTGCAGATCATGATATTCTTCAACTATGAATACCTACCGTGAATGAGAAATATATAGGCCCATGTTTTGGACCAGCCCCAAAATGCTGTTTTAGCCCCCTTTTGAAATGTCGGTCCGATTCATCCTATTACTACTGTATAATTTGTATTTGTCTGTCGGATAATTGGATCAATTACCATATTATTAACCATATACGTTAAATATGACTAAAGATGAATTTATGTTAACTGTATAATTTATATGAACTACATAAAATTGCTCTCATGAAGCACCTTGGTTTAGTAATAAAAGCGAGGTACATACGCAGGGAGTGGTGTAGGGTATTATATAGTCGGCCCCGTCCGACTTTAGCCTTTCCTTACTTGTTTTTTTCTAAAACAAAGTGCTTCAATGCAGGTATAATTTCTATTTTTATATTATTTAAGCAAGCATTTCCTGCACCAACAATAGCCACTGTATTTATATGGGAAAAGCCTTAGTGTTAATTCAATAAAAAACAAATAAGTGATATCGGGATATATGCTTTGATTTCTACTTCGATTTTATGTCAGTGTTCGATTTTTAACTTATTTTGCGTTAAACTATAGGATATATCACACTGTAATTTTGTATACTACTTTAAAAATATGAATTTAAGATCGCAAACGTAGAGTGATTTAAATAATATAATTTTCGGATTTGCGCGACGTTACTCATTTCGATTTAGAATGTATATATTATTTTCTTTCTGGAAATTGTTTGCGTGATTTACGTGAATCACGTGATTCACGCGTGAATCACGCGTGATCGTGAGCAAAATTAATTTTACTCACGTGAGCGTGCGTGAACGTGAGTAACGAAAAAATCTTCGTGCGTGATTCAATTTTTTTCCTTCGAGAGCGTGCGTGAACGTGAGCCAATAATCACTCACGCGCACATCTCTACTCCAAACCATAGAAGCATATTCCAATTTTGATCTAACAAAAGTAACATAAAGCAATTTGCGAGTGTAAGGATTTATAAAGTCCTTATTATTGCGCCTTATGAATGCCAGAACTGAATAAGCCCTTGGAATGACATAATCAATATGTAACCTAAAACTCAATTTACTGTCAAAGACGACACCTAAGTCCAATTTACTATCAACTTTTGCCAATAACTCATTGTTAATATAGTATTTAGAGTTAATCATTTTTACGCGCCTTCCAAAAGGAAGGTGAGAACATTTCGTAAAAAGTACAACAGAAATACCACAATGGAAAAAAATGTCACGTTCAACAGGACTTAAAGTTAAATTACAAAAAACAAAACCATTTTTAGGAGACATCAGTGCACAAAATTCTAAAATTATCCACATTGAAATATTGCAAC
Organism: Polietes domitor; assembly: GCA_947397865.1. NCBI lineage: Eukaryota > Metazoa > Arthropoda > Insecta > Diptera > Muscidae > Polietes > Polietes domitor. The sequence goes on along the minus strand of OX377618.1, from coordinate 591,528 downwards.
AGGTTTCGCTGAAATCGGCGTTTGTTTGTCTTGCGAATGTCTTGTTTTTTTTTTAATTATATAGAAGACGAAAAATTTCCCAAAATCGCATTAGCACCAATTATACAGTTAATTAAGAGCTATAAGTTAAGCATATGGTCAAAATAAAAATCCGTTTGTTTTCACCTTTTTGTCACTTTAAATGTGTACGACGGTCATGTTCGACATCATGGAAATGCTCATATCCTTAAAATTGCATAACATAAAATTAATTTTTGATTACCAACTAATCTATATTTTTATCATACTTGAGATCCAACATAATAATACAGTTTCTAATCTTTTGATGTGGTTTATATTCAACAGGAATATTGAGACGTGATAGCTAGACTTATTTAGATGTAATCTATCAGAAAATTTTCAATAATGAATACTAAGCTACTTTCTTGTTAAGCGAGTAAATTCCATACAAAAATTAAGCTAGTAAGCCCAATGGAACAGTATCCACATGTAAATACATATGTATTTGAAAATAAAAGAGAATTTGCAGTAAATGTGTTTAAAGGAAAGAAAAACCAAATCGATGCCGTACGCTGTTATATCGTAGACGTTATTCATCAAATACAACTCTGTGTCCAAAAACTTACGATATCCCACCACACAAAGTTAAATTAGAATTATCGATTTTAACAAAACCATACATTACTAGACCCAAATTGCACGATAACACCGTACCGCAGAGGTAGTACCGCGTACATGATAAAACAGTCGAGTGTTTGTGTAAGTGCATGTTTTGTATGGCGTTGTATGTCGTTATTGTAAAAATCACTTAAATATGCTGAATCTAAGAGGGAAAATATCAAAAAGTTTCGTGACCAAAATTCATTGGTTTCGACCTGTATAAGACATTATTTGAATAATTGTATATTCAAATAACTGAAAAGTACTTGTTCTTTTGTTATATTTTTTGTGATACAAATAACCTATTTGTTATTCGAAATGCCTGATCATCTCGTAAATGTCACCGATAACAAGTAGTTAATCATTTGATTTTATATTTTTATTACAAATAAAATCCAAAACGAGTTTAACATTGTTGCATGATTCATCAAAACGGATAAATTTTAAAAGTAAATTTAAGATTAAGGTAACAAACGTAGCATACTTGCACTACTTGTATTGACATAGTGGCAATACTTAACCCATGGTCCATCAGTAAAAGTATACAATTGGAAACTTACATAGTAAATAAAAAAGAAATAGAAATACCTTAAGGAACAATTAAATGAAGTGACTGGAATATTTTTAATTATTATTATTTATTGCTTTTAGCAAAGTCGCGGGCGCATAGTGCTAAAAGAATATTGGAATATTTTTTATTTTATTCAAAAGTAATTCGAATTAAAAATTTTTTGTTAAAATTTGTAATTATTTTTAGTTATTAATATGTAATCATAAACTTCAATTTTCGAAAATTTGCGCCTTGTTTCTGTAAAATATTTTCGTCTCTAGGAGTCGAAATTATAGACGTCATAACATGTGAATTCTAATGTCCAGTTTTTGTATGGGTATTTAAGTACCTCATTTAGATAAAAGACTGAAAACATATGTATGTTTTTTCATTGCTATAACATATGGTGACTGGGCATAAGTCACGCACATTTTTTGTACTAAATGTCCGGATTTCTTGTTTGCTTGATCATTTTTCTAGTGTGGAAGTGAAATTTTATAACGCATTCGGCCCAATTACGGATGTCGCTTCGATAGTCGATGTCGACGCTGTGTGCTTGTCGCCGTCGCCTCGCTTCTAAAATGGTATTACGGTGAGGTATAGGAGCGACATCGACAGTTTAAAAAATAAGTTGGCAACACTCTTTTGTTATTGTCTTATAAATGACAGAAAATTGTTTTTATTTTGAAGTCCGCGCAAAACAAACGAACGTCTTTTTTAAAAAACATAAACATTTTGTTAAATTTACGATGAACAACGCGATAAGTGCACTATTACTACTTAGTTCAAGCGAGGATGAAGAGGACAAGATATTGATGGTGCAGCGACGACTGATTAGGCAGCAAACAAACATATTTGCATTGCCAGACTCCAAGTAAGTATTTTATGTCTCTCTTCTTCAATCTGGAAGCGCTTGCGCTGGAACCGCACGCTTTCTTTTAAATTATTGTTAATGTCCGTCATGATTTTTCGGCTCTCTTCGTTGTGTTCATGTTGAAGCTTATATTGTTCCTTCAACAATTCAACAGTTGCGTCTTTTCTGGAGGGCTTTTTACCAGCGATTATCCTAGATGGTCGAGGAGCTTCTACGGTGCTTTGTATATGCTCGTTTTCGTCGTCAGCTGGTTCTACCTGCTCGATTCCATATACAAATTCAACTGTGTCAATGTTCTCCACTTCTTCGATTCCAAGTGTATGACCCGGTGGGTTAAGCAACTTTTGGAACTGCACCAAATTTGCAACGGACTCTTCCAACGGCGACAAAGTCATTTGTTTAAAAATTCCTCCCCCAGTGCTATTGGCTTCGCACTTATTGTGCACAAGTTTCTTTTTTATTTTGAATTTTAAATCCTTCCAAACCTATGAGGATTTTATAAAAGATTATAAAAACTTATAAACTTACTCTTTGCCAGCCATCGGTGTCTCTTACCGGAGGCCCGCTTGCATTTAATTTTGTTGCAATGGCCTCCCAATCCGATTTGAAATTAGCCGGAACGTGGCTTTTGGAAAACCCTTTTGCCAAACTTGGATTTTTTTCCAGTTCGGCAACTAAAATTTCGAATTGTTTCGTGCTCGTTATTTTCATTTTATACATCTTCTAAGTACACAAGCGGGAAGTACAAAAATACAAATATGTGTAAAACATCAACGTCGCCTCAAAAATACACGGCGACAGATATTCTCAATCATCGACTCGACTTCGACTGTTGTATCGACAACGATAATCGCAATCTTTTGTCGCTTTCGACAAAAAGCGACAACCATAATACAAATGTTGTCGCCTCGCTTCAATATTGCGACGACGGCGACAACCGTAATTGGGCCGATTATTAATATGCACAAATAGTATTTTTTTTTTAATTTCGATTATTGTGTTTAGCACCCTTGAACTTGTCTTTGATCCTAAATTAAATCCAAATTTTAATCCAAGTCGCGACCACTGTAAAACTCGAACCAAGTACTGATTAAGACAAACGCAATATTAACCACAAGAATTGGGTAGATTTTTATAGAATAATCCCATTGAAAAATATACTACTAAATCTTGTTTTGGTGAATATCCGACGGATTCGAAGTCAAACAATTTTGCCTCGACTCCACACCGTTTTAAATCCTTTCCCCTTTTCAACAAGCATACTACTTACAAACAATAATAAATATACAATATTTTGTATTTTTTTATCAAGTCAATGCTTTATTTTCACTAACATAGTATAACAACAATCAATATGTCTTTTTGACTCCGTACGATATGGTGGTTCAGGTTCAACACAAACATTTTTAAACTAATTGTAAATGTATTATGTTTTCGCCTCTTAAGTCGAATAATGCGCAGATTGAAAAGAAAAATATCTCATTGATAAGATTTTGGTTGTTTTTATTGATTTCCAATAAATGTTTGTTTACGTTTATGGTTTATGCTTAACAATTAAAAAACTAAATAAATTAGGTTGCGCGTTGATGTTGTCTTCTTAATTTCAATTATTTAATTTATTATTATTGTTGTTCTTGTCTTCATCAAAATAATAGTCTAAATTTTATGTGTTCCTTAATAAATAAATTGCCAAGCAATTAACTCTCTATCTCTTGACATTCCACAGAAGAGTGATGCTTCATTTAGTAGGCGTGGTTGGCCACAAACAGTGTGGCATCAGCTCCAGCACCAACAACACTGCCGGCAACGTATTTACCAACAGCAGCTTCGCCGTTACCCTAGAATAGTAAGTGTATATTAATTATTGTGTTTATTTCTATACCTGCATAAGTAAAATGAATAACGATATAAGTAATTGATAATCGCTGGGGGCCAAGGAATTGTTTGTCTGCGCACAATCTCAACGTTCGTCCACTTTCTGCATCGCTCGTCAATGTACTCTGTCATTTAATTTCGGTTTTACATTTTGTTTTTAATTTATTCTTACTGATTTTTATAATGATAAAAAACTTAGGTTATACTAGCAGTGGAATAGGTACGAAAAAAAAGTTTACTACACAGATAAATGCAAATTTGAGAGCTGGATCCAGGTAAAATAGAATAATTTTTGTTGGAATAATTTTGAAATTATTCCGTCTGCTAACTGGGGGAATGTCATCATCTCTTCTTATCCTTCACATTTTCAGTAGTTATAATTGAAAAAGACGCCAATTGTTCATGATATTAAAATTTTCTAGTACTTGTGCTGGGCAACAAATAAACTGGCATTTGCAGCAAACGAGGGAATGGAGCCAGCTTCATATTTGCCTTGACAAGCAAGTGCATTGGCCTTTCAAAAAAATAATAAACGATTTAAAAAAATGAATAAAAACAAAAAACAAGAGATAAATGAAAGCATAAACCAAAACCAAGAAGCGTAAATGATAAGAATGATTTAAACTAGATGAACCATGAATGAAACCTCTGAAAAGCCATAATTGTACAGCCAGATGGATGAGAAAAATTACAGTTAAGGTTGTCCACAGACGATACAAATGATTTTTCCGCAAGATTTTAGTTTATTTTATGGATGGAATCGAATGATTGTTTAGTATTTTAGATATTCGGTAAAACCTGAAGCTGAAATGACACCAGTATCGTATTAACCTAAATAAAATAAGCAGATTTCCCTTTATGTACAGAATTTTGTGTAATTGTCGTTATTAAGATAATCATTAGGGATGTCGTTCGTCGTTGGGGTAATCGGCATTTTGATGCTTACCAAAAATAATATTTTATAGTGATATTAAATTAATAAACAAATAACTCCGTAAAAATATTAATCCAAACGATAAATATTTTAATAAATGTCCATTAACACTATTGCGACAATAGATTGATAAATTACATTGAACATTAAATTGCATTGAGAAATCAAAGCGCTTTATATTGCCATTGAGAACAATCTCTCTTATATGTGAATATGTTTATGTAAAAAATTCCGTGATCTTATGTATTTATCTAGAAAGTCGCCCCTAGTAATGGAAGAATGACTACATTTAAAGATAATTAAAAACCCGCGAGCACTACTAAAAAACTACGAGGTGTGAATGAATAGTTTGTTGGGTGAGTATACCGCGATTTGACCCATTCAATTCATGCAAATCCATACTGTAAACACTCACCTTGGCACGCTTGAGTAATTCGTTTTGACCAGCAGCAACATTTTCCTTTTTGCCGCCCCAAGCGCGGAGTACGGAAGCTTGCAAAGCACGACCATAAGAGAAGGTCAAAGCCCATGGTTTCAACAAAGGAACATTGTTAATAGCGTTCAAGTGAACGGAGGCTTCTTCTTCAGATTGGCCACCAGACAAGAAAGTGATGCCTAAAAATATTTGCATTTATTTAGAGAGCTTCCGAAGAAGGAGAAAAAAAACAGGTCACTTACCGGGAACAGCAGCGGGTACAGTTCTGCGCAATGCGGTGACAGTAGCGAAGGCTACTTGATCTGGGGTGAATTTTTTGGCGCAAGATTGACCAGCTGTAACCATGTTGGGTTTCAAAAGAGTACCTTCCAAGAAGACATGGTGGTCATTCAAAGCCTTATAACAGGCAGCCAATACGGTCTCGGTGACCTTTTGTGCACGTTCCAAGTCGTGTTCACCATCGGGCAAAACTTCAGGTTCAACAATGGGAACAATGCCTTGAGATTGGCAGATAGAGGCATAACGAGCCAAGACATTGGCGTTTTCCAAGATGGATTGGTAGGATGGTGTGTTCTTGCCAATCTTCAAGACGCAACGCCACTTGGCGAAATCGCAACCGTCCTTCTTGTATTGGGCACAACGGCTAGCCAAATCGTCCAAACCTTGGGTGGTGCATTCATCTTCAGAACCCATCAATGGGACAACACCCTTATCGACTTTGATGCCGGGAATGATGCCGCGCTTCTTCAACAATTCAACGAAGGGAGTACCATCATCGGCCTTTTGGTACAAGGTTTCGTGGAACAAAATAACACCGGAAATGTTCTGTCCCAATTTGGGATCAGTTGTGAACAAGAGTTGACGGTATTGACGACGGTTGTCTTCTGTATTTTCCACTCCAATGTCCTGCAAACGCTTTCCCATGGTCGAAACGGATTCATCAGCAGCGAGGATACCTTTGCCGGGAGCTACAATAGCCTGGGCAATACGGCTGAGCTCCTTTTGCAATGCTTCGGAGGGATAGTTGAAGTAGGTAGTCATCTTGAGATTCGCTTTACTGCAATTAAACAATAGAATAGAAAATTCCCACAAAGTTATTCAACCATACATGACTATGTTGCGATACAGTTATTGTGTTTAGATTCATTTCCCCTCTTGTGTTGTGAAAATTTTAAATTCACATATACAAACACATTCATAGTTATTTGTAATTTTTTGAAATGATAAGAATTGCAATCTAATCAATCTATTCTAGATGATGATGATGATAAAACACAATCATAGTACAATTGTTACTTGTCAATATTACCACAGATTATTTTCTTTCTACACTGGAATTCTGGAATTTATATTACTTTGAAACACAACCTCTATGGCCGACTTCTATTCAAGAACTGATGTAACGATTCACCTCAATCACCCACATTGCATTCCGGCCCATGAGTTCATGTCACTGTATACATGCACGGGTAGGGGAGGGAACGCAGACTATAACTTTCACTTTTTCACTGTCTATACGCGAAAACCGGCTCATGCGCCGATCATCACATCGTCCATACATCCATACACTGCATGTAGCAGAGAAATGAAAACAACAAACAAATGCTGAAATATGCCCCATTCGAGCACTTATACAGTTCGTTGTGGGGGGCGCTAAAACATTTGTATCCATCCATATGACATTGATAAAGGTCACACGAATATAAATGTTGCAGATACATTACTGTGCACGCAACATTTCGCTGATGTGTGTATGTCATATTTCTTTCTCCATAGAAGTTCTTCACTATATACATATGTATGTACATAGATATACACATATATATGTGGATGTATGTATGTAGGTGTGTACGCAGTCTCGACGCTGGAGATCCTCTTGGTACATAGTATGTACATACATATTTGTTTTGCTAGACAATGTTTTATATACTTGACTTCCTTGACATTGAATTGATAACCCATATACGCGTGTGTATACGTATATATGTACATATATATTTATATATAATGTATATAACTTCTTCACTTCCCATACAAAATGTTTAATGTAGGAAACTTTCATCCACAATGATTATAACAACCCGTACCTTAGTTCCTTATTACACACCTTGTCTAATCAGTGTTTCAGTTGAAACTGTTTTGGGAATATTTTTTCAGATGACTATACTATGTTGAAAGAAGCAAAGCGAAAAACTAAAAAAATATCAACATTGACAGATAAACAAAAACAAAAATCAACAACATCTATCAATACGAATGAAAACAACGAGAAAACCAGCCGCGATATCAGGAATACAAAACAAAAAAAAACTCGTGTCTGTGGTTGGCGACCAAAAAGTCTTGTTGATAAAAAATATGTATGTATATGTATGTGCTTTTGTACGTATTCAAATTAACATCAATGAAATGCGGTTAATTCGAAATTCCACGTTGGCTTTTATATTTGACGAAAGAAACACATACATATGTATAATTAATTTATATTATGTTAATTATTATGCGGTTATAACGAAATCGAGCCTCCAATAAAGGGCGGGGTTTAACCCGTAGTGAAGATACTGCTACGGACACAGTCCCTGAATCAACCCCTGTACCTGTTTCTATATCAACTACATTTGCAAATGCCTTTGCTATGTGCAGGGAAATTGCAATAGTGAAAAACGTAGTAATGTACATTCATACAAATTCAAGATACTATGGGTAAACAAATGACAAATGCACGAGGCAAAGACGCAAATGTCAATGACGTTTGACTTACATCGTCAGGGGGAATGATCGCTTTACGTGCCAACATTGTATGTATTAGGAAAACACAACAAACTTATGTACAAAGATATTATGTAGAATATATGTAGGAGCCCACTACATCCATAGGCACATATGTATGTGAAGCACTGAACTGTTTGGTCCGTTGCTCTGGAAAACTGAAAACTACTGTTTTACAGAATTATTGGCTTTCAAAAAACCTTTTCGGGATCCAGCATTCAACATCCACACATATGTAGAAACTTTATCTTCTCCATGGAGGGGAGGTCAAAGTCATAGCCAATGGTTAAACACGCGATAACAATTTCAACCAATTCATTTTCCAGAATGGAATGGGTAGTGTTAGAAAATGTATTTCGCAACGACAAGGAGAAATTGCTGGCTGGTGATTACGTGATTACATCTACTGACACGATTGCACTTTTTACTTTTTCTTGAGGACCGAACCGAGATAGTTATTTACAAAACTAGCCACCCACTTTTTCAATTCAATTTGTAACGGCTGACGGCTGGACTTACCCACGGAAATATAGTCACAAGAAATGTTAAAGTTATGATTTGTTAATGCTGCTGCTTCTGCTGCTCTCACTGGACTTATATTCCACTTCGACTTATATTCCAAATAAACAATCGAACAATCGATAAGCAAAGGCAAATAAGAAGCAAACGTCAAGTCAAAAAAGGTTGTTTGAAGGTCGTAGTCAGAGAACGATTAATAGGTAAATCAATTTCGATTTTAGTTGAAAATCGTTTTTCGGTTATAAAAAACGACGATTTTGTAATCGATTATTACAAACTACACACAGAGAAAAACTTGTATAAAAATTCGAAATTCATCTTTGTAAATAATTTTATATAGAGTTGACAGAAGTCATACAAGTAAATGCTAAATTTCCCTCGTACATGTGTAAATTACACATGTGCTTCTTTTGTATAAATAACTTAGGCTATACACTCTTGGTAGCATATTCTGCAACCTTGTAGAATTTACTACGATTATGCTACGAAGAGTGAACGTCTTTTCCTCGCAGTTGATTGCAAATTGTAATTTGAAAAAGAGAAGACGCAGGGACGTCGGCAGAGTTTTCTAGATTAAAAACACGCCAAAATGGAATAAAAAATCGTTCTTTTGCTTAAGAATTAAATTAGCCACACAGAGTAAACAGCTGTTCTACACTTGCAGATTTTGCAAGAGCTACAAGGGTAGACATGTTATGGGTTTTAGTCTTGCAAATGACACTTCTTTGTATTTTGTTGTTGTGGTGTAGCAAATCGTAACAAACTTTGCTAGATCTGCAAGCTTTGCAAGGTCTACAACCTCCATTTGCAACTAAGAGTGAAAACCATAACTATGTATGTTTAATTGGTAGGCGTTCAGTGCTTATGTACCTTAAAATATTCCACCATGTTATTTTTCCTAATTTAGACATTTGTAGCTTTTACACAAATTTCTTTATTAAAATTAATTAGTTAGTGTAGTGGTGTAAGTATGAATATGAATGGATTTTGTAATAGATACTTGCAAAAATACGTATTTGAATTTCGACGATTAGAGTTAGAAAAAAACCAAAAGCAACAGAACAGAAGAAACAACAGACGAAGAGGTAAGTATGGTGAAATTAAAATGTATTCATTATGCAGTCTCTACATGTGGTGCCGTAAATGGTTTCGGCAGCAGTGATTAAACTTCATTTCACATTTTTTAAAACTGTGGTAAAACGAATGCTATTCTTTATCGATGTTATCGAATTATACGAAGCCAATACGACAAAACGCTTCCCCGCGACAGTCGCTGACACATTCACTCACAAATTACATCTTTGGTTGACACTTGTAACCTTGTTTTTTCTTATTGCAAAATAAAATTAAAACTTGTGTTTGTTCAAATACTTTCTGCTCTCTCAACAAAAATGAAAATGTTTATATGAGTGAATAAAGTTTACACAAAAGAAGCACAAACAAAAGCAAATATTGAAAATAATAAAATATTGGAAATATTAAAATAAACGTGAATTTTGCATATTTGGATAGTTCGCACGTTCATCACCGTTTGTTTTTTTTTGAGAGGTGATAATTAATTACGTTAGGTATTTTGATTAAGTTGGGCCCTTACGTTTGAAAACATTTGTTGCTTTACATACAAAAAACAAAAACGCTACAAAAAGGTGAAGAGTCAAAATGAAAAATGTATTAATGTTGTGATTTTTATAGAACGATGCACGTGTAGATTTTTTGACGCCGCTGTTAAGCGTAAAAGACGCATCGATATGTCCAATACCTTGAAGTGATTTATATAAAAACACTGCCAATAAAAATGAAACTTACAATTTATTGGTTGAGAAATAAAAGCTTGAAAATATTTTTAACTCTTCAAACAGTTTTTGTGTATATATACCAATCTTTGGCGCCGGACGTTTTTTATTTTTTTTTAATTAAAACTGCAATTACAATTGCCTTGCACGTATTACCCCATATTGACTGTTGGTGATAAATTAATGTTGAACTAACTTTGTGTAGTGTAAGGGAAACAACAAGTCGTCGAACAAGTTCGACGGTGTAAAATCTCCTTTAGAGAGCAAATTATACAAATGACGTGTATTAATTAATTTCGGTTTTGTATATTAATTTGTCCTGGAGTTTCCGAAATACGTCGACGTATAGCGAAACAATTAAATGGTGGTTTTCTTAAAGAAGACACTAAACTAAAGATTCAGCAAAATATGGGCATATGCCCACATCGATTCTAACCAAACCCTGTAAATTTTATAATAGCCTTGTCACTTTGAATGCGAAATCTAATTTAAATGACATAAGGTCGATTTTCATTTTATTCGATTTTGATTTTAGGAGATTTTTCAAAATTCATCTAAAATATCTGAAACTAACTCTATCACGAAAACGGGAGGTACATATTAACCTAGGATTAACATAGGATTTTGGATATTTTTAATATGGAGTTTGCCACAGAAAAGTGGTAACCTTTTCAGATTGCCGGCGAAATCGAGCTTAAGTCGATGTCTAATTTCTGTGGAACCTGACAATCGACCTCAGCTCGATTTCGATACGTATTGTATCGAAATCTCAAAAGTTAAACGTCTCAAAAATTTCATATTTTGACCGAAATTATATTTGTATTCACTTGGTACGAGTCACTTCACCAAGTCGCGTTATTTTAAAATCTTTGCCAAATTTTGCACTATGAAAAGTGCGTTTCGATTCGATACTTATGCCGTAGTTAAGTCCACTTTTTGGGTTGGCATTTAAATACTTCATTGTCACACTGTATGCGAAATCTATCTGATACATAAGGTTGATTTTCAAATGTCAATTTTGTATGGGATCTGACATTTGTAAATGGATTTTATGTCATTTCAGACAGATTTTGATTTTCATCAATAAAGCAAAAATGGTGGCACTTACGTCTTTTTGACAAATAAGGATCGATATGTACATACGTATATATAAATATAAACAGTCATAAACCAAAGACCTATAACCATAAAGACTGAGCATACGGTAAAATAAAAAATATATACAATAGATGTCCTCATAGTATTATATTGAATGAATGAGTATTATTGAAATATTCAGCCCACAAAGATGGTGAAATGGTGAACAATTACCAGTTTTGTGCCATCTACATTTAAATTTTTCTCACGTCATGCTCAGTCTTTATGATTTTAGGTCTTAGCATAAACATTAACTCAGTGACATCTGTATAATTTCCACTTTAGTCTTTTGCTATGGTTCGGACTTGGATAACAACAATAAACATGTGCCATGGTAACAGTCTATGCTAAGTCCATACCCGTGTTGGAAAGTTTTTCATACACCATTGGCAAGAACCAACGGCATCGACATTGATTATAACCGATTTTACACGCAAACGCTTCTCTTGAATCACAAATTACGAAGATATCTCTTGTCGCTCTTATTACTAAACTAGCGAGTGCAAGGTCAGGCTGTTCAAAACTCTCAATTAGCAGACATTGGCTTGGCGGTTTGCCTCTGAGAATGCCGTGAGCAAGCATTGATACTGTGTAAACTATTGGGATAATCCTATCATTTCTATTAATTCTATTGTATTCGAGCAAGACAGTTATTGTTCCAAGTTTTCATCTGTTAGACGTAGCTTAACCTCTACTTAGTTTTTAGATAACAATTTTTTGCAAACCATGATATTTTTGATGTAAATCTTCCATTATTCTTTATTATTAATTCCTTTTTCGCCGTTATGTATTTAAACCGGGGTTTCTTAATGTAAATGAACTAAAAATCAACATGTATACGCTTTTTCGTATCTTTTTCTACCTCCACCACTAAGTTTGTCATTTTATTTGCAACACCTTGAAATATCGACCCTATAAGTGATACCCTAAAGTGTATATAAAGTATTGTTCGTCATAAAATTCTAAGACGATCTAGCCATGTCGGTCTGTTGAAAGCACGCTAGCACGGAGCTAATAAACCCTAATATTTAGAGTATTTAAGCATGCTTTTTGAATATATCTGCTAAAATTGTCCTTCCAGCAAAAACGTGCACCATAAACTGATTCTTATTCGTAGGGGGTGAAATGGGCAAAAAGGGATAACAATTTACTGTGTACATTCCTCTAATTAAGTAGATACATAATATACAAGAATTTTTCCAAATTCGTATTTTATGGTGTAAAATGGGAAAAAAGGGTAAAATGGTGCCAACCAAATGGCGGCAGCTAGAATTATGAAATTCGGTGAATACATTGCTCTGATTGTGTAGACACGTTAATTGAAGGGATTTTCGAAATTCGTACGTCATTTTTTACTTTTACGGCAAAAATGGGAAAAGTGAACAACTTGTAGCGAGCAAATGGATGTGCCTAATGAAAATTCTCACCATTCTAAATTAAGACAGATTATGCTTGGTGAGTCTCGCGATAAAACAAAATTAATCTGTCATTATTTTAAACTTCCATTAGGAACTGCAAATCCAAATAAATTTTGTTAGCCATATTCATCATATGTTATTAGGGACGGGTTGTTATATGAATAATGTTAGATCGAAGTTGAAGAATAATCTCCTGCCTTCTTGGAGCATATCGTTTTCAAAAAACTATACATATTTTGTTGTTGAGTCTATAATTTATTCACATCAACATGGTTTTGTTCGAGGTAAAAAACTGCTTAATAGTAGTTCTTTATAACTTTGACAACGGATGTTAAGTTGATACAGCATACTCCGATCTCTCTAAAACTTTTAATGAAGTGTGTTAAATGTTTTTAGAGTTTTACTCTATGCTGGTGATCTTAACCCTTTCCGTATCGATTAAATGTTATGCTAAGCTAAATACCTGAAAGTTGGTATATAAGGTAATATCGGTCCTCTGAAGATGGGAAAAATAGTTATTTTTGTGGCGAGCTTATATTTCAGAAGATATCTATTTTACGCAATAAATATTTTTTCATATTACTAACAGGAATATTTGTAAAGCGAATAGAAGAAACACAATATAAAACATATAAATGAATCGTTCGTCAGTCGCCGTTAAGTAGCAACTATATAAATTGTCAAATATATTTGACAACTCCACGGAAGGGATTAAGATATCTTTCGAATAAATTCAATAATAAGGCCTGTTTGCTTGGGCTTACTACTTTACAATTAAGAGACTTGAAAAGCGGCAACATTTTTATTCATTGGCTTTATTTAAATAAATAAGAGATACAAATCGGGCATGGTTACTAAGAGAGTAGTTTCTTGTTAAGCGAGTGAATTCCATACAAAAATTAAGGGGTCACTAGCCCAATCGAACAAGCCTATAGATGCACTTCGAAAGCAGCATGATTTAGAGAGCATTAAACGATGGTGCTCTGAACATTTTTGGAAATAAATATATACAAATGCTTTTAAGTGCCCTATTTTAAACGTAATGGACTTATAGCCTTTTCAGATTGCATGAGAATTCAAGTCGAAATATCATAAGGTTCCAAACGAGGAATTATCCTGTTTCCGATGAAAGGGAGTGGATGCAATATTTGTTGGAACACGTCGAAGTGCGTATCCATTGATTGCATTGACACATACGCACGCACACATCAATTTAGAATGAGTCAAATATCGGTCAGTAGTGGTACCTGGCGAAAGTTCAGCTGCCAATCATTATTAAGGACTGCAACATCAAATTTAATGCATTTCTCGTCGTGGACGACTCCAAGCTGCACATTTTACTTTCCCAGCTGATGTGAAAAAGCTTTATGAAAAATCCCGTTATTTTCTAAGTAATGCCATGAGAAATTACTCAAAGAAAGCGAGAGAGAGTGGGGAGAAAATGCTAGTGCTAAGGCGCATGTCTCCACATTTCGTGGATATTAAATAAAATTGAAAATACATTTCGAATTGAAGTATTTTCCACTTAAATGGAAATTATTAAAGTTTGCAAAAGTGACTCCCCTGGAGATGCAACTCTTATCAATCGATAAAATTGTTGAAATCAATAGCAATGCATTTCAAGCACAGCCAGTCCCCCCAGAGCTATCTTAATTCCCGCATTCAGGCAAACCTCCGAGAGCAGCATCAGACATTTCACGGCAAATTCTTCTGTTGATTTGTCCCATACTCCAAAGTGGTGCTTTCGCTTGTTACGGCTGTGATGAGGCAAAACGAGTTGAGTCGGTACGAGACGATGACACTTGAGTTTAGTTTTATTTCAAACACAGAACGGTAAAGTTGGATACGTTGAAAAGCTCCGCCGGAAATACGCTAAACGCACTTCTCCTCTTGCCAGAAATCTGCTACGCACAATATCAAATTAAGTAAAAGGAAATCGCATAAAGTCCCAACGTGTAATTGGCCGTACATGTGTGTGAGGAGAAGATAAAGTCCAATTCACGCTAAAAAACATCACGTGTTGCTCCAGCCTGTTGGCCAGCTAAATGTACCTGTGATCACAAAAAAAAAAAACAAAACAAAAAAAAACGAAAACACAACAAACCGAGAATTAATAGAGTGCGAAAGATCGTTTTATCTTCTGGATCGGTAAACGCGTGTTTACATTGTTATACGTATTTCAATAAATGTGTTAGAGAACCTTCAAAGATGTTGGTTACTTGTCGTTCTACTGGTAAGTGCACCGCGGACAGAATACGCCTACCCTACCCTGTTGTACGGACAGAATACGCCTACCCTACCCTGTTGTACGTGTTGTAACTCAGACACCACATTGTACTGTTGCTGGTATAATGACCCATTAAATGTGAATGTGAAGGATATGGGGAGGAAAGGATTAAATGGAATTTGTTGGCAGGATCATTAATACAAATTAATTAAATTAAATTAAATATTATTTATTTCGACGGGGTACCACAAGGACAAAAATTATTTTAAACCATATTCAACGTTGTGAAATTTTAATGACTTTGCTTGTTGCTACATGTTGGCCCAAGCACACGACAGCACATTTGATTCGCACACAGGCATACATGTATGTATGGATGTATGCGTACGTGTACTACACATGTACCTGTAACGTGCACGCACAAAACTCATCTGAACAACGAACGAACGAATGGCCCAAACCACAAATGAGCCGCAGAAGTTAAATTCAAGGTTGCTTTGTTGTGGGTTTCCGCTTCATGCCGGAAATTCAATTTGTATCGCTGTAACACCAAAAAATAATCTTTATGTTCACATGTACGCATGGATTGCCAAGCACTTGACAATTCTATTCGTTCTGGAAAGTTTCTGGTCCAGAGCTATTGCCATAATGCCCTTGCCATTTCCAATTGAAAGCGAGTGAGCTATCAAATCCCTAAGACCACTAACACACAACACATATACGTATTTACGAACAAACATATGCATGTACATATATGTACACCGATACCGATACCAATGCCTATCGATGTTGCTCTGGACAAAGGAACGCCGCCATTCGCCGACACGGCGCGTGTTTCCAAATGCCCTTAATTCATTTATAATTTCACAAAAACGTAGTCTAAGTGCTAAATCATTAGTTTCCTTGGCAGCAGTTCGACATGTTATCGATACCACGTTCCCGGTTACACAAAAAATTTAATAACATCAATACAAATGCCTAAATAAATAAAATACGTGCCAACAAAGCGCAGAAGGTCTTCCGCCACAAAAGGTGTGTCCCACACATCTCAAGAGAGATTAAAATCACGGTCTCGGTCTGGGATCGACACCCACCAAGGAAATCCTTTTGCTTTATAAAAAACAGAGTGGTTGCGTTAAATCCCGACACGCATCGTTTTCTTTTTTGTTTTCTTTTTTAGAAATCCGATGGATACGATAATGCCTACATACGTACACACACACACATACACAGACATGCAGACGTACAAACATAATAAACATACCCACACAACCATGTCAAATTAGAGCAACCAACTTCTATTTTCACATAAGGAAGACATAAAACTACATTTAATTTTCCTTGCGACAAAGGATATTCGTGGCAAACTTCCTAGCACAGGCGAATTAAACAGTGCACATCCTTATCCTCCCCACATCGTTGGCAGTCGTGTGCCACAGTAATTTCTCTGTGGGTATAATAACAATAATTGTTATTGCTAATGCGACACCATTCCATTGTCGGGTTGGACTGTGGACTGTGTTGTCATAAATAAGTGTCACCCTGTGAAATCTGACCTAAAAACCACTGCTGGCCATCGACATCGAATAAACGACAGAATGAACCAAATTCAAATGTGTTTCAAACGAGTGCGAATTTGATTCGGTCACTATGTACACATGCCTCCCTAATGTTCGCCACTGCCGTTGCTGTCGATATTATTTTGAAGTTGCATAATACTCAATTAAGATGAATTAACCCAATTCTGAAATCTTTCTCATCATTAAAATATATATTGCCATGGAGTGATGGCGTAGGGTATTTCATAGTCAACTATGACGGGCTATAGCATTCCCGCACATGTTTTTTCTATCAAAATGTGAGCGAAAAGTTAAATTTAATCCTATGACTACATGTGGCGATGCCCTTCGAGCAATGTGAATCCACACAGCGACATGTTACCAACGATGCTGTCTTCTGTGGAGGATGGCTCACTTGCCAAACACAAATCATTCCATAACCAAGGGAGTTGTCATCTGAAAAAAAAAAAATAATTCATCGTTTTCAGCTGCGAAGGATTTCTCGCTTTGAAATTCCTTCAGTTGTCAAAGTTTTTCATGTGGATAGATTCCAAACTGAAATGACCTACTAGGTCCTAGTGCATACAGATATTTCGTATAGAAAATGCAAAAATAATTCTATAATTTGACATAAATTGTCGGAAGTCGTTTAGTTTGTGTTATTTTCTCAAAATAGGGAAATGTAGTGAGATGTTTTTCTAAAGAAACCGCTCCGTAAACAAAAACTGAAACTTTAATTTTCTGCGATGTCTTGGTTTACGGGATAGAAACAGACAATAGACTACCAAAAACGTCGGAAAATGCACGTGTACATACACAGAAAAAGTGGATCTGATAATTTCAACGAAAAAGTGGTTACAGTAAAACAAAAATATTCGAACAAACATTTATTTGAATTGTTGAAATGTTTACTCAAAATTAGGAACTCCTAAAATATCACTGAATTAAAATATTTGGCAAAAACACAACAGTTTCTAATTACACATTTAATTGGAAATTATTTTCTGTCACTTCATAGAATTGGCAAAATGCTCCTGATCGTCTTATATTAAACTTTAACTTAATTCTCCGTATACCGAGCGTGGTGCTATGGTAAAAAGGCGCGACTACAAATCTAACATCTCCGGTTCGATACTCGGTTCGGCCAAAATTTTATTTTTTTGTTTTCGCTAAACGACTAACAACTTTTTCATTAATCAATATTTGAATTTCTTTATTGAGTGAATATGCAAATATTTTCAATTAACGATTTACAACTTTTTAGTCAATATTTGAATTTCATTATTGATTCTTTGGAATTCTTTATCACACCATTTCATTTGAATTCATGAATTTTTTAATTGAATCCCGATTTAATTTTTTCCTGTGTTCGTCTTGGTTATGGTCCTGTATGGCCGTTTTATCCATCTTTGCAGGAGACCGTTGTTTTTACGATTTGTTAATATTTAGGGCGAAAACATAAATAATGTTTATTGAAATAAGACTCGTTTAAATTGTGAGAGTAATTCAAAAGCTGACAACAAATATAACAAAACGGTGTACTCAGTTTTTCATTTCCTGGCCGAATTCTCGTTTAAAAGAACTTGACATTGTTGAAGGATTTATTATTAATTTTTTGTAATTATTTGCTGGTTAGGCGATATTGACAATGGATGATTTCGACACTTTGGGCAATCCAAATAAATTTTGTGTTTTTAGAAAGTAGAAAAAACTCGAAATTTAAGTCCTTCGTTACCGACAAGGCATTCGGCAAAAATATATTTTACTGATTACTCTACATATTCAAATTTCGTCTTTCTGTGTTAATTAGTTTAATTTTAGATCTGTTTATATATACACTGATACTTACATTAAAATTACAATTAAAATTACACAGAATAAAAATAAAAAAATCACAAAAAAATCTATATTTTAATCAATCTTGATATCCAATATACACAGTTTTTCTGGTCCTGGTTTCGTTCAAAGGGCCACAACATTTGTATACCCTTCACTAGGGTATTATGTCTTTGTGCATTTGTTTGTAACGCACAAAAGGAAACGAGATAGACCCATAGTTTATTATACCGATCGACTTAGAATCACTTTGAATCGACTTAGCAATGTCGGTCTGTCTGTCCGCGTGTCCGTCTGTCTGTCCATCTATTGTTGAAATCATAAAGTCGCAATTATTGTCCGATCCCTACGAAAATTGCCACAATTACGTTTTGCGTGCAAACGACGAACGCTATTTAATTTGAAGCAAATCGGTTCATATTTAGATATAGCCACAATACAAATTTCGCTCTCGATTTGACCTTTTGCGATCTCGAAACCATATGTTTTGATAGATTTCCTTCAAGTTTGGCACAACACCTTATATTTGAACTAGAAACATCTCTGGCGAAAATAAGTCAAGTCGGTTCAGACGTTTTCCGCTCTAGAAACCATATATTTTATACCAATAAAAAAAACTACATATATTAACCGATTTTTATCAAATTTTATATTTTAAAAACATCTATAGTGAAGATGGGTCAAATCGGTTCAGATTTGTATATAGGTTTCATAAAAATGTCGCCTTTTTTACTTGTTTGTTCTAGAGAACACAAATATAACAGAATTGATCATAACAGGTTATATTTCACCTGGAAATATACATTGTGAAATCGTACCATCGGTCCATGATATGGGACACTTTCCAAAATCCTCACCTAATTGGAATGCAATGGCGTAGAAAATGAAGGATATCATATAGTAGGTCCCGCCCGACTTTAGCCCTTCCTTACTTGTTAAGGATGAAGTTCTTCAATGTTGTTTCATAGATTTCATTTAAATTAGCTAAGCCGACAAGATGATACCCACTCTATCTGAATATTGCTCTAACATAATTATTACAATAACTCGTTTTGAAGGACTTGCTCTTTAAACAAACTGAATGAAAGCTGGGCCAGAATATAAAAAGTGACTTTAATAGAAATATAGATTTGTTCGTGATTAACGATCAGTTTTGTGCTGTGAAATTTTGTAGATATGTAAAAATGTTTATGCGCATTGCTCTAGGAATTAAATTAATTTACACAGATCGAGCCATTTTGTGTGAATCCAAGAAGAGAAAAACCATTCCTAAAATATTTCGTATTTAGCAATATCCGCTGGCGAGCTAAACTGTTTTCAAACTGCCTCTAAATATGGCGTTTCTACTAAATATTGTATGACTTTTGTACTAAATATAAAACCGATGCAATGCAGGCGTAAATACAGTTGACCAAATTCGGTGAATGAATGGAGGGTTACAAAGAATTTTGTAAAAACTACATCGAAAAGTAATATGAAGTGATGACTAACTCAAATATACGTAATTTTATGAAAATTTTAGAATAAATAAATCATTAAAAATGTGAATTTTCAAACTCGACCGGAAAATCTGAATACACACTTTTGTTATATTTGATGTCTTCTTTCAGAATTTCACGACCCAAAATTACTGTATTACGTATTAAAGAAAACTAAATGATCCCTGCAAAGAGAGAACGTCCGAAGATGTGCAACATAAATAATTATACGAATGTTGCGAAAAATTGCACGCTCGCCAATGAATTTGAAATAGAGTTGTCATATCAGGGATGTTTTTCAATTTGAAAGCTCAAAAGTTATTTTTCAGCAGTACGAAGGTTAATTTTCAGTCCAACTCAAATTTATTTTATTAAAAAAATAGTAACCGCAGTAAGTACAACAGAACATTCCGGTTGCTACTACAACATTCAAACCATCTACCACAACAGAATAATCTTAATATTTTGTATCCCCACGAATCGTTCGTATTCACTTGTAAAAATGCTAATCGTAAAGTAGGATACGGAATATGTCAGCAACTTTTTTGGAAGTCGTTTTAAAGAACTTCAGAAATGGTGCGGATTGCACTGTGTTCAATTTTATAAGTCACAGAAATATAACCATATTACGACACCACTACGTGATAAAGTCCAAAAAAAGACCCGTGTCTCCCAGTTTTGCCCAAAGTCATCAATTTTTTTGTATGGGCCCCAAAGTTTTGGGGCCTCTGTGTCATTTTTGCAAAAAAGTGATAATTTTCTCAGGCTCATATCTTGCAAAACGTTTGGAATTTTGATTTACTATCTAAGGCAAAGTTGTAGCTCTTGTAATAAAGAACAAAAATTTCGGACATATAAAATAAAAAACTTCAGCTTCAAGGTCAAAATCGCAAATTTCGTCGAACAAATCATATAGACTGTAATAATGTTGCGTATACGTGCTGTTGATTAAGGATAATATTACTCATACGCACTGAAGTCGGACTGACCATTAACAGAAACAGTCCTGCAAGATATATTTTTTCTAAGGAAAGAGTCATTCCTAGGAAGTTCATATGTTCTAGAAAGTTGTTTACTAAGATCTTAGGTACATATTTGTAGTTGATTGTTTACTTGAATTTTGAACTGAAGTACAGTTTTCTTTTGACATTTATGGGTTAAAAAAGACTTTTTTATTTGCGTCAAATAGGGAGCTAATTACGAAAAGGTTATTCAATCAAAAGACGATGCAAAACATGTATTCTAATCTTTCATGGGGGTTATATGGCGTTTACCTCAGGTCAATTTGTACGTGGTTCGAGTTTTACAATGGACCAAAGTTAATACTCTTGAGCGTTTTTATGAAGAGGTAGCATCGTTAATGACTTAACGACGTATTCATAAGTTATTACATCTTATGAACACGTCTTCAGATTTTATAGATATTCGTAAAATCTGAAAGGTTTTCATCTTTTCTTTACGAATATAAAAGGAAATTGATATGTCCTTGTTGAACAAGGACATACCATTGTCACCCCACTCTGAAATTTTAATATTTTGCAGAGAATAAAATAGACTAAAATACATTAAAAAATTAATATCTATGGAGGGCTTATATTCAGAAGTGGTTTTGAACAAAAGCACAACTTTTCAGGAGAGATCTGATTTTCTCCCTAATTTGAAGAGTAATTATTAATCATTCTTCTGTAGTTTAATCTAAAGTGAGTTAATAATTGCTACGATTAAAAAGTTTTCAAAATTTCCTAATATTCGCGGTTTTATGGTTCATAGCCACATTTGCATGTTTCAAAATTGAGCACTATGAATGTTGAAATAAGCACATAGTCATTAATGCCCAAATATATAAATAAGATTTATTGTAAGCTCGATAACGTTTTTCATGAAATGTTGGCAATGTTGTGTATAAAACACATTTTCTGTGATGTACACAGCGAATTTAAAGATTCCAGATGCATACGTCAGATTGGTACCATTTTATTTTTTTTTTTTCAAGTTTTTTTTACAAAAAGTGGATATTGCGGTAGGGCACAGTAAACAAAAAATACAAATTGGATATTTATGGAACATTTCCATTTTCGCGGCAAATATGGCTAAAATGATTTTTACACATGACATTTTTGGTTTATGATTTTCTCGCGATCTACTAACTGATCCGGCTGAATTTTTGTTTGTTTATTAAGAAGCAGTGCCGCAATGAAGCGTGTGTAATTGATTATATTTTAACTTTCTCTGTCCTGGATTCTGAAACATTTCTGACACAAATATTTCTTCTCCAAATTTATATGACAGATGACAGCCACTTTTAATTTTTGGAATCCTTGATCTCCTTTTATATTCGTAAGAGACGATGAAAACCTTTCAAATAATACCAATATCTTTAAAATCTGATGACGCGTTCATAAGTTATCATTAACGTTGCTACCTCTTCATAGAAACGCACAACCAGCATTAGCATAAGTGGATCAATAAGAACAACTGCTTCGGATGTATTTAAAGTTCTGCTGCATGTTATGCCTATCGGCATAGAAGGCAAGCATGCGGCAGCTAGAGTGGCAATTAGACTCAAATTGGACCAATAGGGTCATATGAGAATGATAATCTCAGTCACATAGGGTGGACTTCACCTTGCCGGTATATCTGTTTGACAAGAAATATAGCAAATACTTCCCAGCTAGGGATTACTGAATGGGTGAAATTCTTCGAGCTGTCTGTCTAAAATTTAAGATAACGACTTCTACATCTTAAGTCCCTTATTTGGCTGCTAGGGAACCGGGACATTACAGGGAACTGTACAGCTGAATGACCCCGCAAGTTCCATAGGATCTTGCTTCTATAAGTACGTCCATGTCGACATGCAAGTTTCAGATCAGGCAGAAGATCTATTGCATGCACGTGCAGAATCGTGAGCATGATTTGGCCAACGTATGATTTAAAAATGACGAGCCTTCTTTCACTGGAAAGATTTCAAGTGTCTACGTTCATTCCACTACTGACGGGGCACAGCGTAAACGAGTCAAACGACTTTTGTAGGAACTGTGGGGATGTGTAGGCTATTACTAGTGTTCAACGCCTTCCCTGCCTATGTGCGGCTATGACTAATAGACGTTTTGTGACACTATGTTCTGATTTCTTTCAAAGTTAGGGCGACTTGGTAAGCATGGCCGTCTGCAAGATAAGATGATTCGTGAGTCGCACAGATTGGTTCGGATGATGAGGTGTAAGAGCCCCTGGTATCACAATGGATCTGTTCTGGTGTAAGTTAGTTAGATGCTAACATTTTAACTTTTATTTTACAAAACTTGGAGCACACCATTACTTATTGCTGTCAGTTTAATTAATAAAACATAAATTGGTCGAGCAGCCGAAAGTAACATATTTCAAATTCTATATAAACTTATAACTGTGGGCTCTATCTTCTGTTAACGGCATAAATTAAAAGCAGAAACTTGAAATAATAAAATTGAGCAATTTTATTATAATTTATTTTAGTGTCACTATCACGTTTGAATAATATTTCTTAAGCGTTTCTACATTTCCCTTCGGACAATTTTCGAGTAAATAAGAGTTCTTTCACGGCAAGAAAAACGCCATTAACGGGGATTCATTTAAGGGAAATGTTGTGACTGTTTAGGATATGCATCAAAATAAGATCATTTGCACCCAACAGTCTCTAAATGTTTTCCTGTGTGTGTGCGATTCGGTACAGCTATGAAATGCTATACTTGCAGCTATCACATGTTATCACTTGAAGTATTATTATAAGATTGGATTTGTCAATACTTTATACTCATGAAAATGTATGAACTTAAGAGTAGATCGAACATTGATCCTTGCTAGAGTAAAACTAACATACCCTTTTATTTGTATATAGCATGCATGCAATATCGAATATGCATTTGAAGCAAATCTCATTGTTAGAGGTTTAGAATAGCTAATGCCCAAAATATTCCTAGTTTTAAATCGTCTCACACACAACAGCACTAAATGCGCTATGGCCTGGTTTTCAACTCAATATTCTTAAAATGGTTCGTCGAAAAAACAAATGTTCAGGAGAACCAAAATACGTTTATCTTCCGATAACATACGTCGGCGTGTAGGAATACAATCGGTAATACTGTTTAATGTTTCTTTCTTTATTAATTTTTCATAGTGAAATGTAAAGAAATCTACACAAAATTTGACTATTAGGCTAGACTTTCATACTCACAAGCTTTGTAAAACAAACGACTATATTATTGATAGTGATTTTTATATCAGCTGGTATCATTATGGTTTCCTTTCATTAATTGTTATTAATTGCTATGACATGCCTTATTAATATATGTTTTAAATTAATCAATTAAACAACACAGCATTGAATTACATTTTTCAAAGTATAGATTCAATTACTTTTAATAATCTTAAATTTAGAGTAAGGGCCATTAAATAAATGTTTTAGAAATTGAGGACTTTTGTAGGTTAGCAACAAATTTTTAAGTGACCATTTTTAATATATAACATGCCAAAAATAATTTAAAACGAAAAAGCGTGACTTTTTGTAAAAAAGTGGGATAATGCGGAATTGAAAATTTAAGCGGGACTGGACATGAAAAAGCGGGGTAGTGCAAACCACACTGAATAATTAATAATCGTTTAATATCGTTTTAAGAGATATTAATTTTCAGATTCCATCATGAATCACTATCAGACTGACTGCTTTGCTAACAGACAGAGTAACCGAAATGAAAAAGGACATCCCGGCTGTCGAAATAAGTCAATATTATTGCTAAGATCATAGCATTTTGAAATGACTGGTCTATGACCAATTCTAACGCATGGGTATTTTTTTAACTCTTTTCACCTCTGTTGGGACGAAATGAATACTTGTCACTCAAGAACTTGAGTAATCTCTAAAATCTTCCAGTTATTGACAGACTTTCTGTTTTGTATTTTTTTACTTCACAAGACATTGTGAATTATTTTGATCACAAGTGTTCGAATTCAAATAATAACAAGAATAATTTGTATCCTAAAAGTAGGCCTGGTCATTGCAGATAATACAACTAAAGAATCAAAACTTCCACTTATATGCTATTGAATGTGGGTTTGCTGGGTATTGGAAGTGTTGAACAAACGTAGTGCTGCTTTTTCTTGTCCAGGTTTTTGCAATCTACGGGCTCGGCGCTCTCTTGAAGGCCACAAAAAACCATTGTCCCGTTCTCGCCCTGACTTAGGCTCTTCCGAAAGAGTTCCAAAATTGGCCACTGTTACTCGTTTGACCCTAATGAAGTATTTCTCCTTCACTTTTCATTCTTCAGATGCACCCATGCATGTCTACATATGTGGTAGTATCTATGACTCCGTATACACACAACGTCAGGAGCATGCACACACACAGACACAGTAAAAACTATTCTTGTATGTGGCAGCATGGTGACAACATCAAAGTGAACGAGAAGTACTCTGGCACAACAACAACCAGCCAACCAACAAAAAAGTTGAACAGAGTGCAAAGTTTTGTGAATGTTTTCGTTGTTGTTGTTGTTGTTATTGTTAAATAATGTGATGATACTATTTTGTGGTGGTTGAAATTGCAAAGATTCCGTTTTGTTATCCTTGAAGTTGGGATGCGCCGTAAATGGACTCGCATAACTGTGAGTAGAGACTATTCGATGGCCATGTGGCCATCGCATCGACTGGTTCGGGGCGGAACCCTGATGCCCCGGATAAAGTTGTAAAATTACGTTATTAGGGACTCATCTTCATTTCATAACGTGGATGGGATGAGCTTTAATGAGAACGTAATATGGGGTGTCTGGAAGGTGTATGTATAATTTTCTGTGCAGGAAACGACGAAGAAGCCCTTGGCATGGGGAGAAGGCAAATAGATTAAATTTAAATTAAAACTGTTCCTGAGCAAACGCAGTGAAACGGCACCAAAGTTAAAAAGTTACCTTTTCATTCATTTTAGATCTCAATGTAATTACGGAGCCACTTTAAAAAGGCAATGAAATCGCGGAAGCTTCCCAAAGGCTTCGTGCTTTGTGGCTTGAACTGCTTAACTTTTGTTTACTTTCCATTGGTGTTGCCGATAGTGACATGTTCGGCCAACGACTTGGACTACCGTTTGCAGCGGGTAAAAAACGTGCTGAAGGAGGTGCCGTTAATAGACGGGTAAGTTTGGCGTGGGTGGGGGTGTGCAAAGGTCGCCAACAAAAACATAAAACAAATGTGCGAATACAGAAACAGCAAAGCTACATGAGAACGAAAGGCGGAAAGAACAACAACGAATTAAAATCCACTTAATTAAAACTATGTACCGAAGCGGAGTAAATGCCTTTTCTGTTTCTGCACTTGCTGCCTTTGTCGGAGCGAGTTAATGTCTGATTCGGTCGGGTGAAAAGCCAAACATTGCGGTGGTTTTTTATATTGTTATTCATGTCCTTGTGTCCTTATGAACTTGTGTAATTTGTGACTTGTCTCGTTTCCCTTGGGCAGACACAACGACTTGCCGTGGAATATCAGGAAGTTCCTGAAGAACCAGCTCAAGGATTTTCATTTTGCCGGCGATCTCAGACAGATGCAGCCGTGGTCGAACAGCGCTTGGAGCCACACGGACCTGCGGCGACTGAAGGAGGGCATGGTATCAGCTCAGGTGAATATAATGAAGGATCTTTCTAAATATCGATCATCACCTCTATCTTCTGCTCATATAGTTTTGGTCTGCGTACGCCCCCTGCTCATCGCAACACCTGGATGCTGTGCAGCTGACTCTGGAGCAAATAGATCTCATCAGACGCCTAGTCACCCTCTATCCACATCACATGTCTCTTGTAACAACTGCCACAGGTAAGGAATTCTGCGAACACGGTATCCTTGCCAACGAAATCTCTGAGTGTTCGTTTGGAGGCACAGATGTCGGTAATCGCTCCGATTAAAACAAACACGCACTCACACGCACACCTAAATTCAAACGAAGCAGGGCTATCGATTAATAGCCCGTCACTCGTTCCCCTTCTGCTGTCAATTGCTGTTGCTGTTGTTGTTGCAGCACCAGCTGTTGCCATTGTAGTTGGCATGTTAACCAACCTCATTGACACCTGACATGATTGATGTGCATGGCCGGTCCGTGATTGTGATTAACAACAATTAACTTCTTTGCCGCCATAAGTATGGTTTGGCTTATTTAGCCTCTGTCCCGTCTGCTTCGTACGGTCAAGGTGGATTATACGCACCACCTGCCACTGTGAAATGAACGAATGTTTGGAGTGGGGACACTGGACTCACTATACATACATCACACGCTCCAAACGAACATACAACTAATCGAAATAAGGTCGTTCATCGTATCCTTTTGATAGTTTATAGTCTCTGCCATCAGATCATAAATGTATTTAATTACAGTGGGGGAAGTTAAAATAAATTTCATTGTTTCTTGTCCCATCCAGGAATCGAGAAAACTCACAAAAGCGGCAAGATTGCCAGTTTGATTGGTGTGGAAGGCGGCCATGCAATTGGCACAAGCTTAAGTGTACTTCGAATGTTTTATCAACTCGGTGCTCGTTATTTGACTTTAACGCACACCTGCAACACTCCCTGGTACGTATCCGTTCGCTCCGACAGTAGCGAAATCTATACCGAGCATGGAGAAAAAATCTGCAACAATGTTGGATTGTTGCTGATGGAACAGAGAAAGAAAGCGTTTTCCACTAAAATTGTTCGGATTTTTTATTTATGCTCGAAGTTTTAGCCATTGACAGTGAATGGGCACACGAACATAATCTACTCTACATTCTAGGGCGGACTGTTGCAAAGTTGACGAACCGGGCAAATATCCCCATATCGGAGGTCTATCGAAGTTTGGAAAGGTAAGATACTACCAGAAAGAAACGTTTAAAGTGGGCACGTTTTGGTTACAAAAAAGCAAAAAATGTATATCTGCAGAAATTGGAATCCAAGCGTGATTTGAGTGTACCGCATGCTTAGATTTTCGCTGCATGTCGGCGATGAAAAACGTTAACTGGTTGCACAAGGTAAGGAAAATTAGAAGCATGTGTTGCGTCCAACAAACAAGACTGAAATCAATTTTCTGCAGATTTTGGACATTTAATAATACCTTATAAATCGCTAATCGCATAAATCGATTGCTTGTAACGAAAACATGTCTATTGTAAACAATGTGGCCCAATGTACGCATGCTTCTTATGGGACTGCACTGTTGACACTCATACGCCTAGTGTGCCCGTTGCACGACTATCAACGGAGGGTAGGACGGCATGGCAATGTAAACACATACTTTAAAAATCCGCTGATGGAACAACATTAAATGATACATGCCATGGTCCATTTCTAGTCAGGTTAGTTTATTAGTCATTATAAAGTACATAAAGTATTGACTTATGGGCTACTATATATATTATGTGACTATATATTAGGCTAGGTCACAAAAAAATTGTTTGAAATAGAAATAAATCTTTTAAAACCGACTCCGGTCCTTGCACCCAGTATATGTGCGTGCGTGTGTGGCTGTGCGGTTGTCTGTGGATTGACAAATGCTTCCGTTACGAAAGGGCGAACATTTTCTAAAGTTGGCATCAGAGAGGGAGTAGTTTGTCTAGTTGTACATGGTGTTGGTGTGTCCTTCACGACCTTCATTAATCTTGAAGGACGTCTGTGCATATATGTATACAAACATACTGGCATAGGTCCATCACATGAACAATCTCAGGATTTGTCGGCGTATGAGGAATTTTGCCGTTCCATGTTTGTAATGTAAATCGCCTCTTATCGTCCAATCGTAGTTTGTTCAAGCACATTGCAAAGGTGTTCAGTATTTCATATTTTATCAAAAGAGACTTCGATTGTCTTGCAATGGAAACGCAATTAAATGCAAATGGAAAACAATCGATTTAGCTCAAGATACTCCAACAGTGGTGATAGTTTCAGAGTCTCCCAACTCCCGCTTTGTGCATCATGCCTCCTTAACCACATTAAATACTTCCTGTATGTACATATGTGTAGCAAGGACACATGTGTGTACATGCATACACTCACAAGAACGTACACGCACGCACTGATGACGAAAATTAATTTTTCAAAAATTGGATGATTTTTAGGAGCGTTTGGTTCACAGACGGCTTGATCTAGGGATACTATATTTTGCAAATAATAAAATTAATTTGTTTATTTTGGACTATGAACCAGACTAATATATATATAAAGTAATATTACAATGTGCTTAAATTTAAAATGAAAAGTGGAAGTAAATAGCAAATAGGAATTAATGTAAAGTAATCAATTAAATCAAAAAAATATAGTAACTGGTTACATGTTTAAGTGATGAAGAAAGGCCAACTGAAATTTCATAAATTTTATTGCTCAGACTCAGAGGAAACTTTGGATATGTCCACAGATCCATTATCCTCAGTTTCAGAGGAAACATTTGAAGCCTCGTTTTAAAGTCATTATTTTGTAAAACGAACTCGAAACCAACCATCATTTACAATTTCTGTCGATAATATTTTACATAATTCCAAGGATGGTTTAAACGAACTAATGCAGATGTGTCCAATCTTCGTATGCCTAAAACGCACTGACTAATATCAAATTTTAGGGAAATCTGTCTTTTGTTCTTCATAACTAAACAGGTCGTGTATCATCAAGTATCTTTAACTGTTACTCAAGAAGATTGGTGAGACGATGTCTGATATCTCAATAACATTTTGTGAATTTTCACTAATCGAAATGGGACAATTTGAACGATTGACGAAGTCATCAAGTCAAAAATGTACCTTACAAAATCTCGTTCATGGTAACGCTGAACAACACTTTACCACTCATATGGGTTGGAATTCAAATATTGCATGATTTTGCCCAGGAACATGCCGATTGTTGATTAGAATTAGGAAACATTTCAATAACTTTCGGGAAGTAGGGGCGCGGCGCATTATCCAAACTAAGAGTTGTGTGCGATATGCTTTTTTACTCATTGAAAGGAACCCAATCTGTGGAGCAACTGCTATGTTTGACAAGCTTTTCTCACAAATATCAAAATCACATTAAACAACTCACTTGGAAAGCGGTCTGCTGGGATCAATTAGCAAGGGTGTTCAGTCCTGAATCAATTTTGAAATCTTGATTATTTTTAGGAATTACAAGCTTCAGCATGCAGACATTTTATGTTGGCATGTCGCGGCGTACGCCTCCATGTGATTTCGCCATCAGTTAGCGTAATGTCTAGGTTATTAGGTTGAAAAATTTTTTTGATTAAAAAATCTAGCGCAATCTAAATTGGAAGGCATTATACACTTTTGAACATTCCACACCCTCGCTGCTCTGCGTTAACCATCGGCGTGGAGTCTCAACTCACCTGACAGTTGAGGTAGTTGTTGTCTTTTTGCTGATTCCGTATTTGGTATTTTGTATTTCGTATTTTGCATTTTGCATTTCTATTCAGCTTCCCCTCTTTCCGTTTAATAAATTCCTTTGTGTTCGGTTGGGTTCTATGGATGTGTCTTATTAAAATGTTACGTTCCTCCATAAAAAGTATGTCTGCCGTAGCAACACACACACACACATTGCCTTGCCTCGGCAACTTGTTGACAGATGAGCTTCAATAATATCTTCGCATTAGAATATGAATTCATTTGTTATTGCTGCTGTCCTTGCTGTCGTTTGCGTTGTCGTTGCCGTTGTCATTGCCGCTGTGAGCTTGTGAACAAGCGGCAGTTCCTTATTACAAAAAGTTGAAATTGTTGATCGCATCTTCTTCTGTTTCCGTTTTTGGCTGCTTCTTTTGCTGCACGGGATGGATGTTGGGTGGAAAAGCTGGTCGTACAAGAGATGAACCGCCTGGGTATGATTGTTGACTTGTCACACGTTTCTGTGCCCACGATGCTGGACGCGTTGGGTTCCTCAAAAGCACCCGTCATATTTTCACATTCTTCGGCGCATGCAATATGCAACAGTTCGCGCAATGTACCCGACCACGTCCTACAACGAATTGTAAGTTTTCCTTCCTTCCATGCTGCAAACGCGCGGCACGGAGCGGAACGTTGAACAAATACATATTTAAATGTTGAATTCATATTTCATATTCGTCTCTCTCTCTCTCCCTTTCCCTCTCCCTCCATCACTTTATTTTATTTGCATTTGAATAATTCCAAGGCCATAAACGGTGGCTTAGTGATGGTAGCCTTCTATCCGCACTTTGTGAGTTGTTCTGGACAGGCCACGCTGCACGATGTCGTCGGTATGTAAATTATTTCTGCGCTCTAATATTTGCTACATATAATTGAATTTATGGGCACTGAAAAAAGACAAATGTAATTGTCGAACAGCGTAGGACGGCGGAAGCCATGTACGTGTACACATTGGGAGACAGTGCTCTGTGTTCGGAGCATCAGAACATCTGAGCAGTTGATTTCCGGCCTCCCCGTCCTAGGCGCCTCCTCTGTGCCTTTTCCTTTTGCCTTGTCATAAATAACAAAAGGACTTATTTATTTACTTTTCGTTTTACTCAAGCCCATATAAATCACATACGAGAAGTGGCCGGTGTTGATCATGTCGGCATAGGAGCCGGCTATGATGGCGTGAATCTGTAAGTATCTAGTATCCGTTGAGCCTGTTTGTTTGCAAATACGTTAAGTCCTTCGATTTGCATTGCTACATGCCATACGTTAATGCTAATATTTCCGCGTACAACTTTGTCTGATTTCAGTGTGCCCAAAGGACTGGAAGATGTTTCCAAGTACCCCCATCTCTTTGCAGCTCTGCTGGAATCTGATAAATGGTCTGAAGAGGATATCGCCAAGTTGGCAGGCAAAAATTTAATACGTGTGTTCAAAGAAGTGGAAGCGGTAAGTCAATGTGGTGGAGATGGTTAAGGCACCTTCGGATGCCATGTGTGCGATTCCTGGCCTCAACTGCTTAGCATATTTATGGCTCAGACTGATAAATTGTTGCAATTAAACGCAATGATCGTTCCACATTCAAGGGGGGGCGAACAAGAGCAGGAACCACTTATTTTCCAAGGTAACAAATAGCTGCCATGAAACATAGACTCCATCCGTACTCGTGTGTGTGGGAACCACAACACATACATGCTCTCCCACCCACAACTGCATGCACGAGTGCTCAACAATGTCTTCTTTCATCTTTGCGGAAACGGGTAGCAAGAGGAAGCATGGCATTTTGTGCCATTCTTGTTGTGTCCGTTTGGTCATGGTTCCTTTTAGGCGGTTTTCTTTGTTCGGACAGACACGGCATTTGTTTCCAGCCATTCATTCGGTCATGGTTGCCTGTATCCAATATAATGGTGGTTATCTACATTTTTTCGCAGTCGAAAGGCATTAAGTAGATCAAAGGTTCGTTCTATTTTCAGCACTGGATCGATAATAGCGCCCACAGGTAAATGATGGCGGTGGTTATGGTAAACGTCTTAAGAAAGCACATAGACAAAGCACCCTGCATAAACTAACGTGCTTGATCGAAAGAGTTTTCTATTTCCGTCTGTATGGTATGCATACAGTTGGTTGCAACATCGTGCTGATAACACGAAGAAGAAGGATTTATCTACGGACATCCTCCTTATATATGATCAGTTTTTTCTTCAGAAGTGTGAGCCAAAGGGCTTGTATAGATTTAGGGAAAAAGTTACATTATGTCTGCCCCTTTTTACGTTATTTTCTTGAAGCATGTGGATGATGTCTTAAATATATATCAGCACTTCTTTCTCTCTATAAAATAGAGAGATATAGAAACAGTCACAATTTTGGGAAACTTTTGCGAACTTTGTTTTCGATTTAAGTGGGAAAAACATAATTGCAATGGCTGCATTTGATATGAAATTCGAGGGACTGCCAATGGCCATTGTTGCAGTACGTAACGGACAACGGAGCACCGACAGAAAACGACGCACATTATCGTATGCATGGAGCGCTCATTGGAAACGTTTTATGAAACATCTCCCCAAAATGGGTTAACGGCGTAGGAAGTTGTGACACAGAGATTAAATGAAATACACTCGGAGTAGGCTACAAAGCCAGTGGAGCAGTGCACATTAATTAGTTGCCAGTAACAAAGGCAATAAAGTTTTGAAGGCAACTTTTGGTAATTATCAACAGAAACATGTGCAGCATCCACCCCTAAAAACAGCCACCGCTACTACTACGGCAGTGACACCGACACCAACAGCAACACCGGCTCCATGACTATCTCTGCCTTCATGCTCCTCGAATTTATGAATCAGGCAACATCCATCCACACATAATGGCACAAATGAACGGATCTCCTTTGGACGGAGAGTGAAAATGGAAAATAACAAAAACGGCCCAAAAACTAATTCAAAAACTCATAATTAAAAATGTAAATACACATAAAATGCACAGAAAATTTGCATATATGTACTCGCTCATACATACACACTCGAACACACACACACATACATATGATATCGTAGGGGCACACTTGCATAGAGTGCTGCGCCATGGCATCATAGAAAACAAACTCTTTCCGGAGGTTAATATTTATTTCCTCGTGTCTGTATGAGTATGCACACGTGTGAGTGTGTGTGTGAGTATGTGTTTCTGCCCCAAGAAAGAGGGACAAGGTTGGCTCTTCATTATTAAATTCAACTGCAGTGTGATGACTCTCCGAGTCCTCCGAAGGTTGCCTTGCATTTTCTATTTGCCGTTTCGCTGGGACTACGTTTTCCCTTTGTTTTTCTATTTTTTTTTTGGACACATACCCTCGAACGTTAACGTGTTTTTTACGTGAACATTTCAAACTGTTAGTCTAAGTCAAATGCAAATAAGTACCACCGTTTCCATCCAAGCAAATCCGAAGTTTCATTTCGAGCGAGGACAATAATCCACGACGATTTCATGGCGCAACCAGTGGTGACGATTTGCGAAAACGTATATTTCAGTACGAGATGACACTCGCATAAGATAATAATGCTATTGCACTTTTATTATCCATTCTTCTCTACCGGAGGCAGAGACGTTATCCCTGCCATCATCCTATACCACTTCCACTTATGCGTGCCTGTCTACAAGTCTCAGGGCTCAGGGTCTTTGTGGCTAAAATAGAAAACTGAAAATGTGCAAATACCACAGGAGACATGCCACATTGTATTCAACGACTATTTGTTAGGAGTGAAAGAACCATTGCAATTTCCAGCTGAAACTACAGTACGCAGGGCGGCATACTTTAGTGTGTGGGAACACATACACATTCGTATACTTAGTTGTAGTAGCTATCC
The DNA here is from genome assembly GCA_947397865.1 of Polietes domitor. Classification (NCBI taxonomy): domain Eukaryota; kingdom Metazoa; phylum Arthropoda; class Insecta; order Diptera; family Muscidae; genus Polietes; species Polietes domitor. The sequence continues at coordinate 557,224 of OX377618.1, read as the reverse complement.
CATATACCTTAACGTGGGTGGTACTATTATAAAAGATTGAGTTTCACATTGTTTTATTTTATGATATTTTCCCAAATATTCCCAGTCACGTTGTTGTAAATATATGGAACATACTAGCGACCCTATAATTCTGAAAGGGCATGTTGTGGAAGATATTAACCCTCTATCTTCTCTCTTTATGGATTGACCCTTTATTTCTTTCAAAAAGAACATTTAAGGATTAATCAGCCGGATCCGTTGGATGGATTGCGAGAAAATTACAAAACAACAATGTCATGCAAACAAAATCATTTTAGCCATATCTCCAGCGAAAATGAAAATTTTGCAAATATATCCAATTTATACTTTTTGTTTACCGTGCTCTACCGCAATATGATTCGGATCACCTCCAAAATATTTTGAAAAAATTGATTTTTTTATACACTCCACGAGAGTATTATGTCTTTGTGCATTTGTTTGTAACACCCAAAAGGAAGAGAGATAGACCCATTGTTAATTATACCGATCGACTTAGAATCACTTTTTGAATCGATTTAGCGATGTCCGTCCGTCTGTCTGTCTGTCCATCTATTCTTGTAATCACGATACAGGTCGCAATTGTACACAGAACCAAATGAATCTTTGCACAACTAAGTTTTTCGGGATAAGAACGAACGCTATTTAATTTGAAGAAAATCGGTTCAGATTTAGGTATAGCCCCCATACGAATTTCACTCCCGATTTGATTCTTTTCACTCTAGATACCACATATTTTAACAGATTTTCTTCAAAATTGGCAAAACATCTTATAGTTCAACTAGAAACATCTGTGGTAAAAATGGGTCAGATCGGTTCAGATTTATATATAGCTCCCATACAAATTTCGCTCCCGATTTGATTTTTTCCGCTCTAGAAATCACAAATTGTATCAGATTTGGCAAAACATCTTATTTTTCAACTAGCAACACCTGTGGTAAAAATGTGTTAGATCGGTTCAGATTTATATATAGCTCCCATACAAATTTCGCTCCAGATTTGATTTTTTCCGCTCTAGAAACCACATATTGTATCAGATTGTCTGCAAATTTGGCAAACTATCTTATATTTCAACTAGAAACGCCCATGATGAAAATGGGTCAAATCGGTTCAGATTTATATATAGCTCCCATACAAATTTCGCTCCCAATTTGACTTTTTCCGCTCTAGAAACCACAAATTGTAGCAGATTGTCTTCAGATTTGGCAAAACATCTTATTTTTCAACTAGCAACACCTGTGGTAAAAATGTGTTAGATCGGTTCAGATTTATATATAGCTCCCATACGAATTTCGCTCCCGATTTGATTTTTTCCGCTCTAGAAACCACATATTGTATCAGATTATCTTCAAATTTGGCAAACTATCTTATATTTCAACTAGAAACGCCCATGATGAAAATGGGTTAAATCGGTTCAGATTTATATATAGCTCCCATACAAATTTCGCTCCCAATTTGACTTTTTCCGCTCTAGAAACCACAAATTGTATCAGATTGTCTTCAGATTTGGCAAAACATCTTATTTTTCAACTAGCAACACCTGTGGTAAAAATGGGCCAGATCGGTTCAGATTTATATATAGCTGCCACACAAATTTCTCTCCCGATTTCACTTTTTCCACTCTATAAACTACATATTTTAACAGATTTCTTTCAAATCTTTCAAAATATCTTATATTTCAACTAGAAACGCCCATGGTGAAAATGGGTCAGATCGGTTCAGATTTACATATAGATCCAATACAAATTTCGCTCCCGGATAGACTTTTTCCGCCCCAGAAACCACAAATTTTCTCCGAATTTCTTTGAAGTGACCACCAAACGTTATATTTGAACTGGAAGAACTTATTTTGAAAGTTAGTCACTTTATTCCATGTTGGGATATAGCCCCGATACAAATATTCTTTTCGATTTGACAAATTGGACCAGGTCATGGAGAGAAATTATAAGCGAAGATTTACTCTTGAAGTATTGAACATTATTGACGTTCCCACGGAGAAGAGGATGAATTACAAAACAGACACAGAGACTTGCGCGAAAGCTTATCGACATATAATACAAAAATACAGCCGACAAAGAGAGACTTTTAGTTGACAATAATTTGTGCAGGCAACAGGACGACGCCTATTAATTTTTAATGCAATTATTATTGAATTTTTTGTGATATTGATAGTGAATATTTGTTATAAATTGTATATATTTTTGTTTAGTGTTTATCCCCTGATGATGGTTGACGAAGGCAACCGAAATATTGGGAAAATAAAATAAAAATAAATAATAAAACAACACCAACAGTTTTTACATGGCCTCAAGCTGAATCAATCGATAAGAAAATTAAAAAAAAAAAAAACAATTTTGTAGTCATCATAATAACCTTTAATTGTGCAGATAAGTTGGAGTGATCGGACCTGTATTTCTTTCGGCAAAAATTGGAATTGTAGTAAAAATTGAAAAAATATACATATTTATAAAATTGATTTTTTTGTTGATTTTTTGAAACAATATGCCTCATTGCATACCAGAAATACATATTAAGTCCTCGGACTGTAATTATTTTATTTTTTGTTGCATAGAGTTATCATTAGTTAGAATAGAAAAACTAATATCATTGTCCAGTATTCCATGGTAGGGGGTATATACGAGTCGGCCAGGCTCCACTTTTCACTCCATTTCATTTGTTCAGTGTTGAGACAATTGCAATATGCAGCCAAACAGAGTTTTAAGAGACTTTAGAAAGCTAAACAACCGAATGGATGATAAAAGGAAAACAAAGTGACGTTTGTGATGCAAACTATGTTTGATATAGAGTGAAAGGAAGGAGCGGAAATAAATGAAATGAAATAACTTTTTGGAGGATGAAAAATTAATGAAATTCCTTTATTTGTTTTGGCTTCGTTGCAGATAAGAGACGAAATGGAGCTATTAAAAATACCGCCGGTGGATCAGTCAATTCCGCCGGAAGATATCATGGGCAGATCCTATTGCCGTTACCAAGGGCCAAGAACGTGATTGCACACATTTGTATGGCATCGGGAGCTGCGTAATCGCCGTCATTACGCGCCAGGTCATTTGCTTGTTGGCAATCCTGTAATTGTCTCATATCTCTGAAAATACAACGTTATCGCATAGGCGTATGTACAGCACGTACTTGTGTATGTATGAATGTGTTTACATATGTCTGTACTCGTATCCTGTACATAAATATTGCACAAGCGAACGCCACACACACACGTACACAAATTGGACCAGAACAACAATTACAACACAGATGCACCTACATACATACAGACATCATCAGCATTTTGCATTTTGTACATAAACACTTGCCGCACTATTTGCGACAAACTCTTCCGCCAAACCATTAGAAGCGATCCTCATGCATGCGCTGACAACCAGTTCCTTAATCGACTTAAAAACACTGCGGGTTGCCGTAGACATCAAACAAATTCACTGCAACATCAACTCGTCTCGTGTTCCAGACCACATCATCAAACAAGAGATGAGCTTCGAAGCTTGTTCTCCTAACCTGCGATGCATTCAATCAGACATCCACAATTTCCCGTGCAAAGTTTACAGTGTAACTTTGAGAGTAGACACACACTCACACATATCCACACTTGCCACGTACCTTACCCCAGGATGTAGGCGGCGGTGTTCCCATCACTAAGAGTGTGTGTGTGTGTAGACAAAACCTATGTCTGCCTCTTGTTTACATGGACGAAATACCACAAGAACTCGCACACATGCAAGTATGTATGCGAAATGCTTGTTCACATACACACATACATATGTAAGTGCATACCATCTACATACAAGCATACATATGTACATGCGAATGTACGATATGTTCGTGTGAGTGTGTCTGGCGATATGAAATGGAAAATAAAGTTCTGTCGAGTATGTAGACCAGATTTAAACACCTTGCATACGTACGCACACACACACACACTCAAACGCACACATATTTAGGTGTAAAGAATCCATACATCCATGCATACAAGCCATCCATTTATAGTCGTACAACAGGAACGAACTGGACTAATTAATTAAGGATGACATATGTACATGCATACACACCTACATACGAGTGTGTATGCACACTGGGCAATGCACATGTACACATGTTCTGTGTCGTGTGCACATTCACTTTTGCTGTCGTAGCGAGCGGGTGATTTTGAATATTTATTTACTCCCGCATACTATCAGTGGGGGTATGCACACCTGTGCATGTGAGCTGATGTTATTAGGCATTAAGATATTATTGTCAGTACTTGTGGACATGTGTACATACATATATACATGCGTACACGTCCGTACAAATGATGCTCCAGGTGTGAAAATTGACGGACTTGTATGCATGAACACACATGCATACATTTGCAATGCGAGGGTGGATAAGCATGAATGCCCAAAGTTGTTGTCTCAAATTTGATTCACTACACATTGAGTTCACTCGTACCTCGATCATTTAATGTGAAACCGAACGATTTCGTTCGTGCAATACTCTCAAATATAGTTCGAAGACAGTCGGCGAAATGTTTTAAAGAATGTCGTTTGCATTTGAACAGAAACAGATGTATTTTGAAAACTAGTGAATGGATTTTGAAAATTCATATCTTGTTTTAAAGAAACGAACGTATTTTTTGGAAAGCCAGCATACTTTGGCATCCACCCTCGCAATTAGTGCGTATTTATATGGTGAATTAACACATACGCATAGATCCCCATGCATTTGTGCACCATGCAAACAAAAAACATCTAGTATTTGCCCAAAGGTTATGTACATATATACGCCAAGTACCAAAACAAAACACATGAGAATACTGCGTAGAACATTGTACAATTTAAAGCTTCAAACAACTCACAGTGATTACAAATCGATTTTTAATTCCGTAACTTATAACGGAAAAAGATATCTGGATGAAATTTTAAATAAAATTAGAGCAGACGTGCTTTCCAGATGAATGAAAACAGTTTTGATTCTAATGGTTATGAGGGTTACTAAGCTTTTTATAAAAAGTGTTTTTTTTTTACAAATTCATATTGAACACCGCGTAAAATATGACGAAATTTTGGAATTATGTAAAAATAATGACTAACAATTTTTTGCATTTGTTTCTCATAAAAATACCCATCGCAATCCCAAAGTGGGGAAAATTGGTATGTTTGCTGAAATGGTCATCATTTCTTTATTCATCCGAGTAAGAAGACAACATATGGAGTTAGAAATTACACTAAAGATTTTAATCGGTGCTTTGCGATTTGAGATTTTTGTAAACTATCGTGAGTTAGTTTGAAGTTTCAGCAAGTAACCCCCATACCCATTTTGGAAATCATCTGGAAAACTCCTATGCTCTAAGCATATGCAATTTCGTCGTGAGATCTTTTTCCGCTCAAAACCATTAGGTTGCCACGCTGATATATTATGGTAACATTTCCAACGGCTAGTACGGAAGCTTGTTTCTCGACGAACTCAAAGAAAGGAGGTCATCAAAGGCAATGCATCCATCTCCCAAAGTTGGAAATGTTCTGAGCCAAGTCACTCACGACAGTTGTTAACACGTTTTAGTGTTGAGAAAAAGACCAAACATATTGCATACGGCCCGGCCCGTTCTCGATAGGTCCAGAGATCTAAGTGTTACTTTGCAAATACGAACTTGTACATACCAAACCTACCTACTACACATACTTACTCGTACATATATAGGACATACTTACACATACATACATATAATACAAATTAATTCCCGCCAAATGAAAAAAGAAACACAACAAACCAATTCCGAAATGTAAATAGTTACGAGCATGTTTTTTTTTTAATTTTTATTTATTATGAAAGTATTCAAACAAAGTGTGATGATAAAGTTACAATTAATCAAATTCAATCTAAACTACCCTGTATTCATTAGACAGCAAATAAGAAACTGAAAACAAAGAAGCAAGAGGCGAGAAACAAACTATTATTACTTAATTATTATTTCAATTTGAATTTGACTTTGAATAATATATAAAACACAAGCGAAACCATGTGAATACAATTTATTGATGATGGGTATTGTTATATACTACTTACATATATACTAGTTACATACATACTACTGCATACATACATAGATATCTATGAAATTATTGATATACATACATACATTACTACATAGACAAAGGAAAGTTAAGAAACAAACAACCAACCAACCAACCAACTAACTAACAAACTAAATACTTACTAGGATATATTTATAAATAAAAGCGAAACGAGATATTTTAAATTGAACATTCTGTTGGCAGAGTCTTTCCTTCACGAGAATACGCACAAGTAAGTATACGAGCTTCTATATTAGGGTGATGTTTTTAAACACTATTTCAAAATTTACAATCTGCTCTAGAAAAACCGAATAGGATGGAAATATAATATGAATTGGCCAAAATAGTAGAAATTTTGATGAATTTGAAAAATTTGGGACTTTGGTAAAAGGATGTGTGCCGACATTTCAAACGAAGGGTCTTTAAAAGTCACATATATTAATACCAAACATTATGAGCAGGCGTCCGCTAGCCGTTGGCTTTCTTTAGCTGAGCTAATGCTACCAACTTTCTCACAATCGAAAGCTAAAGCTAATGGTCTGCTTTTGTTTTCGATAAATTAGAGCAGCCAATATTTTGTTGCTTCTATTTTCGAAGAATTTTCTATTCCCCTGAAGGCATAAGTTAGTTATATGCAAGATAACCCGGTAATATTATTCACTAATTCGTGTTTGAACAGAAATATGGAGATCAATTCTAGGTAAGAAAATCGAAAAAACTCGAATAAATTACCGAAAATCATGATGAGAATTCAGAGAATTCAAAAATTAAATTAAATTGGATCAAAACGTTTAAACTAATATTTAAAAAATCGCACTTTCACAAAAGATGAATAGAACACAAAATGCATTAAAAAACAATTCAAACCTGTGCAAAATCATTTTATCTGCAGGGTTTTAGACCTAGAATAAAAAATAACAAGCATTTATTTTTTATAACCTATTTATATAAGTAAATATTTTCGACAGATTCATCAAACCTAGCAACATACATTTGTCTGTAATTAAATTTTTCTACAGATCTACATGTTGTGCATATCATTAAGTCAATAAGAGGAAACAAAAACAATTTTATCGGTTGTACACTATCGCAAAGATCTATAAAAAATAATTTCGCTGATTTTTGTTTGTCTCAATTAAAGCTTTGGCTAATGCCTTTTGTTACATCTTTTAGCTAGTTAGTGCATTTCAATTTAGGTTTGTCGACTTAAAAAACATAGTCTTTCTTTAAGTAGAGCTGTTGAAATGTGTTAGATTTTTTCGGCGTCAGGTTGTGGTTTTTTTGGCTGATATAAATGTACATTATCATGGCTTTGGCTAAAATTGCTTAAATACTGATTTTCAAACCAAAGCGTCATTCCTCGAGACTTTTTGTTTTAGTCTTTGATTTGTTTTTTTATTAGTTCAGATCATCTTACAAAAAAGAAATGTAATTGTAATGAGTATATACATACGTATTTATAAATTTATAATATCATAAAGTTTTTAAATTTTTTAAATTTTTCCAAACTATATCAATCAATGCTATGCAATGCTAAATTAATTCTTCGGGGGAACTTTTTTTCTGTCATTCATGTGGTTTTTTATTAAGGGTACATCAGTGGCTATCATGTGGTAGGCCGCTCAAAAAAACCCACCCTAATCTACATACATACATATTTATTTTGTACATATGGATGTTTGTATGAGTGGTATTTAGTGTGGAGAGCTTTATCGCTATTCGCTTTCCATTTGCCACTCGGGAAATATAATTAAGCAGATATCATTATCACAAGTGCGCAAAGAATCGTAATTGTTGGCAGTTATGGACAACATCGACTACGTCTATGTATGTCCGTGCGTGAGCATGGATACATGCGTATGTATGTGTGTTTGTTTGACTTATCGCGGCTATTGATCTTGTGTGGCAAAGTGAGAAAAATCAATTTGTCTGGCGGGGAGGGAGGATGGAAAGGGGTCTGGGTTAAATTTCCTCGCAAAATACAAATGAGGCTGAAAGGCATTAAATCGCTCTGCCCCTACCCATGGCTGCAATTAATACAAACACTTTACAAGTCGGCTCCAGCCATACTGGGACACTTGTTTCATGTTGTTGTACATATGTAATATGTATGTACATACGTATGTATGTATGTATGTTTGTTTGTTTTCGAAAGGACCATAAATATGAACAAAGCAGAGCGGGACAAAACAAAGCAAAGCAAAGCTAACCAAAGGAAAGGAAAACATTTTAAACAGTAACTGATTCGTTACGTACATAAATGCGAACATACATACATACAAACAAACACATACAGACATATATAAATGTGCGTATTATTAAGCTGCTTACAAGGGAGAATGACGGCAAAACTTTTCTATGGCCATGGTGCGGCTGTGACAAAAACACTTTGGCTGTTTGCCGCTGCCTGTAGTGTAGAACAGTTTCCCGGGAAGTCTGTCATGTTCGCAACACACTTGCTGGTACAAATACAAATACCGAATTCAAACAATTTGATCGTGTGTAAATGTGTGTCTGTGTGTGTGTATTTTTATCTATGCTTTACACACTCACAGCCGTATTTACATCACATATTAATGATTTCACACAGAAGCAGACACATACACATACACGCACGCACAAACGCACACATTCACACAAATATGTACAGATATTATGCAGGGGCGAACAAAAACAAACAAGCAGACAAACAAAAAACAACATCACCAACACCAACAACAACGAGAACACATCTTTTTAACATGCTCGTATAAAATGGATCCAATTAAGTGCTTAATCACTACATAACCCAACTGTCAACGTAAGCGTCAGAAGCGGTGCTCATCAGCGTGACGAGAGTGCTTTGCATGCATTACAACAACCAAAAGAGCACGATGACGAAGAAGAATGCTCGACATCAGTTGAGCCTGGCTACCAATGCCATCGTTGATGTTGCGTGTTGTGCGAAAGCATACTACCACCCCCACCCCACCGCCACCGCCACCTGCTGCATCCATATTTTAACTGTTCCATAAACACTTTACACGACGCCACTGCAAATGTATGTGTTCCACCTACGCTTACCACTTTTCGCTTCAAATTATTCATTATGGCTTTTAACCGACTGACATTTTTAATGGTGTGGAAAAGGCATAGTCTCTTTGAGAGCACACACTCACGCACACCATACACGGTGTATGTACACTGTACAAACAGGCGAACCTCGTACAACGCGTTAGTTACCCCGACCTACTTTCCATGTAACGCTATTGACTAATTGGCAAAAATATCTTAAGAAAAGGTTAAGTTCCAAATCCAAATGCATATCTTTAATGTGAGGCATTTCATAATAAAAATCTACACCAATTTCCATTGGTTTTATTTAAATAAACCAGAGATAAAAATCTGGCACCACCTTACTCGGTAACTAAGAGAGTAGTAAGCTACTTTCTTGCTAAACGAGTAAATTCCATACAAAAATTAAGCTAGTAGGCCCAATCGAACAGGCCTCTTATCTACAACAAAATGCACATGGACCAAAATTGTTTTAATAATTTCGTTGTGATATATAAATAAATAACATTACTTGAAAACGGATTATTTCGGTAACGGTAACGCTATTTTTCTGTAACGATAACGCAAACGGCATTTCAATTGTTACCTATGGTTTTATCCATTTTGTCCAAATTTAGAAAATTAACCCTTTATATTGCGCTTCTACAGAGTACATCCCCACTTCATGTTTTTAGCTACTGTCATTTGGTCTGGACTACGGTTCTACGTGAAATCACTAATTTAAAAAAATCGTGACTTTGAAATACGGATCCCAGGTAAATTGCCTACATTTAATGAACTTTTAACTAGAATGGATCTAATACAAACTTAGAAATACATTATCTCTGACTGTCCATAGTAAACATGTCCAAATAGAATGGGGATTTGTTAAATTATATTGGGTTCCCAGCATCCATGTGCAAATTAATATAAGCTAAGATTTTGTCATTGCAACATTTGCTCTGCTTTATTATAATGCTGGTAGGCATGATTGGAATAGTCCTCGATAGAAACAGTGTTCGCTGCGTTTGAATGTTTCACTTAATTTGGAAGTTGATTTATTTAAACTGATAATCCGGATTAGATGACGTTACGCCAGGTTGATCTGTAGGGTCATACCTACGCACATTAAATACTGAACAACACCACCCGACAGACACTTGCACATCCTAAACGCTGTCATCCATTAATTTCAATTATATTACTCGCATGAGAGGGCCTTCGCTCTTCGCCCATCGTCCAGTGTGGATGCCGTTGGCAAAGATATATGGGTTTTTCGCCTTCGTTTTGAGCGGCATTGCGTTTAATTTGATTTGACAAGTAATGACTAATAAGCCGGACAGCAACGTCCGTACGATGTTGCGTATTTGCCACTCTTGTCGGAATCATCACAATATACATACCTCAGACGCGACCACCAACCACGACAGGTGGGGGTGGTCCTTGCGGTGGATCTTATGACCATGCATACACATACATAAGAGTGGGTCACGAACAACAATAAACAAAGATTTGTTGTGAGCACCATACACTTCGCCCTACTATGTATGTATGTATGGCTTCGAATAATTATCAACAATGATTTATTAATAACGAAATAAAATGTAGCTATTTTTAATTCGCATTTATTCCGATAAATTCGTAAGCGTTATTTTGAGCTTCTTGCTACAGCTGAGATGGGTGTAAATATATATAAAATTCGTAGTGAATGATTTTTACTTTTACTTTTGACTTACCACAGTTATTTGGTAGTGATAATTATGCTCAAGCCAATAACTGTTTTGTTTATATATTGTCAGGAGCGATAACAGCAACTCTGTGTATAAAACTAGTAGGGGGAGTGTATGTGCTTACGGAGTTTTCACTGAGGAACATGCTACTTTCAAATAGCATAAATTGTACAGGTGTTTTCAAAGCGAGTTTGCTCGCCACATTTTTAATTCAGAATCGATCTCTTTATTCTGCCACATTTTATAAAACGCAACGCGTCACCGTTTTGGTATTATTTAAAATGAAAGCTTTCATTTAAGCGACTTGTTGTGTTGACTTCCAGCTTCCAGAGTTGTTTTTCACAGTTGCTGTCCGATTTTTGTTGACTTTTTAAATTAAATTATTCGGTTTATCACAATCTATCGTTCTGTTCTTTTAATATTTAGTTGTTTTTTTCTACGAATAAAACTGAATGAACTAAACTCTAGATCGCCCTAGAAGCCTAATTTGAGCAAACTGATTCCAATGGTAATAGACGTGGTTACCTCTTGCTTCGATACATTATTCGACCAATACAATTACAATAAATAAATATTTCCACTACATATGCAGTATTTTTTATAAAATGTCGTATTTTCTTGCTTCAATAATAAGATGATATAATCTAATAAATAAAATATGAAACAACGTATGTGCCTTCTGTAAATGTAGCTAATCCGCTGTTACAGCGTTAATATCAGTCTGACATCTTCGGAACATTGATGCTATAGGTTTGTCAATGACACTTGTTGGGATTGATTTCCACGTATCTTCCAGTCGACAAATCAAAATATGAGAACTTGTAAAATCTTCACGGCAAATTTTACAAAAAATATAACTCATTAATTTAATAATTTTTAATTTTTCTTTAAAAATCTTGAGTAGATAGCTGTGGTTTGTACAATACTAGCTAATTTTAATGTCTGGGTCTCATTACAATACAGTTTAATTCTTAATTTTTATTTACACAATTATAGAATTAAAAAAATTAAATATTTGTGCTTAAAATCTGCAAATCGCAATTAGCGCGGTTTTTGCAACTGTCGAAATTTCTATTATTTGCGCTAAGCGAGGTCACACTGTATCATGTTTTCCTTTTCGATGTAAATTTAAAAACGTCTCTATCTTTCGCCTGATTTAGGACATTGGCCACATATCGCATACCAGTCCATATTTGTATATTATTAAGCCATATTGTTTTTTTATTCCACTGGCAGGTCTTCCTTCAATATTTGCTCGAGCTAAAGTTTGCAACAGCTTATATGTTCGGTTCCTCATAATATCTCCAAAATAAGATGTCTTACTTTTCTTTATAGCGTGTAGTAGCTCCCTATCCTACATACATAGAACATTTTACTCAGTACTTCACTATATGATACAAAGTCGATGCAGTCTTTTATATCCGATACTTCTTTGGTCCATACCACCACAGCACATAGCAGAACTCACTAAGGGAATATGATGTAGTTTCAAGGTTAATATTGTGACCATAATTTTGGCATTTGCATGTTGCTATTTGCATACCCTCACTCTACAGAGTGGGAGGGTATATATCATTTGGGACAGAAAAAAGTGTAACGCATTGAAGGAGTGGCTTAAGACCCTAAGTATGTTTGGACCAAATCCGTTTCACGACTTTTTAAGGTGTTTGAGACATGTCCGTCCGTCCGTCCGTCTGCCTGGCTTCTGGTACCTCCCACACAAATGGTCCATATTTCTATGTTAAACTAAAACCTATGTAACTTCCACATGGATATTCGGAATCAGCTATATTTTGGTATTTGACAATGTTTTTATAATCACTTTAAGTGTACAAAATATGACGGGTTTTGCCACGCCCCTTCTAGTACCTATCACACAAATCACCCTATCCTACGTAAAATTAAAGCGTCTATAAGGATGATCGGAATACTATGAAATTTGATATTTGGTATTGTCACACCCAAAATAAAACCGGTGTAACGTTCAGACGGGTTGACTACCCGTCATTTGCAATTTGATATTTGAAAATTATCATCTTTAAATCAAAAAAATATTTGCGCTATAGCCACGCCCCTTCTTGTACCTCCCACACAATTGTCTAAATCATAGGTAAAAAAGTCCTTATAATTGCCATATATAAGTTAACACGCTACAGTTAACTCCGTGATTTTATTAATTTGCATTCCCACCGTTATTTTGCTGACACCATGTCTGCGGCCTCTCGAGCAACTCTACACCACACATGAACAACAACGTCAAGCATGCTGGCTTGCTTCCATAGTAACAACGGCAACGGGCAGCAACATCTTTATGTTAAGGCAACACGACACCACACACGAGTAGCTAAGTCAGGCATTCTGCCTGATTCACTTAGTAGCAACGGCAATGGGCAGCGATATCTTCGAGACAATATTTAAGCTAGGGTTAGTTTTAGTTTACTAACGGAACTCAAAGAACTCGGTCATACCGGTCAAATAAAGAAGGATTAAGCGAGAGCTAATCCTAAATAAAACCCACAAACTTTGGACTACTTTAATTGGCGCCCAACGTGGGGCTTTAGTGAAAAGTTTTAGTGAACAACAGTGAAGTGGTTGATTACCAAGAACAAAAATTAAAAAAAGGTCAACTAAAACCCTTACCTTTGAAAGACAAGAGTAAAAATAAAAGCAACAACAGCTTCAAAGAGTAATGATAGATCATATTATTGTTGAACAACAGTGAAGTGATTGATTATCAAGGACAAAATTCAAAAAAGTGTAAAACCTTTACCTTTGAAAGACAAGAATAAAAATAAAAGCAACAACAGCATCAAAAGCAACAAAACAACATCAAAAGCAACAACAGCATCAAAAACAACAACGGAATCAAAAGCAACAACGGAATCAAAAGCAACAGCAGCATCAAAAGCAACAAAACAACAACATCAAAAGCAACAACAGCATCAAAAGCAACAACGGAATCAAAAGCAACAACAGCATATCAAAAGCAACAACAACATCAAAAGCAACAACAGCATCAAAGGCAACAACGGCATCAAGGAATAATGATAGATTATATTATTGTGTAAGTAGAATTACTTGAAAATAGGACAACATTGTAAATCTTTGCAAGGGCCGTAGTTCATGAGTAGGGAACAATCTGTGTTAGAAGAAGTAGTCGAGGGCCTTGGCAAATTGACGGTGGATAGGAAAGTAAGTGACTCTAGGCAGGACAATTGGTGGAACGAAAGCACAATGGCGATGACACCGGACCAAATTAGGGTTATGATGGAGGTTGCTATTTCCACAGCCTTAAGGACGCAAAAGACCGCATTTGAGAAACAACTAGAGGAAGTGAACAAGCGGTTTAACCAGGTTGTACTTACGACTCCTCAGGTGGAACCTTATCAAGAAATAGAAATAGTTGCAGGGCGACAATGCGACGAACCACTGGACATAGTGAAATCTTTGCCGGACTTTGAAGGGAAGCAGGAAACGTACGTCTCGTGGCGTCAGGCGGCACATACCGCCTATAAAATTTTTGAAAATTTTGATGGTAGTTCCAAACACTACCAGGCGGTTGCCATAATTCGGAATAAGATAAAGGGACCAGCTGATATGATACTGTCGTCCTTTAACACAGTCCTTAACTTCAAGGCAATCATTGATCGCCTTGATTTCACGTACTCTGACAAACGCCCTATTTATTTGATTGAACAGGAGCTTTCCATTCTCCGTCAAGGGAATATGACTCTGTTGCAATTTTACGATGAGGTCGAGAAAAAACTTACTCTTTTGACGAACAAGACCATCATGACATATGACAGGTCCACTGCGGCATCCATAAATGAGAAGTATAGAATGGATGCACTCCGGGTGTTTATATCTGGAACTAAAAAGGGGTTGAGTGATGTCCTTTTTTCGGCCCGGCCGAACGATTTACCTTCGGCTCTGGCATTAGCGCAGGAGGTTGAGTCTAATCACGAGAGATACATTTTTGCTACCAACTACGCAAAATCCCTTGAGGAGAAACGACAGAATAGGAACAATTTTTCAGGTGGCCAAGCGTTTAAAAATCCACATTTTTCAAAACGTCAGGGCTATCGCAGCAATTCTCCCCAGAGGGAGGATCCCGTCCAACCAATGGATGTTGATGATTCTGTACGATTTAGGCAATCGACAAAATTCCGGGCGGGCAATAGTCGTCCATCTCACTTACCGTACCATGACAACGAGGTGCGGGGACAACACGCTGAACTATCGCGGGCTCAGTATTTTAATAATGAGGCCTCCGGACAAGCGTTGAAGAGACAACATAATGGCTCTGCTAGATTCACAGGTCCTAAACAGCAAAGGATCAATTTTGTTTCGCAGGAAACAGACGAACAGGATCCAAACGAATATCAGGAGAAAGCGGAGTCGGTGGCATCAGAGATCGATGATGAAGAAGATTTCGACCAGATTAATTTTTTAGACAAAACTCTCTGCTACCGTTCATAGAAAGGACAGTCGCAGGGAGAACTATTAGATTATTAATTGACACAGGGGCATCCAAGAACTACATAAAACCCCTAAAGGAACTTGGTAATATAGTTCCGGTAGACAAACCATTCCTAGTGAAATCAATCCATGGTTTTAACACGGTCAATAAGAAGTGTACTATCAACTTATTTAATACAAATACTGCATTTTTCATATTGCCGTCACTTTCAACCTTCGATGGTATAATTGGCCTTGATTTGCTAACGCAGACAAGTGCAAAGTTAGATTTTAAGAACAAGGAAATCCAGACAAAATTTGGTTCAGAAGAGATTAAATTTTTGAAATGTGCCAATGTGAACTTTACACAGGTGGAGGACATAATAGTGCCTCAAACCGTTGCCAAAAATTTTCAACAAATGATGAAAAATGTTTTAGGAGTTTTTGCGAATCCTAACGAAGCGCTGCCTTATAATACGAATGTCGTGGCAACTATCCGCACTGAAAATGACGAACCGATCTACTCAAAATTGTATCCCTACCCAATGGGCGTGGCTGACTTCGTTAATGGCGAAGTGCGGGACTTACTGAAAAATGGCATAATCAGGCCATCTAGGTCGCCATATAACAACCCGGTCTGGGTGGTCGATAAGAAAGGCAAGGATGAATATGGCAATGCCAAGAAACGGCTCGTCATCGACTTTAGGAAATTAAATCAAAAGACCGTTGACGACAAATACCCTATTCCGGATGTGGCGGTTATTCTGTCAAACCTGGGCAGGGCTAGATATTTCACCACTCTTGATTTAAAATCCGGGTTCCATCAAATATCTCTCGCAGAACAGGATAGGGAGAAGACTGCATTTTCCGTTGGAAACGGGAAATACGAATTCTGCAGATTGCCTTTCGGCTTGAAAAATGCTCCCAGTATTTTTCAGAGAGCAATTGACGACGTCCTTAGGGAGCAGATAGGGAGAACATGCTACGTCTACGTGGACGACGTGATAATTTTCTCGGAAAACGAAGATGAGCATGTCAGACATGTTGGATGGGTACTGCGTCGACTGTATGAGGCAAATATGAGGGTCTCTAGGGAAAAGTCACATTTTTTTAAGAAAAGTGTCGAATACCTCGGATTTGTCGTATCCAGAGATGGCATCAGGACGAGTCCCGATAAAGTGAATGCAATCCGTAACTATGAACGCCCAACGACGCTGTTCAACGTAAGATCGTTTTTAGGATTAGCAAGTTATTACAGGTGTTTTATTAAGAATTTTGCCTCAATAGCAAAGCCTCTTACCGATATATTGAAGGGTGAAAATGGCAAAGTCAGTGCCCATCAGTCCAAGAAAATCCGGGTGGATTTTAATGGGAGTCAAGCTCAGGCTTTTGACAAGCTAAGGGAGATGTTAGCCTCCGAGGATGTTTTACTCCTTTACCCAGACTTTAAGAAGCCATTCGATTTGACTACAGATGCTTCTTCATTGGGTTTGGGGGCAGTTCTGTCACAAGGGGGTAGACCGATCACCATGATCTCCAGAACACTTAAAGACAGAGAACTGAACTTTGCTACAAATGAACGCGAATTGCTGGCCATAGTGTGGGCACTGGGGAAACTTAGGAACTATCTCTATGGCGTGAGAGACTTGAATATTTATACGGACCACCAGCCACTTACGTTTGCAGTTTCAGAACGAAACCCTAACGCTAAGATTAAGCGCTGGAAAGCATTTATAGACGAACAAAATGCAAAGATTTTCTACAAGCCTGGTAAGGAGAATTACGTCGCGGACGCTTTGTCACGTCAGAATATCCATACCTTGGAACAGGAAACACATTCCGATGTTGCGACCGTTCACAGCGAGGGTTCCTTTACATACACGATCGAAACGACGAACAAACCCCTAAACTGTTTCAGAAACCAAATAGTCTTGGAAGAAGCACTATTCGCGAGAAAGAAAAACTTCATTTTATTCTCTGAAAAAACTCGACATGTCATCGAATTCTCGGATAAGAACGCTCTTATCGAAGAGGCCAAACTGGCAGTGAACCCAAACGTGGTGAACGCAATACATTGCGATTTGCCAACGTTGGCTACCATTCAACACGAACTGGTTAGATGCTTCCCATCTACCAAATTCTGGTACTGTAAGAAAATGGTGTTGGACATTTTCGACAAAAATGAGCAGACAGAAATAGTCAATACGGAACATAACCGAGCTCACAGGGCGGCTCAAGAAAATGTCAAGCAAATCCTCCTTGACTATTACTTTCCGAGAATGTCTAAGTTAGCAAGCGAGGTCGTGGCAAATTGTAGGATCTGTACAAAGGCGAAATACGATAGGCACCCGTGTAGACAAGAGATTGGTGCAACCCCTATACCATCTTATCCGGGGGAAATGCTACACATTGATATATTTTCCACCGACAAAAAATACTTTCTCACGTGTATTGACAAGTTTTCTAAATTCGCTGTGGTTCAGGTAATTCCTTCGCGCACTATTGTAGATTTGACGCCCCCAATTATACAGTTAATGAATTTTTTCCCGGACACAAAAAATATTTACTGCGACAATGAACCATCACTAAAATCCGAAACTATTACATCCATGCTACGGAACCAGTTTGGTGTTTCGGTTGCAAACGCGCCCCCCCTTCATAGCACTTCGAACGGACAAGTCGAGCGGTTCCACAGTACTCTTCTGGAGATCGCAAGGTGCCTTAAATTGGAAAAGAAGATCGACAGCACGGTTGAAATCATTTTACTTGCAACGGTACAGTATAATCGGACAATTCACTTTGTGACGAAGAAAAGACCGATTGACGTAATATACTCCGCATCTTCTGACATTAGGGAGGAGATAAGAGAAAGAATAACAGAGGCTCAACGGGCGTTATTGGAAAGAAACAATATTTCCAGGCAGAAAAGAACGTTTCATTTGGGAGAGTCTGTATTGGTCAAAAACAACAGGAGGTTAGGAAATAAACTTACCCCACTATATTCTGAAGAAAAAGTAGAAGCAGACTTGGGAACTACGGTTCTTATTAAAGGGAGGGTGGTCCATAAGGACAACTTGAGATAAAGAAGTCATCCTACCATCGTTTCCTCGTTTATGACTATTTTGTTTCTAACTTCATCTTTTAGGATTTTGACCGTGACAGTACTCATATGGCCAACGACACCAAAATTAACGAACTACACTAACTCGGACTACATTCCCATTATGGACGGTAGTGTCATCATTTGGCGGGACTTCGACTACCTAAGACATAGTTCGAACTTGACCAGGTACGCAGAGATAGCTGAGGAAACGACACGACTCACAGACCATTTTCCCCTATCCCACATGAAGAGACTAATGGTGTCCGATGTACAACACATAGTGAATCTTTTGGCGTCACTAAACGTCCACCACAGGCACGCTAGAAGCATTAATGTATTAGGTACGGCCCTTAAAGTGATCGCCGGGACACCAGATTTTGACGACTTTGAGAATCTGAAATTCAAACAGCAAGAACTAATAAATGCGGAAAATACGCAGATAGCCATAAATACAAAGACGCAGGACCAGATAAATAGGCTGACAGATGCTGTCAATAATATAATAAGAGAATCAGGAAAAGGACAGATCGATACGGGCCATTTGTATGAAACACTATTGGCCAGAAATAGGATTATTATTTCGGAAATCGAGACATTGCTGTTGTCCGTCACCCTTGCAAAGATAGGGATTATAAATCCTTTACTTTTAGATTCTGAAGACTTAAGAAAAATTATGTACCGATACTCTACTAACACAACTGTAACAGATATAATGGAGTCTTCATACGTTAAGGTCTTATTAGATAATGATTTCCTACATTTCCTAATTAAGTACCCTAGACCAAGAATAGTATGTAAGAAAATAATATTGTTTCCAGTTCAGCATAACGAAAAGGTCCTGCACTTTGACGAGAACACCGTTGCCGATTGCGAGAACGAAATACTTGCGATAGGGCATTGTACTGCCACACTCACGTCAACATTTTGTAGAGAGCTGCCCCATCCCTCATGTGCCCAACAAGTCCACTCCGGCCGCCTAGCTCACTGCACTACCCGACCTAGCCACCTCGAGCCACTCGTCGTCGTCGACGACGGCATCATCATAGTCAACGACAACACTGCCAGAGTAAGAACCACAGAAAACACCAAAACAATCACGGGAACGTTCTTAATTACCTTCGAGGGTGAGATCCAAATTAATGGAACCACCTATGAAAAGACAAAGGGGTTGCCATTTAAAATACCTGGCTCAGCAGCGATTACGAGTATCAACATAACTGGCCATGAGGAATTATTAAGTCTGCCGTATCTCAAAAGGTTAAGCGTAGAGAACTTGAGAATCATCGGGAATATTAAAAATACGCTGATCGCGGGTCCAGCTACGTTCACCCTCATAATGGTGGCGGCTGTGATCGTATATTGCTTCGCCAAATTACGCCGGAGACGAGAGAGGGATCTGCAGAGCTGTGCCATCCAAGCTGCCATTGACAGTTTCGGAAGATCCGAGGACGGCTCTCGCTTAAGCGAGGGAGGAGTTAACACGCTACAGTTAACTCCGTGATTTTATTAATTTGCATTCCCACCGTTATTTTGCTGACACCATGTCTGCGGCCTCTCGAGCAACTCTACACCACACATGAACAACAACGTCAAGCATGCTGGCTTGCTTCCATAGTAACAACGGCAACGGGCAGCAACATCTTTATGTTAAGGCAACACGACACCACACACGAGTAGCTAAGTCAGGCATTCTGCCTGATTCACTTAGTAGCAACGGCAATGGGCAGCGATATCTTCGAGACAATATTTAAGCTAGGGTTAGTTTTAGTTTACTAACGGAACTCAAAGAACTCGGTCATACCGGTCAAATAAAGAAGGATTAAGCGAGAGCTAATCCTAAATAAAACCCACAAACTTTGGACTACTTTAATTTATACATAATCTGAGAGTGAGGGTATATAAAAGTCGGTTTAACCGACTGACGTTTTCTTACTTGTTTACTTAGTTTTTTGCAAGTCGTGATTTTGTTCACAAGACCGTAGCACATACTATCAGCCAATAAGGTAGTCAGCACATCTGATCTGTTTCGTTATATTCGCATATACATATGTAAGTTGATGCGAATGAGTGATATTATTGGCATATACCAAGAAATGACAATTTGAATTTAAATTAGTCGGTACACACTTTTCACAGCTGCTTTCGAGACAACGTAGACCACTGCATAGACGTGTATGATCGAACGTAAAATGGCATCACTTTAAATTTGGGCGGGGCTAGATCAATGTTTTTGTAATAGGCCGACCCGGTCTAGTGTACATTGCGTTTACAAGTCCATTGTGGGCGTAATTGGAATACTTTTGTTTAACATTTGTTCCCAGCTCAGAGAACGTATCAACAGCAACCGACACGGCCACAACACTGTGATGTCCCCCAGATAATGGTTAATGACATAATGGCCATTTTCCATTACATCCTTTTGCTTGGTTCTGTCTCCTATGCAGCAGACGCAGCAGTTGCCATTGAGTTATTGTAATAATTCCAGATATTCTTCTTGAAGGAAACTCCGAACAAAGAAAAACAAAGGATGACACACACATTCATCCAAAGGAATTCATTCAACGCCCGTTCACGTACCCAGACTCCATGTGGCCGTATTTGAATAACTTGGATGCCTGGATACGGGATCACTTTGAATTGGCAACTGGTTGTGCGATTACGGGAACGTGTCCGGGGCCACAACCACCCGCATCTGCGGCCGAATGCATTCCTTTCATTGTCTGTGTCTGCTGCCTGCGATATGCCTAATGTAATAATAATACGTACACACACGTATACATATGAACATGCTGCATGAGTGTGTGTGTGTGTAGTTACCCTGCAGAAGAACGTGGAGGTATTGACGCCTGGCGAGTGGTGCTGTACTGCAGTAAAAGTCATTAGTGGCAATGGGTACGATTTATAGACGGGCGGCAAGTACTGGTAGATTACTCGCAAATACTGTACTCGTTTTTAGGACGGCAACACTACAAAAATATACATAAGTTGGCAACCCTATTAATAGCTGTCAACAATTATTTGGTTTGTGAAATTCATTTTTAGTTGTGAAAAAAAGTTGTGTTGGAAATTCCTTGGTTAAAACAAATAAAAAGTACGTAAGAAAAAACTATAAAAATGAATAAACGCACCTTCCAACGAAGAGTACAAAAACAAAGAAAATCGCGCTCTGCAAAGTGCAAGACTGAAATAAATTAGATTTTATAACTTAAGTTTTTTGGTTGTGATAAAAAACTAATGAAATGCCTTTTTTACACTTTTTAGTTTTATATTTCAATAAATATTCAAAATAAACGTATACGTTTATAAATACTGAAATAAAAATCTGCATTCTTTCATTTTTCTCAATACCAAGTAACCAACAAAGTACCTACTCGTGGATTGCTTCAAAGGCGATTGGTGCAAAGGTACTCCCAAAGTCTCCACTCGTGGACTACTCCGAAAGCGAGTGCTGGTTTTCGTATGACAGTCCAATGTTAAAATCAGCACTTGAAAGCATTAACGGGGAAATGAAGAGAGAGTAGTCACTATCGCTTGGAGACTACTCGAAGAGTAGTCCTGCACTACTATTTTTTTCTGAAGGGTATGAACATGCTATGACGATGG
This sequence comes from Polietes domitor, assembly GCA_947397865.1. NCBI lineage: Eukaryota > Metazoa > Arthropoda > Insecta > Diptera > Muscidae > Polietes > Polietes domitor. The sequence continues at coordinate 535,202 of OX377618.1, read as the reverse complement.
CAGACCCATGGAACAGCGCTACAATGTTCAGACGTGTATGGGTGTGGCTGTAGCTGTAGCTGTGCTGTGTGAAGGCGAAGGCGAGTGCGAAGGAGTGTAATTCCACAAAAAGCAAGACAGACACAAGTACAAGCGAGTTAGTTCGTAACTAAAGATTTGAGAAAGTGATATACAAGCGAACAAACACATACTTATAATTCAAAATGTAACGTTTATGTCTTGATTTTTATGTTTGCATGAGTTGAATGATACAGTCATGAATTGTTGCAAGAACAGAGACAAGAACAACCACAACAACAAGAGCAAGCGCCTTGTGTTTGTGTAGGGGTGTGAGTGGCTGTGTGTGTACCAAAGAGCGGATGTGAGCTCTGGAAAATTGTATGTACGCGTGTGTGTGTTTATGTGCGTGTGTATTGTATGGATTGTTGTATCAGATTATTTTATGCTTTTCATCATGATATAAGTGCTCTATGGAGAATTGTGTGTTGTTGTTAGTTTCCATGTTGTTTTTTATGATGGAATATATGATGCAAGTAATACTGATGAAAAGTAAGTGTAATGAATTTTTCACACACACACACATCCATACACCACCATCCACACTACTATCACACCAGGCACCACCACAACGGCAACAACAATAGCACAAGAGCAATCCGAAACATTTTATTATAAGTTATTCATTTTAACAATATGCTCATGTTTCCTCTGAGCTGTAAATGCATTTGCTGCAAGTGCGCTTCATATTGCATGCGGGGGAGAAAATCGAAGCGTGAAGGGGATTTTCTGTAAATTACAAACTACTCATATGTTCTATTGTTTTATATTCGCCCCTCCAAGAATTGCACATGATGGCAACGCATACAGCACTTGGTGAGCAAATTGTGAACGGTGGCTCACTACGATTTGTGTATCTAAAATTAAGAATTGATACTTAACATTTTTGCATACAAGTTCCTTTGGCATCCTGGAATGTTTAAGCTATAAAATTATTAAAAATACTGGAGACACCTATGTTCATTTAACTGGCAGCAATCGTGTTCATCCTGAAGAAGAATTCCGAATTCCATGGCACAATACTTCTGGGGCTTGTGATTTTTAATGAATGAATGAATGTGAATGTATTCATTTCCAGAGTTGGAAAATGACAATAAATTTGAAACAAAATGTGTTTGCTGGAAGAATACTCACAGATTCGAAAAGTCTAAATAAGTTTATTAAATTACCCTACAAACATTTGGATGATATATCTCAAAGAAGATATTGCGGCAATATCTTCCATTTATCATTTTGATGAAATTCAGCAAAATAATTCTTATCACCCTTGTATCATTTTGAAGAAATTTTGGCGATATTGATTTTGTTGTCATTTTTCGTATGAATGTTTCGGAAATAATAAAAGAAAATATATGTTTCATTAGAAATCTGTGTTTCTTTTCATATTTTGTTGGTGCATTGCAAAATGGACTAGCACGCTATAAGTAAAAGAGAAGCTACAAGTTTAGGTTCTAAATGAAATCAGTAGCAAGTGATGAAAAACCATCTGGTAAGTTGATTATTGATGCATATCTTTTGGGTACAACATTTTATTGTTATATTTGAATTCGTTTATTGAACTAACTGAAAAAATATTTTTCAATACGAACATTCATTTCTATGACTCCTTATACAAATCATATATATACATATATAAAAGCAAAGTGGATAAATGCAAAGTAATGAGAAATGTTCATTCAATTCTTAACACTCTCCCTGAATGTGCATTTCTCTTTACCATTAACATAGTAATATATATAAAATTATTCAAGGCCAAACTTTTCTTTAAAATATTCCAATTTCTGAGACGTTACAGCTTTAGTAAAGACATCAGCTATCATTTCTTTTGTAGAAAGATATTTTAAAGTAATTTCCTTGTTGTCAATTTTCTGTTTTATAAATTTTGCTTTAATATCAACATGTTTTGTCCTTGTGGAATAATTATTATTTGTAGCCACTTGAATGGCCCCTTTGTTATCGCAAAACAAGATCGTGTTGATATTACTGGTAGGGCTAAGTTCGTTTTCAAGGCGCTTCAGCCACACTGATTCTTGTATTGCTGCTGTGACTGCCATGAATTCAGCTTCAGTTGAAGATAATGCCACGGTTTTCTGCTTTTTAGTCGACCAGGATATCGCGGCAGATTGGAAAATGAAGACGTATCCTGTTGTCGATTGTCGATCGTCCATATTCCCTGCCCAATCTGCGTCGCAGTAACCGATTATATTTTCCTCTAAATTCTTTTTATATGTAAGTCCTTGGTCAATAGTCCCCTTCAAATATCGCATCATTCGCTTAACGGCTTCCCAATGTGCTTTTCCTGGATTGGTATTAAAACGACTTAGTATATTCACTGCGTAACATATATCAGGGCGCGATATTTGTGCAGCAAACAATAGGCATCCAATCGCTTGCATGTATGGTACCTTTGACATTTTTTCCTTTTCGCCATCATTCTTAGGGCACATGTTTGATGACAATTTTTGATTGTAGTTCATTGGTGTTGATGATGCATTACAATCTTTCATTCCAAAACGATGCAATACATCACAAATATATTTGGATTGGTCGATTTTGATTTCTTCTTCATTCCGAGTTATTCTCATTCCTAGTATAGTTGATACTTCTCCCAAGTCTTTCATTTTAAATTTACTGGATAGTTTCTTTTTTATTGAGTTTATACACTTCATATTATTCGAAAATATGAGAACATCATCAACATATATCGCGACGTACAGCTTCTCTTCTTTTGAAACTTTGTAATATATGCACTGATCGACATCTCCTCGTACAAGTCCCATGTTGATGAGTTCTTGATTGATGGTTTCGTTCCATACCCGGCCTGACTGTTTTAAGCCGTAAATAGACTTAACGAGCTTACAAACTCTTCCTGAGCCATCGTTGAAACCTTCGGGTTGTTGCATATATAGTGTTTCCTTTAAATTTCCGTTTAAATAAGCACTTACAGCATCCATCTGGTGGATGAACATGTCATGCTTCACTGCCAACGCCATCATATATCTTATTGATTCATATCTTACGTCAGGAGAAAAAGTTTCTGTGAAATCTATTCCTTCGCGTTGGGTAAAACCCTTGGCTACTAGTCTAGCCTTCCAGCGGATTGGGTTACCATCTCCATCGCATTTTGTCTTGAATACCCATTTCGACTTTATTGCCTTACCACCCGGCGGAAGATCAGCCAACTCCCACGTATTGTTGATAATAAGCGAATCTTTTCCTCTTGCATGGCAATTTTCCATTCAGTAGAGTTGTCAGACGACATTGCTTCGTTAACGTTCTGTGGGTCGGTAGAAACAAATTCCACAGCACAAAATGTTCTTGATGGTTGATTCCGGCTTGCAATTCGCTCTGATCGACGAATGTTCCCATTCAGAGGAATTTGTTGATTTTCGTATGAATTCGGCATCCAGTTAACATCTATATTTCCCGCATTCTCACTGCTCGACGGCCAGTCTGTATCCACATACTCTCCATCTGTGTCGGAGTCTGTTGGTTGGAACTCATTTGGGGTCAAAGTTTCGTTTTCAACCTCAATCGATTCAACATTAACTTCCTGATCTAAATTTTCTTCGCCGGCTAACGACTCTTGTGTCGATTCAATACTGGCATCAGGCGTAGATTCAATATGCGTTACACTCTCCCTTGAATCGTCACAAAATTCCATCAGATGAGGATTGTAAAAATTGTTCGATTTTTCATCAGCATTCATGTTGACACGACTATTTTCAAGAAAAACAACATCTCGGCTGATCACTATTTTGCCATCTCGTGGGTTGAACAATCGGTATGCCTTACTCTCTGCACTGTACCCCACCATTATACATTCAGTAGATTTTGAATCTAGCTTAGTCCTCTTTTCTTTTGGTACATGTACTAAAGCTGGGCATCCAAAAACTTTCAAATATTTCAAATTTGGTCGCCGGCCAGACCAAATTTCTTCAGGGCATCGATTATCTCCTCGGCAAGGTACTCTGTTTATTAAGTATGTGGCAGTAACTGCAGCTTCAGCCCAAAAAAGTTGATCTAACCCGCTATCTATTAGCATACATCTTACGCGTTCTATTATAGTCCGATTAATTCTTTCGGCTACACCATTTTGTTCTGGGGAATAGGGACATGTCTTTTGATGGACAATTCCATTGCCTTTCAGGAATGTGGACATATTTTTGTTGATGTATTCTCCCCCATTATCCGTTCGCAGAATTTTCAATTTTCTGGAGCATTGATTTTCAACCATTTTCTTAAATTGAACAAAGGTTGAAAAAACGTCAGACTTATTTTTGATCGGATAAACAAATAATTTTCGGGAGTAATCATCCACAAATGTTACTTAAAATCGAGCGCCAGAGAAAGATGAGTTCTTTAGAGGTCCAATAACGTCTGAGTGTATGATTTGCAAAGGTTCAGTAGCTCGAGTGCCGTCCTCTCTGTTGGGTTTTCGGGTCTGCTTCCCTTTCACACATACAGTACACGGATTATTGCTTTCTTTACCAAAATTTATTCCCATGTTTGCACCCTTGACGTCATTCAAATTTTTATTACAGATGTGACCCATTCTTCGGTGCCACAAATTGAAATCTGCAGTAATTGCCAAGGCTCGATCTTTCGTCTTATTAGATTGACAATCCAAGCGATATAATTCCTTCTGAGCAGTTGCAGATGCAATCCTGTTTCCACATTTGTCGGTTATTCTGCATTTATTTCCCTCGAATGATACTTTCTTACCATATTTGGTCATTTGTCGGACAGAAAGTAAATTCGCGCATAAATTTGGTACATATTCAACGTTCTTTATTGTTATTTGCTTTTTTCCTCTTCCAGAGCCAACACTAATGTCAATATCTCCAACTGATTCCACGACAAGTTCGTTTTTATCAGCTACAATTACCTTCTTGTTAATAACATTCTGAATATTGTACATGTTGTGCTTCTCGTTTGTCATGTGGTTGCTAGCTCCACTGTCAACGTACCATGCATTTGAGTTTCCAGCATATGTTGCAGCTTCCGTTGCTTTTGCGCAAGAACCAACACTGTTACATGTAGCGAATAACACCTCAGTTTTTTTCGCATTACTTTTTCCATAAGTACCGTTGTTCGTTTTATTTTTGCTTGGACAGTTCTTAGAGATATGCCCAAATCCATTACAATTGTAACATTTGAATTGCTTCTTATTCTTCTTAAAAACTTTAGTTTGGAGCGCCGCTTCATTTTCCATACTCTTGTCAAATTTTGCATCTTGCATTAGCAGATTTTTCACCTTATCGACCGTTAATTTCTCTTTAGAATTTTCAACAGCCATCACTAGCGGCTTAAAATCATCTGTTAATCCGGCCAGCATTAAGGATGCGGTCAATTCATCGTCTATGCTTAAACCAGCATTTTTAACCTTGAGAGCGATGATGACTATTTCGTTCACATATTCCTGGATTGATCCGTAGTTTTGCATTCTGATGTTCACCAATTGTTTGAGCAATTCAACTTTCCTCGTAAGACCAGTGTCTTCATATGCACTCATAAGTGCGTCCCATGCATTTTTTGCAGTTGTGGCAGTTGCAATATGGCCATAGTTTCCTGGATCAATCATCAATGTGATTTCTGCCAAAGCTCGTTCATTCAGTTCGGCATCCTGTACCTCTTCTACGACGGCTTTCCAGCATCCCTTGATCACTAGGCACGATTTTGCTTGCCTTTTCCACACATCGAAATTCTCTCTTCCTCGCAATCTTTCTAGCGGGAAGGATACGTTGCTGTTCGCCATTTTTCACAAAGTCACTATTTTTATATATACGTTTTTTTTTTCTATGTTGAAAAAAAATGTATCTATTTTTCTTAACACATATATATTTATATATATTTTATTCCGAGCGTACCATGCGGCCCATAACCTGTTATATTTGAATTCGTTTATGGAACTAACTGAAAAAATATTTTTCGATACGAACATTCATATCTATGACTCCTTATACAAATCAGATATATACATATATAAAAGCAAAGTGGATAAATGCAAAGTAATGAGAAATGTTCATTCAATTCTTAACATTTATCAGATATTAAGATTTTTTGCATTTCACAGAGCCAATGGCTTCAAAACGAATTAGAGAAGTAACATGTAGCTTTGATAAGACACGCTCTCAAAAAGCTTTTAACTGACCGATTGGTCAACAAATTTACTTGGATGGGAACCAAGGAGAAGCCGTCGACTCAAAATCATAACATTTCTGCATTTAAAGGTATTTAAGTGCAATTTTGAAAAATATAGCTGGTATTATATGCTTTTTATTTGTTTTCTTTTCAGGCATGTGCTTTGGTTCTTTTCCAAACCCAAGTGCAAAAACGTCCATTTGATTAACCAGAAACATGCGAAATACCGAAATAATAAAGAACATAAGGCGAAAACAGCAGTGATATCCATCTATTTATTTTCTAACTCTTATCTGTTTTATGTTTACTTATCATCTATGATGTTGTTGTATTTCTTTCTTCACCACTTTATGTAATTATTAACTTTGAAATATGAAAAACATAAAAATGTGGAAAATTGCGTTTTTGTCTTCTAGGTTGATATCTGGTGATATTATGGCGATATCATCCAAATTTCTAACGGTTGATAATCTGGCAATATCGCCGATTTATCATCCGGATGTATTGCTTTCGTATTGCTTTGGCGTATCGCCCTGGCCGCACAAACTTCTACAATTGAGGTAACTTCCGCAATACGAATATGATAGTTGCCGCAATATTATTCTTCTTCTAGACGATACGATTTCGAATCGTTTTCGTATTGTTTTGCTTGTTGGGTATTGATTATTATTTGGTGAGACATTTTCATTCGATGTAAGTAAAACTAGTTATCTCATCCTTCTTCTCGACGTTTCGTTGGCTTTTTTCCAACATCATCAGGAGAAAATTATTTTATTGAAAAATGATTTATTTTACATCATAAGTGTAATGGCTTATACTATTATAAAAAACTGGACTTCACGACATAATTAATAAATAATAACATAAATAATCACCACTTAATACTAATATCACAGGAGTTTACTTTTCAAATTATTGCGACGAAGTATTAAATTCTTATTTCACAAAACTAAGTCAAAATCCAATGAATCTGAATTTTCCAACAAACGCATAATGAGCAGTATAAAAATTCAAATGATGAGGACATCATTCGCTATCACATGTATTTTGAGCTAAAAATGTCAAAACAAAACTCTTCCTAATATGTGTCCTTAGATACAAGTGGAATTCATCTTTGTGCATTCCGTAAGATTGCAAAACATCGCTAAATGTTAACGAACGTGTTCGGATTGACTCGAAAATGGCGTCGATGCAAAAATCAAACGGTATTTAGTAACCGGCCGAAGGCGGTTCAACACTGCGGCATGGAACTAAAAAAGAGATTCGCACCAGGACGTGCATCACCTGCATGTCCTTACCCGCTTGCCCATGCACTGTTGTAGTAGTGTGTGTTGTTGTGGAAATTGTAAACCCAATTACGTTGGAGTACTCATCAACGAAACAAAACTCTCGTTGTTTATGAAATTAATTAAAACTTGTTTGATTCTAGTTTCTTGTTTGGCCACACTGCCAATAGTGGAAGTGGCCCTGGTAGGGCGAAGATACACGTATGCCTGCCGAAACCAAAGCCTTCTGTGTGAACTTGTCTGCTGGTCTATTCTTTCGATGCAATCTAGCGATACGAAGCAAAGACAAACAGGAGACAAGAACCAACATTGATTTAACCAAAGAGCAATGCTCCTTGCACGGAATCTGTCTTCAGATTTTAATGACAAGAGCGGCAGGGAATTCATTTCAGCAGAGCTTTCAGTTGTTTACACCTTTTATCACAACACCCTAATAAATAACGATACTCCTTAATGGCGAAAATACGAAATGAGCCTTTGCAAACAGACGTATAAACATTTCATTTTGGCGTCTTTGTTCATTCCTCTGCGCACCGCCCGCCGCCCTGTGTCCCTTGTGCGAATGTAGACAAATAAAACAGAAACGTGCTTTACATGTCTGTAAGCAGCAAATGCGAACACACACTTGCACGAACTTACAACGTTTCCCAAAATTCAACTCGCTTGCAAATGGAAATATAAGTCACCATGTCATTAGGTGCTTCCATGTACACTGTACAGTCAATCTATTACTCCTGAGCGAACCCACTCCTCGCACAACAAGTTGGGCAAATGAGTGTGTGTGTATGTTTGTACTGTCTCTGCCACAGTTATGCATGTTGGCTGGTGTCAATCTGAGCAGCAAGCAATCGGACTGGGAGCAGCACGTGCCACCGAAACATTTGGTTACCGCCTCATGCCGTGCGCACCGAAGGGCAGGCGAATCCCGTTCTGAAACTTGAATGGAAACATTTCACTGGGTATTCCATTTCGGTTTCTGTGTTGGCTCGATTGCGGTTGCCGTTCCTAACATAGAGAACAGAAATTGTTATTACTCAAGTAAGTTGCGAGTATGGCATAGTGATTTTATGCATTTTATTATCTGCCTTAGTCACGTTTCAATTTACGGCCCATTGGCGGTTACAATTTGCAATCACGTTGCCCGACTTTCGTACACAGACAAAAACAACATCGCCAGACACCATTTACATTCGGCATGTGGCAGATCGTGGAGTAGTTCCTTCGTCGTTGGTGATATCGTACCAGTGCACCCCCAAGACTCTAGCGTCTCACCACATACGACTACTTAATCGTACATCCGCTTCACGTGTGGAATGAACGCAAGGACAATTACTATTTTGACAATGGCTCAAAGGTAGAAAGGAACAGTGGGGCATGGAACCAGCCATATCCGATAGTGAGCTTTTGTCATAGTCGACGATAAATTTCATATTTAGAGAGGGATACAATTATTGTGTATCCTTGAGCTCTGTTAGACGAGAGCTTATATTACATTATTTTTTAGAAATCTTGGATAACATGACCTACAGGGCAGGATGGAATATATAAAATCGGACAGACAAAGCATTTGGATGGTAATCCGTGAACACAGTCAACAAATGATATATGATGGTTACGCTTACCATATAACTAGAAAATGAAATTGGATGATTTTCCTAACACTAGAGACATTTTTGTGCTTAGATCACGCATCGATGGGGGAGCAACAGCAATAACGACAAATTAAGAATGTGCTTATTCCACACATTGCCTTCTTCTAGGTTAGCACTTGCCGATTTCAAATAATGGTTTCAAGGAGTTGTGGTTTTTCCAACTTTCAACTATTTAAGTTAATCTATATTTATAAAAGAGAATGCCGTCCGTGTGAACACGCAAAACTTTATAACGGATCGTCTGATTTTCACGATTTTGGGCTTGATGAATTCGTGTTGGCCCAAGGAAGGACATAGGATGTAAAATTGGTACATAAATATTACTGACCACGAGAATGATAAATATGATGCCGAAATTTGGATTTTCATTTTATGTGTGTGGCAATAGTGTTTTTTTTTGAGCCAGAAGGCGGCAAATTGGAACGTATATATTACTGACCACAAGAAAGATAAATATGATGCTGGAGTTTGAATTTTCGTTTGGTGGGTAGTTGGGGCGCGGCAAAAGTGTCTTTTAGCTAGAAGGCTGAAAATTGCAACGTATATATTACTGACCACGATAATATCAATATGATAAGATCAATATGAAACCTGATTTTAATTTTACCATTTGTGTTTTTGCCTGGCGAAGCGGGCGGGGTTCAGCTAGTATATATATATATATCGAGAGAAAAATACTAACTTTCGAAAGTAGATGCCATTGCATGGAGGCGGTAAAAACGTATAGTTATGGGGACGTATACGTGTTCTAGTTCTATTAAGGATTATATTTCTCATACGCTCTGATCCACTACACATATGATGATAATATTGTACTATTATTTAATGTAATAGATATTCGCAGTGAAAATTGTATTGTTATTCGTTGATTTAAGCCATAAATTAATATGAGGAATTTCTGCAAGAAATTATAAAAAGTATATTTTTTAGAAAGTATTCTGAAGATTCATACCGACTTTCATAGCCAAGTTGTTGTATTGTATTATTAGTTATTTATTAGTCTATAGATTTATAATGATTATTTCAATATTATTTCAAGCCTGAGGCCAATGTACTTTTTTGGGAGCTGTGTTGTTTATTTCGTCCTTCTGTGAAGAACATTATCAGGGTATAAGGTAACAATTCAAAAACCACACTATATGTCCTAAGTCTACGTCTTGTTTTGTCGCTTATTGTTTTACAGCCCCTTAAATCAAAATTGATCTCCCACTTCCACTTATTAACTAATAAATAATAATAAAGCATGAATATTCGCCGAAATGAGGCACTCGCTATGCCTGCTGCACGCATCTTTTTGCAAAACGTTCGTGAGACAGTCGTGGAACATCGACTCGTCGTTGTTCTCAACAAGTCAACATTTCACGCACCAGCCTGATGCGAACTTTGCACAAAACCTCGCATTATTCCTCAGCAATTGAAAGGGCACAACTATCGGTTCCGTTATCACTTTTTACATTAAGAATCTCGAAATTTCCAACGATTTTGCTCGAAATATCATCTTTTCGGACGAAGCAGCGGCTATGTTAACATGTAAAATCTCCCACATCTGGCTTTCGCAAAAGACCTACGTTATCATCTTGCGGATTTTTGAGCGGTGGCATCATATCACGATATATAAGATCAAGTCTGTATTCAAATGATGTAATATTTTTTGAATAAATTCTATAAAGTTACTTGGTGTTCAGCATTTCAGAAATCCAAGTGAATATTAAGCCGTATTAACTATCATAGAAACATGCGATCAAAAGTCAAATCATTGGCCCAATAAGATGCCAAGATCTGTAAATGAATCTGCAGTAATCAACTCAACCTCATTCTAAAGACATTTATTACGAATGATATTTATGTTTGCAGTATGTATTGTCGAGTTTTGAATAAATTAGCATTTCTTGTTTGTCAATTTTTAGATAATTGTGATATATTGTTCTAAATTAAAATTCGTAATGAAAAACTGGGCCATTATACTGTTATTTCAGTTCATTTGTGATAACATTTCGTTCTCCTTCTATTGTCGTTGCCGTTGCTGTGTTAGGCTTGACCCGCACTCCTGTTGGCGTTCTATTGCCGCTCCAAACACACTGTGCGAGTACTTTATATAATGATATCGGTTGTTGCTGGTAACAGAGCCAGTACTGCGTCCATCGACGAGTACGAATGGCTGGGATTGTTTGTCTCGTTTCGATTCGGTGGTAAAGTTGTGATTGTATGTGTACCTTTGGTTGTTGTACATATCTATCTATAAGTTTGTATGTATCTATGTATGGCTGTGTATATAGTTTTAAGTTCTAAATTTATTGCAATGTTGTCTTTTTCTGTATTTTTGCTAAATCGAGTGTTTTTTTTGCTGCTGTCGTTCTTTTTTTATTGAAATGTACACAAAAGACAACACAGCGGTAATGTCTGCTTCCGCTTCCCATGGAAAGGACTCCAACGAAGGACTCGTGATAGAGGATGAGACAAACAAAAAGCCATACTGTCCCGTCGACACTGTCCATTCATTTGCTCGCAACCACCGAGGCTGGTCTTTGGCTGCCACACAACTACCACCCCTACGCTCACCTGCTTGGCGGCTTTGATTTGGCAGTGGTCCGTGTGCCAGTACGAGTACGACGAGCACGAGTACGGTTCAGAGTTTATGTTATTATCCTGGCCACACAATAATAAGAATGTTGTTACACCTGTAGAATACGTTCTTTTGTTTTCTCTTTGCACTTCCTGACTACATTATTATTGGGTGTATACATTTTTGGCCTTAAGCCTCCGACACGTTCTCGTCGTGCCGTTTGGCAGTTCAGTTGGCCCATTACCACCTGTCTCATGTCTGCTTTGATGAATCGTAAATTTTAAGTTTTTATTACATAATTTCTGTCATTACGACATTGTCTAACTTCCCATTTCCGGGCTCTTGTGCGGGCACTTTTTTCGGATGGGATTTCCTTTCTTTAATATTCATACATCTTTCATAATGGCCTGCTCTTGCATTGGATGTGATTTTTGTTAGCATTGAGCAGCAAAGTAAAAGGTTTTCACAATCCACTCCCGAGATGTTCCGTTTCTTCTGCAAACACGTAGGATATTAAACGAATGTGGGATCGGCGCCAAGACCACACTGGGTAGTTAAGGGTAAAGTTATGTTAATTTCTAATGAAGCTTTTAAACTTTAACGTTCTCCTTAAGAGGGGCAACATTATGCAGACTGAGGGACATGACTCTGCCGCCGCTCGTAATCACCGCACATTGAACATTCTCTCTCCGGGTGCGTATATGTTCCTGGCCACCCACCTGCCTCCACACACACACACATACACTCAGTGTCTGTTGTATTCGTGTGAACCCAAGGAACGGCCATTAATTAGAAATTGTTAATGATTATAACGTCACTTATTTTTATAAATTTTAGATACTACCACTAACTACTGTTCATATCAGAGAAGAAAATGGGGCTCATTAAAACTTTTCTCCGTCGCCCCTCCCACTCCTGCTGCGCCATACAAACGACCAACTTAATTTATGTCCCAACTCTGGCACTCGGAAGTGTAGCGAAATGAAAAGACCCCAACTTATATAGGGGGGCCTTCACAACTGCGCCATGCAATGTGGAGGGTGGGCGTTTGGTTGGTCGGTGCTCCGTAAATTACTCTTTCTTAAAGGATCAGTTCGCCGTCGTGTAGGTAGTCCTCAGTTGCATGCATATGTATTAATTTACTAGGTGATAAAATACAGAGACACACATTTCAATATGAGTGGTATTTAGATTGGGCTTTGTGTTCAGACATTATCTTTTAATTGAATCATCAAAAAGTGGCAACTATAAGCTTGGGACACATTGCAATGGACCACAAGGCAGTATGTCCATTAGCCATGGATTGGTGTGTGTGTGTGTGTGTATGTGTAGGAAAAGTAAGAATACCTTTAAAAAATTATGATTGCATGAGCGTTGACTATTTGCATGAAATGGCGATAATGAAGATATTAATTATACATACGAGTGTGCAACACTTTGATTGGAGAACAGACACACAAAGAGACACATAGCAACGAACTAAGTTTTAATGCACCTTTAATATTTATGACATGCTTGGAACACGTACACAAACAACAGACGTCGCAGATGAAATATTAAGGATCTTCAAATTAATGGGCATTCGGCCGGCTCCACAAACGTGAATATCTGGACGAATGATGCAAGGCCATCGGGAGAACAATAGCCCACACCAATACTCGCATAATTACACTATTAAAAGCAAACCAAGTTGAGAGCTGAATGCCAAAGATGTTGTCTGTCCGTCTGTCTGTCTGTCTGTATGTGGCTGTGAATAGTCCGAGCGGCTGTGTTCGAAACATATTTGAAGTCCACCTCAGCCTGCTGCCGGTTGCTCAGCGGCAGAGTGAAATGAACTCTGTGTGAATATCGATACTTGCGCTAAAGTGTACGGCGGAGGAGATGGAGGAGAAAATTGGCCACATTATCGCCAGCATTCTAAAATTCATGAAATTCTACATAATTTATGGCTCCCATTGCAGCCATAAAGTGCGAACTGAGCTACTGGCAAACTTGTGGATTCTGCTTCGAACGAATGATGGTTAGTTAGGTATTTGTATTCAATTCAATTGTTGGCGGACCAGAAGGAAGCGGATCCAATGAAGGCAGTTCTAATGTTTAGAATTTATGAATTCGATAGGATGTTAAGTAGGTGGCCCCAACGAGGACAGACTCGGTACCATTTTCATGTATGTGTACATACACACAAATGTAGATGCTTCACGCCGACATACTCACTGTGTAAAAAATGAAGGTACACAAGCTAACAAAAGTATAAAAGACCAAAAAATGCAGTTTTCGTTAACATTATAAAGCGATGCTTCGCTTCGATTAGTTTTCCTGTTTCAATATTATTTGGAATTAGCTATGTACTAAGCATATAACATGGAGTTATGTAATAATTAAATCGATGAACTTTTTATAGACTCCACCTTGTAAAGTATGTATATTCTACGTCGTGGCAAAATTCTAAAACGGCTAGAAAGTCTGTCCGTCTGTCTGTTGAAAGCAACAATTTAGTCTTACTACATATATGTTACAAGCGACATTGGTTCTTAATACACATGCAAAAACTCAGCCGGATCCGTTGGATTGTGAGCAAAATTAAATTAAATTAAAAATTAAAACTCAGACCAACTGGACTAAAGTTTATTCTGCAAAAATGGTATACTCAACATTCCCTTTAGGAATTATAGGGTCGCTATTCTGTACCATTCAAGTCTTAATTTGTTGGACAGTGTTATTAAAGCAATTACAAACATGTTGTTGTAAAAAGCAATGCTCTGTGATAAAGTGTGTTGTCCTTTCCGTGTATGTTGAAGAGTCATGCCTGTATTTCTTTGGAGTTGGACATTCTTTATCCTGAACTATATAAGTATATCGCACCTACTCCGCAGAAGTGTAACAATTCAAAATTTAAAAATATGTGAAAAACAACATACAGTGGTCAAATCTACCCACTGTAAAAATAGCCCATTATTTTCTCTTCTTCTTCGTAAAAACTCATTTCTGACTATTTTCTACCAGAAAAACGGTTTTCTGTTTAACCAAAAATCCAATTTGCTTAATAACCGGATTTCGGTTTTAATTTATCGAAAACCCGGTTAAATCGGTTTTTAAAAATACCTACAAAAATTATGAAATTATCTAATCATTGCATTGTCCGAATAAAAACAGCAAATTGTCATCAACTGTATGAGCTGTTAATGGAAATTGACTAATTAATGAAATTCAATAATATTTTTTGAACATTTTAAAATTAATCATAAAAATATATAAAATAATTTCATAGTAACAATAGCTTAAGTTTTAACTAAAATAAATAACGTATATATATATAGTTCACTTATCCTACTTTGTTCACAACTCATACCTGAATTTGAATATAAAGTGTTAGAATAGTTCATTTTAAAAAGCTATCACAAGAAAAAAGCTATGAAGACAAATTCTAGGTGGCACTTCTTTTATCGTTACTTCAATGGACTACAATGAATAACTTATAGAAAAAATATTTGCGCACCCGATATCGATATTCATTAATGTCGATATGTCAAACATTTTTATTTTATTCTTCTTGAATATATTATTTAGGCATTATCATGAATCCATGCGATGAGTCCAAACAATCACCTTCTTCATAATATTATTAGTTCCTTACTAAGTCGTCTGTTGCATTATGTTTTACATAATAATAATGATATTAACTGCAGGCCCACTCAGGGAAAACTTCAGCTAAAATTTCGCCCCTGTAAAACATTAATTTGTCGAATGAAAGGTTTATTCTGAGGCAGTCTTCACACATTAAGAAAACACATAAAACCGGTTTTCTCGGTTGGCCAAAATTTGTCAGCTAATCGAAATCGATCATCGGCTACGGATCATCGACAATACCGTTTAGCGATATTTTGTGCTTCAAAAACTGGTCATCGACCCACCGTGGAATCCCGTAATTATGAATGGGTTTCTAGACCGGGAACCTGGGATGCAAATGCAATCGCTCACTGAAACAACTGCCAACATTGACTTAATTTCCACATGCTAATTGAACTTTGTGTCGGAATATATTTTGAAGTCCTTCAGTTGTGCGATATTTGGTAGTTAAGGTGTAGTTATGTCCATTGTACACACACACACACATATACACATGTTTGCATATATTTATTGATGTATGTGTGTTTATGTAGTCAAAATATGCCAGTTCTCGTATACGAGTATTTATGACAAATGAATTGCTTGCTTCCTTGTTATTGCCGAAATTGCCGATGGCATCGGTGTTGTCGTGTCGTTTCTCGTTCCTGTTGTTCCTGTTGTCCTGTGCACTGCACAAGTACAAGTACAAGTACGGTTGTTGTTGCTTATCAAACAAACACTGACTGGCATTGACACAACTATTGTCCTGACATTGTTGCAACATTTGCAAACACAGACAGAGGCAGAGACCATTTCGCAGGCCCAATAGACACACGGGGTGGGGGATAGAGCAAAATTGGACAGAGAACGTTATCAACGACTAGTGTTAAATGTGTTTGTAGGTACACACGCACATTGGAGTGGGTCGTGGTAGGTGACAAAAAACATATCCGTATTTAGAAATGTCTCTGATAATTCCAGAAATCTCATCTTACCGACTGACTTAAAACGTTGACAGACTCAACCACTTTGAAAGCACTTTTGGAGTGCATTTTTTCTTATTCTATTTTGACCCAAAGAACATTGATAGTTATGTGAGTAGTCTTGTCAGCTGCAAGTGTTCTCAGACTTGCTCTCCAGCGACTTGAGCCTGAACCGACAGATTTTGGGCATCACCATAAATCATTCCAAATTCTATTCTACGACGGCAATTGATTCAACTTGCGCCCGCGACCCAATCTAATGTAAATGTGCATGGGGATATTTATGTATATTCACAGTCACACATATGTACGTCTGTGTGTGTCCATATCCTTCGCATACATCCATATGTGAAAACGCATAAAGTTTCTTTTCTCTGGGAGTTGTTGAATGTCATACATTTTTGCATAAATTTCTGTTATCCGAAATCCTCCCTTGCATGTATTTAATTCGTCTACTCCCTCAACGCAGTCCAAACACACATCCTCAATCGATGTATTTACATTACGAACATTTCGAAGCTGTCGAATGATGTCAATTTTAATTAGATCAGAGTATTACGACATGGATGTATGTACATTGTACATATCAATGTATGTATGTACGTACGAGTGTGTGTAGGTTTGTTTGCAAATCGATACAAGAGGACAAATGTGAGGTCACAGTTACTCGTGCAGAGCGCAGGAGGTTGGGTTGTGTAAACTGTTGTCTCCACTCGATGTGTAAACTGTTGTCTCCACTCGATACCACTGTCCGAAAACCAGTTGAATATGCTACTAGAACGGAAACTTCCATCTCACTCACATCATCTATCCGCCCATTCGTGCGTGCATACTGACCGAATTGCCGAACTGGATTCAATTTGTATCCAAAAATTTTATTCGAATTTTCGTCCTTGTTTCTCACAACATTTATCAGTGCTGTAGGGAGCGATTGAATAATTATCGTATGTCTCTATGCACCAGCATACGAATGTATGTATGTATGTCAGTGGTCATCTTTTGTAAATAAAAGGTGTCTTTATAATTTAGAAAATCGGAAAACATTGCATTCGTTACTTCCACATGGGTATTCGGCATTAAAAATTCCACTTCTAAAAGACTATAGGCGGATGGATGTTCTACGAGCTGAGTCAGTAGGTACAGAAGCAGTTGTTGATTGATTCTTCGTCATCAGGTGCAGCAATAAATATAAAATTATAGGACTAATTTGGAACGTTTCCTTGAAAAGTTGCTGTGGACACGTTAGCTTGTAAGATGATTATAAAGAGATGTAAGGACTTGTCTGGAGGGCAAATGACACAGTGTGCTACAAAAAAAGAATGAAGCAGAAAACTCTGGGAAGTATTTGAGGTATTGCTGAGTAGAACAAGTATCTGTATTTGAAACTTCAAAGACACCCACAAAGTCTTGAGTTACGGGTAACTTGTCAACTAACTTGTTGTCAACTTTCCCATCGGATTTAAAACGAAGAAACCTGGATTTTTCGATCGGTATATAGTTTATTTAAAAAAACTTAAGAAATCTGAGTGCTTTTGTTCAGCAAACACAATTTTTGGCAATGATTTTGCACATTATTTTGTTTGGTTACCGCTACGCTGGCAAAAAAGCAAGTTTTGGTCATTCCATTTCACAACTCTCATAATTTTACGAATTGAGATCCAATAAAAATATTAAATATTCGCCAAAAAGATAAAAACGATGACAAAATTACTAGATATTCATTTTTTTTCAAACAAAAATACCCAAATTCTCAAAGTGGGGAAAATATGTTCCAACATTGTGATTTTTTTATTAAGGTGGTCGTCATGCATTTTTTTACCATTTTTAACTGTTTTGATGAATTATATGTATTTTAATGGCCTTCAATTCATAAAATAATGATAGATGTGAACTGTGATGACCAAATATTACAGTTTTGCTAACAATCCCGTCAATCACGTTTTACTCCTTATTAAATATCTTTTTTTAATGTATTCATAAATGGATAAAATTGTCAAAAATTAATTATTTTTAATTTTAAATACGATGATAAACTGATAATGCACTAAGTTGCAGGCTTATAAGTGTGCAAAGGTACGAAACCCCAGTTTTTTCCTTGTGAGTCAAGTTATTGTGAATCAGTTGGAATTGAAAATGGGCAAAATCGATCTAGACTGAGAAATATTTCATCGCAACGACTTTTGTTTCAGTCGATTTCGAAAAACATAATTTTTTGTATCGTCGCTAATAAGTGGTCATGGTTAAAGAAGTAATTTTCTGATAAATATATAAGAATCTAATCAACATTTTCTAAAATAGTGCCGTTATGCGGACAATCTACAGAACAGCTGTACCCTTAAGCACCGGACATTGCTGGGTTATTCGTTAAATAGAACTCGAACCATCGACGAATGCATTTCTTGTTACGGTTCCGTTGTGGCTACATCCTAAATCTGGCTTCACTGTTCATCGTTTGTCCCTTAAAATATTAAACTAATATTTGTCACATTTTCTCATTTCAATTCCAAATCCTACCACAACTGAAAACACACTTATCACCCATATTCGGATAACTACTTTGTAGTATCTCCGATGGGATGGGTAGGAGGTGTTGTGATCATTATGACAAACATGAATACAATACATCCTATGCCGGAGCAAGTAAATATATCACCGCGTATTCCAATATTTGTCTCTGCAAACTTCCATGCTGGAGACTATTTATCATTTGCCATGAATGCACCATTCCGAGCGATGGAGCATTATTGGCATGTTCGGGGTTTAATGGGAAAACTGAGCAATAAGTGTTTGCATGCATTCGAACCGCAGTCAGCGAGGCACACACACACACAGAGATACATGGTTCTGTCCTATCGGAGAATTTGAGTACGGGTATCCGTACGTATCGGGACGTCGACAGTGCACGTCATGTTGTTAAGCCAAATATGCATTTCTTTTAATGTTGTTTTGAAGGAAACGATGATGTTGAAGCGTAAGCACAAATCCAACCAAACTGTGTTATCTCAGCTACTCGTTCTCGAAATCGAACTCGTGCTCGTATTCATGGCCGTACAAGGCAAATGTGGCCTGAGAAATTTTGCAACTGTAGAAGAACGAACTGAAGAAAATCATATGCCACTTTTCAGTGCTCACGTCGAAGAGGGCATGAGTAGACATGCCCGTCATTGTCAACGTTTTTTTTCCTTCCTTAAAAAAGCGGAGTATAATAAAAAACAAACACACACACATACGTACATACACATATACAGTTGTGCATACATATGTATGTATGTACATACATACAAAGATAGAAAAAAGAAGATAACGTTTGTTTACTGGCACTAGAGTCGGTAGCAGAACGTTCCTGCTGGAATGTGAACGAAAGTTATTTGTACTTCATTGAACGTGCACCACCACCACCACCTCCCCTCTCCTTCTCTCCCACACCAGCACTCCCATCCAACCATATCAGAGCAACAAACATCATTGATATGCTATCGATTTTCAGAAGGACGAACAGACACACCAACAGCACATTGGCGATGATATTGCACTGCACAAACCGGTTGCTTTGTCGGTGGCACGAGACGAGGGATACACTATTATTTTGTCTCCTTTTCAGTTCTTTTGTTTCAGCAATTGTTCGAATAAACAAAACATGAGCATTATTTGATTCGACAGCAAATGTTGGAGGACGTACTTGAGGGCATTTCAGAAATTGCAGATTTCCTTCAAATGAAATTAGACGGCGCTCATAGCTGAACACCCACACACACATTCATTTGGTTGGTCACTGGGCGTATGAGTAATATTTCGCGTACAGTATACGCCACGTGTGCGCGTGTCGCCATGTCAGAATGATTTTTGGGATTCATTTGGAATTGGACATCTGTGTAGAACACTCATCCATACATACATACGATACGTACGTACAGATAGATATGTGTGTATGTGTGAGTGTTTACGCATACGTATGCATGTATTTGGATACAATGGAGTATTTGATGGCAGTGGGAATACGTTTAATGTGAAATTTGCAGCAGCATCATCACCAGCAGCAGCAGCAAGGCCATTGAGAGCGTAACAGGCAACATTCACTTCAATGTACAATCACAAATGGAAACGACAACAATGAAAATGAGAAACAAACAGCAAAATAAACGAAAATATCAAATTTCAATGAATCAAATTCAATTTGTTCGTTTTTGTTTTTCCATTACCAACTCCATCCAGCTCATATGCAATGCGTTGTAGCACAGTTCATAGCGTTGTTGTTAACCAAGTATTCCACCACCACCCCACCCCCCACAAACGCTCACACACACACACACATACAGGCATAGCAGCTACTACGTTCACCCTACCACGAGGGAAAATTACGTCAAAGCGAAGAAAATAAGTATTTGCTTGAGCAATGCGAGACACTTGTTCCATTGCATTACCCCGAACTCGGAAGCAACTAACGAAACGTACACTTTTGTTGCTGTCTTTGCATGAAGAATATCAGTACCGTCGACTGTTTTTGATCCCAGCGACATATTCTGGAAGAGCCGGCCAACATCACATCTACTTGAACCGATTATTTCGTAACAAACATCCGATCATATATTGAAATGGACATGGTCTGGTTCCAGGATCACAGAACAATTTCAATAAAGAGGTATGTAGAAATGTAGCTGCATACCGGATACCCTTAACCCTCCGAGTAACTCGGAATACATACATGGACACAATTGGCAGAAGAGTTTGAGCTACGGAAAAATAACAACTCCGCCAAATCACTGAACTTTTATAAAATAAGTCTGTTGTACTTAGTGTTAATAATTCTTTTTTCTCATTTCTTATTTTATTTAGTTTTATTTAAAATTTTCTAATTTCCAAATTCAGCTGGTACATGTGTGTACTCGAAAGATTAACAATGGGATTAAAATGCCTTGTTAACACCATTGTATGAATTAGAATTTATGACATTGTTCACATAATGACCCTATTCACATACGAATGGCATCTAGCCCAAACGGTACTAACCAGAGATCCATTAGCACATTCTGTTCGGAGACTAAAATTATGTTTTGACAATATGATTATTGTGATACTACATGTATGTACATATGTAATAGATATACTTATTTTTAGTTGAACACAAGACATTGAAACCTTTTTCTGCATGGACGGGCCATCGTAAATTGTCAGGATATGGCCCAAGGTTATTACATCGTTAACGAACCTATCTCTTCACAAAACAGCCTTTGGACAATTTCAATACTCATACCACGTTACTACTTTGAGCTACGGTAAATGCTGTATTTCCCGATAGAACTAGAAGAATGGATGTACAAAATTTCATCGAAATCTGCTTTTATAACTTCTATACGGATGATCGCAATACTCTGAAATTTGATCTTTGGCAATGAACACACTTGCAAAATAGGCGATATTGTCACACCATACCCGGCACCTCTTACACAAATTAGCATAAGCTCTGGTTAAAATAAAAGTGATATATCTTTCCTACGGATAGTGGATGTCTATTGGAATTTGAGATTTGAAAATGTTTTCATAATCACATTAAACCTGTAAAACATGTCGCGCCCCTTCGAATACCTTCCACAGAATTGTCCCTATCCTAGGTCAAATTACATCCTTTATAACTTCCATACCGGTGCTTGAAATCCACTATGAATTGCAATGTAATAATTTTTTGTATAAAACGAATCAGAATCGACACGACTTGCACGTACATCTTGTGTGAACTTTTTAAGTTGGAGTGGATTTTCAAAGTGAATACCCTAGAGCCAGCCAAACGGGCAGAGTAGACATGACCCAAAATGGTTTGAAATAGATTTTGTTCAACCAAACACATTGTCTTATAAGACTAACTTTATGCGTCTTCAGCGCAGTTCAAGTTAATCAAAGAAGCTGTCAACGAACACTAAGAACAACAAGTCACTGTGATACTTGTTTGCAACAATTTCAATTCTGGGTAAGATTATCAGTTTCGTTGCATGCCGGGACAATTCATTCCATATTTTAATATGGTTGCATAACGAACATTTCATTATTTTCGAACATGATTAGTGTTTGTGAGATGAGATAGACTTGGCTTGAGGGTTGAAATCTGAAATATCTGTCATATGACACGCTGAATGTGAGTAGAGTTGGGGAATCCAGACTCACTTAAAGGATCGATCCTTTTAGTTCCGCTCCAATAAGGGAACTAGATCTCTCATTTAGTTCCATAGTCCCATTCAGCTCCGGATTACAAATAAAGAGCGAAGAGCTTTTCTCTGTGATAAATAATTGGAGCGGAGTGTGAGTGGAGAGCGAATCGGGTAGGTGATAGTTTTACCATTTCTTACGCACTGACTGCTTTTTTGCTTACAAAACATGTTTGTTTTGTTTAAAGAATAAAAAATTGTCTTGCCCATATTTCAATTCGTTTGTTTGTGATCGTCGTGTTTTTTTTTGAAAAGCTATTTCAAATGTTTAAGCACACCTGGAATGAGAAATATTTTGTTCTCAGTGATATCGATTAACGTTTGCTGGCATATAGATATTCATAGATCTAGTTCAGTTTACGCCAATGGAAGTGCGTGAACAATGTTTAGGAGCACCTTTCGCATGAGTTTGATTTTTCCTACGGTGAACTGGAAAAACCGACGGGGAATATAATACAGAAGTTCGACATTTCAACGACGATTTTGTCATTGACACTTTCAAGCAAGCGTTTTGAATATAATTATGCAGATTCGTCGTTCTGCAACTCGAAATGCTTGATAGTACTAAATTTAAATATCGTGATGTTTTCCACAAAAAGGACGAATTCGAGCATTCATTACGTTTATTGGGTGAAGTAGGCCGTGGAAAAACTGGTAATGTTTGGTAAAAAATATCAAAGAAATTATTGCACCAACTGACCATTTTGGACATCTTTATAGACAGCGGATTTTTAAGCAAATTCTATTTTTCATCTTTGCGTTTTTAATCTGTGCAACATATGCTAACAATTCAATTATAACCATCCTCTCAAAATATACTTTTGCATAAAATCGCCTGTGTAGTCATTATTCGGTCTAATTTCTCCAAAGACTTTATGGGATACATATATTCATTCCGAGCGATCAATTTACGTTACTGCACCACCATGATCACCGGCACAGTTCTCCTACAGTTGACACTTTGGAATTTCTTTAATCTGCATATTCAACGGCAATTTGATTTGCTGAATGATCACTTCGACTTTTTTCAACAACTTAGCTGCAATTTCAGATGAAGCCGGTAAATCTGCGAGAGAATCGTAGCCAAAATCTACAAAATCAAAATAGTCTTATGGCTCCACCGTGATCGTCCAGAGGATAATCACTCCAATTCCATCGTTCAAAACTTTCATAAGTGTCGTACGTTAATTGCCGATTTAACAGCGGAGCGTGCTCTCAAAATGCTATTCGTTAATTTCTCCACTTCCCAGTGTCATTGCAAAAATAATCTGGTATTAACTGAAGATTCTGAAGCGATAGTCTGAGGTTGTCAACATATTTTTTTCTAGAATTCAATGTTTTTCGCAGACAATGTAGCATGTTCGCTCAACGACACGCGATTTGGAGCAACGTATGAGAACACAAAATGAAAAAATCTAAATGTCAACATTCGCAATATCAACAGAATTTTTCTAGTGCGAATGCCCACTAATTGTTGCGAATTTTTGCCAAAATTGGTACGATCGAAAAAGATTTTCCGGTTCCACCGAGAGCGTTCAAGAAGAAAATCACTATAGTTCAGTAAGCATCTTATTCTCACAATGCATCGTATAAACATTGTTTTTGTATTGCATTCCAACTCTTGATTAAATTCTTAGTACATCGGAAAGTGTGCCGCTATCATTCCTAGTTGGGCTAATATTAATCGCATGTCTTCATTCAATGTCTCATTGTGAATTTTCAGAAATATTCTCTTTGTATTTGGTTCAAGAATCGGTGAAAACACATGAAATATCTGTAACTGGATTTCACCGTTTATTTGATGACTGATTGCGAACTGGAATTATGATCCAAATAAAAATGAATCAATAAAATATGTCGTTCATATCGCCAGTTCTGACAAAAAGTGCATAAAATATAAATATTGTTTGCCTTTTTTCCGAATTTTCTTTATAATTATCAGATTTTTTGTCTCCCGAAAACTTTCGCCGATTCATAACGAACATAAGATAAAATAATTTCCCATAATCATTGCTTGGATTGATACGTACAGCCTTGAGTTCAATCTAAAATTCTTTAGAAAAAGGCACTTTCAGTTTTTTTTAAATATTCCTATATTCCGACAAAAATGTTCCTGTCCCTATTTCAATTATGTTGTTTGCGATCGTCGTGTGAATGTTTAAAAAAATGTTTTCAATGATTATTTTATTGATTAACGTTTGCTGTCATATTTTATGATACGGTCATGTATATCTAATTCAATGGAAGTGTATGCATGCTCACTTAAGTGGATTTTGAACAACCTTTCGTATGAGTTTGATATTCCATACGGTGAACTTGAAAAATCGATGTATATAAGAAGTTATGGCCGATTTAAGATGTCCAACTAATTCTTGCTGATCACAAATTATCCTTCTTTTAGCTCCAGGGGCTATATTTAATACTGCAGAAGGTCGAGATTTCAACGGCGATTTTGTCATTGACACTTTCAAGCAAGTTTTTTGAATATAATTGTCCTTCTGCAGCTCGAAACGATTGATACTACTTAATTTAAATGTCGTGATGTTTTCCACAAAAGGGCGAATTATTAGGTTATTGGGAGGAGTTGGCCGTGGTATCGCTGTCAGTGTTTGGTAAAAATCATCAAAATAATTATTGCACATTTTGACCATTTTTCATTAATAGACAGCGGACTTTTATGCAAATTCTATTTTTAATCTATGCTAACATAACATTGGTTATATAGATTTTGATATAAATTATGAGAATCATTTGTGTGAAGTCGTCATGAAGATTCTAAGGTCTGCGATAGTCTGCGCAAGTACAGTGAATTTAAAAATTCGGTTGTCAACATAATTTTTGCTAGAAACGGAATCCTTCAATTCATTATTTTTTGAGCAACGTATTGGAACAAGAACTGAAAAAATCTAAATATCAAAATTCGCAATATTAGCAACGCTTTCATATAGCGAATGTTGAGCAATTGTTTTGAATTGACATGATTATGTGCGTCACGTGGAGATTGCCGTGGAATCGCCAGTAATATAAATCGAAAATCACCTTACAACAGAATCGTTGACCGATCATCTCAGATCTTCGAAAGGTTGTACACACGATGGAGTTTCGATTAATTAATTTCCAAGAAAGAACGCTCAGCTCTTGATAAAGCAAGCATCACTTTATTTTGCGAGCGAATTTTTGCCAAAATTGGTACGTTCAAAGAAGATTTTCACCGAGAGCGCCCTAGAAGAAAATCTATATTTCAATCGTTCATAAGCCGTGTGCTCCGTAAGCATCTTATTCTCGCAATGCATCGTATTCACATTCATTTTGCATTGCATTCCAACTCGGATAGTGTGGTGCTGTCATTCCTTCTTTCAGAAATGTCCTCTTTGTACTTGGTTCACGAATCGGTGAAAATACATCGTTGACCGATCATCTCAGATCTCCTCAGATGTCCTCTTTGTACTTGGTTCACGAATCGGTGAAAATACATCGTTGACCGATCATCTCAGATCTTCGAAAGGTTGTACACACGATGGAGTTTCGATTACTTAATTTCCAGAAATGTCCCCTTTGTACTTGGTTCACGAATCGGTGAAAATACATGAAATAAATGTAAATTGATATCCCGGTTCATTTGATGACTGATTACGAATTGGAATTATGAACCAAACAAAAAATGTCAGTACTGACAAAAAGTGCATAAAATATAAAGTTTTTTGCATTTTGTCCGAATTTTCTGACTTTTCTTTATAATTATCTGAATTTTTTTGTTCCGACAACTTTCGCAGAATCATAACGAACATAACAAAACAGAATTTCGCATATCCATTGCTTGAATTGAGAATTGATTTCATTCAAAAATTCTATAGAAAAGGCATATTCAGTTTTTTTAAAATATTCCTATTTTGCGGTCAACTGTCCAAAAGTTTTTTCATCCTAAAACCCAGTTCGGACTACCACGAACAGTTTGTAACGAATATCAGCATCAACCAACGAACATCATTTCATTTTTATTATATAGATTGAACTAGTAATATTTTGGTTGTTCAAATTAAAATTAGTTGTTTGTTGTTTACAAGTAAAATATTCTAAAAGTACCCGAATGTACTACCCGAATATATTTAATTCATCTTGTTCCACGTCAGGTTATTTGCAGCCGACGTCTTTGCTGGGGTATTGTTTATTTGCTTTAGATGAGGCCCCCCTCCATGGCCGAGAGAGCAAGCGGAAGGAGTGGATGTAGTGCTCTAAGTAACACAGTTACAAGTATTGCTTTACACACACACGCACGCACAAATAGAATGAGAATCAGAACATGGTAAATGGCACAGCTATCAAACAATTTAGTTATGATTGTATTTGTGTTTCGATTGTTATCACAGTGTACGATGACTACGACTACGAGTACGAACACAAGACATGAGAAACAAGCAATAGTCATATCCCAAGGAACACACAAGAACAGGCACCGACAACAACCAGAACATGGGCAACGACAGAAACAGAACCAGAAATAGCAACAGCGGCAGCGTCAGTCGGAAGGGGAGCGTAAGTGGCACGAGACTGTGGAGCAGGGGCAGGGACATGGGGAACAACCGCAACGTATCAACGTAAACCAAGTGTAACCATCGCAAATTGCACTCCACTAAATCTCTAATACATTCTATTAATCGAACAATCAAGCTTATACCAGTACTCAATACAAACATCACACGACTACCACTACTACAACAACAAAAACAAGAACAACAAGCAGTGAGCAGCGGAAGGGGTTCGCTTCACTGCCGAACAAACTGTGTCTCTGGGTGTGTGTATGTATGCCGGGCCATGTAGTGGGTAACATGTTTCTTTAATGTCGGATCCAGCTCCAGCTCCAGTTCCACTTCCAGTAAAAAATGGAAAATGCCTTTGGCTTCGCTTTCGTTGTTATGTACTTTACTTAGTGTAGTCGTGTATTGTGTGCGTTTGTGTGTGTGAGTAAGTATACACACACACTCATAGAAACAGTCTATTTTCCCTTTCCATACGTAGTATGTGTGTATACAATGTATCTACATAGTTGATATTGTTGTTACTGTTGTTGTTGTTAGGTTCATTTATGTAGACGCTTAAGGACATAATTTATTTGTGGCTGTATTTTATTGCTGTTGATTTTGTTATCAATGAGGCAAAAGCTCTAGCCATGTAGCTTGTTTATATTTACTTACTTTATGTATGGCTGCACGGACGTACGTTCATACATACATACATGCATACATGTGTATGTACATACTCGTGTGTAGTCCTGTATTTGCTTTGCAAATATTTTGTGCAAATACATATTTACAAGTGTGCAGTTTTGCAGTTTGTTTTTCCAATGTGGCTCTGAACAATCACGTGGCATCAGAAAAACAACCATTATTATAATATCGTGTATGACACAAAACACATACACACACGCACACAGCCATACAGCCAAACAGAGGCGGCACGATCCACACAATGCCGGTCGAAGGTCCTTCGACTATTTTGCTCCCCTTCCTAGCACCACTCCCGTTGGCAAAAAAACAATAACAATAATAGTAACAGAATAAAGTGCAAATATATTTAATAAACAAGTAAGTCTGTGTCTGTGTGTGGGTGAAGTTCTTACTATTTAAACAAATTATGTTTGGATCCAATACATAAAACTCCAATGGGGCGAAAGGACATCACTCTGCGATTATTTGAATATGTCCATTATGTGGCACTGCCAAGTGTCACTGAAGCTGAACGGGCAATTTAAGTGTGCGACTTTGAAGGAGATGTAGCAGGAAGATTCCAAATCCTATTCCAATGAGCACTTCATTTTAAATACTGTTTTTATTCATTTTCTCATATGAAATACGACGCTTCTATTGTACGTTAACATAATGTTTGGCTACACCCTCTGAATCGCCAGCAGAGTCCGATATCTGCCCATCGGTCTGGCAAAACCCTCACGAAAAGTGATCTCTACTAATCTGGTGAAGGGTGGACATTACTGAAATGTAGGGCAAATTCTTTCCAAATTTTACTTCTTACCACCACAATAAACCGCTTGGTCCTCCAGATATGTATTACCTTATATGTAACTAATAAGTACAAGAAGGTAGTTTTTACCCAAAGGCAGTTTTGCCTAAAATCCCCATTACATTTCAAGGTAATCAATTTAAGTCGTTTGCTAGACATTTTTATTCCTTGTTAATAATAATGAATTCGTTGAGTACTTTGTGATGTTAAAGTTTCGAATAAAATATATATACTAATTGATAGAATATTTTAAATGAGACCTATATAGTCGCTGCTGGGGGTCTTGTGGTAGCAGCTGTTGCACAATTTGAATTTTAAAATGCTATTCAATGTTGCAATGCAATGGACCGGCGTACAAATGTTTTTTGACAATTACTAATCAAAAATCTATAGAAAAGTATTGCACTGAAATATTTAAATATGAAATATTTATTTAATAAAATGTTCTTGTTAAAACAACAATGTAATCGAATTAAAATTCATATTTTTCTTAATTGAGTTAAGAAAATGCTCGGTACCAAGTTTCATCAATCTACGAGCACTCCCTGTAGTTTTTGTACTCAAATGTATGTGCTTCACATCAGTTGGTCTCTTTTGGTCCACCGTGTATTAACGTTCGTGTGGCAAAGAAATATCCCTTATTCCGGAAATTAATGGAGGTAAACCATTACCATTCGCTATAATGAGCATAAACAGAAATATCGACTTTTGGAAAACTGATATTTAGTGACGAATGTAAAACATATTTGACTCGGATGGAGAAATTCAAATGAAGTCCAAAACGTGGGAGAGACTCAATTATGGTATGGGGATGCATGTCGTCTCTAAAAGTATTAAAACTTACATTTACAGATGGAATTACACCGTACGACTATTTTTTAAAAACACTTGAACCGTATGATGTACGTCTGAAACTATAGGCAAAATTGAGTTAATTGTCGTTTTTAGTTTTTCGTTTCCTTATTCTGTTACTCCTTAATAGGATAATATTTTTCAAAAAAATGTTTGAAATACTTATTGGTACCCTATGATACGACATATGTGTCTAATTAAAGAGGAGAATATCTGTTGAAAATACTTCAAATTTCATGCTTCTATCTGTATTTGGTTAGCCGGCCCAAACTGAATTTTATTAAGTCGCATGGCCGTCTGTGTGGAATGATTAATTCAATGCATATATTCCAGTTTTGCACACCAGTGTGTAAAAAAATTATATATATAGATGATAGAATAATTGCCTTATACGTAGAATTATGGCAGCTAAGAACACAAAACATTTCCTTACCCAACTCCAGAGGACCGGCTTGAAACCCATTGGAAATCTAGTAGATGCATACCTCCAATTTGTTTCTATTCCAAAGCTGTTGACCATCAGCTGAGATCGATCATATGGTTGCATATGGCGACGCTGTGTCATCCACATGCTGAAGATCGACCGTATGATCGATCTCAACTTATGCGTTTATGGCAATGCTGTATCATCGACATACAGGTGGCGGTATGGTGTCTTTATCCTTATGAAGTAGGTAGTTTGAAGCAGCAATGCTTGCTAAAATAAAATAATCGAGTTTCACTTTGGTGTAACTGAGGTAAGTCCTCAGTCACAGAATAGCGAATATAACAGATACAAGTCTATGTTGTCCAGTAGCAGTCGTATCAGTGAAGCAAACTGATTTCCAAAACCCTTCTAAAAAATCGAATGCAACTGACGCTACCATAAGTAGTAATTCAGATCTAGTTCATCAAAAATTATGTGAGGTGAGACTCAGATAAACCTAATTTGTTTATTTAATAAATTGTCTCGTCTAGTTCCACCAGTACAATCAAACTGGTAGGAGTCTGTTCAAAATCAATTAATAAATCAATACGATACAATATGCAATTCAATTGTGAGTAGTATGACTACAGAAATTATGACATGCAACTCAAAAAAGTTATATTTATATCTGACACGATGCACATATAAACTAACACAACACAGGTATGTAACATTATGGTCAGTTTAAAAAAGGCTTCATCAGTTATTATTTGTTTGTACTGGAAACAGTTACAATCTGTACAGTTTTCAAAGAGACTAATGTCTTTACAAAAAGTTAGTGAAATAATTAATTTTTTGCAATTTTACTCTCATATTATAAACACGTATTTAGAACATATGCAATATTTTTTGCATATTCACTACATATGCCTATGCAGATTCATAATTTATATATGCTTTCGGAATCCCATTTCCGGCTTTAAAATTCGTTTCTGTATAAGATTGGAGCTCAATCGGACTATAATTGAAATTTCGCTGTCTACTTATAATGTACTTCAACAAAAGTAATGTGAAAAACAAAATACTTCATTGAGATTAAATTTTTAACGTGTTGAAAAATGTAAGATAGTCCATTTAGAATTGAGCTACCGATATGTCATGTATGAAATATTTAATGTCTTATACCCACGCCGAAAATATAAGAAGTCTGTTGATTTTTTATATTTTGAGGTGATTTACGAGACCGCCACAGATTGTATGTGATTGTACCGGCAGACTCAACACATAACAGAGCGTAGAGGTAGCAAAAAATAAAATAAATTTAAACACAAACATTTTATGATTTATATTTATTTGTCCCCTTTAAACATCTGTTTAATTTTGAATCACAATTACTCGTTTATCAGCTGTAATCGAACAGTTACCACTTTCAATCAAAAACTAACGAATTGAAGTCATTTCAATGTCTCCCTTTATTTGCAATAGATTTTCGTAATGCCTTTAGCAGAGTTAGCACAAATCTTCAAGTATCTGGCAACAAATTGAACTTGTAACCTGAAATAGTGCACTTTGACATTGGCACACACACATTGCAAATTCGTAAATTGGGAGAACACACACAGCGGAATATTTTGTATGCTTAAGCTTTAAACAGTAAATTCAAGAAAACTTTGTTTTTTTTTTTTTTTTTGTTTGATTGGTTATCTATTTTGATTGACTTTTAGGTGATTTTGAATGTAATACATCCAAATGTCAGCTATTTCGAATATGTTCACGAATTTGGATGAGAAGTTATATTTTTATACCCTCCACCTAAGGAAATATTCATCGTATATATGCTGGTAAAATTTTAAGACAATCTAGCCATGTCCGTTTGTCTGTTGAAGTCATGCGAGCCGCTGGACGAAATGAGTTTGGAGGTTCAAAGTTTGCCTAAATGTGTCTTATGGTTGCAGATCGCTTGGGATTGAAAGTGGGCGAAATCAGCCTAATAAGGACTGAACATAACCCCTAATATTTAGACTATTTAATCAATTCTTTTTATTTTTAATTTAATTTGAAATTTGTTGTAACGTAAAAGCCCCAAAAAGAAAATAAAAGTTTTAGCGGGCGAAATGTGACAAAAAAGGATACAAATGGTACCAAATGAAACATGGAATTTGGAATTTACATGCCTCTAATTGTAAAATATAGCGAATTTTCAAAATTCGAACTTTTGAAGGATATAAATGGAAAAGAGTGAGAGAATGGTGCCAACAAACTGATGAAGTTGAAATCATGAAATTCTCTGTATACATTTATCATTCGCTGTCATGACTTTTGAGTCAAGTAAAAAAGTCACCATATAAATTGCGTCTAATGTATAATAAAATTGTGAGGAAACAGTAGTTCAAATTAGAAAAGTTGTTCTTGTTTCTACAAAAACAGACATTGATAGAAACTAGTTTTCCCTTTATTAGTAACGAAAAAGAAGTCAAAATGTCACATTTAAAAGTCAGACCCAGACATCGTGTACTCCTGTGCAATTTACTGTTTATAGGAATTGCATATTTTCACTATTTCCTGTACTACTCGGTACCATAACCAGTAAAAGCCAGTGCTGAAAAAGAACTACGGCCAAGTCTCACACGGCGGTATATTTACGATACTGGCGCGGTACAGCGCCACTACTTTGCCGTTCGTATTTCTCCGCCTGGGTAACCTTTAACTTTGTATGTTTCATTATTTTTCTTCACTCCAATATCCTCTTTTCGTATCATTATGATTAAGTGCAGCGACGGGCTCCACTGGGCCGGAGAAACATTTTAAATATGTTTTGTGGGACATATTTTCACCACCTTCAATGCAAAATGGCACTTTGCTGCATTCCCAATAGTACGATTTACTATCCGGACTGTATCCTATATCCTTATGGCAAGTGTTGCTCGTGTAAACTGTAACACACACACATGCACACGTGTACATTTGTACCCGTATGTCGTATCCAGAATTCTCGCATTTGCATACTTGTACTGTGTTTACCACTTGTTGTTGTAGTGGTGGTTGGGTGGTTGATCCTTTGGTGGAGTTGTGTCCATGTGGCTATGGTGGTCAGGCGTCAGTTGGTGTGTGCTAAGCGTTTCGGCTTCTGAAGATGGTCATTGCTGTGAGTCCTGCAGTAGTGGAGCATCAGCAACGGCACATGAGCAATCATGCGGCATGTTAATACATCGATGATGTAATATAATGTTGTAACAGCATATGTTGCACAGTCAGTGGGACATGTTTTTAAAATTAATTTTCGTCATCAGTGCGTGCGTGTACGTTCTTGTGAGTGTATGCATGTACACACATGTGTCCTTGCTACACATATGTACATACAGGAAGTATTTAATGTGGTTAAGGAGGCATGATGCACAAAGCGGGAGTTGGGAAACTCTGAAACTATCACCACTGTTGGAGTATCTTGAGCTAAATCGATTGTTTTCCATTTGCATTTAATTGCGTTTCCATTGCAAGACAATCGAAGTCTCTTTTGATAAAATATGAAATACTGAACACCTTTGCAATGTGCTTGAACAAACTACGATTGGACGATAAGAGGCGATTTACATTACAAACATGGAACGGCAAAATTCCTCATACGCCGACAAATCCTGAGATTGTTCATGTGATGGACCTATGCCAGTATGTTTGTATACATATATGCACAGACGTCCTTCAAGATTAATGAAGGTCGTGAAGGACACACCAACACCATGTACAACTAGACAAACTACTCCCTCTCTGATGCCAACTTTAGAAAATGTTCGCCCTTTCGTAACGGAAGCATTTGTCAATCCACAGACAACCGCACAGCCACACACGCACGCACATATACTGGGTGCAAGGACCGGAGTCGGTTTTAAAAGATGATTGATGTGACAGTTATTTGAAATTCATGTGAATTGATAAATTGAAATAAAACAAAGTGTGTTTAGTAAAGTAAAAAAACAAATACTCGTAGCAGGCATTGATGGGGGAGGGTCCCATCCCGGTAGGAGGACTGAGGAATTTAATTACGTTTTCATTTGGATCCTGACAAACAAAAGGTTTCTCTTTGTTTCTCTGGCTCGTTTTAATCATTTGCTGTGCACCCCATCCGCCTCCTCCTCCACCATCCCATGTTCGTGGTTTCCACAGAACGAATTGACACCATTTATAAAAATGTTTTCATTTCAGAAGAATTTCATCAAATTTCATCATTCGAACCCCCTTCTTTCGAACAGTGGCAACAACAATCGTATTTGGGTCACTAGCTTCGCACCACTCCAAAGAGCTTTATGTTCGTATAATTACAGCAAACAATGTTGTAAAATACCGCACAATTAATTAGACGAAACAAAACGAGTGAACGAATGGATGTGCGAATAAATGTGGACGATGCTACTCCTACCTATCCCTTCCATATTGACACACAGCGACGACCAAACATCGACGCCGCCGACATCATCATCGTCAAACAACACAGACCTGCCAGAATAATCCCCATTTTTATGCGGGATTTTGTCTGTTTGCACATGCAACAATCACATTGTGTTTCTCTGTCCCTTTTCAAAGGATATTCTCTTAGTTTCCTTGGGTACTTTCAACGTAGCTTCAAGGGCGTTTTGTACTATAAACGCATCTTAAAGTCTAACCCGTTCTTTACGGTGAGTAGTTTACACAACGGTAGCCTCCAATGTTCACACAATTCCGCTTACAGCATGACGGTGCGTAGTCATCGATCAGACTCCCGAAACTCATGGGAAGGACAACAGCTTGGACTTTCGGGTTGCTGTCTTCACCTGGAACGGATGAGTCTCGCGATGCTGACTAGTACACTCCAAAAAAGATATGTACTACATTCAACTAAAAATTGACTGAAATAAGGAAAATTAAATCAGATATTTTCCCAGACTACGACGAATTCTTTTGAGACGAACGAATCGTCAAAATTGAGTATTTAAGAAAGTGAAGTCACATGATATTATTCGTTTGAATATATCTGTGGTCACAACCCATAACAGCCTAAGTCTGTTTTTCAATATTTTCAGTACAGGAGTTTAAAGTTTTGAATCTTCACTGAAAATCAGGAGAAGGTGTTTTTTGGAAAACTTTGCTACAGATTCCAAGGAAACGAATTTCTGTACTTAGTTGTTAACAAAAAATAGTTGTTTATTCTCGCAGTCAAAAGATATTATCGAAAAAGACACTTAGGCTCTTATGAATTGTTGAACGAAAGAAAGTCAAAAAGTTCAAGTTGAGTTAACTTGACATGATATTTAAAATTTTTTTTTTGTTTGGAGAAAGACCTTAACTCAATTTATGTTTATCAAAAAACGAAATTGTAATTCGGAATAAGATCTTAACTCAAGTTAGGAAAATAAAATTGTTTCTTTGTTTTTTTGGATTAACGACTTAAGTTGATTTAGGCAATGATGAAAAAATAATGTTTATATTTGTTGTAATCCTAAATTGACTTAGGCAGTTATGCCAAAACAGTAATTTAGAAAAATAACTTAAGCTATTAGGTTTTTAGGATTAATTGCCTTCCTAGAAGAGATACAAACATGAAAAATTTAGAGCAAATAAATTTAGATACGCTGAATACGATGGTGCTAATAACTCAATTGTGTCCTAACTCGAGTTAGTCTGTTAAGGGTTGTGACCACAGATATATACGTATGTACGTTTCTCTCACATTTTTCTGTCATGCCCGCCTGGAGTAACGCATAGACGAATCATTCATCTCAGACTAATTGTTCTTCTGGAAACCGGTCTGCTATTGTGAAATATGCCTTCGGAAAGTATCCAAGCTCTTGAGTTAAAATAAGTATTCTAATACACAAAGAAATGAAAATAAGTGGATTTTGAATTTTGGAATAGAAGCTTCTTTTATTCAGCAGATAATAAGTGGACAAGAAAAAACATTTATTTTTAACTCAACTGAATTAATCAAAGTGAAAGATTGAAAGCGGAGAGAGTAGATTTGACAGGAGTCATCGAAAAACACTTTCCATTCAATAAAATAGAGCTTTCGAACTTTAAATAATGGAACCCATGCACTAGAATTTTGCCCCAAGCTCTTCATCAGCAATATAAATGATCCTTATCTCCTACTGAATTCACTTAAATATGTTGAATTTTGCTACCCTGTATTTGCATGGCAAGTGCTCCAAATACTTAGTTTGTTCCAGTGAGTCTACCAGCAGTGCTCTAACAGAAGCGTGATTGCTGGCATCGGCGACAAGGTCATCAGCGGTTTGTAATTTCCACTAGGCAATCGTCTTTACCTATGGGCTATGCATACTCATGGTTGCCATTTAGCGCAAACTACGCAGGTTATTGGTTCACTCCTTCAACGCCTCGAAGCACTTGCCACACTTTCCAAAACAAAGCTAGCACAGGGTGGGCCAAAAAGCTTAGGACAACTTGATTCGTTCGGATGATTGTGAATGAAATTAAAATGCGTCCTCGTCCATTCCCTATCTGGACCGTGAACACTACTCAGATCGACAATTGTCTGCATTCAAACGGTAATGGAATTAGACGTATGTGTGTATGTTCATTGCATAGATTGAATGCTGCTTTTGTCGGGGCATACATTTCGACTGACTTTTGGTGCATTCAGTGCAAATATTTGATGAACTCGCAAACAGTTTGCACACGTACACTTTCATTGGTCGATAGTAGTCCAAAGTAAATTGGAAATAGTTAGCACACTCTCTGCTCCCGCCCTGGAAACACAATCTTGTCCAGTTCGCAGGATGCTTGGCAACGTTCGAGTATATTCTGTGATGCACCACCGCAATAACATCCTTAGCCACTTCAATGTTTGCAGTGTTGTCCTCGCCTGCAGTTACAGCAAATACTTCATTATCCACTTCGTTCGAAAACTGATTAGTTGCGGTCGATGTACGGCTTGCATCAATTAACTTCCTCTCTCCTTGTGTTCTTCGTCCACTTTCGCATGAATACAGACCACGTCAATCTCACACCAACAACCAATCCGTAGAATAAATCCTCGAAGTAGACTCACGCCTGCTCTGTTGCTTTAAAGTTTGTGGTAAAACATCTCGTAAGCGTTTGATCGTTTGAAACTAAAATGTTGTTGAAATGTGAATGTGGGTAGGGATGCCCAGAACCACTCCATTACACAACACAGTCGTAGTGGAGGACGGCGTTCACTGGGAAGAAGATGTCTGCCTGTCTATGTTCAGTGAATGTTGAGTTTTCAAACAAAATACGGAAAGACTGCAACAGTTCTCCTGGAAAATAATATTCAATATATTTTCTCTTAACTGAAAGTTAAATCTTTGCGGCTAACGAAGATATAAACCACAAATATGCCCATATCTTGCCGCCTCATAAGTAAAATTATATGGGCACTGATATAATCGAAATGCGTATCTAAATTCGCAATAAAATCAAAAATTATAATAATAAAATATAAAAATTATAATTTTTTGAGGATACCGGTAACCCCAATATAGTTTGCAAGGAAATTTGAATTTATTTTAAAAATTGGTCCCAAGAGCAGCGTTGATGGTTGTGGTTTTGTTTAAACAAAACACCCAGACATCCCAAAATCTTAACTTACGGCTAAGATTGCGTAAATTTGCACACTTATAAGCCTGTAAATTAGTTGATAGTTGTTATGGGCAAAACTAAAATAAATCGTATTG
Source organism: Polietes domitor (assembly GCA_947397865.1). Classification (NCBI taxonomy): domain Eukaryota; kingdom Metazoa; phylum Arthropoda; class Insecta; order Diptera; family Muscidae; genus Polietes; species Polietes domitor. The sequence goes on along the minus strand of OX377618.1, from coordinate 497,753 downwards.
TGTGATATCTGCTAGTCCATGGTATTGTAAAATAAAGCCCAAATACATTTTTTAATACAGTAGGATGGATTTCATTTCGGGGATATTGATGAATTTTGGTATAGAAAATACACGAGTGATTATTCAGAAATAAATGAATCAAGAACGTGTCACTGTATGGTGCTGATTTTGCACTGTAGCCATCCATCCCAATCCTCGACAAAATACAACTGGTCAATCAATAACATTGGAGGTTTCGTCTATATTGCATGGCGTGGATACACAGTAATTGATATGAGACATCAATCAATCAATTACTACATTAGTTACTTTCCGGTCGATCACCCTGACCATCGTTGGTATTGTTATATTCGGGATTTTCTATTCTGATCGCCGAAAAGAAAGAGTACAAGACCAAGGAATTTCTCAGCCAGTAATTGAATTGTTGGCATAGAGTACCGTCTTGTTGAAACCACGTGTCGTCCCAAACAATATAAGTCGGTTTGTGCAGAAAAGTCTAGGTTATCATGTCGCGTAATCGAGCACTTGTAACAGTCACTGTGAAGGAGTATGTTTCACATCCTTTTTGGATATTGTGCTCTCATTAAATTAAAAATGAAAATTAAAAAAGAAAATGAAAATCATTATTTTAAAAATCAATGCAAAGTAACAGTACTACAATGAAACGTTGTCATTATATTAATGAAGCAGGTTACGTTAATTAATGAAATGGTATTTTGTTATTGCATTGTAATAGCAAATATAATCCACTATATATATTATAATCCATTCGAACATTTTCATAATATTATCCACTTTTCTTAGATTTATGGAAAAACAGTTTTCATGACATCAATGAAAACTATTTCATTGAATTAGTGCACTACAAATCAATAAAATATTGCTAATGAAATAATTCACTACGGTGAAGAAACATTTCACTGTAACCAAGAAACTTTTCTTTGCATAAATTTAAAGACATTAATGAAACTGTTCCATTGATACAATGAAGCATTTTGCTTTCAGTGTAATTGAACTTGTTGAAGACTATGGAAGTAGTTTTACTTTGTATAATTTGTCCATTTCGTATTTATATTCTAATTTTATCAGCCAGACGGACGGAGAATTTTTTCTCAGAAATTGTGCACACGGCTATAACGAAATCGAAGGGACCTGACATTTTAGTTCGATATATCCGTAGTTCGTTATAATCGTAGTAATTTGTATGAAACAAAAACATTGGGACCGCAGAAATTCTTTCGCTATAAGCGCAGTTCGTTATAACCGCGTTCGTCTGTAATATAACTTTAACACTTAGTTTTAAAATTAAGATTTTTTAATTTTTTCGTCAATTTTATTTTGGTCTGTAATCAGTATTTGATTTGGACTGGGATATTGTCCCGTCTCAAGACGTTTAGCAACTTGCTTTCCGAATATCAGTCAAAAACATATTACAAGCATTTCATTTTGTTATATATATATATATATGTGTGTGTATATGCGGGCATGTACATATACCATGTTGTACCATGCCGTGTATCAAAAAACTCAGCCTAGTATTACCGGATAAATATAAGTAAAAACTCTTTAAGTCTCAAAGGTCGAAACTGATTTTCCTAGTATAAAATACACTCATTCCTACTTTATTCTTAATTTTAAATCACTCGAATGTTTAGGCACAAACGACCCACGTGGACCTTTGATGCTTAACAAAATATTGGGATCTCCAACTTAAAAATATTGTCTCATTCCGTTGTCTAACATTTTGAGGCCACGTGGACCTTTTAAGGTTAAAGTTATTATTGACAAATTCCATGTAAAAAAGAACAAATATTTTCATTGTGTTCTCTGATTTAAATTAAAGTTTCCAAATTTATACTTTTTGCATAAGGGGAATTGAGATGTATTTACAGATTTTTTGAGCTGTATACACTAAGTAGATCGAAAATTGTCATAAGGCAGTTTTAAAAAACTTATAACTTTGTGGGTCAGTAAATTCATAAATACAAAACAAAAGCGATCAGTACCTTTCCAGCGAGCCCTTTAAAACACAAATTGGAAGTTATATCATTAAATATCGCTAAAATCGTAGAAAAACTGGCTAGCTCACGAATGGACAATGATAAGGCCGAAATATTTTGGGACAACGCATTATACAAACCAAAGATTAACTTTAGTCTACATTTTTTTGAAACCAGCTTAAAGTAAGTTTTTTTAATTATTTGTATTAAATATTTTAATTTTTTTTCAAGTGAATCGGTCCACCGGTTTGACGTCCTACACGGAACACACAGACCTACAGACACATATAGATTTTTTTATATATAGACTAGAAGCAATTTGCTATAAATTCGACTAAAAATATATTTGTTTATCCTACCAGAAAAAAGTTTAGCACTTTTTGAAATTATCATTTGACAACATTCTTTTCGATCCACCCTAGTGCCTGCAGTGTTAGTTTTTTGGAAAATCAGTGATTGCAGCTTTTTCCGCCTTATAGAAAAGTACAAATTCGCAATCTTTAATTAAAATCGGAGAACATAAGGAAAATTTCTGTTGCGTTTCACATGCAATTAAAGAACTGGCTCTTTGACATTTGTCATTGATTGCATTGAATATTACTTTGGCAAATACACTGTCACTTTAATATTTTTATTGTTTGTTTTAAACTCATCTTGGGACATGGGCATAAATCTCATGAGGATGAGCGCACATATCACAATGCCAAGCAAGTTTAATCAGCTTTAGCTTCAATTTTCCGGTCTCGTTGATGAGATATAAAATAATTAAGTCAACTGGGTCCTTTTTTGGTTTCGGATTTGCGGTTAGCAGAACAGTGCTGAGCGGATGTTTATTTATTACGTTATCTGCATATGTTTGTGTGTAAATACATCGCTGAGTTTTGTAATCCAATTTCCAACTAATTTCCTTGTCCAGCGTATGAATATTTTAAACTATAATGCATGTGATGCCATGCAATTTATTTGATTTTAATTGTGTTATCATTTGTAATGCAGCTAGTTTGATTGTATACTGACTGCAAATATGCACTGCATAAATACAATCATACATACACATGTACAAATGCAATCGTTTAAATATTTGTCCTGTGTATACACGGAGAAAAATCTTGTAAATCTCGCAAATATGAAGATACCTGCCTGCAAACAAGTTATGTTTGGGAAAGTTTGCTTCTAAGTAGACAGTTTGTTAAAGTAAATACTGAATCTATACGAAATACGTACATACCTGAGATTCCAGAAATTATAATGAAAGACCATTTTTATTCAGCGTGTATGGAATGCCAATAAACATTGCGAGATATAAATCATTATTCGTATTATCCGACATGGTCGTTTGCGGTCAAATGTGAGTCATTTTACTGATGATTAGACACGGATTAAAGTGGGCAACAACAACGCCATTAAAATCACTGAAATCAGCTGAAACCAGATGGGGGAGGTGATAAATGTTGAATCAAAATGAAAACGAAAGTAGAAAGTACGAAGGATATTGCAGACAGATAGAGTCAATTCTATTGTAATTGAGTCAGAGGCAGGAACAATGCCATCGGAAAGGTACAACCGTTGCTTGTGGAATATTCTACTCCAGCCATTATCTCACTCGACCGAATGGGATGGGATCCAATGGGGTCTTTCTAACGATTCTGCGGCTTGTTGCACTGGTCCCGCGCAAAGAGTCCAAGTGCCATCGCTTTGTTAATGCATAAAGACCGCCATTTCGTATGTAAATATTTGGTGGTGCTGACCTTGTTTGTGTGCTGTTGTTTGGTTTCATTTGGCCAAAGTCACGTACAGAGTATTTTAATTAGCAATTAACACACTCAGCGGTAGGACGGGTCGAAAGAACCGAGCCGAGCCGCGCCAAAACCAAAACAAACAGTTGGAATGCGAATGACCACCACGATTCCAAAGCGTGTTTGCATTGTCCGTAATGTCCGTAAATAAAAAATCTTCATTTTTGTGATATGCAGACATTTGCATGCCACCCGAAGGGCCATTGTATTCTTGGAGTGGCGAAACACTAAACCAAACGATGAGAAGCGATATTGACAGTGTACATTCAGATTATCTGCTTAATAAGGTAGTCGACACCTTCGTGGTTTTGTAAATCAGCAGTCCGCAGCAAATTATACCAATTCACCGTTTTAGGAGGTACTTTTAAATTAAAATGTCCGCTTGCGGCAGAGCAAATGTTTCCGCAGCCGCACGAAAATTATGAATCGATTGAGATACAACAGAGTGACGGATAGAAGTATTAGCACAGTGAAATTTGTGGAAATATTCAATATTCTCCAGAGATGTTTCGACTTGATTAGAATATTATCCATAGTAGTTTATGGGTTTTATATGCCACCATGCCATTTGTAAAAAAATGAATTCTACAAAGTATGGATGCAAAAAGGGTTCAAATAAAATATTGATAAGAAGCGGAAATAAAACAGACGAAATTATTTTTGAAGATGTGTGGCTTAGATTTAAGCTTTAAAAATAGATCAACCAAGACAATCAAATTCTAGAGCAATCTGTTAGAACAATGGTGCTATTGAAGGAGATTAAATTTGTTGTTGACGATCGATCAGGTCCTGTCGATGATGACATCGACTTGATCGATCTCAACGACTAAGTGTCATCCCTGACACTGGTAGGCCAGGATTGCAGCCAACTTAATATGTTTGTGATGTTCACTTTGCTTTTGTTTTCGCAAAAAGTGCAAGTGATTTCTCCCAAGACCACCGTGTCAACAATCAATAAATAATAATTCCCTTATATCGAAACCGTCAGTGTTTTATTTCAAGGAACCATCACGTAAGTAAACGACATTTACTTACGTTATATTTGTGTTATATTGTGTTTTCGTTGCTTGCATTTTCGTGCAACAACAACCACAACTACACAGGCTTCTCACAAGATTCCGTCTTTGAGAACCTAACGAGTCTACCATCCAGGGCCTTCCGGGTGAGAGCCGGATATCCTAACCACTAGACAATACGGGACCGAAGGACCATGAACGAGATCCTGCCAGGATGGTGGACTCGTTAGGTTCTCAAAGACGGAATCTTGTGAGAAGCCTGTGTAGTTGTGGTTGTTGTTGCACGAAAATGCAAGCAACGAAAACACAATATAACACAAATATAACGTAAGTAAATGTCGTTTACTTACGTGATGGTTCCTTGAAATAAAACACTGACGGTTTCGATATAAGGGAATTATTATTTATTGATTGTTGACACGGTGGTCTTGGGAGAAATCACTTGCACTTTTTGCGAAAACAAAAGCAAAGTGAACATCACAAACATATTAAGTTGGCTGCAATCCTGGCCTACCAGTGTCAGGGATGACACTTAGTCGTTGAGATCGATCAAGTCGATGTCATCATCGACAGGACCTGATCGATCGTCAACATTTGTATTAAACATTTAATCAAAATAAATAAATAATAGATGCTATGGGTCAATCAGAAAAAAAAAGTAAAGTCGGGAGGACTATATGATACACTCCACTTTCTATCCGAATACAATTCAATTCGGTAAAAAATTGAAAACGGGAAGGATTTTGGTATGTGTTCTAATCATAGAATGATATGACCTGACCCAATTTGCCAAATCGAGAAGAATATTTGTGTCCAAACATGGAATGAAGTGACCCACTTACACAATAGGTTCGTCCAGTTCAAGTATAACGTGTTATGCTAAATTTGCAGAAATTCGGTGAAAATATTTCTGATGCGGAATGGGAGCTATATATAAATCTAAACCGATCTGACCTATTTTCACCACAGCTGTTCATAGTTTAAATATAAGATGTTTGGCAAATTTGAAGACAATCTGATAATATATGTGGTTTCTAGAATGGAAAAAATCAAATTTGGAGTGAAATTTGTATGTGAGCTATATATAAATCTGAATCTGATCTGGCCCATTTTAATGATACGTGTTTCTATTTGAAATATAAGATATAAATATGTTGTTTATAGAGTGGAAAACTCAAATCGGGAGTGAAATTTGTGTGGGAACTACATATATATAAATCTGAACCGATCTGACCCATTTTCACCATGGATATTTCTAGTGAAAATATAAAATTTGAAGAAGATCTGTTAAAATATGTTGTATCTAGAGTAAAAAGGGTAAAATCGGGAGTGGAATTCGTATAGGTGCTATATCTTAATCTGAACCGATTTTCTTCAAATTAAATAGCGTTCGTCCTTATCTCGAAAAACTTTGTTGTGCAAAGTTTCATTTGGATCTGGATAGAATTGCGACCTGTACTTTGATTACAAGAATAGATCGACAGACAGACGGACAGACAGACATACATACGGACATTGTAAAGCTTAAACTAGTCAGTTTTGTCAGTTTCATCCGCCTCTAATTCAATCGATAACTAACCAACGACTCTATATTATTATCAGAATTATAGTTGCTTGCGGAAGTTTCGGCTGTAATTCAGACTTTGTTAAAAGTGAAACGTCTTCTCGAGGAAACTGAAGTTTTTCGTTTTATTTGTATATTCCTGTAAACATAAACTTCAATGTGGACCATAACTAACGATAGCTTTATGAAACATGTTTTCTTGCTTAGGATGTTAGTTATTAAAAATAACACAATATATTTACCGATTTTTTAATTTTGTGTGTTTTTTCGTGGCAGCAAGAAGATCGTCACGTTTGGTTGTATCATCCCGGTATTTGATGAAAAAATCGCAGCAAAACCTCCTGAAGAAGATCGTCACGGGTCGAACCGGACGGTCGGTCGAAATCATGATGGAGGTACTGTGCAGTCAACTAATAAATGTAAAAAATTGCATTCTATAAAATAATATAGATACAAAATGGTCTTGGAGGACTTATACAAAAATTTAACTTTAGTAAAAGAACATAAACAATTTTAGTTTCAATGTAATTATTTATATATCTCCGATTTAAGATTTTTATTTTTCTGTTGTTTGTGAAGAATGTAATTATATTTTATATAGTGTGGAATTTTATATTGTATGGAATCTACCTCTTTAAATGAATCGCAACAGTTTTTACGGCCTTGTCGTTTTCCAACCTAAATTGAAACATTTCAGAGTTTTGAACTTGACTAATTCTAAAAAAGTATTAAATTATCATGAGTTTGCACTTCTGCTCAGCACGGTATCAAGCCTCAGTTTCCCACTAAGAATTGCATGCATAACACTCATTTAACAATTGTTAACAATGTAGGTATACGCCACAAAGGATGATGAAGCTATTCACAATTTCACATTCAACACGACCAATTAAAAACATTAAAGTAAGTACTAAATACAACACACTTCGAGTATTGGGTGTTTCCAAAACTTTTCGACACTGTCGCGGACCCAAGTCCTCCAATGTTTCCTGATGTTCTTAGATAAGGTGAAGGCATAGGGAAAGGTTCAATGTAGTGCAATCTCAAATTTATGACTATGGAGTCAATGTTGAACAAGATTTATAACCATCAGCTGAGAATTATGTTACTGCGTATTAAAATAACGCTAAAACTGTTTACATTAGCTTTTCAAATATAAACTAACATATTCTTTGATCAGCTTCAATTGCGACATATAATTTGAACAACAAATAAGGATTCGGGGCACACGTTTTCAACTTGTACGTTTATAGAACAATTGTAAAATCATAATCAAATAAAAAGTTTTAGAGGATTTCGGTTATAAAGGGTTTAAATTTGCTCAATTAACATTATGCTATGTCTTAATTACATCCTTAGGGGCTTAACACATTTTTCCCCTACTTCTTATGGCTGTCTTGGCTGACTATTAGACATTTTGAATTTGTTTGTTCTGAAACAGATCCAGGTGTTAATATTTATTATTAGTTTTCTCGTAACTCTTTATGTCTCTGTTTCTTTTCTGGAATACATTTTGGCTCTGTTGTTTTTATGGCCATTTAGCTGTGGCGTATGAATCCGTGAAACTGCCACGTCCATCACCTATACAAATTGGAGTTAGTTTTAATAATAAGAATATGTGTGAATATAAAAATGTCACTCTTGTATTTAGAAAAAAACCATATATAAATGTATTGACATATATGTTCGTAACTCCTATCTTCATATCTCTTAAATTGCAGGTAAGTGTTGAGTGTCTAATAACGACGATATTGACGTTTTAGTGTCACACACCATGTTGATGCTTTAATGTACGTATTCTGAATTTACAAATTAGTGAATTTAATTTTTAATTTTAATCTTTTGGAATGGGGGAACCAGAAATATCTACACGAAAATCTTTTACTTTTTAAATTGTTCACAATTTTATATTTGCTTGCCATTATCAGAACAAAGTTTTAAGCATAACAAATAATTTCAATAACACATGCCTGTCTGTACAGATGTCCGTCTATACACACACAGACATATAATTCATGTAATTTTAGTACAATTGAAAGTGGCCACTACTTACGTCTGTGAGGGTATAACCGATTTGTCCATTTGATGCGAATCGAACGCGGGGAAGGGCGGCCTCCCTATGGCAGGACATCATGTACAATAGACAACTTTTAAGGACACTACAGCAGGTTTACGTAGTTTGATCACAGTTGTTGAGGCGCATGTGGGGCATTTTGCGGTCGGTCTCACTCGACTTCTTGATTGCTCGGCATGGAAACAAGTCCCCGTTCCATTTAAGCAACCGCAAATACAGAGAAATGCTCTTCGTTTGTTAATGTCTATTTGTTTGCTAAAAAGTAGAGTGTTTGTATGGAATGTTGCTCATCTCTCATCTCTCATTTTTTACTTTTATTTTTATGCTTTGCCTTCGTTGGTTTTTTTGCTGTATTGTGTCGAGCTTTGTCTCTCATTCATTCTTCTGTTCTTTGTTTGTCCATCTTTAATGCTGTAATATACGAGAATGACTAGTATTGTTGTATTCATTCATAGTCCGTGCTTTTATTTTCACTGTCCTTTCGTCCTCCTTTGCTCCGACGGCTCATCATCACTGGCCAATGGATGAATGGTCCATTACCATAAGAGCCTTTAATTAAACATAGTAAAAAGACAACAGACGCTTAAAAAGACCCATCTACAATGCATTACATTGATACACACGACTACTACTAAATACGAGTACATATGTATGTATGTATGTACATTGAACACACACACATACATTGTGTATATACAAAAGTGACTCGTTTCGTAAGATGCGAATAAAAGCGCATCGAAAGGAATCACATTCAGAAGTAGAGAAGTGGCAGGATACTGCAAATCCTTAAATATATGGTTCGTCCTTATTGCTGATGTTGTTGCTGTTGACGACGAGGACGATGATACAAACGTAATACTGACTAAATAAATAGTCATTTTAATGCTGTTTACTCACTGCTGCCAAGGCGTCTGCTAAACATTTTCCGAACCACGACCTTCTTCAGAGTTTCGGCTAATCTCACAAGATTGAGGGGTTTATTGTGTGTTAAGGATTATACATTAGGCTCAAATTATTAAACATCGGGCACAGAATGTCCACATTGTGTGGCAACGTCATAGATAGACGCATATGTAGGTCGCATAATTCACTCGACCATAACTGTGTACCGTTGAAAGTGTTTGCAGGGACGCGATTTACGAATGTCCTCCCGATTGATAGCTGTGCGTGAGAAGCTTTTAATCGCAATTATGATTCGATACACTTTATTCAGGAAGCTGGGATTTAAATTGGTATAAATTTCACTTATTTAAGGCCGATAACATTAAAGAATTGTGAAAAAAGTCCATCGGCATTATTTACAAAAATAATCGTAAGCTGCCCTACAAGCAGGTCCGATTAGAGTAAGACTACAAGGACGTATTTCCTTTCATAGTTGTGAATGTGGGGCATAATGAATACAGTCTATAAACTTTAAATAATCGTAGGGTCTGTTTTTTAAATTATTTTCGTTCATCTAAGGCGAATCACTATTACAACTATTATACAAAACGCAGATACGTACTTTTTCTATAGACGCAACTCAATTGTTGTACAGATTTCTAATAATTGAGTAATTTAGGATTGTTCGAACGAGAATAAGTTACAGAAACATCGTTTTGAGTATTTTTTGATTTGAGTACATATATATTAAAAAACTAAAAGTTTTTTTCAATACAAACCTTTTAAAGTTGACAAAACAATCGTAAATAAAGTTTAATGGACTTGAAACCACGACAACATACTTTCGTTGAAACATACTACTCCTTCCATAATAAGGCGCTCGGAGAGAAATTTGTCGAAAATATTCTGATTTTCATGAAAGGGCTGTGAAAGATATAAAAATTTAAAATTAAATATATATATATATACATATATTGAAATTATTTTTTGAAAACATAATAATAGTAATATCCTGCAAAGTAATTTTTGTGTTTGTGGTCTATTTTTACAAAGTTCAACAGTTTTTGGGTTAATAAAAATGGTCTGTAAAAATATGTTAATAAATTATTTAAAATTTACAGAGACAACATATATTGTACATTTGTTCATTTCAACTTAGACATGGTATATGAGTATATTCTACATTCTAAATGAGTTCATTAAAATATTAACTCGATAATTCTTGGCTAAAATGCCGGAAATATACTAGAAATTGAAATTATACTTAAAAACAGTGTTTTTAATTTTAGTGTATTGACGAGATAAGATAAACATTGCGACCCAGCCACGACACCCACATACCCAAAATTATATTCAATCAGTAAAAACATAAAATTATATTTCTAATCATGCCTATTTTCAGTTTAAAAATTTTAATCTCATTATTTTATTTCAATTTATAGTTATACACTCCAAAAACACAACCATGCCTATCAAAATAGCATCTTAGCAAATATTACGCACTCTGACAGCTAAAACAATTAGTTAACTTTAATATTAGGTTCAGCAGAACTGGCGAAGTTTAGGGCTAGGTCTTAACTCCATTTTGTATATAGTACTGGCATCAATCAATAGATGATCGTTTGTTTTTGATGTCATCGAAATGAATATCAATACATGTATGAATATCATGTATTTTTAGTAGAGATTAGTGCAGGATGTAAAGTTCCACCAACTGTAGGCATTCCTTACAATTTTTTGCTTAGTTTATTTCGTGCTTCATCATTGTGCTGATCCGCAGATTGCAACGTTTTCGTGAAACCAAAATTGCACAAGGTGAAGTCTCCGCCCTTTTCTATGGCTTATATTTTCCAGAGTTCATATTGAAGCCGGGTACTATAGCACGTTTATATTTAGTATGTCAGGTATTCAATTTTTCAAAATCCAATCACCTCTATTTTATTAAATGTCGAAAGAAATGTTGAAAAATATCTTTTTAGAATTTCTGAGAGCTCATTCGAACCCTAATTATCCAGAAACAATTCGCCGACTCCCAAACCTAGAGCCTTACTTTCATACCTTTGCATTATGGTGTTAATAAATCAGTAAAAATGTAAACAGTTCAATAAATCTATTGAGTTTAGTCTGAGACAATTATTCAAAGGTCAATTTCGGGTTTGCTTATCGCAACTATTCGGTTATTGCAAGCAACAGGCATGAGCAGTAATTAGTTGCGATTATGGAGCTTGTACTGTACTTTTGAAGCTCTTATAGAAATATACAAAGTTCAGCGATTTTTTAAGAACTTTGTTTTTCCATAGATACATGTAAATGAAGGTCAGAGGATAAATTTGGTTCATAGATTTATTAAATAGATTTTTTAATTACGTATAGCAGGAATACGGACGAGTAATAGTAATTTTTGTTATAACACTACAACTTTTAATGAAAATAAAGGAGAACATGTTAACTTCAAATTTCATAATTGTAATCGAAATAAGGAAAGAATAAAGATAAAAGCTATTAGTGTGGTCTGATTTAATTTTTTTGGTGGCCCGTTTTTGGGAGATGCCCAAATGTTGATTTCTTGAAATTGTAAATGTAGGTTTGGGTACACTTGTGTAAAGGCATCAGTTAACAGTAACTTAAATTGCATTTTAGCTTAATTAAATTCCATACGATAGAAGAATATCAGTCACATTTGAATCTCTTTTATCTCAGTTCGTCAGTAATGTTGTTTAGGTCACTCTTGCTTTAACCATATAACATATCGACTCAACTCATAAAAAGCTACATATACAGGAGCATACAAAAACGTGCTAAAACTGGAAATAACATAAAAACATCATTTTAATGAAATTTTTATTTAAAACAATAATGGAGCTCATATATTTTTTACCTTTTTCGTTTTTACAGGATTTATATGAATTATTTTCTATTTGGGTTTTCGTATTTCGAAAAATTATGAGTTGAGTCTTTTTTATACAGATATACAGCTATACAGATCTATTCAATAGTCACAGGCTTAATGTAATTATTGCTAAAACTTCGCAGTGTGCCGAATGTGGTGTTCATATCATATTCGGATATCGACATTCTAACTGATTTTTATTTTTCTGATAAAGCCGTGGGTTAAATAACTAAGACTTACTCTGGAAGTGAGTTTCTTTACATTTCCTACTGTTTAATACTCAACTTCATCATCTATGTTCGAAAGAGTACTGCGAAATCTAGAAACCGAATTCAGTTAGTACTTAACATTAATATCAAAACGAATTACTTGCACACTTTCGTCAACCTCAATTAGGGGAAGTTTAATCTGCTTGGTGGGCAGAGCACTGCCAGTTGTTGCAATTCAATGGCATTCGCATTCACTTGTACATTGCTGCCGTATCCCATACAAGGAAATACATGCGGCCAAATAGATATTATGTTGCAACAGCAATTTGTTGCAACATCGAATACACATGTACACATCGTACAATGATACCAGTATCACTGTACGAGCGCAATTCCTCAAGGTTCGCTGGAAGTAGTTTAAAGAAATACATTCGAACACGGATATGAACGAACTGCAGTTCGTCTACGGATGCGTGTAGTTGTGCACACGAATGTAGTATGCAAACCATGTGTGTATACAAAGTAAAAGTTGTTCTGCTGTACATTTGCATGGCACAGCAACCGGACGAAGAACTATCTGGGGGAGAGACAGAGACAAAGAGGGAGACAGTGATGCTGGCTGCAATCCATTCCATACTTTGTGGCTGGCAGGCAAAGGAGCCAAACGGAGCAACCGGTCTTGGTCGATACTGCACATTCAACAGGAACAATTCATTTGTGGAGTGATCTCGCGTATATTCCAAAAAGGAATTTGCTTGTGGCACATACCAACTTGGGAAAGAACGACTCTGGCGTTGGTCGCACTGGAACGTCTAAACACATGGAAATAAACATGGTGCGACTGGCTACAAACAAATAAGCAGCGACGCACTGCCAACATAGAAATGGATCAGATACACACATTCGTGCATATATGAGTGTGGAATGTGTGCACAATAAGTTGCAACAATTTATTTTCTAAATTTACACAATCAACTGAATCAAAAGGCAACACAATGCATACGAAAGCATTACAAACCCGAATGCGTCCTCGAAAGTATTGCCAACTTTGCCGTAGACATTGGCTGCCTGATATGGAAGCCAACAGCCAGTCAGCCAGCCATCCCAAGGCGAAAGGGTGTATTGCCATTTTCCTCGTAAGCTTTGAAAGCAGTAAAATATCTGTTTGGGATGTTTTGGGGGTGGGTGGTCGGTGAGTTGGATGTTTCGAAAGACGACAACGACATCCTGCAACGTCATGTAGGTACAAGTGTTCTCTTGTCGTGCCAAAGCAGATTGGAATGGAGCACCATTTTCTTTGTCATCTCCTTGCATTGCGAAAACGGCGCAACGTTCGTCATCCCTGTGCAGCCATGTCTCAAAAGCTGGGACGACAAATCCAAACTTAAACGTTTGCATTTGAATATCATTGCAAATGTCTCTGGGACTCGAATCATGTGACTCAATTCATTTAAACAACTGTTTCGCGTTCATTCGGCACAATTGCATTCAATTTTCTTGGGAGAATGTTCCAAATTGAATTGAATTATGTACTGTGTGTGTATGCTGGCGGGCTGCAGCAACTCCCAACGACACACAGTGGTACATTTAGAAATTACCAACAAATCGATATCTTATAACGTTTAATTTGGTCTGTATTTCATGGCTCCTCAATCAGAAGCAAGTGGTGTAAAATACGCAAATAATAGTTCGCACTGCCATACGTTGCGTTCGCACCGGTTTGAGGTGCGTAATGCCACACAACCACAACCACATTATATTTAAGTAAACTATGTATTTAGGTAAACTATGTTAATACATTATCTACCATAAATATACACGAAAAAATGATTATAAATTAATGATGCTATGAAGGGTTGCACAGTGAGACAAAAAGACTGAAATGGAAATACCTGGAAAGTCAGCTGCCGGCCACAACACCAAATTAATTTTGGGTTACTCCAGAGGAGAACATCTTTAAGACCGTCCGAAGGACGGCAACGCATTGCATCTTTACTTTGCGTAGCCGCTTTGGACATACATCCGAGGAGAATATCTTTGCTCTGTATGCTTGTATTATTGGACGCAAAGAAAAAAACTGAAATTAAATTTCAATTAAAAAACAAGTGAGAAAAGGCTAAAGTCGAGCGGGACCGATTATGTATACGATATACCCTCCACTTTCTACCCCATACTTCGGTTAGGATTTTGACATGTGTGCCGTTGAGACCCACTTTCACAATATATGTTTTCAGGTGAAATATAACGAGTTTTGATAAAAAAAATTGTATGGGAGCTATATGTAAATCTGAACCGATTTGTCCCATTTCCACCATAGGTGTTTCTAGTTGAAGTATAACGTGCTTTCCCAAATTTCAAGAACATATTTGGATTCTGAAGCGGGAAAAGTCAAATAGGGAGCAACATTTTTATGGGGCCTATATCTTAATATGAATCGATCAGATCCTCTTTTACCATAGATGTTTCTAGTTTAAATATATGGTGTCGTGCAAATTGGAAACAAATCGAGAAAAATTTGTTGTTTCCAGAGCGGAAAAAGTCAGGAGCGACATTTGTACACTGAACGAATTGTCTACATAATTCTTATGGTAATTTTGTAACCTCAGTGATAATTTTCATTAAAAAGCTGCCCACGAAGTACTTCATAAAATGTATGAAACATGGTTCATAAAGCAGAAATCAATGAAAAGTGTCATAGAATTTATGAAACATTCCTTAGAAACTATGAAATTCAGTTCTTCATTCAATGAACTTTCGTCATACAAGTTCTTTATTTTTCATAAAATAATTTATGAACGTTTTCATACATTTTATAAAGAAACTTCATTAATTTTATGAAAAAGTATCATACATATTAATAATTTATACTGAAGATTCCAATATAAAAAAAGGAAAGGAAGGTCTGACTAACCAGTCGATACACACCTTCATCGCGAGAATCTTTGCAATTAATATGTCCTTGACCTAAGTCAGGGTACATACCAATGTCAGAGTTAACATAGGAGAAATTAGAATAAAGTCGACACAATAAACAACCATTTGTAAGTAATGAAACGTTTTATAAAAACAACAAAAAACCTTCATTATATTTATGAACACATTTCATAACACAAATATTTATTGGTTATCACATATTTCATAATCTTTAAGAATTTTTTATTTAATACAATTGCATTTTTCTTTGATCTTATGACATTAAGTTTCACAAATTTATCAATTTCACTTTATGAAATATGAAATGATTATGAAAAAAATGTGTGAAACATTTCATTTTATTTATGAATTTTTCATACATCTTAAGAAAAAAATCACAAAATTAATGAAAACCTTTTATGAAATAGCTTCATAAATATTTCGATAGAAATTATTTCAGTTTATGGGTGCTATATCGAAATCTGAACCGATTTACTTCAAATTAAATAGCGTCCGTCCTTGGCCGTTCAACCCATCCGAGGTTACAATCTTCAGACATACCAAGAGATGCAACAAGTTATTTTGGGTTTGGGATGGGAATGACCACACCCTTCGAAAAGTTACAGGGAATTCACTTCAAAAGGACTCCCTTTTAGGAATGTCGTAAAAGTGGAAAATTATAAACAGAACAATATGAATTGTAGTTGTTTTGTGTGCCTTTTTCCACTTCACAACTTTCCCAGAATGGAAATTTTTGACGTGAGTTCCCTTTGAAATTCGAAAAGTTCACTGCAAATGGACCACTGTTGTCGATTCGTCCCGGTCCTTCTCTCATAGATTGCGAAGGGTTTGCTGCTTCATATCGAAATATTCACAAAAGTTTCGTCGTGCATAAGTCACTCGTGCGACATTCATCTCTGTATCTTCTGAAATTACTATTATCAATATCGTCGTCAGTCGGCGAAAGGGAGCATGCGATGTGGGGGTGGGGTATGGAATGCAACTTATCTACCCACATTCGGTATTCGGTGCATAGCTCACGGCGGAACATGAGTGTGGGCTGTACTTTCACTTGTAGGAACATATGTGTGTGTGTATGCGGCCTTTCCCAGAAGAAGGAACACACAGAGAGGAATGTGCATGTGTGAGTGCCATACATTTGCAAATGTCACGTTGCACGTCAATCAGATTGCAATGAGGCTCGGCGTAGAACAAGCGAAAATTTCGTTCCGCAATTCAGCAGCGAAAACATTACCACTGGCCCATTATGGAGGCATGGCACTCGCACATGACATTTGGAGCACTTTATGATGAACGTTTGCACAATGCCATTCATTAGCAGTTGCAACGTGGCGTTTTGGATAATTTAAGTTTAAATTCCCTTAAACGGCTATTAAGTAAGCATGTGGCCAGGTCTGCCACAGAGTCAATTGTGACTACATACTGAACGTTCATAAGGAAACGATGCCATCATCATCATCGGTTGCAGGCTTCATGGCAAGGAGCAGGCAGCCTTGGATCATGGATAGAGTGATTCGTCAAAGTCTTAACTATCTCCACGTTTATGCATACAAATGTAGACGTCGGCTATTGAATATGCACAGAGGCAGCGTGTACCAGGAGTAGGTATATTCAATTTGAGCACGTGAGCAGTTTACATGACATGATATAGCGCTGCTCGTATGTATCTTTCACGCGGAGATTGTGTTTGATTATTGTTTTCGATTTCGAAGTTTTCAAATTAAAACGAAAATAATGTGTGTCACAAAAATCATTCGCCAAAGTACCGAATCGGATGATCGACAACGAAGTAAGCGAGATCAATTACAGCCAAAGGTCCAATGGACTTTGTATCTACTTGAATGGAACATCGCAAACATAACTTAACATAAATTAGGTCTGTCTAAGAAGGGCAGGACAAGGACGGTGGCTGAGTGTGCCAAATTCGCCTTAAATGTCCAATAAACTGGTTGTTTGTTTTCCTTGTTAACAATGTTTAGACATGCATACACATACAGGGTGAGCAATCTGGAGATATTTTTTCATTAGATCATAGATCATTTGGATATCACTGCATGTATGGGTGGGTCACTCAGCTTTAACCATTAACTGTGGTGGTGATAAGTAAAACCCCTCTTGACGATTTTTCAATTTCTCTCTTCTGTTTCCCCACTAGAATTTTTATTCTTTTAGCATCTTCTCATATCACTAATACTTAATTTTTTGATCATTTTATTAGAAAATGTAGTTATATATTTCTCTGCAATAAATAAGTACACAAAATGTTTCTATTATTTTTTAATAAATATAAAAGGGGTAATATTTACCGTACGCCAAAGACTATGTCCCAAATTTTCAATATTTTCTTGTTTAAACTCTCAGTTGGAAATTGTACTTTTCTTGCCTATGTTAGACCATGTATACTCCACTTTCAGGGCGACGTCATTGGATAGGTGCGATCGAGTTGCGCCTCTATCGAAAAATGGTAGATCGTGCAACAAGTCGCATAATGTAAATAAAATCACTCTTTTTCGAGGGAGGATCGCATGCAACTTTTGAAGTCTGTTGGGTATTTTCATTCAATTTTCGAAATCTTAAGGAAATGTACACTTTATATACGATCAGGGTTGTATTTCATAAGTGAAAGCTTTGTTCCTGAACGTAAAATGATTTTTTCCGAAACATATTTATTAACTTAAACGTGAAAGGCAGCAAAATAATTTCCGAGACTATTTAATTCATCCAATCTTTAGGGACAACTTTTTGAACTTGGACCAATTTTCGATCATGAATATCTTTATAAAATCCAGAAAGTGTACATCAAACATAGCAAAAGTGAATGATCTGTTTTTCATTTTCCGGTCGATTTCGCGTTTAAAAAGACTTGGCGTTCTGAAGGAATTAATTATTAAAAAATCATTTGTATTTGAGTCCATATTTTATATATTGTTCGTTCTCTTGTTCTTACTTCGTATGGGCACTTAAACTAAAAGCGTTTAAAGTATGATTTGTCGTCATAAATATATATGCATGGTTATGATGCTACCAACATTAGCGGGACGACTGTGTCATTCTATATCACAAAATCTATTGGCCATTAATTCTCTACAAACGAAAAACTATTCTTGCTGGTATCAAAGTTTACAACAACAAAATGATTTCGAGTTTGCCAAGGGACAACGAAATAAAATTGGACATTGTTTCGAATTAAACATAAGTTTTGGCGTGTCAGGCTTCCAGACAATTTAAAAATATTGTGGAATGGTTTCTGTTAATAAAATGTTGTTCTCATAAAAAATATAGTATTGAATTAAGCAGCAGTGGCAACTGGAAATCCTTTCGATCAGCTTGACAGTAACACCACTATTTTTAGTAAAATTTTCAGTAAATTTTCGTTGATTTCGGATTCTCTTTCACGAATAACTTCTCGAATGGCCTGAATTGTTTTTATTTTATCCTTACAAGGATACTTCCATTTCGACCACCCTATACATGTATGTGTGTACCTACGGATGTAGATACTCGTGGCTGCTTGTTAGAAAGTTTTAGCCACGTTAGTTAGTTACATTTTACTTGACATAATACCCACTTGTGGGAAATGTGAAGCAAAGTCTCCCGTTCGAAGCAACCGAAAAGAGAAACTTGTCTCGCGATTAAACTTTTCCAAGTTAAGTATTTGTTCCAACATGCCGCTGCCTTTGATGCCTGCAATTGTTACTACGGAGATGATGACAGCAAACAGGCATGTCCCTACCGTGCATGTATGTATGTATGTATATATATGTAATGTTATTCCAATTTGCAACAACAATTTGTTTATAACAAACGTGAGGAAATGACTTTTTTATTGCCAACTATTTGGAAGGAAGTTAAGAAACCGTAAGTGCTTAGACAGACTCTCTGCATGTACATTAGAATGTAGCATGAAGAAGGCTATTTAAATACAGGTCAACACCAATCACAAATGAAACCAATCAGCCTTTACTAGTCAATGAGACTCCAGTGAAACCACATTTAAGTATCCGTTGCTAATGAGGTTTTAAATTGAAGCACAACTCTTTAATGGGACATCTGATTTCAAGTTTCAGTTTATGGCGTAGTTTTAAGGGGTCGGACATCTATTCTTAATTTTAACGTTATAATAATTTTACCTTGACCTCAAGTGATACTTGCGACCAATGTATCTGCCTCAAAAGAGATATTGGCAGCAAATGTTGCCGAAATCAGTTAATGTTTTATTTTCATGTTTAACATCTTTTAAAGGAATTGCCATTTAATTTTTATATGAAATGCGATGTTTCCAGTTTCAAACATTATTCTTAGCTTTACCACTTAAACGTACTTGATCGTTGATGTTCTGTTGGTTTTATCAAACAAAATTCAATTAAATTAATTATTGAAAACATTTTTGGGAATATTGTAATTAATCATATTTTCCTTGTTCCATCCGGGATGTTTCGGGGGATTATTTTTATTTGTAATCATACCTTGTTTATTCAAATTCCTGATTGATGGTTTCTTTTTTTGATTTGGTTTTAAGTTCGTGAGAAATCGATTAATCATCCATTTTATTATTATTAAAATTAGAACTTTTTCATGTCACCCTAATGTACAGAAGAGTGTGTCCCAACTGCGTCTGTAGGCACTGTGTCTTCTGTAGCATGTCCTGCTGTGGAACAATTAAGTTCCACACAAAGTTATGGTTAATTACCTTACAAGGTTTAGCAGAACTCCATTTATTTTCACGGAAAGCCCGCCATCGCGCAAAATCATAGACAATCTTTAAACACTTCAACCTTGGTCAAAATACCAGTATACATGCATGCATAGCCAGCTACCTAGTCGTATTAGTTAACTATCTGCCATGGGTGCAAAGGAAAATGAGGAGGGAAGGACGCTCAACAATAACAACATTCCTTTCGCCAGCCATTCTTTACGACATGCCAACGTAGAACCAACGTATACACTTTAGTATGTGTGTACAAGTGTGTGTGTGTGTGTTAGAGAGGTCTGTGCGGCATGAGGAATTCAACGTTATATAAATATTAAAAATGCCAAGCATGACACATAACTATGCAACCACACATACAGACAGATAGACAGACACACACGCACAAAGTATCGTTTGTGCCAATCGGCCTGAGAGTTTAGAAAATACGAGGACGTGATTACTCTGTCTTTAGACAAGAAAGCGAATCGACTACGACAATACCAATACCAATACAGGCAACAATAATGACGACAATGACGATGATGATGAGCTTGACGGCGATGACAACCACAACAATTGGGATACAACAAGGACACGATAAGGACATTAGTGGGACAAACATCCTCGTTCCTATGTCAAGTATTCTCGATCGCTGTAACAACGTCTGTAGGCACACAGCTCAGCGCAGCACAGCTCAGCACAAAACAACAGCAACAACACAAAGCAAACAATATTAAAATCGAATGGATGCATAAAAGCCACACTTAAGTGGTTATCACGAGGATGATTGATTGTCTTTTAAACAAACGAATGTACGCCAACAATCATTCCCATTTAAATGACATCAAAGAATTTATCAGGAATGATGACATGCATTGGCACGCCCGCTGATTCCATTCCTACAAGAGTCCCCTGCGATTTGTGCGATGTGCGCCGACATCCATACCGTCATGCCATCCTAAATATGTATGCATTTAGTCCGTATACAAGAAAGGATAATGATGCCAGTCTGCTCCTTACTTAGCTCACGATTTCAGCTGGCTCAAAGTGTGTTCATATTCGGACAACGAATCACTCCATCACTCCACATTGAACGCACATTGGTACGATAATCGAAATCTTTTTTCAATTCCAATCAGTGATGCCGCATGCCTGCAACAGCATCAGCATAAAATCAAGTGCAACAAGGAGTCGCCAGCTGCTTTGCTTTGTCATGTTTGATGTCGGTTAAAAGGTACGCAAGTGTCAACATCCTACGATTGCCAAAGATCAAGTGCCTGTTAAACGGAGTGTGCATGTCCACATACGTGTGGTGCTCGTAGAGATTGCGTCCCGTGATTCCAAGATTTTGAAATTCTCCTGATCGGATGCATTTTGAACATTGGGACTTTTAGTATTTAATCCATTTAATTGTCGCACAATGTTATCAATTTAAAATTAAAAATTGTTGGTTGTAGTTATGGGTCTACAATATTTCCGCATTCACTTGCCACCTTCGGTAGAATTCCTGGTAGAAGTCGTTATCACAATTTCCACACAGAATTTATTTGTATTTATTCCATTTTACTGCACAGCTGATACCAAAATTATAAACTTTGACATTAGCTGGAAAATGTGTTTCTTTTCCAGCAAAAAACGATTTCAATTTCTCGATTTCTTGGCGACTGTTTTTGTTGATTTTATGAAGCAGCATGTCTCAATGTACACAACAAATACATTTTTAGGTCTCGGACAAAAAATCTTTGTTAATTTGTTGCATAATGTCATCTGATTTTCAGCACAATTGAGAATTGTTGATTGAAGCTGTGGGTCTACAACATTTCTGCCTTCACTCGCCAACTTCGGTGGAATTCCTGGTAGAAGTCGTTATCACAATTTCCACACAGACGGCTCTAAACTAAGTGGAAGGGTGGGGTATGGGCTGCACTGCAAGGAACCGGCACTCGTGTATGGCCTGTCGCAGAGCTCAATTTTGTGCGAAAGCGAAATCATTGGATATTCATTTATGGTTGGTTGAACGTGTGTGGCAATTAGGGTATCCAATTATTCGGACTTTTATGTTATTCGATTAATCGTTTAATTGAAAACAAAGAATTTCCAATTAATCGAATAATGACATCGATTAACCGATTCGATTAACAATTGTCCACTTAAATAAAAGATAATTAATAAGAGTTATATAGACAAGACACGTCAGTTTACGGGTAGTTCAACTATAATTTTTTTTAAAAATTTTAGTTTCAAATTCGAAATTCAAGAGAAGTTAACAGAAATCCTAATTTCTTGTCAAAATAAAGAACCTTCCCTTAATTGAGCATAATATCAGAAGCTCTCCATTGACTTTTTTCGAATATTTATCATGTGATTTATAACAGAGCTGACTTTATTATCACGGTGTTAACGTCAATTTTGTTTGCTATTATTTTAAATAATTCCGAAGCTTCTGTTCAGTCTTTGCAATTTTTAAATGAAGTCGGATATATCGTTCCCGAGTTATTTTAATATCTGTGGAGGATACATTTAAAAAATCGAAAAAATAGTTGTTATTGCATTTTATATTTTGTGTTTCATAGTTTTTTTAACAAAATGAAACAAACTGGCTATTCAAAATCAATTCATCATACAAAGCAGACGACGATTTCATTAGTTTTTTAAGCATTAAAGCATTTCGTGAGTCGCACTGGCGATGAGAGGCGTACTAGCCGTGGTTTGACAATGGACCTCTTCTGCTGGTTGCTTTCGAACTTCCCCGACCTAACCTAACCTTCCATTTTGGGTAACCAAGTTCCATTCCATTTACATCGATGTTTGTGTCAAGCACTGTTGCTCTTTGCTTTGATTTTTCTCTTCTTCTTCTTGTTGTTTGTCATATCGGTAGATTGTCGCGAGCCGAAGAAGTGCAATTTTTATTATCTATATATATAAAAGAGTTGCGTTACTGACTGACTGACTGACTGACTGACTGACTGACTGACTTATCATTGACCAACCCCCAGACCAAACGGCTGAAGCCAGGTTCATGAAATTTTCAGGGTAGTTCCCAAATATGACGTAGACGTCGACTAAGAAAGGGTTTTACGAAATTCGTACTTTTAGGGGATAAAATGGCCCAAAAAGGGATAAACAACGAATCTTCGTCCTGACTAAACGGCAGTAGCTATAAACATGAAATTCGGTGAGTTCCTTGCAATGATCATGCAGACGAGCTACAAATAGGGATTTTTCGAAATTTGTACTTTTAAGGGGAGAGCGGGACAAAAAGGGATAAAAATGGTACCAACTAAAGTATTACAGCTAGAATCGTGAAATTTGGTATGTAAATTCCTCTGACCATATAGAAACGAAGTAAAATTGGATTTTTCGAAATTTGTACTTTTAAGGGGCGAGCGGGACAAAAAGGGATAAAAATAGTACCAACTAAAGTATTACAGCTAGAAACGTGAAATTTGGTATGTAAATTCCTCTCACCATAGAGAAACAAAGTAAAATTAAATTTTTTCGAAATTTGTACTTTTAAGGGAAGAGAGGGACAAAAAGGGATAAAAATGGTACCATCTAAAGTATTACAGCTAGAATGGTGAAATTTGGTATGTAAATTCCTCTGACCATATAGAAACGAAGTAAAATTTGTTTTTTTCAAAATTTGAACTTTTAAGGGAAGAGAGGGACAAAAAGGGATAAAAATGGTACCAGCTAAAGTATTACAGCCAGAATCGTGAAATTTGGTATGTAAATTCCTCTGACCATATAGAAACGAAGTAAAATTAGATTTTTCGAAATCTGTACTTTTACAAGCCGGACAAAAAGGGATAAAAATGGTACCAACTAAAGTATTACAGCTAGAATCGTGAAATTTGGTATGTAAATTCCTCTGACGATATAGAAACGAAGTAAAATTGGATTTTTCGAAATTTGTACTTTTAAGGGGAGAGCGGGACAAAAAGGGATAAAAATGGTACCAACTAAAGTATTACAGCTAGAATCGTGAAATTTGGTATGTAAATTCCTCTGACCATATAGAAACGAAGTAAAATTTGATTTTTTCGAAATTTGTACTTTTAAGGGAAGAGAGGGATAAAAATGGTACCAACTAAAGTATTACAGCTAGAAACGTGAAATTTGGTATGTAAATTCATCTGACGATACAGAAACGAAGTAAAATTTGATTTTTTCGAAATTTGTACTTTTAAGTGGAGAGCGGGACAAAAAGGGATAAAAATGGTACCAACTAAAGTATTACAGCTAGAAACTTGAAATTTGGTATGTAAATTCCTCTGACCATATAGAAACGAAGTAAAATTTGATTTTTTCGAAATTTGTACTTTTAAGGGAAGAGAGGGATAAAAATGGTACCAACTAAAGTATTACAGCTAGAAACGTGAAATTTGGTATGTAAATTCATCTGACGATACAGAAACGAAGTAAAATTTGATTTTTTCGAAATTTGTACTTTTAAGTGGAGAGCGGGACAAAAAGGGATAAAAATGGTACCAACTAAATTATTACAGCTAGAAACGTGAAATTTGGTATGTAAATTCATCTGACGATACAGAAACGAAGTAAAATTGGATTTTTCGAAATTTGTATTTTTAGGGGGCGAGCGGGACAAAAAAGGATAAAAATGGTACCAACTAATGTATTACAACCAGAATCGTGAAATTTGGTATGCAAATTCCTCTGGCCATATAGAAACGAAGTAAAATTTGATTTTTTCGAAATTTGTACTTTTAAGGGAAGAGAGGGATAAAAATGGTACCAACTAAAGTATTACAGCTAGAAACGTGAAATTTGGTATGTAAATTCATCTGACGATACAGAAACGAAGTAAAATTTGATTTTTTCGAAATTTGTACTTTTAAGTGGAGAGCGGGACAAAAAGGGATAAAAATGGTACCAACTAAAGTATTACAGCTAGAAACTTGAAATTTGATATGTAAATTCCTCTGACCATATAGAAACGAAGTAAAATTTGATTTTTTCGAAATTTGTACTTTTAAGGGAAGAGAGGGATAAAAATGGTACCAACTAAAGTATTACAGCTAGAAACGTGAAATTTGGTATGTAAATTCATCTGACGATACAGAAACGAAGTAAAATTTGATTTTTTCGAAATTTGTACTTTTAAGGGAAGAGAGGGATAAAAATGGTACCAACTAAAGTATTACAGCTAGAAACGTGAAATTTGGTATGTAAATTCATCTGACGATACAGAAACGAAGTAAAATTTGATTTTTTCGAAATTTGTACTTTTAAGTGGAGAGCGGGACAAAAAGGGATAAAAATGGTACCAACTAAAGTATTACAGCTAGAAACTTGAAATTTGGTATGTAAATTCCTCTGACCATATAGAAACGAAGTAAAATTTGATTTTTTCGAAATTTGTACTTTTAAGGGAAGAGAGGGATAAAAATGGTACCAACTAAAGTATTACAGCTAGAAACGTGAAATTTGGTATGTAAATTCATCTGACGATACAGAAACGAAGTAAAATTAGATTTTTCGAAATCTGTACTTTTACAAGCCGGACAAAAAGGGATAAAAATGGTACCAACTAAAGTATTACAGCTAGAATCGTGAAATTTGGTATGTAAATTCCTCTGACGATATAGAAACGAAGTAAAATTGGATTTTTCGAAATTTGTACTTTTAAGGGGAGAGCGGGACAAAAAGGGATAAAAATGGTACCAACTAAAGTATTACAGCTAGAATCGTGAAATTTGGTATGTAAATTCCTCTGACCATATAGAAACGAAGTAAAATTTGATTTTTTCGAAATTTGTACTTTTAAGGGAAGAGAGGGATAAAAATGGTACCAACTAAAGTATTACAGCTAGAAACGTGAAATTTGGTATGTAAATTCATCTGACGATACAGAAACGAAGTAAAATTTGATTTTTTCGAAATTTGTACTTTTAAGTGGAGAGCGGGACAAAAAGGGATAAAAATGGTACCAACTAAAGTATTACAGCTAGAAACTTGAAATTTGGTATGTAAATTCCTCTGACCATATAGAAACGAAGTAAAATTTGATTTTTTCGAAATTTGTACTTTTAAGGGAAGAGAGGGATAAAAATGGTACCAACTAAAGTATTACAGCTAGAAACGTGAAATTTGGTATGTAAATTCATCTGACGATACAGAAACGAAGTAAAATTTGATTTTTTCGAAATTTGTACTTTTAAGTGGAGAGCGGGACAAAAAGGGATAAAAATGGTACCAACTAAATTATTACAGCTAGAAACGTGAAATTTGGTATGTAAATTCATCTGACGATACAGAAACGAAGTAAAATTGGATTTTTCGAAATTTGTATTTTTAGGGGGCGAGCGGGACAAAAAAGGATAAAAATGGTACCAACTAATGTATTACAACCAGAATCGTGAAATTTGGTATGCAAATTCCTCTGGCCATATAGAAACGAAGTAAATTGGATTTTTCGAAATTTGTACTTTTAAATTTCTCTGACAACGTAGACTTGCAACATAAATGGATTTCTCGAAATTTGTACTTTTAAGTTGCGAGTGGGACAAAAGGGGATACAAATGGTACCAACTTTAGTATTACAGCTAGAATCGCGAAATTTAGTGTGTAAATTTCGCTGACCATATAGAAGCGCAGTAGTTTGATTTTGATTGATTTGAAATGGGATAAAAATGCTGTACAATCATTTAATTACGTAAGCGCGGAACATAAATGGATATTTCAAAATTTGTACTTAAGAGGGGGATACGGGACAACAAGGAATAAATGTGTTACCAAATAAAGTACATATTTTTAGGGGAAGCAAAAACACATTTTACCTATAGTGATTTTTCAAAATGTGTACTTTTTGGGAAAGAAGTGCTAAAAGTTATAAACTGGCTGGCTGAATCTAGAAACATGAGATCGAGGATATAAATGGTTGTAATATTTTGTTCAAAACTTGGTAGAAAATTATACATACGAAGTATTTCAGCTAAAATAGTGCATATCGACAAGCACATTCCTTTGACTGTATGTGAGTGCTAGCTAATAGGAGGTTTCCAAATTCCAAAATTAATACTATCCAGAAACAGAGACGGATAAAATTAACAAATAACTGGCTTTTTCGCGTGCGAAGCAGCGGGTACTGCTAGTAAATTATAAAAATGTATATTCGATTGGCACCCTTTAAATTTGGAATAGTTAACTTCTAACTTTTTTGATTATAAAGATAATTCAGTTTATTGATCTGTACCTTATTTTTTGGCATTTATAGGGGACGATACAAAATGAAAATCATCTTTTCATTGGTACTCTCTCAATCTCAAACCCACATAGTATCTTATGTAATATGAATCCCGACAGTCTTACGAAGCTTTCCTTTTCATATGCACAGAGTATAAAGAGGACAAAAGCTACCGACACAAAAAATAAATGGGGATCATTGATTTAAGTTTTCATTTTATTTTTGTGTCGGAATAAATAAGAGTGAAAATTATAAATAGCAATGCGACACATTGCAAACCCTATATGCGAGTGTACGCTGACACGTATGAGCACCGACCTCAGCTTCCAACTTGTTTCGTAGGTGTTGTGTTACAGCAGAGTGTGTGTTCATACATACATAGATTGTTAACATCTTGTGATAACGATAAGGATAATGATAATGACAACAGCAATAATAGTCATCAGCACATAGCGCACTACAATAGCTGTGTGAGTACGTGTGCGTGTGTGTATGAACATACATATGTATGTACACTAGAGCGTACCAGGTTACAAGTAAAAAAAAAAAGTTCGCCGTACACCTTCGAATATGAAGTATTATTGAAAGGTAGTTTCAAAAAAATTTTTTTATGCCGAACGTAGGGGTCGCGCTTTTACATTTTTCTATATAACTTCTGCATTTATAAACGGATTTTAAAGTGTGATACATCGATGTTTTTGTCTCGACGAGGCCGATTTTTTTTTGAAAATCGACATACTTCCTTAGGAAGAGTTTCATGATTTTATGCCAGCTTTAATTTTCTGATATTAGAGTGGTACATTAGGGTAGTAGCAACTGAGATATGATGGGTAAGTACCAGAAGGGGGTGCTTGAGCTCAATGACTTCAAAGACAAAAAAATCGGCCTCGTCGAGACAAAAACATCGATGTATCACACAGAAGTTATATATAAAAATGTAAAAGCGCTACCCCTACGTTCGGCATAAAAAAATAAAAAAATTTTTTTTTGAAACTACCTTTCAATAATACTTCATATTCGAAGGTGTACGGCGAACTTTTTTTTTGAGGTACGCCCTAATGTACACAGTATGTACATACTACCAGTAGTATCCTTTCCATGTTTCTTGTACAGTGATTTTCTCTTTCTTTTGTTACAGCTCTCGTCGCCTCATTCCAAGAATATTAAACGTGTTTTATTTGGCAAGCATCATCTTTGCTTAATTTATACCTTGAATGACAAAGTGTTAGCTTGTCTCACAAAACACGAGCATTGTTTCCCTGCAGTGCGGGATGTTCGCTAAGGCGGTCTTTACATCGAGCAACCGGGCCACCGCCCCATTACACCCCACTTAATTGTAATGGAGATTGTACTCGTATTGTAAAAAGATGTTAAGTAATGACGATTCTTTATCGTCTCCCAGTCAGTGATGATGAGTTTTTGCCTGTTGTTCGTTCATCTACCCTTTTCCACCCTCGGTTTGATTAAAGTGTAGAATGTTGTCTTAGCAAGCGTAGATGTCTTCACAGTGGCAAGGGGTTACACAATGTCATTTTGGCAATTACAAACCGTTCAACATTCAATTTTACACATTAACATTGCGACACTACAACTGTGGTTGGTATCGAACTGGGTATGACTTCGTATGATAATATGAGAATAAGATGGTCGAGATGTTTGTTGATATTAAACTCGAAACATTCATCTACCATAATTATAGTTATACCATCCTTGTGATAATAATTATCAAGTCCTCCAAAATATGCACGAAATCATCAAGCACTTTCCGCTGCTTTTCCAGACAAAAAAGTACTTAATCACACAATTTAAAAAACATGGAAGTTGTTGATCAAAAACAATTTACATTCGGTTGACCGTGGACTAGAGACGGGCGCGTGAGTGATTATTGGCTCACGTTCACGCTCGCTCACAAAGGAAAAATATTGAATCACGTACGAAGATTTTTTCGTTCCTCACGTTCACGCACGCTCACGTGAGTAAAATACTTTTTGCTCACGGTCACGCAAACAATTTCCACAAAGAAAATAATATTCCTATTATAAATCAAAGTGAGAAACGCCGCGCAAATCCGAAAATTATATTATTTAAATCGCTCTACTTTTGCGATGTTTGTCTTAAATTCATATAACGCAAAATAAGTTAAAATCGGACACTGACATAGAATCCATGTAGAAAACAAAGCATATGTATTTTTTTAATTGAACTAACAATAAGGGGGTTTCCCATATAAATGCAGTACCTAGTGTTGGCGCATGGAATGCTTACTTAAATAATAGAAAAATTTGAAATTATACGAAGCACGTTGTTCTAGAAATAAAATGTATTTATATTTTTGTTTGAATGAAATTTTTCACATTTTTAAACAAAATATAATGAAAATAAAATAATTAATAAATATGTGCGACTCACGAAGAAATCACTTGATTCACCCAGAAATTAGACTCACGCACGAAAATTTTTTCGTACCTCATGTTCACGCACACTCACGTGAGTAAAATAAATTTTGCTCACGACCACGCGTGATTCACGCAATTCACCTGAGTCGCGCCCATCTCTGCCGTGGACCTATCTCTTGGAGAACGCCTATTTATTGCACAGTTATCACATCACTCTATAGGTGGCGTATGAGTTTTACTTATTGAGGATAATATTACTCATTCGCTCAGATATGCAATTGGTCATATTGGTAAAGCAGTCCAATTTGCTTTCAAATGGTTTATGTCTAATGTTTGCCACATACATTATTTAACTATTATTTGATCGATACTAATAGCAATAATTCAAAACAGATTTG
The DNA here is from genome assembly GCA_947397865.1 of Polietes domitor. Classification (NCBI taxonomy): domain Eukaryota; kingdom Metazoa; phylum Arthropoda; class Insecta; order Diptera; family Muscidae; genus Polietes; species Polietes domitor. The sequence continues at coordinate 467,697 of OX377618.1, read as the reverse complement.
TGTATGTCTCGGTATCTTAATTTTAAGTAGTGAATATCTCCAAACATATAATTATCCTTGAAAATAGATATAAAATTAAATTTTGCGTACTCGAATTAGGAGACATTATTACTAGACAGCGGATTTTTTGGATTAATCTATATATGCATAAAATATGCTTATCGCTATGCAAAATATAATAATATACAATTGGTTATATCGATTATTTAAATATTTTTATTAAAATTATTTGTGTGAAGTCGGCATTCAATTATATACATCCGCTCAAAATAAGATTTTTTTTTAATTTGCTGTCTAATTACTACATACGATTACGATAGAAACGTAGGATTTTCAAAATAACTGCAGAGTATTCTTCTTTATTACAACGGGGCGATAATTGCATTTTCAATTAGAATTATTTCAATGTCAAAAGATTTTCCATTAAAAAAGTAATGTGAACTTAATGAAACTCTGAAAGGATTGTTTTATCAAAGATTAATTGCCATATATTGACCGCTGTAACATTCATTCATTTCTAGTAGGCAGTCAAAAAAATATAAAAACTTGAAATGGTTAAAGAACAATAATATAGTGGAGAGCGGTGAGCTACTGAACAACGACGAATATTTTTGCATAGGAACGCACAAACATAATTATAGTGAATATTTAGAAGTCCACCCAACCGATCTCAGGAAATTGGTGTCCACAAAATACCAAATTATGAGCCAAAACATAAAAGAAACAACATAAATTAAATTGAATGGCGGCTTTGCACTACTCAACATGTATACAAAAAATAATTATTTTCATAAAATATTTAGAATTTGATTTATTTAGTAAAAGTTTTCTAATATTCGCCCATGTGTGTACTTTGTACTCTGAAAATTGTACGCGAGCCAGAAAAACGGTTTTGGAGTAAAGAGTGGACAAGGTTTAATTGTTACCGTGGATTAGAGATGCTATCTTTTGAAATTTTGCTGTTTTTTAGGTTTGGTGGGTACCTTAGAAATTTTCACCCCATATTACTTGAATATTAACATAACATTTTAAATTTTAACTACCGATTACTTTGACTTTGAAAGGTAGAATAACATTTATTTTTATTTTCAGGTTTATGTCTGACATTTGCAAAATGGGACGCTATACGTTCGAACAAAATTGGGAAATATTAAAAGCTTACTTCCAAAGAAATCTATGTGGAAAAATTTCGTGTCAATATGGGGTTCAGAGAACCCACACGTGACTATTGAGATCGAGTCACTACTACTATTTATTAAATGACAAAGTTCAACCTTTCCAATAAAACCAGAAATTTGAAAAAAAAACAATCAGTACTTTTTGATTCTAATTTAAAATTTAAAATGACCACTCTATACAAAAATCTAAATTAATTATTAATAAAAACTCTTGCTCCAGATAATAACTTAAAGATGAATTAGCAATCAATTTAAAGTAGATTTGGAACTGTTTATAAACAATCATTGTTAACGTGACGTGACGTAGAAGTCATCTAGGGGGTTAATATACTTTACATTATCGAAGAACAAGCGAAGACATTTAAATCAAACTCTAAAATTCGTCCAACAAATTCGTAATACTCACAAGTTTTTTAATTTTTTTTTGGCTGATTATTGTATATTTTCTTTGAAGATACTTAGAAATAACTGATACAAAGTTGGGCAGCTGAAATTAAAATATTATTATGATTTTGAGGTGACAGTAAATATCGACCTGAATGACAGCAACTCCATTGTACTTGCAACACTTCCTCGCTGGAACGTTCACACACTTAAACTCAATTGACACTGACACTTTGAATAATGACCATCATTTATAATATGTATGTTTGTATGTACCAATGTCGTTGAAACACTTAAAGGGGGACAAGATGAGACTAAACGTTCACGATACAATGAAGCACGAACGGAAAGAAGAAAAACCTCTCCCGCTGGGAAGAAACCATGTCTGTTATTGTTCTTAAGCTAAGAACACTAACGACTGACAAGTACATGCTATGAATGACACTTCAATGTTACACTTACACTTGGAGCTTCAAATTGGGGACAAAGAAGGGACAGTAGGCAGTAGTCGGGCGGCTAACAAATTACCTCAAAATAGTTTAGATTTTGGAAAGCAAGATAATTCTATAAATTTTGGTTTGACAAAACATCTAAGAGGATCTTTCTGGGATTAATAATTTCCAGAATTTGATTGGGATTGAAATCGCGCAAAATTAGTCGTTATGTGAACAGGTTTTGCTCACAGGGACTCTCACTTTTTAGAGAGCGGTTTTAGAGTATTTGGAACGTATCATGGAATATTTCTGTCGTTTATGCAGTTTTTGAAAGCGTGTAGTGTGATAATTTCGACCACAGTGCGAGTAAAAAAATTTAACGTCTGATCAAACAAAAAATAAACAAAAATACCAATAATATCATCAAGAAATTCTGGAAATAGTTTATGAAAATAGTAACACCAACAAACGTATACAATCTAATGTACTTTGCAACATCATAAACTAGATATTAAAATAACACAATTTACATTTTATTTAATAAACTATGGAATAAAGCCAACCATAAATTTTATTTTTTCTTATTTTTTATTCTCTATAAATTAAACACGCAGAATTCAATCGATTCGCATGAGAGCAATTGGAAAAATGCAGGAATCATCAATTGTTTCAGTGGAATTTATACCAAATTTTGATTTTTTGGGAGGCAATTTCAAAAATCATCTGCTCGTTTCGATTGCAGTTTAAAGTTTTCTTCTTCTTAATTATTTCTGATGATAATTTTCACATTTATATAACGTTTGTAAGTTATTTGCGGTCGAAGAGTATTTATTGAACACATATTACTATGTTTGCGTCGAACACTCGCAAATTCACATAATTCGGCAACAAGATTGATATATCCTAGCGTCTTTAAAATTTAAAAAAATGTATAATTTTACACACGTCCCTCAATACCATTTAAAATATTTTAAATACAAGACCTTAGAAGACTCCGGAAACATTCGTAATCAATCGATAATTTTGAAATCAGTGACATAAAATGTTGTACGAAATTGTTGTAAACATAACTTCTAAACCGTTTATTTTCATATTTCGATATGTTGCGCGATGAGCATATCTTAATCGATTCAGAAATTGATTATAAGTCCGCCTGTATAATAAACGGTGGGTCTCTTCTTTACTAACAAATGAATTGTTTTAAAGTTCCCAAAAACGGCGACGTATAAGGAACAATTCTCTAATAACCAGAATATCACATATCACGATAATTAATGAGCCTTTTATAAAAATTTGTAAAGTAAAAATTCATTCACCAAAATTTCTAGAAATAATAACGATGGCTCGCATATCATTCTGAAGGGTTTGTGCTCCTAAATAAGCTAAAATTTGAATTTAAAATTTTATGATATATGTCATATGTGCGGACCATCCCTGAATACCAAACCTATTTACCCACTTGGGTTAACATTAAATATATTTCAAAATATTTCTATTCTTTGTATGAATATAATTTGAAACCAATTTGTATAAAATTATAAATATTAGTCCATTAATCCTATTTTCTGCTAAAACCGGTTTCCAAAACCAGGACTCTTTTAAAATCATGGATATTCTGAAAATCTTCACTTATGGTGACCAATGACCACATGTAGTATACATTTCCAGCCAATCCTCAATCGTTTTATACAATGATTGGAAATAACATCTTCTTTCGGTCATTCACTCCATCCAGGCGTTTGTGAGCCAAAATTAATATTTTGAAACATCAATTTGTTTTAATCATGCGGTTTTATACTAACTCGTACAATTTAAAGTTTAGAGACCAAAAATCACAATATTTGACATCTTTCAGATTCTACAAAAAAAACTGAAACGTGATTGTAAATATGTTCTCGAATTTTAATCACATTTTTCATATAAATGTCCCAGTGTGCAAAGAATATCTGTTATTAAATGTATATTTAGTGATATTTTAGGGAGCAGCAATCAAAACCTACACTCTATGCTAATGAAATATAATGATTTTCCATAACAGCTGTTCTATGGAGGGATTGCGCAAAATTGTGGGCGTAGTTATAAGTGGTCATGGGTAATGAAAGTTCTAATTAAGCACTTAAGCAAAGTGGAGAAATTGAATGTATCCATCGGACAAATATATGTATGACTTGAATATAGAAGTCAATACAAATTACGTTGGTACGGTCGAGCGTAAAGCATGCTCGAGAGTATATAAATTTTACACGGGCCTTAATAACGCCCTCGTCCCTGGATGCCAGATCTGCTGAATAGCGAAGAATCCTATTTGAAAAAACTTTTGTCGGGCCACACCCAAGACATCACAAAGAATAATGTTCTCGCGCCAAATACGATTTGTAGAGAGAGTTTCTATATTTTGCAAGTATGTATTTGTCCAAATAAAACAATATTAGCTTGTATTTGGGATGAGGCAACTTAGTGAGCATATTCGAGTATTTGTTCTTCAGATTGACATTTCCCTTTAGAATGTTTCTCGTCTCACCAGCAGCCTTGAGTAAGGACATTGGAGTGGACCACACTATTCGTTTCGAGTAGTCCCAGGTATGGCAGGAAGGAGGCAACTTTTGAAAATATAATTAGTTTTTGTGGCTGCAAGGCTAAGACTGAGAAAGATTTTCTTAAACTCAAATATGTACGTATGTATGTATGTGTCTGAGAATACAGAGGATAAAGTAGTCATGGCCATAATTGTAAAAAATGGAAATGTAACAAATGCTCCAAGTTTGTATTCCTTCGTGCAGGGGAAGTGCGCCAAAGAAAGCATCGCCCAGAATTTTCGGCTGCAATTTCATAGATTGGACTTGGATAGTTGGACGCAGGTTGGCCAAATTAACAAAATCGCGTAAAACAAAAACTAACTGAATTTGTATTCTCCAGGATCTGCGGCAACATAACCTGCTGTTCCGTTGATAAATGTTGGCAGGCATTGACAGAAGACATTCCCATTCGTGGAAATGTGTACCATTTATGTGACTTTTCCACTCTTCATGCCAAATTTTCCGTTTGCTGTTTTTCCCCTAATACACGCTTTTGTCTTACATTTCCTTTTTCTTCTTTCACGAACTTTTTCTTACTGTGGCTGCAAAAAAAACTCATTAAGATCCCTAGAGTTACAAACGTTAAAGTTCATAAATGTGATAAAGTACATTTAAGATGGATGTATTTAAATACCGTATGGATGCCATAAAGTTTCCCTCCAAATGTCACCGCACGACATCGACTACAACAATAATGGGGTTTCATTAACGGGGGCCAAAACGAGGATAAAGAGATGGCACCCAGTCATCAAAGGGAATAAAAGTGGAATCTTCATGTGGTACATCCACCTAAAATTGCCTTCAGTTCATGCTCGCTTCGATGTGCTGAAATGAAGAGAGTTGATGGAACTGTCCGAGTCTTGTGGGATGGAGCTGATGTTGGCTTTTATCTGATAGCATGTCAAGGTACTCACGATTTTTAGAAAATAATAATAATTTTATATTTAAGATTATTTTTTGAATCTAATGCTATATAATTCTATGGAATGGAAATACTAATTGACTACTCACTGTATATATCAAGTTTTTTGGTCAGTGACAACCGTCTTCAGTCGGCGTTGCATCGTTCTTTCGACGAATTCAATATGTGATCATGTTAAATACATGTGCATGAACACGTCCTTGTGAATCGACTTTAGCCATTTTCAATCTCAATCAATTGTTGCTGATGTATACAAAGGATGGAGATTGACTTGTTTGAATGCTTATGTCCAGTGATTTATAAAAGATACACCTTCAACCATGTGTTCTGTAGGTCTTGAGTAACGCAATCGATGTTACACCATTTTACCCAATTTAAAGATTTTTTTAATCACTTCAGTTTCACAATTGTTGACGTCACTGTGCGACGTGGAAAACAACGCTTGTTGGTGAAGAAGGATAAACGGCTAATCGGGTTCGAGCTTGACGTCCCTAATGAAATGCAAACGAAAGTGTTCAGTAAATATGAGTTTGTATGTACTATGTACTTGTACAAACTCTCGATTATTCTTGTAAAATATATGAATTCTGGAATGACCGTCGTAGGAATTTAAGACGGTTCAACCGTTAGCAGCCCGTGAGGCAGCGATGTAGCTATATCGTCGTCCGAGGGTTTAAGTGCTCCATACGCCATTTTGACAATTTTGAGTTGAGGATGCAATCTTAGGTTTTCGACCTCAAATTTTTCAAATCTGCAATCCGTTTTCAGCTATCTCTTCTCGTTGCTGAGATAAATCGTGTCCATTTTGCCCTATATCTTTCAAAACAGAACTTTTTTGTGCTATTTTGATCTATACGCCATTCAATGGCGTATAGATCAATGGCGTATAAGATTTATCAACGTTCCATTTAACGTTCATATTTGTTTTCTAATAACAAAATTTTGTTTACCGTTATATTCGAATAAGTATGTATATATAAACGAACACTTCTGAAGTGTGTGGGGAGTTATCGTCGGGAGTTATCATTTAGAAAGAAAAGAATAAAAGTAAAGAAAAAATAAATAGTTATTGTTTTATTTAGTAAATCAATCGTTAAAGAAAGCTCAACAAGTGTAGTTTAATTTATAAAAAATATAACTCAAACCGACTTATAATGTCCTCTGTGCAAAAAAAAATTATCAAAAAAAAAAGAAAAAGTGATAAAGAAACTATTGAAGATATTTCAAGTGGTAAATTAAAATAAGTGACCTTGAATTTTATAGAATATGTAAATACTTAATTATGTATGTATGTATATAAACATTTTTTAGACGAAAGTGTTTTTATTGGAAACGGACATAAACAGCCAAGAATAAAGCCAGTTGCAGAAACATCTTCTAAAGCTTCGACAGAAAATTCTGATACCGGATTGGATTTTTCTAGTGGTAATATACGTACATTCGAATATAAATTAAAATAATAATTTTTTATTTTGTGTATCTGCAGATGACTTGCTTAATGATCAAAATATAGTTATGTGGAGTGATTCGTGCGTTGCCCAAAATAAAAATCAAATGATGTCCACAGCAATTTTAAAATTTTTGTCAGACCATTTACAGGTCAAAAGTATTATTCAGAAATTTTCTGAGCCTGGTCATTCACAAATCCAAGAAGTCGATTGCGTTCACAGTGCTTTAGACAAATATCTGAAACGTTTAGAAATTCATAGCATTTTGTCACTCGTTAATTATTTGAAACATTTTAAAACACATAAAATAAAACTTAAGGTTATAGAAATGCAATTATCAGATTTTAAGAATTTTTCTAAGATATCTAACCAATTACATTTTTCTATTCTTCCATTTACTAAAATAAAAGTTCTTGAATATATTCAAAATAACTTGTTCATAATTAAATCTAAAAACTCAATTTTGCAGTCTCATTACCAAACAGTAAATATAATAAAAAAAGGTTGCCGGAATCAATTACCAACACCGTTAAATATTTTCGAAACAGAGTTAAATATTATTAACAGAAAAGGAAAAATTCAAAATGAAAAAATTTCTGATTTAAAATTTGTATTCAATTTTATATCTGAAGCAGACAAAAATTATTACCTAACTCAAATAAATTAAGATTTTATTTTTTTTATTATCATTTTGATATATTCTATAATAACTTTGTGATTAGTTTTTATTTTTGTTTTTTGTAAATAAATATATTTATAGTTTTTTACTAAAATTTGAAAGCGTGTTTTATTACTTTGTTAATGCTACTTTGCTCTACGTGTATGTATTTGCAGGGAAATATGCTTAAGGTGGCGTATAGAGCAACCAGGATTTTTATTACCGTTAGAAAACATCCCGTTGTAGATGTGATCGGGAGATAAAAATGTTTCCTTAGAATCATCTTGACATAACAAATATATTGTATAAAAATCACAAAATCCCATCGAGTAGTTTCTTTGAAAAATTATGCTAAATTTCAAACTCGATTTACTCAAAACGCATTTTTGGCACATAGAGCACTTAAACCCTCGGACGACGATATATGTACGTAGCAGCCCGTGAGGCAGCGATGTAGCTATATATGTACGTATGTGACCTAAGGACATTGACAGTGAATCGACGCAGTATTTATGCAGGGTTCAGAAAATAAGAGGACAAATTTAAAAATAAAAAATAAGTGTCCTCTTTCAGCATGTACTCGTACGACTAGTTCATTCATATTTAGCCGTGGGCTTTGTATTTGTCTGTATGAGTGTGCTCTTGTTGTTATTTTTGTTTAGTAAAAATCTCATTTATTTTTCATTTAACTTTTCCTCATGGCTTTTAGATTTACAAACATTTTTATATGAAAAATGGTAGCGCAGGAATTTCATTTCCCCTCTTCTATGTGCATACACGTGTACACAAAATAAACTTTGTTTGTAGATTGGAAAAGCGTAATAAAAACGTTGAAACATCTCCTAACAGCCCACCCGAACGAGTGAAAAATAAAAATTAAACCACCGACATCAACGTAATCATTATCAGCGTCATAATTGCTTTGCACTGTACCTAGAGTTGCCAGACATGCCACTTTATGTATGTCTGGCGCCGTAGATGACCAAATCCCCTACCAAAAGAGCTATTCCTGTATCAAAGTCCAAATGTCCTTTTATCATCCCGAGGGAAACAAGGGCCACTGGGCGTGATATTTGTGTATGCAGTTACATGCAGCTGAAACGAAATTTTGAGATAATTGGTCTACAAAAATGGGTGGCACGGATCGATTCATTATTTAAAACAGCTTTATAAAGGAGACAACGTCATTCCTTAAATGTTAACAAAAATTTTGCCATTTGTTATTTTGTTGAATTAAAATCGGTTGACATTAACCTATTGCCTATTTTCGGCAAAAATAATTGTATTGGATTTGTACAGCATTACCCATCCATTATAAAATTTACTTGCAAAAACCGAATGTGTGGTAGATATGGGTCATATTTGGCCCCAGGTTAACATGGGTTTAGAATTAATAAAGAAGAAAAGATGAAGAACGTGTGAAATGAAACATCTCAAGATGAACAAAATTCTATTTCTGGAAAACTACTGCGAAGAAATTGCCGCAAACAGTAAACAAAGTAATGTTTAAAATAAAGTTTTGTGTTTTTTAAATATAGCGTAATTCGCGAAAGGAGTGAAAATAAGGAACAAAAGTTCGATCTTGACATTGTGAATATTTGTCCAATACAGTTCGATTTTTTGAATTCGTTTTTGGCATTCAAAAAAATTACGCATTACACATTACACAGATACAGGTAGTTTAACATTTCATTGTGAAAGAAATTAATAATAATTTTAATATTAAAAAAATACGTTGATCCCCCATTCTAAAGAAGTTCCCAATATTGTGCCGATCTGTACCTCCCGTTTTCGTAGTCCAATTTATTCCCAATTTCCTAGCAGCTATTTTAAAATGGAAATGAAAAAATAAGCCCAGTCGAAATGTTTATAATGAAAAAATCTCCTTTAGTTAATTTATTTCCGTCAGATATTTTAGGGATATATACGGGATGTATTTCAAATTTTGAAGTTCATTTTAGCTTATTTCTGTGATATTCAAGTATAATCGCTTAAGTTATAAAATCAATCTTTTCAGGAGAACGAAAACAAACTATATTTGAGATTGCGGTTTAGGTAAAATATTATTCCAACTTTTTCTTTACTGACATCTTTATAATATTTTTATAAGTTATATTTAATTTTGAAAAGAAAAACCTGGAGGATCAAATTTCGTAGAAGGATTAAGAAAAAATAATGTTACGGACGCAGAATGTGTGCCCAAAATAACAGCTCATCTCCACATCAGATATTTTTTATGAAAATAAATGTGGCTGAAGAAGTCAAGAAGAAGCACAAGTTTCTATGAGTGATTATTAAATTTAAAAAATGCATAACAACATAAGTTCTTATTTGTTTTTATTCAGAAACGATGCAACTACAACCACCTTATATCGACAAATCTAACAACAGTTGATGCAAACTATTTTATTAAACGAATTGTAGCTTGAGAATTTTAAATATATAGCCGAAATATTATGGTGGGTGGTATTCATAGAACAAACTAGCTTTTAAGTGCGGAAAACCGCAACAAACCATTTGACCTTGGTTATTTTGTTCTGATGTCAGATATATTCTAAAAACATTGCAAAAATATCCCTTTCGGGGAATGTCTGTACCTCTGCTCCGCTGGTATTCACTCCATCCGATAGTGTTAAGGCTGACCTTAGGATGAGTGGCATTCACATAAAGTGAAGTAAAGACATGCAATTAATCAATACATAAATATTTTAAATTGTTAGAGAATAACAAGATTTCGGTTTGCATATTTTTTAAATAAATTAGCTTCTCATGACCATTGGTCTTGAGACTGCAGAATTTCTGACTTTACATATCGCAATGATTTTCAAAATAAAACCGTGAAATATTTTAGAATTTCATGTATTTCGTTCTTTTATGTACGATGTACGACGTATGCACACAGTCTCATTTGGGTGATTCCATTGGAACGGGTGTGACACTTTTGCTTAAATATGTTTAAATATCTCCCATTTTCATTGACTGAGATGTTTACTTTATTGCCAATTGAAAACGTCAGTTTAAGCGGAATATTATTGCAAATATAAATATGTCTTAGCGTTTTAAATATTGAAGATATACAACAAACTGGAGCGTCACGGGTGTGAAGAAAATCTTGAGGTTTTACTTATTTTCTTCGGCACTGTTCTTCCATTACATGCCTTTATTAATTTTTACTAATCAAAAGAGTAGTTCATACACTTTCTTCTAAAGCACAGTGCGACAAATTGCAGTTTAATCTCTGCAATTCAAGCACCACTATGACGGTTCGTTAGTGTATCCAAAATGATGACGATTGCCTAAAGGATTTTTTTTCCTGAGGTACCCGTTTTCGCGGGACGCCCTGGCGCGCTCCCCCACCCACTTTTGTTATCTTATGGTCTTTTGTTTGTCATAACTCGAGACCGGCTGTCCCGATTTAGGTGAAATAAATGTTGAAAAAATAAGAATTATAATTCCTTTAATCTATTCCTATTAATATTATTCTTTCTCGATATTTTAAACAGTTTCGCAGATATAAATAAATTTATAAAAAAAAATTGCGGGACTGTTTCTGTTAATGTTCAGTCTGACTACATTGCGTATGAGTGATATTACCCTCAATAACCAGTAAGTATACGTTACCTACACACACTACATTATTTTTCTGTCTCTAGAAAGAGTATCATAACTAGGGTATCCAATTATTCCGATTTTAAGATATTCGATTAATTGTTTATTCGAAAGCTAAGAATTTCCAATTAATCGAATAAACGCCTGAAGAGTTAATCATCAAATAATTGCTCAACTCATTAAAACATAATTAATGTAGGTTAAATAGCTACAACATTTTATTTTAATGTTAGTCACTACTTTTCCATATTTATGTGTAAATACATTTCGAAATAAAGCAAGAGTTTGCGGGCATTCCTTTTCTATATGGTAATAAGCCTTGACATATTTTTCCGTTTTGAATTTTTTATGATTTTTAAAAACAAAAAATTTAAATTTTTTAGGGATTTTTTTTTCATAAATTTATTTATATCTGCGAAACTGTTTAAAATATCGAGAAAGAGCATAGGAAACGGGAAAACGAAAACGGGTACCTCAGGAAAAAATCCTTTAGGCAATCGTCATCATTTTGGATACACTAACGAACCGTCATAGTGGTGCCTGAATTGCAGAACCACTGTTGCACTGTGAATTATACGTTACCGACATCTCTTTATGAATATAAGAAATATAGGATATTTAAATTGTAACGGCCGTAACATTTTGACGGAAATCCTGTTATGACACTAGTCTACATCTGGTCAATTGATTTTGAAATTAGCAAATTCTATGTAGTTCGTTCACATATTTCTTTGTGAAATTGTACATACAGGTGTCAAGTAGCTTCGCCACCATTTTAAATTATATATTTTGCATTTCTGACTCTTAATGATTCTGGCAACGCCACTGGTAGCTCTTTGTCGTTGGAGTAATATGAGCCAGCCGTCCACACGTACTCATACATACTCGTGCAGCGCATCTACCCTGCACAGTGTACATCCATGTAATCACGAAAAATACGCTCTTTGTCTTTTAACCGCCAAATCAATTATGGTTTATTGTTATTAGCTTTTAGTGTTCGTGATGTCTATATACATGTATAGTCGCCTGTACAAGAGCGTGTGTACACTAGTGTGGCCCAGCAATATGTGAAAAACACAAAGTACGTGAATATTTTAAAAGTACATTAGATTATGGAAGCGATATGCAAAGTCATGACTGCAATGAAAATTTAAGGATATGCTTCGGTGGATATACCAGCGTGTCCAACAATTGTTTTATTGAAGCACACATTTGTTTAATGCGTTTTCCCCCAAATGGGCAAGTAAATTGTGCACGGAGATTATTTTCTCTAGGATTATGCAAACGCACTAAAAACTTTGGACGACATTGTGTGAACAATTGGGGCAATATGGTGCCCATTGCATGGAAATTAGACATTAAATTAATTTGCTCTTTCATTGAAAGCTTGGGACATCCTATTGTACATAACCACGAAATACATATATATGTATTAGGATGTCTTACATTTTGGTATTGGTATTATCATTAGTTTACAGTCAAGTTAAACGCAATGTAAATTTTTAGAAAAAAATGTCTGCTTATCCAGCTATTCCTGCGATCAAAGTATGGATCGTAATTCTGTATTCATGGGATATATATTTGACATAACGGATTTAATTGCATCATTGAGTGTGCAGGAAATCTGTTCAGAGTTGATTAAGACCTTCACACAAATATGATTCGTTACTCTCTATACGTATTTCTAATTACATTTAATTACAATTAAATTACATTAGTTTTGATGAATAATATACCCAAATGTAATTGGAACTTAAATGAGCATGTGTTTATATAGAACTAATATAATTTAGAACCATATCCATCTTCTAACGATGTTTACACTCGATTTTTTAAATATCCAGGTTTTGTATTCAGAACGTTTAATGAAACGGATGGATAGATAGGGATTGGCCCTTCCCAAGCGTAGTACATTAATTTTCTTCTAATAGAAATGTATGCAAGTAATATTTCTTGTTGTCTATGATTGTACTAAACTACGTACTTAATCAATTCAGGCTGGTTAAAAATCAACACTTGTGTCCATGACAAAATAAGTTCGTCTAATTGTTTATTAGTTTTCATTTATAGTACAAACATTAGTTTATTATTTGAATTGTCGAGGTTAGAGTTTTAATTTGACTTCTGCAATCGACAGTTTAAGAAATTTAAATAAACAAACTACATCTCCATAAGCTGCACGAATCATAATCGTTAAAATTTAATTTTGATTTAATAAAAAGCTCGACTTTTTGTGAATATCTAACTCTGAGAACACATAAAAATAGTTTAAAATCCGTGAAACTCAGGTTCAACTCCGGATGAGATCATCTGAGTTTATTCAGCGGCGTTATAAAATCGCCTCACTGTTTCATACGCCATTTTCTCATATTGGAGAAATTCAATATAATAACACAAAATATATCGAAAATTAGAGGAAGTGGGAATGTTGTGATTACATATTCTGAAAGATAGTGGTGAGATACCAAAATAAAAATTGCTAACTCAAAAAATACCAAAAATTCGCATAGAACACATAGCAGTAAGCTGGCAATTTCTAATGGAAACCATTAGATGCTATAAACAGTTGGTCCTTTCAATGAGTACTGCATAATTTGACGCACAAATTTGTTGTACAAATCAGTGATATTTATTTGTTTTTCGATACGTCCTCAGACACATACATAAATATGAACGTATCAGTCCAAATGTACCAGGATTTTATATCCTACTCACAGAAAACGAGCACTACACATGGATATGGATATGTGTGTGTTTGGGGGTGTGGGTGGCACAGTAACCACTCCAGACACTCGTCCATGTGCAAGCGTCTGTGTATGTGTGAACATATACTCCACTACACATACAGACAACGCTTGAACAAAGGACTTTGAAACTTTATAAACATAATTAATTATGAATCATTTTCTTATAGCACGCAATTTCAGAATTATGATTATTGTTATTGTAAATTCAGATACATGTACCAGCGAGAATCATGAGCTGTATTCACGCATTGTACTACGTGCGTATGGATGAGTACGTGCGCGTGTGTGTGAAAGGCGTACATCGTAACTTTATAGTGTACAATGAGTGTTCATTGTAGCTGTAGCTTCACATTATCCTTTGCTGTAAATAATGATGAGTTGCCGTATTGAGTTGTAATATTTATCATCGCAATTACCGCCATCATCTTCATTGCCATCATCATCATCGCCATCGTCATCATCATGTGCTCACTAGTGTTGCCTCTGTATCTATTATAGCGACAGCCGTAGCTGGCTGTTGTTACAGCAACATCACATCAAATTGTTGTTAATAGTATCATGAATTAATGTTGCTGAGATAAGAGCGTTCGAACGAGTATGTATTGCATGATGATTTGGTCGTCCTATGAATAGATGTTTAACTCGATGTGCCCACACTCACACTGACAACAAAGCACAAATACTCTGCAATGGAATGGATGAAGTCATCTAAATAATGCTATCTTTCACATTGTTACGCCTTTACGCATACATACATACTTGTACAGAAATACGTACAAACATACTTATGTTCACGTAGAGAATCCATTCATGGCTACTATAATCACGTGTACATGATGTGTGTATTAGCAGGTATGATCGTACATTCGGGCAATCTACCGTGATAACGGAGTACACAGATTTTGTATGTCTCCATGATCGGAATTTATAAAGGGTCCGCCAAATAACTGTTTTTTTTTTTGAAAATGCTATAAAAAAACTACTGAATATTTTCTCAAATTTCTTTTATTTGAAAGTACAATCCTTCCGGTTAATAATGGAAAATAATTTAATTCAAATGGCCGCCTCGGCTGGCCATGCAGTAGCCTACACGATCGGTCCAATTTTTAAGCACATTATCGATTGTGTGCAGCTGTATTTCACCAATGGCTTCACGAATATTGTCCTTTAAAGCGTCAATTGTCTCTGGCTTGTCGGCGTAACACTTATCTTTGAGGGCACCCCACAAATAATAGTCCAACGGTAGAATAGATGAAAAAAAATGTCAGATGGCGGACCCTTTATATGTATATGTAGGTCTAGTACTGAACCGATATATGAGGTTTATTGACCTGCATTCGATGAGCGATATGTGCCGGGATAAATATTTTATACTGATATGCTAGGATGTTTACAGAAGAAAACCAACAGATTTGGATGGTTTAAAGCAATGTATTAGTTTTCAAATGAACATAGATAAACTAAGCCATACGAATTAAACAAAGAGTTTCTTAATGTAGCAATATTCATCAGCCACTCTATGTGTTGTTAAACTACACGCGGAAAAGCTTAAAACACAATTGTTGTGTTCCAGTCATATATGTATGTAAGTACATATGATTATATGTATGTCCGCTGTAACCATTATCTCTATGAAGAATGTGTGCACTAAAAATGTCTATCAGTTGTATTAATTTTTGTAAAAACGTAACTAAAATTATTTATTGTAATTAATATTATGCATATTTTGTATATATATACATTTCTCTGCTGGTTTTATTTTCTGTAAATCATCAGACTTAAGCTTTTCAAACTTCCATTTTACACTTGAAAGAGATTGTAAAATAGCCACATTCATTTTATATTAAAATATCGAAACCTTTTTACAAAAAATATTTTCGTTTTTGAAGAATCTCATTAGGTTTTGTTTCGGATTTTACACATATTTTTATTTCATCAAAAGATGTCGTCATTTTTTATTTTCATTTCATGTTACAGATGCTAAAAGTAGGCAAACAAATCCCTCTATTAAAATATATATAAACGTGTGCTTTATTAAACGTTTATTATACCGATCGACTTAGAATCACTTTCCGTATGTAACATATATAACATATATACCTAGAGTGAATGTTGGTCACATATGTAGGTCCATGTTTTGTTAAAGCTCCCATATATATCCTTCTAGTGTTGACTTGTTCGGTTCTAGATACCGTACAAAATTCTACAATTAAAATGGGTCACATGGCCCTTATTTAGATAGAGCCTATCAAATGTCCTTCCCAATTTCTCTAGACAGCCGATCTTGCACAGATTTCCCGCATTACACACTACCTTATGTTCAGGAACCATTCACGATTGCCTATATATAAAAATTTCTTGGAAGTAGGACAATATTATAATCCTTGATGTGGAGTAGAGTGGAGTGAGTTTCATTTTTTTGAACGACAATTGAAAAAGTGTGGTGGGAAAGAGTAAAGATTTACAATAATCTCAATACTCGTAAAAATATAAATTTCCAAAAAATTGTATAGTTACATCGTTTTCCCGCTATACATTGTTATCAAATTATATTTTACAATAATCCCAGAGATTTATAATTGATAAACATATTTTATAATAATTTGAATATTATTTGGTAAAAAGTGAACATTTGTGAGAAAAAATAATGTACAAAGTGGATCGAAAGATAAAAAAGTCTACAAATAGTTCAATAGTTCAATGTGAGGGAAAAGGGGTAAAAAGACATAAGAAAATCCCAAAGCCCGTTTAATTCATACCCAATATTTTTTCACACTCTCACACCACTCCTTAAGGGGGCTCCTATTCAAAATTTAAAAAACTCAAAAACTAAAAAGATCCAACAATTTACCTTCCCTAACAGTTTTTTGACACTCAAGACCATTTTGCTTCTACATTTGATAGCATCCAAATTCTATAAAATATAGAATCATCATAAATATGGAATCAATCAGAAATCGTGATAGTGGTAGCGTGTCACCATAAATGTCAGATGCAATATGTTCTTGAGCACACCGTACGACAATTTAAAAAAAATCTTCAGGAGGATGATATACTATAGGCAAAATGACGTTTTTATTTTTTTCATTTCCTCATCCTGTTGCCCTTCACAGGTCTACAAATTTACAAAGGATACAATTTTTCACAAAATTATTTTATATACTTGTTTACCCCTCACTTTTTCTAGTTTATTCATATATTGCTTTTTAAGAGACAAAATTTTAAATGGTTCTTAATACTAAACTACAGATACAGATACTTGCTTACAATTTAAAGTATTTTTAGGACATATTCTCTTTTTTGATATCATAACGGTGTCATAGGGAAAAATTGTATCCTTTGGAAATTTATAGTCCTTTTGAGGAGAAACAGGAAGAGAAAATGAAAAACTAAAGACACCAATTAACTCTATTTCACCTATAGTTTCAAGTGTAATATGGACTGTCGGACAGTGCTACAGACCAAATTAAACAAACGAAAAACTGCAATGAAACATCTTACATTTTTCGCTTACAGAGAAAACGCATGCAAAACAGAATTGGCGTAAGGCATTGCTTTGTAGATTGCTTCCAACTTAGTTCGAAGAATACACAAACTAAGTAATTCTCATTGTTGCCAATTGTGACTACTGCATAAGAACTTTGACTTAAGTTTCAAGTAATAGTTCCAAGGCCATTGAAAATAATTAAAACGGCCGCCTGGTGCGTCCGCAAGCAAATGTAATGCTTTTCATTTTTGTTGTTTCTGTTTGTGAAAAAGCAAAACCAAGGTCGAAATCGAATACAAATTCAAGTTCAGAAATAAATTATACACTTAGAAAAATTCCGATATTAGCAACAAAGATTAATTGAAAATTTTCTGTCATAACAACAAATTCTTTTGAGTTTTGCTTCAGCATCCATAATAAGATTGCAACAAATTTTACCGTATATCCTAAACTGACGATGGTATCAAAGTCCCCTATTACAATATTAAACACGGGTTTGGTCACAGACCAAAACTATACTCAGGCGACGTATTATAATTAACCGCAACAATTTATATAAACAGTCAACATCTTGCTTTCCCTGCTTTCCCCTTTTCAGCATTCATCTGAAACATTTTTTGGAGATTATATATTTTTTTCAAAAAAAAAACAAAAAATATGAATATTTTTTCTTTCGCACATGATCCTAAAAGTATGCTCATGTTTAAAACAGTCTTCTTTAGGAGAAGAATAATATGTACAGGGTGGTGCGTTTGGAGCGTTTACACTTTAAGATTCATTGTACAAGTCGATTTATCGAAAAATCTCGATAAAAAATCAGTTTTTGTTCATTCACTACTTTATTCTTGACAACTTAATTTTTAATGGGGGACATACAACAAATATTCATACAAACATGCATCGTTTACCGATAAAGATTTCATACCGAAATGGTCACCTGTGTGGGCATGACTAAGGCGAATGTTAAGCAATATCGGTAAGATATCTGAACTAAAAATCTACAAAATGATTTCGACCTAGATTTTGAATTTTCAACCTACAACCTAAACAAAATAAATCAAGAAAAATAAAAAAATATTCTTTTGCTTAAAACACGAATAAAATATTTTTATACGAAGAATGCAATGCCAAACTTTCGAAGTACTTAAAGCAAAACCAAAATGCCTCCTAAAATAATGAAAAATGTCTAATCATTGCATTGGGCGATTTAACAACTGCAAATAACTCTCACTCATTAGTGACTCATATATAAATGAAATTCAGTAATATTTGTTTGATTATGAATATTTTAATCATAAAAAATCATATAAAACCAATGACATAAAATTGAACTAAAACAAATAATGTACTTACTTACTTGTCCTATTTGGCCCACCAATCTAAAATCTGATATCACAATCCGAAAGTGTCAGATTATATAGCTCATTTTGTCAGTCCATTGGAGCAGTTTTTGCCCCAGATAATACTATTTTAAAAAGCTCTTCTATCCTTTTCGTATCTTGCTTCGAATGTCGCAGAATCCGTTGATAGTTCTTTTATCGTCAATTCAATAGACTTCAATATAATATTTATATTTTATTCGATAAGAACGGGCTCAATTATAAATAGTGCAATATATGATTGGAGCATTTGTATATGCATCGAAATTGTATATCATATCTGTATATGATATCGAATTACATTAACAAAAATTGTTACTTTATTAATATTGAGTAGAATATTTAGATGTCTGAAGTCTAAATCACCTAATTCTATAAAATCTTGCACTTCTAGAATATTATCAGCCCTTCATCCGTTCTTCTAAACATAATGTTTTGCATAATTAACTTTCCACTCAGGGAAAACGACCAAATTTTGCCCTTGACAATCACAAAATTGTTCAATGAGTGCATTTGAGTTTGACAAGAGCCAGTTTGCACACCTTAAGAAAACAACGTTTACGGACGAAAAAACTGATCAATCGTTTATGGTTTTTGATACCATACCTAGAATATAATTTATTAACTTTCTGGCTATACTATAGGCAAAATTGAGTTAATTGCCGTTTTTATTATACTCTCACTCTACAGAGTAGAGGGACAGAAAAATAGTGTAACGCATTGAAGGAGTAACTTAAGGCCGTAAGCTTGTTTGGACCAAATCCGTTTCATGACTTTAAGCTGTTTGAGCCATGCCCATCCGTCTGTCTGGCTGGTGTACACAATAACTCTGGAATGGAGTTAAGAAATGAATTCAAACTGTGCATATGGTAATATTTTTCCGAAACTTATTTTAAGTTCGAAGATGGGCGAAATTGCCACGCCCCTTCTGGTACCTCCCACACAAAATACCTTAATCTACCGAATGATAAAGCTGCTATAACTATAATGATCGGAATACTTTGAAATTTGACATTTGGCAATGTTTTTATAGGTATTCACCTGGAATATGGGCAATATTTTTACATCCATCTGGTACCTCCCACACAAATTGGCATACGTTTTTTGCTAAAATAAAACTGATGTAACTTCCATAAAAAACGAAATTAGTTGCAATTTGATATTTTAAAATGTTTTTATAATCAGAACCAATGAAATATTTTATATTTTCCTACACCCCTTCTAGTACACATCCACACAATTGTTCCTATTCTAACTTCTATACAGGTGCCTGGAATTCATTATGACTTGCTATTTGATCAAGTTTTGTTTTGTAAATGTGGAAGTTGGGACCATGTGCATCGAACCTCTAGTACCTTCCACACAATATAATATATCCGGCCTTTTTCTCATCTTGTTGTCCCATCACAGGACTACAAAAGTTCCAAAGGCTACAATTTTTCAAAAATTATATTAAATACTTATTCACAGCGTATGATAACAGTATTAAAGAGATAAATATTTGTTAATAATATTTCAAATAGCATGTTTCTATCTCTGTTAGTTCAGCATTAACAATCATTTCAACCCTTAGTTTATTCATATTTTACTTTTTAAGGGAGAACAGTTTAAATGCTTGTTAATGCTGAACTAATAATTAATAACGGCATCTAAGTATCTAAACTAATTTTTGCAAAATTGTATCCTTTGGAACTTTGTAATTCTTTTAAGGGCCAATAGGCTGAGTAAATGAAAAACTAAGAACGCCAATTAACTCAATTTCATCTATTGTTTCAGACTTATATTATCTGGTTCAAGTGTAATATGGTCTGTCTGACTGTGTGATTTGGTGATATATGAACATGTTGGTTAGTGGTCCCGTAAACTAACCAAGCATGACTGAGTCCAAAAGGTCCCACATCCTACAAGGTATATGGGTATATACCATTTGTTACAACCCAAAAGTGTAACACATCAATACGGTGCACTATTCCACTAGGAGTTTCTAAAATAATATTTAAATATAATAATATTTACATTATTTAATAACGAGTAAGCATATTTCTATTTGAATTTAATTCTTCTAATTTTACATGTGCAAACTTCTTCAAAACGACTACTTTTATTGAATATAGCAATTAAGGAACAATTGTGATTGGTTTTAACCTCATCTCAAGTGGACACCTAATCCCCAACCTTAGGTTATATTTTATATGAATTGATATCGCCAATAAAATAAATAATAATAAAATGAATTTGAAAACTTAAGAAGATTTAATTACATTACATTATTTAATTATTTATTCGATTGGCAGTTTACAATTTGTATTTGTTTTCTATTTATTATGAACTATTATTTGAAAGCTGAATTCGGAATTATGTATTCTCCTGACAACATTAAATTAAACTTGAATCGTCCGCATTCACTTTCATTCAAAACGTTGTATGATTATGATGTTTATCCTGATTTGATTGTTGGCTTCCAGCCTCCACAATTATGAGTTAGATATGCTTTGATTTCGTCAGAATACTCTACAAACGTCTTCATGAATACTTTGATTGTGGGTTGATGTTTCACTTTCAGTTTGATTAGCGTTAAACATCTTTTTCGGTTTTTCAGTCATATTGCCAGTTCGGTGAAAATTAAATGAAAACATTGAACGGTGCTGATTGGAATCTTGTATTGTTGTCGTTTGGATTCAGAATTCTGTAGAAGAATAGAATCTTGTATTGTTGTATTTTTTGGATTCAGGATTCTATACATGAAAAGCTCGAACGAAGAATAAAGTGCAGGCCTCTAAATATTGGTAACCTTTGCGAATGTATTAAAGGTCAGAGACGTACTTGGGTTTCCTAAGTGTTTCAACTTTGCCTTCTGCTTTTGGTGCCATTTTGAAGTGCAGTAAGAGTTAGGCTAGTTAGTGTTAGTCTTTAAGCCCACTCTTCAGCTACAAACAGGTCATGGGGATTGTATCTCCAGTTCAATCTTAACACATGCCTGGTGGCAACACTGTGCCTCTGTATGACTCACAGTTAGAAACGTCATGGCTCAGTTGTGTTACAATTTGGAAAATGGATGTAATCGCTGTTTGATGCCTTCTGCCTAAGCAGCGACTGATCAAAAAGTGAAGCAAAACTGCTTCAACGTAAGAGAATGAATACTTGTCTAAACTGACTATTACAAAGGCAAACAAACCAAACAAAAAACTGGTTATAGTTACTTACTCTACTCCGATGCAATGTCTCTAGCAGTTGCTTCAGTCAGTCGCTTCGGACGTTGTTTAGCTATGAATCTACGTACACTCATGCATTCATACATATAATATGCATTTTGTGCACAGTCACAGTCATAGCCAAGCTGTTCAGATGGTTCCAAGCGATATGCACCGACTTATGTTTGTCTTCTGCCAAGCTAGCCAGATTTATATAATAAGGTTAATAAATTACACCGTGAGACAGTTTTCTACCTTTTTATTGGTCCTGAACAAGATATGAATCTAGAGATCGTATGTAGAAAAACCGGTGTACTCAGTTTTCCAGACTGAGAAGACTGTGCGAATTTTAATTAACATACCTCATACGCCACCAATACGATCCTAAGAGAAACACACAATTATAACACCTTGTAATCCATACTCTCGGCCCAAATAATCTCAGCAAAAACTTGGAAGTAGTTTAAAAATAATGGCATTATCATAAGTCCTAAATCGTACATCCAAGCTAATTCATTCTAAATAGTTTCTCAACTGCAAATATATTTGCCATCTATTGAAGTCTTTCAAAAGCACTTCCAAAAACATAGTTTAACACTTATTCCAAGGAAGATAATCCATTCTAAATAACTTCTCAAATCCGAATAAATAATTTATAAACTATAATTTTCTATTTCAATAGAATTAAGTTATATATATTTAGTTTTTTTTCATGTCTTCATTATAGAAAATATGAAATAGTCAAATATGGATAAAATAATTCTTCTGTTGTTGACTCACTGTGGTTTGGGTAGTCGATTTTAATAGTCTGTCGTTTGAGTAGGATAGATATATTTATTTGTTCAATTTCGATCTGAAATATTTTTTATTGGATAATGTTGTAGCGTCATAAAAGTACTGTACTAATGGGACCATTTTTCTTAGATGAAGAAGGAACGATTGTTATAAACTGAGAACATTTAAAGAATAACAAAAATACATCTTAATAAATTATGTATTTAAAACTTTTATCGGAAAAGTGACCAGTGACATAATTAAAATTAAGCGTTTTTAATAACAAAGAGGACACAAATTCGAGCTTCAAAAGATTTATTCATTTTGAAATGATCATATTTTTGTAAATATAAGCTGACGCGAAATTCTACATAAATATTAAATTGATAATAATGAAATAAACTTCAACTAGCAGGGAAAATGAGTTGCGAACGAATATTTAATAAATGTTAGGTGATACCGACGATATTCCATATAAGCAACCTATACCTCCTTCTCAAGATATTTCATCTACTCAGCCGTCTCCTCCTGTCCAAGAGACACAATCATCCTTAGACTTTGACGAACTGAATGAAGGCCTTACGTTTATCCAGGAATCATAAGGAAATAAATTACGAAAGTGGTTTGTGGACTGCTGTCCAGCGCCCTTCAAAAATGCTTCGGAATATAGCCCTTAAAATCATGTTTTCCCGTAGTGTTTTCAGGAGCGTTTAGCTCACACATTTAGGCATAGTGTCGAAATATTTTGTAGAACATCATTAAATAATCCAATCGTCATTTCTGGGAGGTAACCGCTGCAATTTATTTTCGTGACCCATCCTTATATTCGCATCACAATAAATTGCGCCTGCAAATTATTCTAAATTCGTGCATATTTTATTTGGTATGTATATTATAAATTATCTTATATTTAATATTCAAAATATTCCAGAATCACTCATTTCAAAGAAAATATAACATGTGTTGAAAAACTACTATATATGTATATGACTTAAAACGAAATATCTGTTTAAAAATATTTGTGTTACTTTTGAAATGTGATAAAAAATTAAATAGTATGCCTGTAAAATTAAATCGAAGCAATGTAAAATATGTTTCAAAAAGGAATCCAAAAGGAATTTAGTTCATTGCATTTTCATTAATTCAGAGAAGTGATTCATAAACTCCCAGTTAATATTGTTGCTTCAATGACATCGCAAACACATTGTTGAACAATCACAAGCAGATTTTCCTGCTGAAGAGAACTTGAAGAGAGCAGTCGTGCACCGGTTATTCATTAAATAAAACTAATGTTGTCGCACAGATAAGTTCCGATTTGTTCTAGTCTTATACACATTCTAAACCTTACACATAAAATGTAACACAAAAATCAAAATTCATAAACAAAAGCTATAGTATAAACTGATTAATTTCAATTTCATCTTTTGCAAGTGCCGAGTTAGGTTAACTTTTTTGAATAAAAAGTATGCCGTTATTGAGTGGGCTCGGGTTTTTAATTTCAAATATTAATAGTTTCTGTTTTGTTTTGTCTATTCGATCTTTATCATTTCATAATTTTGTTGTTACTATTTATCCAGGTTCGAGATCATTTTCATTTTGTTTTCCTAGTCAGGTAACAGAATTAAAAAAATGTATGTGGGAATTGTTTGGTTCAGCAGGGCATACGTTCGTTTCGGAGGCAATTACACCTCATTATCAATGTCCAGTTCAATTAAACGAATGAACTATCGGTTGTCAGAGCACTTTATGAGCCTCACATTCCCCATTGAATAAGAACTGCATTGAAACTTTCATATACACCCGAAGATCAGAGATAGAAGAATTTCTTTCAAAATTCTAAGACCCCGGAGATATTTTTATGCGACAATAACAAAACAGCCTACAGACTCGTTAAATAATCAGTGAGGGAAACTAGAATAGATAAGACACTTTCATCGTAATAATACAACGTCGTGTCGAGAAGATATTCCACTTTAAATAATTATACTTGTACATAATCCATTTATTCAAATTTCGCTCAGCCTTTGTATGATTTTGGGAGGGTTATAAAAGTCAAATAAATTTTTAACGAAAGGTCTCCATCTCTGCTTTCGAATCATATTTCCATGTATTAAATTTTATGTAGATGTACAAATAGGGATACTTCCCAACTTATGGACGTGACCGAATTTTTAGTTATTTTTAGATTTCAGTAAATAAGTGCTTTAATAATACGCAAGTACGATAATATCGCCTCCTGACCATTGAATCTTAAAATTTTGTCTAACGCCACATATAGCGTCACATATTACAAACATCTTTAATTGTACCGATAACTTTCTTCCTTTCTGTTTAATTTTTAGAAAAGTTGACCAAGAAGCAAATAAGAAAATATCATTATTTCTGACTAATATTCAATCAGGTTTTAGATCAAAACACGGCAGCGTCACAGCTCTACCGAAGGTATCATGAGATTAGCGATACAATATCGTAAATATACGCTAATACTGGCTAAAACATGTCTAGTACCTAAACGTATATGTGGTTGTGAGCTGTTTTCGAGTTGTATTTCTGAAATGACGATTAAACTTAATAATATTGCCATATTGCGACGTATCTCAGTCGCCTAAAACATTGTTTGAAAGCTTATTGCAAATTAGAACTTTAAATATTCTACATAACACCATTACTTCCGAATTCCGCATAATTTTTTCTCATTCACTTAGTAAGTCGCCTAGAGGATGTTATTTGTCATATCCGATAAAACTTAGCTCTAGAAAGATGACTAAAAATACAAATTTCAGAACAAACCGAAAATTGACGAAAACAAAAAAGGGGGTTTGTTTACTTTAGTTGTCACAAATGGGATCTAGAATTCTCATAATAATTTTTATCGGAATTTCTCTGAGTTGAAGATCCCAAAAAACTTTATCAAAAAATGGATTTCGAGCATTTCTAAAATAATTACATACAATTCCTCACTAGTCCTAGATGTTAAAAGTTGAATCCAAAGAAATTAAATTCCAGCACCAAAACTAATTATTTTGTAGAAATACAATTCACAGTTTCTTCAATTGATATAAATGTTTTTGCGGCTGTAACCAATAGAATGCAATACTGTTTTTTCCAGTATTCTATTTTACACTCTTTAGTACTTCAACTAAAAAGTTAAAGGTTCTCTCAGACAGGCACACCATGAAAAAACGCAGCCGCTGCGGCAGTCGTACGCTCATGTATTCACACCAATGAAGATCACTTTTTAAGACAAAATGAGTATTACTTGGCCATTTTGAAGTATTGTTTGTGTGGGCAGTACCACTCAGCTTTGTCCTACCATAACCTAGTATAGCAAGAAACAATTCTCTGTCCACCAGTTAACTACAGTAAAATTTTCAGGCGAATCGAACCATCGGTTTGGCGTCTTATACGGAACATACAGACAAACAGACACACATTGATTTTTATATATGGGCATCTCTCAGAGGCCCGGACGCGACATTCGCACGCCTTAAACTACGCCGAAACAAGAAAGAAACTGAAAAAATCGATCAGCCTTTTTAGTGTTCTGGAGCGTTTAAAGAGTACTAAATTTTAAAAATATATCGTCAAGATTTAGTACAAGATTATAAACAATTTTACATTGAAACGGACGCTACAAAAAAACAGAAGTACTTTTGAAGCTCTTATAGAAATATACAAAGTTCAGCGATTTTTTGAGAACTTTGTTTTTCGATATATATTTACATATAAAGAAAGTATATATTTTATTCGTAGATTTATGAAATATGAGAATTATCTCTTAGAATTTTTTAATTAGGTACATCGAAATATGGACGCTACAAATATTTCCACGCGAAGTAAAAAAGTAGTAAGTGGTAGACCTTTTTTGGGAGATGCCCATACATAGATTTGTATGCGCTGCACAACCGTCTTTAAGGAAATGTGCAAAAATAAAATACTATCCAAAACTCAAACATTTGACAAAAACCATTACTATCATTAATTTGTGAAGAGCACTCGTAAACTCCAGTGTAATATATATGTGAATTGCATCCATTTCATATCACTTATAATGCACGAAGTCAACAGCATTAAAATAAAAGATTGTCTAATTAATGTACATCAGACCTATTCGGATTGTATTGCAGAAAAAAGTTGTAGTTTGCCGCAACTAAAATTAAAGCTTGTTTTGTTTTATGAATAGCAGTCATATATGTAGCTAGAGTGATTTTACATAATCTCTTAAATTTTCTTCTAAAAATGAATGTTTTAAACGTTGTCAAAATGCCCCGTTTTTTTCTAATACGTGCAAAATGACACGATTTTAATAGTAATTTTGAATTTTCATAAAATTGGAATGAAATTCTTCATTGTCCAGATTTTTATTTTTAACGATTAATTAGATAACATTTTCTTCTAGTAAAATACAACAAATGTGGGCGAATTTTAGGTTTATTGTGACGAATTCAATTGATATGCAAGTATGTGAAAATGAAATCAACGTCAATGCATACTCCTGAATGAGTTGTAGTACTACCTGTGGGTATTAATTCGATTTGTCTGCAAAATAAGTTATTAATAGTGTTTTTTGGGCATAATACGTGAAAATGAAAAGAAAGTTGCTCATATTTTTAACATATCTATTTTAAAAACTATAATGAGAAAAAATTAGAAATTCGCGTTTTTGAATTAAGAAATGTATCCTATCTTCCAAGAGTACAATTTCGTACAGGAAAAAGTTGTCCTGCAAAAACGTAAATATGTATTTTATTCTTCAATGGCTTTCAAAGGAAAAAAGTTATGTTGGTCATAAATTTTTCCAAAAAGGTATTTTTTAATATTTATTACAAACAAACACAGTTTTGGCGCTATAAAAACTGAGAGACCACAATTTCTAATAAAACAAATTCGAGTGCAAAACCTCTTAAAATGTTAGGGAAACAGTTCGGCGAATTTAAAAAGAAATTGGGGTTCGTCAATATTTAAAATCTGAAAAAGAATAAAAACCTGTATACGAAAAGAAATAATGTAAAAAAGATAAAAAATACTTTTCTTTAAAATCTAAACATACTTAAAGTAGTCAACTTTAGGCAAATTTCTAAAATATATCCGATTTTAGATGCTAATATCTTAAAAAAAATTTGTGTCCTTGTCAAATTTAATGTTTTTACAGAACTCAAATATGTTTACTAGAACAATTATTGAATTTTGGCCGATGGATTTTGATTCTGAACCACTTGGCGTTGTTCAAAAGGAGAAACACAACCGCCGTTTTTGGGAAAAAAATTTTTAGAAATTATCGCTCAAACTACGCGAAAGTGAAATATATAGCCGAAATATTTTGGGGGTATACATAAAACAAGACAAGCTTTAATTTTTCGACCCGGTTTAATGTACACGTGTATCCGAATTGGTTCAGCAGTAATGAACTTAAAATGACCTAACCCATTCCCCATTTTAGAACTTACCACTAGAATGCCTCGCCCTCTATCAATTAAATTAATCTGCCAGAAACATCCAGATTATTGCTGACATGAGAGACCATCCTCCGAAAATCGAATTTATCGCTTTCTGTTTGAAGTGTTGACGGAATGATAAATACAAAAAGTATACACCGTTCTATAATTGCAGAGCGAACGTCAAAGTAGAAACCGATGGGAAGGCCTTGTGACATATCTAGAAAGGGTGTCCCACATAAGAAAGAATTGCAAAATGCATCCCACTGTGGTTCATATTTTTCACTTCCTGCTGCATTTTACCCTTCTTTTTATTTCCCGGGAAACGGGAATTATTTTTTTTAAATTTCCGGGATCCCGGGACAGTACGGGAAATTGTCAACATACTATTTGCAACATGTTTCTTTTTCTTTTTCGAATAAAACTTTTTTCGAACTTTATTAAAGTAAATTATTTTATTTCTCATAACAAACAAATTGAAATGAAGAATTTATAAAAAATAAATTATAATATCAAATCAATTTCAAAACTTTTTCGAATGATCAAAAAATAATTAAATAATTAATTTCAAATGTTTTTTTATTCGAGAATAATATTGCACGTTCGACATACGAATAATATTCTTTAAAAACTCATTTCTTGTAGTTTCGAAATACTAAATTTAAATTTTGAGTCGGTAATATATTGTAATTTTTTAATAGAACGTTATTTAGATTTTATGGATAAGTTTTTTAATTATTAGTAAAATATCTGTGTGATTTCTCCACAGATATTAACATAACAGGTTATCCGATTTATTCATAAAAATATCATTCTAAAATTGAATTATCTCCAAATATTACTATATCCGTTTCCGACTGCATGAGTTGAAATCGATCAAGAGCGATTTACAAATGTCAGATCCAATATAAATTTGACACTAAAATCTAATGTCAGCTCGATTTCGCATGCAGTCTGGAAAGGCTTTCTATATACAATAGATATACACTTCAAATCAATTATATATTGGAATTTACCACATTGAAGGTATAAATCATCAAATTTTTTTTTTTTAATTATTTATTTTTATAGTTATATAGGTAAACATTTCTGTTGAATTCCCGTGGGGATCCAAGTGATGTGAAAATGAAATCAACGTCAATGCATACTCCTGAATGAGTTGTAGTACTACCTGTGGGTATTAATTCGATTTGTCTGCAAAATAAGTTATTAATAGTGTTTTTTGGGCATAATACGTGAAAATGAAAAGAAAGTTGCTCATATTTTTAACATATCTATTTTAAAAACTATAATGAGAAAAAATTAGAAATTCGCGTTTTTGAATTAAGAAATGTATCCTATCTTCCAAGAGTACAATTTCGTACAGGAAAAAGTTGTCCTGCAAAAACGTAAATATGTATTTTATTCTTCAATGGCTTTCAAAGGAAAAAAGTTATGTTGGTCATAAATTTTTCCAAAAAGGTATTTTTTAATATTTATTACAAACAAACACAGTTTTGGCGCTATAAAAACTGAGAGACCACAATTTCTAATAAAACAAATTCGAGTGCAAAACCTCTTAAAATGTTAGGGAAACAGTTCGGCGAATTTAAAAAGAAATTGGGGTTCGTCAATATTTAAAATCTGAAAAAGAATAAAAACCTGTATACGAAAAGAAATAATGTAAAAAAGATAAAAAATACTTTTCTTTAAAATCTAAACATACTTAAAGTAGTCAACTTTAGGCAAATTTCTAAAATATATCCGATTTTAGATGCTAATATCTTAAAAAAAATTTGTGTCCTTGTCAAATTTAATGTTTTTACAGAACTCAAATATGTTTACTAGAACAATTATTGAATTTTGGCCGATGGATTTTGATTCTGAACCACTTGGCGTTGTTCAAAAGGAGAAACACAACCGCCGTTTTTGGGAAAAAAATTTTTAGAAATTATCGCTCAAACTACGCGAAAGTGAAATATATAGCCGAAATATTTTGGGGGTATACATAAAACAAGACAAGCTTTAATTTTTCGACCCGGTTTAATGTACACGTGTATCCGAATTGGTTCAGCAGTAATGAACTTAAAATGACCTAACCCATTCCCCATTTTAGAACTTACCACTAGAATGCCTCGCCCTCTATCAATTAAATTAATCTGCCAGAAACATCCAGATTATTGCTGACATGAGAGACCATCCTCCGAAAATCGAATTTATCGCTTTCTGTTTGAAGTGTTGACGGAATGATAAATACAAAAAGTATACACCGTTCTATAATTGCAGAGCGAACGTCAAAGTAGAAACCGATGGGAAGGCCTTGTGACATATCTAGAAAGGGTGTCCCACATAAGAAAGAATTGCAAAATGCATCCCACTGTGGTTCATATTTTTCACTTCCTGCTGCATTTTACCCTTCTTTTTATTTCCCGGGAAACGGGAATTATTTTTTTTAAATTTCCGGGATCCCGGGACAGTACGGGAAATTGTCAACATACTATTTGCAACATGTTTCTTTTTCTTTTTCGAATAAAACTTTTTTCGAACTTTATTAAAGTAAATTATTTTATTTCTCATAACAAACAAATTGAAATGAAGAATTTATAAAAAATAAATTATAATATCAAATCAATTTCAAAACTTTTTCGAATGATCAAAAAATAATTAAATAATTAATTTCAAATGTTTTTTTATTCGAGAATAATATTGCACGTTCGACATACGAATAATATTCTTTAAAAACTCATTTCTTGTAGTTTCGAAATACTAAATTTAAATTTTGAGTCGGTAATATATTGTAATTTTTTAATAGAACGTTATTTAGATTTTATGGATAAGTTTTTTAATTATTAGTAAAATATCTGTGTGATTTCTCCACAGATATTAACATAACAGGTTATCCGATTTATTCATAAAAATATCATTCTAAAATTGAATTATCTCCAAATATTACTATATCCGTTTCCGACTGCATGAGTTGAAATCGATCAAGAGCGATTTACAAATGTCAGATCCAATATAAATTTGACACTAAAATCTAATGTCAGCTCGATTTCGCATGCAGTCTGGAAAGGCTTTCTATATACAATAGATATACACTTCAAATCAATTATATATTGGAATTTACCACATTGAAGGTATAAATCATCAAATTTTTTTTTTTTAATTATTTATTTTTATAGTTATATAGGTAAACATTTCTGTTGAATTCCCGTGGGGATCCCGTACATATTTTCCGGGATACGGGAAAAGGGAAATATGCATATTTCCGAGATTTTTCCCCGGGATGCAAACTCTACTTCCTACTAAAGAGACATACTAAGTCCGGTATCGCTGAAATCAAAGACTTGTTGCTGCAGTTATCCAGAACAAATAAACACACACACACACACACACTGCCATACAGCAATCGAGGTTCAAACCACCGTCGTTCATTCGTAACGAAACACTCATCGGCTCGCATGACGGTTTCAATGTGTTACATTTATTACCTCATACGAGAGAATGAGGCCCAACGCTGTAGGGGAATGGCTTAAAAGACGTAGTGGAATTTTTGCGATCGATGCATTAAATCTCACGAACGAGCAAGTACGACCACAACAACAACAGCAGCAACCAGAACAGCAATCAAGTTAATAACACACAGACAGACAGACAATAAGAAGTCTCCACGGTCTGGCAAAGCGACTGAACGCCGCTCGTAGTTAAAGCCACTGCGTACGGCCTGGCCTGCTCGTGTAATTTTACTTGACTTGACAAGTTAGTATGAAGCTGTGATCTCTTTAGCCAAGTGCTAGTGCTGCCAGTATTTATGTGTATGCATGTCTATACATACATACGTATTTGTGTGCTAAAAGCTGACCTATCGTAGTTTTGCCGCTGGTGTACTACGATCAGTCTACAGCTAAACGTTGGCGCAAACAGTTCGCAAGTACTGTCGGAACGGAACAAAAGTATTTCGCAAATATCAATTACCAAGTTGGCGGTCGGTTTAACAAGGTGTGTTTTGTGTTTGAATATTATAAACTGAAAGTGAATTAGGAAATTCATTAAACTGAAGATCCGCGAAGTGTTCTGTTTCGTTACGCGGTAATAAATTTGTGCTTGCGTCGAAGCTGCGCTCAATTTGGCGAGCAATCCAGAAGTCAGACCAAGATTATTAATTGTGAATATAGCGAATAAGGTACGTACTCCAAGTATATCAGCTAGTCGTGAGCCTATATGTCAGTCTGTCGGTCTGTCTGTTAGCATGCAGAACACTACGAGTATCTTCCATACGGATGTACGTACATATGACTGTGTTGCTGTGTTGCGTTTACACATACATACATGGGTGTGAGCGTGTGTTTGTCTGTTGATGTCTACCTGTTCGGCGCTCTTTTGTTGTTTTCCTTCTTGCGTTCATTCCGGTTTAAAATATACATATTTCACAATGCTTCTCGCTCATAAAGTGGTTTATTTACTGCTTGAATGACTTGCTTTGACTCCGAGCATTCCATTACAGACGCACGTACATAGCATATGCGTGTGAATTTATACAGGTGTGTGTTTGTGTTACACTTCCATTGGAATGGAGCCCAAGGTCATGGCAAAAGACGCAAAACAAGCACATGAACCCAAAACAAAACGATCTTCTTCGAATGTTAATTTGATGCTTCAGTTGCATTTGTCTGTCTACATCCATGAATGAATATTCATCGGTGGTATATATATATATTCAATTCAGTCTGAGATCGAATAAATTGAAAGATCGTCGCAGTAGTGACGACAAGTACTTACGACGACAGAGAAGTGGGATCCAACTTCTATTGCAGTATCAGTGTGTTTGAGCGATGTCCGTCCGTCTGTCTAGCCGGCTTGTTTATATGATAACTTTCGTAAGGAGTTAAGGAATTTATTAAAACTTTGTACATAGTAATAATTTTCCCAAACTTAGTTCAAGTTCTGAGATAGGCGAAATTGACACGCCTCTTCTGGTACTTCCCGTATAATGTAACTTCCTCACGGGTAGTGGAGGGTTTTGCCATACAAATCACCTTAACCTACATATAAGGGGGGTCCAAGTTCTATTACAGTATCAGTGTGTTTGAGCCATGTCCGTCCGTATGATATGATAACTTGCGTAAGGAGTACAGGAATTCATTCAAACTTTCCACATAGTACTAATTTTCCCAAACTTATTTCAAGTTCTGAGATTTTGAAATTTTATAATGTTTTATAATTTATGGAGGGTTTTTGTCGCACAAATCACCCTAATATACATATAAGTAAACCTTCTATACATTCTATATAAATGATCGAAATAATGTGTGATTGTGAAGATTAAATCTTTTATACATTCTATATATATATATATATATATATATATGATAGGAATACTCTGTGACAATTTTTGTTTAGTCGTTCTAGCCTGAATAGTGTCACAGCCCTTCTGGTACCTCACGCACAAATTTTTATAGACAGATAGACGCAGTCAGTTGGAATTTTATATTTGAAAATGTTTTTACAATCACTTTAAGCTCATAAATGCTTTTGTCGCGTTGCCATATCCTAGGTGAAATTAAGTCCTTCATAACTACTATACCTAAAATCCACCATGACTTGATATCACTATGCAAAAATAAAATTTAAATTTTGTGTCCAAGACCCAAACGTTTATTTTAATACAATACAAACATTTGTATGGATATTTTTTTAAATTTTCACTAAAAATACAATTTTTTTCGAACAAAACAAACATTTTTATGGACATTTTTTATTTTTTTTTTACTAAAAATACAATTTTCGTCGAAGGTACCTTAAATATTTGTACTGTTATTTTGGTATTAAACAGAAGGTGGAGGTAAGAGTTGAATATCATATTCACGAAGACACTGTGATTTCGGAACAGCAGCCAGTTAAAAAAAATATTTTTTTTTTTATTAAAGATTTTTTGTCACAAGAAAAATATTTAGTTTTTTATTTAAAAAACTATTAAAATTCTGTTTCAAAGAAGGTCATAACCATAGATATTTTTGAAATAACGATTGTTTTCTTATTAAGGATGCTGGCAGTTAAGAAATTAAATAAAATCAAAAATAAAAGATTTTTTTGGAAAAAAAATCTATTGTTTCTCAATTTTTTGTCGACTGTTCTTAAACCACGGAAGTTGTACTTTCGATGAAAATTGGAATTTTAGATTTTTTAATTTAGTCATACAAAACTTTTAGTTCTATTTCGAGTTTAGCGCGCCCACATACAAAATGTTATTAAATGTCAAATGTTAATTTTAATTTTTTTTAAATTTCCAATTTTCGTCAAAGGTACTTCGGCTGTAAAACTTTGACCAACTATTTTCTTGAATTGTGCATCTAAATTTCAACCGATTTATAGTGACCTCGACTAAGTTTGATTTCGATATCAACCAGTTGAAGTTCGAAAAGAGATAAACGAATAAACTTTTGATGATAGATTTGTGGAAGTGGCAAGTACGGCCATATCAACGTTTCCATCCCTGAGCGTGTCGCTAAGAGACACAACCACACATGCTGCACATACGAATTATCCTTGAGTGTAAAGATGTGAACGTCCGGATGACCATGTGGTTGTAACTTAATGGGAAATAAGGGCAATTCGATACGCTGTGTTACAAACGCCGAGGCCACACGCAGCACACACACGCACGCAGCTTCATAACCAAACACAAAATAAAATAATAAAAATTATATTAAAATAATTAAATTACCGCAAAATTTCAAACCATGATTTCAGCATGCTGCAACTACAGCGTGGCCTCTCCTCTCCGGCTATTATTTTGTTAACACATATATGCCTGTATGTATGTATGTCTATTCATACATATATATATATACACAGACGTATGTGTGTATGTACACACTTTATGCAACAATGTTATGTTTATGTGTGTTCTTTATTAAAATGGACGTGTGCCTACGTGTGTGTGTACGTTTTCAAACATAATAAATAATATGTCTGTATGTTTGTGCGGATGTTTGTTTGTGGCTGGTGTTTGTTTATGCAAAAAGTAGGATGTACATACATATGTACAAATAACACTTTGGTGTTACCACAGTCGCCATAGCATTGCCGATTTAATATAACAATAAATCCTGTTAAAAGAGGACACAGCCACACACACACACACACACACACTGTCGAGTGTAGTGAATGGTTGTGCACACATGCATTTGTCCATTTATACATACATATGTACGTACGTATTCAGAAATGGTCATCCGTAACGTAAATGAAGTTAGTTATTGCACCGATTCAATTGATTTTAACAATAAATTAATTGTAATCGGCTAACAAAAAATCACGAAACGGTTCGCGTCATTGTAACGTTGGATGCCAAATTAAATTAAAAATCATTTCCATAATGACATCTTGTTGACCATAATTAAATATTTCTTTTTTTGGCTTTTATTGTAAACTTTGATATGAAAAAAACCGCCAATCTCCATCCCCACCTAGAACCCAGCCTAACAACAAAAATGAGAACATTCACGAGTTGTGGAAAGAACATTCCCAAGACTCCTCACATATACTGTGAGCGTCCAAAGACGGTATATGAACAGCAGAAAGCATTTGTATCACATTAGTAGCTATAGATAGTTAAGTAATTAAAAACACTTTGGAATTGTGTTAACAAACTGAAAAAGTAGAATTTGTTAGAATCTTATATTATATACATAAACAATTAATTCTTAAAGAAAAAGTAACGAATGTTGTACTTTGGGTAAATTTTGCCCAAATAAATTCCTGGCTGCCCAAACCAATCTACGCTGCTCCTTTCCATCTTCCAAAATCTCAAGACAAAAATGCTTCGATTTGTTTTACTCGATATTTATTGCTGACCAAATCACGAAGGCATTGCATACGAATATACCAAACATATTTGCGAATAGAGCTACAGGTCATCTGTTGGTCTTCCGCTTACAAGTATATGTGGCAACACTGTGGTGGTACACTCGAATCCCCTTTCTATGGTTATAATACTCTTATATTTGTTTTTTCGACGGGCTATCCTGTATTTGTATGTCTTGGTGCAATGTACTTATTAGATATATGCCCAAATACAAGATTCGTTATAGGGGAGCCACAATATAATTGTTCAGAACACTGCTAAATATACGAAAAAACTGAGTATCAAGAAATTTCATGCCGATATTACTAAACACACGGCAGATATGCTGAGCTAAAACGCGTTTGGACAAATTTTTGCCCAAAATTCAGTGTGATATAAAATATAAGTGATATAAAATTCTTATAGTCTCCTTCACAGAAATTGTTGTATGTGGAAATCAGTCCACACCGTATTTATAAATAATCACAATCGGACAACTATTTGGTATGGTCGCACTACATCATTTAATTTAGAAACTTTTGATTGTATTTCCAAATTCCATTTTAATGAATTTATATTCGAAAACTTGATTTCAAATTCATAATACTCCAATTTGATTTTCTGAAATTCAGAAAATCAAATGTTCAAAAAGAATGCTGTGGAATATGTTCCAATGTATGGAGACACACTTTCTGGTGGCGTTCTCTGTACGTTCACAAGTGTTAGGGAATCACTCGAAGCCACTCCACAGGCCAATTACAGTCAGTTGCATTTACATAATCTTGAATGGTAGTGACTCAACATTCAATATCCATTGGCTTGAACGGAGGCCAGTGGAGCGTTCGATGTGATTTAAAAAAAATGCAAAAGCAAATTGAATATTTTCCGAAGGAGTCATCCGTCCGTTGGTACTGCTCCATTAATGGCATTCGAATGAATTAGACAGCGAGAGAACTGATTGTTGAATGCAACTACCTAATAATAAATGCAAAATTATAGCTTGTTTTCGCACAAAGGCACTACAGCGTCCGCTAGTGAATGCCAGGGCATTACTATGCATAAAATATTTAATCTACAGAAGAAAAAAACTAAATATTTTAATGCATTTGTTTCCCCATCCCGCCCCCGTGGCGAGGAAACATTCAGCGCACCTAATGGCGAGTTTACTTTTGCGTGTCATTAGAGCATTGATTGTTCGAACGGTTGTGCTGTTGGAGGGGGTGCTGGAGGGTATGCTCTGTGTTGCATGGGAGTCTTGTCATCTGGGGCACGAGAAGCGAGCAGCGGCATTTGAACCACACGGTCACGTCCTTGTGTTGTATGCAAATAAGTGCTGTGAAAGTGGCGGGTATTGGTTCCCTCGGGTATTCGTGTCATTGGAAGAAGTGCAATTTCAATTTTGGCTTCGTTTGAATTTGAAAAATCCGTTCAAAGGGTTCAACCACATCGCATGTGAATAACAAATATTGAAGCGTAGTCAGTTTTTTCCTGCACCAATACGCACGAGGAAGAAGAAGAGTCTTTGGGAGTTGTTTCCATTGGCATTGTTGAGCAATTGTTGGAATTCGTTCATACCAAAGTATGCTTTGTAGCATTTTGACCTAAACTGGGTTGGTTGCCGTAAGTAAAAATTGCAGGAATTCACATGGACATATAGTAATTGGTGGAAAGGTCCAGAGGGTACAGTCGGTATGCAATGCGAAAAGAATTTTACGTCAGTATGTCCATAGGGAGAAATACCCGAAACAATATTATTTGACCACACGAAGACCAAAAGAATTCATGTACATGCGCACAGTGTGCGAATCTATATCGCGGCAGACATTTGGGATCGAATTCTGTTGGATTGAGTTGCTTCTTTAAATGATGTAAATCAAATTATAATGTTGTACTTCTGATTGTCACGACCATATGGATGTAGTTTTATTCCTTCACAGTACAAAGTAATGAGTCAATAATCTTTTTTGTTTAATTCAATCAAAAAAAAATAATGAATAAATTGAAATTTCAATTTTATTATGTTAATACATCATCTTGATAGACTCCAAATCAATTCAATTTTCGTAATTGAAGCTCAGTATCCATTTTTATGTGGTAAGGACCATTTTCTCCTTCTGGCACACCGATGTCAAGACGAACATATTAGAACATTTAAGCTATAGATTTCAACAGACTATATGGTTTAATCGTGTTATGATCTTATCAGACATACAACATGTAGGGAGTCCAATGAATAATTCTAGATGTTCCGGTTTTCTGAAATACTCTTTTTCATTTTTATTTAAAAATTAACGGAATGTTTATAAGAACAGACGTCAGTGCAAAAAGGATTTGAACCATAAGAAAAACTAATTATGAATTTGACAATGAATCTTCAATTTTCTTAAAAAAAGCCCTAACTTACATTCTTTTTCGAATAACGTAGTTAAATAGCGGAATATAGTTTGTTTCTGATTTTCATTCAAAATTATATTATTTCTTTTGAATTATTCGATACTCCAGTTTTTATTACGTTTTTTCTCTTTTAAATTAAATTAGGGAAATTTAATTTACCTCCTACTGTCTTCTTACGACTTTTTACTTCTACCTCACTTCTACTCTGAAAGCGGACTATGACTTTGTTCAGCGTATAAAGCACAATTACTCGTGTTTATATGTGAGTACCATCGGTATCGAGTCGCACCCAGATTAGCAATTTCTCACACTGTGCACACCGTTTAGCAGCAGATATTGTCAGTCAGATTTCTGTACAAAGTGAATCGTCCTTTTCTTACGTTATTCCCAATGTTCACATTAATGTTACCCAAAAAAGAAAGGGAGGATTGTGTGTCTGTGTGTGTTCTGGTCGTATGGCTTGGGAGGAGGGTGGGCGTTTCTCGTTTGTGAAATCGTTATCGATTATTAATAAAATACGAATTTGTTAAAGGCTTCATGTTGAGGTTATAAATGATTTTCTCCTGCCGGATACAAAGGAGATTTTCATAAAAGGGAAATTCAGTTCGGAAACAGTATTGCGAATATTAGCAGCGCACACGAAAAGGTTCCAAAGGGTCATGTCGATAAAAATTCATTAAAAAAGGATGGAGTATCCTCGTACATAATACACACACGCACACCCAATCAATATGAATTCTAAGTATGTAAGGATTTATTTTTGAAGATGTAATACTACGGTTTCAATAAAAGCGGCTTACCTCCTGCACAAAGTAAGAATAAAACAAGGAAATCGAGTGGTAGTCATCAGTCGGAAATTTACATGGGCTAGCCGGCGTGTGTCCTTGATGTGTTCGGTATAGGACCTACGCACGTAGCTCCTGTATCTACGAGTGTGTATCGGACGTTTTTGGAAGAGATGGCGATGAACGAGCCATCTCTCTACACTCATACTTGCAAAATTGATTGAAAGCGTTGATATGTATGCTTGGAAACGAGCAGAATTTGTACATGAGGCTTGTCTGTTCTGCTGGTTCAATGTCTCCCAGCTTTTATTATGCATTATAATGCCGATTTATTTAAAGGGAGCGCATACCGATATACCGATCCTGTGATATTGTGATACTGTCTTTATTGCATTTTGTCACTCTGTCTTCTAGACCTTGATATAATTATCGTAAAGACTACAAGACATCTTAGCACGCCAGAGTCCAAATGAAATGAACGCGGAGGTACAAGTTTTCCACCGTAGATTAGTAACAGCAACAGATTATATTCAGATTTCTCGCAACATAATATTCGAAAACCCTCTGTGTTAACGAAAAGCAAATATTAACTTTATCATTTGTTGGTCGTTTCACTTACTAAGAAACTAGTTTCTAAGTCGTTGGCGCAGCGAGTGTCGAACCGGCGGATGATAAAGCGATGACGCTATGTAGTCTTATTCTTATCAAACTAGTTCTTTATTTATAAAAAAACTGTGTTTTGACAAACCTTTAAATATATTATTGCTATTGAGTGTTTTTTGAGATATTTTACATCTGCTTGATCATTTCTTTGTTTATTTGAAAAGTTTGAACTTTCAACTTGTCTTTTTTCTTTTCCAAAATATCTGCCTGACCCCCATGTAAATGCCCCCCCCCTGATTTGAATTATTCACATGTTACAACACATCAACAGATTTTGATCAAATTTACTACATCGCCTTATGTTCTAGAAACATAAACATTTTCATCAACAGATTTTGATCAAATTTACTACATCGCCTTATGTTCTAGAAACATAAACATTTTTTACATAGATGTCTCTTTCGAGTAGGCTTTCGCAGATTTTAAATGAATTTGCAGGCAAATGTAGGATCTTAGAATTTTCAAAAGTGTTTTAGTTTTATATTAGAACTAGCTAATTACACCATAAAATATTAATTAACTTAAAAATTTCAAATTATTTTAATTACAAAGAATTTAATACTCAAAAACCTTAAGCGATCCCGCTTAGTGTTTTAGCGGCATAATTTTTTCTAGACCATTTTAATTGACAACATTTATTCCATCTGGAGTAATTTGTAAGCTCTTTTCCGCAATCAAAGCCATCTCTTGATAATTCTAAAATTTTGACTTTTATCTAACAAGTAGTGTTACCGGGAAAACCCGAAGCTTTTTCGTAGAGTATGTAGCTCTTTAAATTTAAACTTTTCCCAGTTGTTTAGAAAATACAATTTCGATAAAAAAAATAGAGACCACAACAGCCTCAATTTGGTCAATGTGAAATTTTTGCTTCATTCCTCCGTTCATATTATATCTCATTTTCGATTCAATTTTTGTTAATATTGTGATCTCACTTAAAATTAGCCGATAACTTGATTTATCTAATATCTGTCATTCTTCCTGCTGACGCTGCAAGCGAATAACCAGACGGTGGACGTATGGTTTTTTAGTCAGCGCACTGCTTATCCTGTTCTCAGAATTTCGCACTGCTTTACACCGAACCTTCGGATTTTCTGCGCAGTATGTTGTTGATCGTATTAAGCAGATTAACAACGTCCAGAACATTTGTGGACGTCATATCCCTTTTTGACGTGTTGAAATTCTCGTAAACTTGGCAAACATTGACCTTTCACAGTCAAGAAAAACGGGTAAAATAAAATCTCGTTTTGCTTTATCGTCACTAAGGTGTAAAGTTCCGTCGGGCTTAAAAGCAACAGACACACACTTACGAGCAGTACACAGTCGTACTTATTGACCCGGTATCCGACATGTATGTATGTTTACATGTATATATACATGTATATAATCTCATATACATACATATATGTATGTATAGTTAAACGTCTTTCTTTATGGAGGGCATTGTAAATCGCTTGACATACAGACATACACGCGTATGTACATTAGTTTGTAGTTTGTGTATATGTATGTATTGCATGTAATCAATTTTTGAACAAATATTTAATATTCTCAAGTACGAGATGAGATGAGTAAATAAATAATACGCCCCGCTCAATGTCATTTGCTTTAGAAATTCCCTGTAGTCATTGTACTGCTATAACGAAATAGCACCGATTCATAGATATTATCTAAAAAATTCATTAAACTTGCCGGGACTTGGCAGTTACGAAACCGACAAGTCATTACCAAGAACAGCAACGAAGAAAGCGCGCAAGAAGTCTACCTACGCCAAGCGAGTGGGGCCGGGAGGGGGCAAACACAAAGTTGTTGTTTAATTGAAAATTAAAAATGATGAGCCATCAAATGTTGCAAGAGTTGAAGCGAAATTCTAAACTTCTTAAGCGATAGCCAGCAAATGAAAGCGGTTCTTCTTCGCCCCCTTCGTTCGAAGCCAACGATACGCGATACGTCGAATAAGAATTAAAAAGCAACTTTTAAGCAGTTCAAGAACACTCTAGTATTTGCCTTGTTTCGCTGATTGTTTTTGTTTTTTTTTCTTTGTTTCTTTTCTGTTCTGTACGAACGGAAGTCTTAACACGAAATGGAAACCACAACAAACTAGCCAAACCGAAAACCGAAGAACACACCAACCAGTTCAAATACCTACAAAAACCAAAAAAGGCACAGCACTCAGACTCGGCACTCTTCAGTGCTGAAGTACCGGAGAGTAAAATGGAAACGACAGTGCCCGAAACAGCCAAGACAATAACACACCATCGGAGCAATTACCAAAAAGTAAAAAGTGCAAAGTAATTAAATATGGCCCACACCAGCCCCGTACCCACCGAACACTACAGACAGCTGTTACTGCCACAGTCAGGTATTCAAATATTAATGTCGCCCTCGACGACATCTTCCAATACCAAATCCAAAGACCGTTAAAGTTCGCGGTGTCATGTTGTGCGGTGTGGTGTATTCGTATTCGTTGAACACGGTACGTACTCAAAACAAGCTACTCTCCAATCTTTTGGTAACGGCAACTTGAAGCGTCGAAAAATGCTAATGCCCCGCCACATATTAACCATTAAAGTGCGTTCCGTTCGCAATTTATAGCATATCATTGTCATGTATCTTCACAATTGGCATAAGCAGGGGCCTAATCACGGCGTTCGGTCGACATTTTTATACCCTCCACCTCCAGGATGGGGGTATATTCACTTTGTCATTCCGTTTGTAACACCTTGAAATATTCATCGGAGACCCCATAAAGTATATATATTCTGGGTCGTGGTAAAATTCTAAGACGATATAGCCATGTCCGTCTGTCCGTCTGTCCGTCTGTCCGTCTGTCCGTCTGTCCGTCTGTCTGTCTGTCTGTTGAAAGCACGATAGCGGCCGAACGAAATGAGCTAGGAGGTTCAAATTTTTCCTAAATGTGTCTTATGGTTGCAGATCGGTTGGGATTGAAAGTGGGCGAAATCGGGCCAGAGGGAAAAATTTTTCCCTCACAAGGACTGAAAATACCCCTAATATTTAGAGTATTTCAGCATGTTTTTTGAAC
This sequence comes from Polietes domitor, assembly GCA_947397865.1. Taxonomy (NCBI): domain Eukaryota; kingdom Metazoa; phylum Arthropoda; class Insecta; order Diptera; family Muscidae; genus Polietes; species Polietes domitor. Next base: position 424,768 of record OX377618.1, on the reverse strand, counting down.
ATAATAGCTTGTATTTACTTTATATTTGCAATTCGCATTCCCTTTATAGCATAAAAGGGCACCATAGAGAGACTTTTATTTGTAGGGTGCGAAATGGGACAAAAAGGGATAAAAATGGTACCTTCCAAACGACAACAGATAGAAACACGAAATTTGGCGTGTACATTCCTCTAATAGAGTAGATAAATAATATAAAAGTATTTTTTCTAAATTCGTACTTTAAAGGGGTTAAATGGGGCAAAAGGGATAAAAATAGTACCAACCTAACGGCTGCACCTAGAATAGTGAAATTCGATATATACATTCCTCTGATTGCGTAGACACGTAAAATAAAATTACTTTCCAAAATTCGTACTTTTTGGGGTTCAAATGGTAAAAGGGGATAAAAATAGTACCTACCAAATGACACCAGCTAGAATCATGAAATTCGGAGTATACATTCCTCTGACTGCGTAGACACGAAAAATAAAACGTTTTTTTCCAAATTCGTACTTTCAAGGGATACAATGGCTACAGAGGATAAAAATAGTACCAACTAAACGAATACAGCTATGATATGATGAAAATGATGAAATTCAGTGTGTACATCCCTCTTATTGTGTAGATAAGTAAAATAAAGAGGTTTTAGATAGTCGTACTCTTGAGGGGGCAAAATTGGAAAAATGGGATAAAAATGGTACCAACAAAATGACCGCTGATAGAATCATGGAATTCGGTGTGTACATTCCTCTGACTGCATAGCAACGTAAAATATTTTTTTCCCAAATTCGTTTGTTGCTTTTACGACAAAAAATGGTAGAATCATGAAGTTGTCTTATACTGCGTACGTGAGAGATAAGGTATTTTCAAAATTTATACTTTTGAAATTAAAATAGGATGGAAATACAACCAACCAAACGACTGTAGCTGAAAATACACTCTCTATCCCCCAATATTTAGGGTATTTATGATTGCTCCCTTATATTTACTTAATGAATTGAAGTATTATGTCCATTATATATATAGTATACAAACATTGGTAGCCTTGGCTTATTAATTAAATTTCTTATTTTCATACAGTTAAAATTTGTTGCGTACATTCCTCTTGTAGCTTGGAAGCACCCCAAAGAAAATAAAAGTTTTAGCGGGCGAAATGGGACAAAAAGAGATAAAATATGGTACCAATGATACCGACAACAGCTAGAATCATGAAATTCGGTGTGTACATCCCTTTAATTGCATAGACACGTAAAATAGAGGGATTTTTCGAAATTCGTACTTTTAAGGGATATAATTAAAAAGAGGGATAAAAATGGGACCTACCAAAACGCTGAAGTTGAAATCATGAAATTCGGTGTATACATTCTGACTATGAAGACTCAAAAAAGGGTTATTTCAAAATTTGTACATTGGGTTTTTTTTTCGAAATTTGTAAATTTGGGCGGAGAAGGGGGATATCTTTAAAATTTATACCTTTCTTATCACTTTGTCTGTATCTGAAAATGCTTCTTTCTAATGGCGACTGATTGTCGATTTTAAACAGTGCGCATAAGTATACGTTATAGTTTGCAAAAGTAAACAAATATAGTAATGTTCATAAAAAGTATCACAATTTTCGTAATATGGTACTGCACTTCTATGTAAAGTCGACATCCTTTAATCTGCTGGTAATACTGTGGAATGCACTCCGTGGTGGAGGGTATATAAGATTCGGCCCGGCCGAACTTAACGCCTTCTTACTTGTTCTTATTGGCTATTATTTTACGGCACTTTGCTAATGCCAAACATAAGAGAAGGCGAATAAAACGAACCTGAAATATATGTATATTGGCACAGCAAAATTAGTTAAAATTAAGCAAAAGGTTAGATTTGCAAACCAGCACTACTGCGACAGGTCCGCGTCCCGTTGGAATAATGACTACAAGCCAGAGCCATTCCCCAAAACCCAAGTTAAAGGTGAAGTTGCCGCTAAGAAATACATACAACTTGCTGCCCGAAGAATACAAACTCTATGCCGACAATGATTTGGGCAACGTTGACTATCCCGCATTGGAATGGCCAACAGCATATATTTACCAGGGTTTTTGGCTTGCATAACGGACATTTTCAATTTTTAATACTGCCTGGATGGATGTATCGTCTCGTTGTCGAGAATCAATACTCTGGCAAAGCCCATATACACTTTGATATGAAGTAGAAGTTGCCATCCAATGTATAATGGCAAACAAATACTTGAGTGAATGATGCACCTTTACGCGAACCAGAAGAGTTTAGTTTGGTTGTAAGCTGGTCACTTATACGACTGTAACATAGTTGATTAACAACCGATTAGGCGTCTTAAAAAGAAGAAACTTAGAACGTTCGCACAATATGTACATTATTTAAGAAAGCTTGAGAAATCTGTTTGTATTCTTGTAGCCATTTTTAAACTTCGGCAATGTTTTTATACATCGTAAAATATATAATTTGAGGTAGCCTGGGCCACACTAATGTCATACGCAGGTATTTATAAACATACATATGCAGTACATATATGCACATATGCATATATAGATATATGTAGATATGTATATTGAAGCAAATTTTGGTACAAAAACATACAATAGTTCAATCAATTATTGGTCGTTTAGTGTGAAGATCCCAATGACAAACTCTGCCCTACCTACATACAGTACATATGTGCATGTGTGTATATATGTATGCATGTATGTATATGCAACATAACTCTGTCACAGCAATGCCTTCATTGATGTCATCAATACTGTCATTGTCCGGGTCGAAACTAATTGCAAAGCAACGATTTACTCGTATGTGTATGTGTGGCCGACTGGACCGGGTTCCTAGACTATTGCCCACCACCCATGTTGGCCACAAATACTCTATGCAATTAACGTAAATCCAAGATGAACGACCAGCTAATGGTCATTTGAAGGAAATCTCCCCCATAATCCATTATTTGTGGCACACACGCATACATATATATATATATATATATGTGTACGTGTGTATGTGCATACATCATTTAGTGATATAGCAACAACAACAATAAGGCCACAACAATGTATTAATAAATAATGGGAAATAATTCGCATAGAATTGGATTACAAATTTAATGAGCAACGATGTCGTCAAAAGCATAAATCAATTATTAATCATTCATTACCTTTGTGAAATGATTAAATGCCATAATTAATTGTCCAATACACTCGACCCAAAAACGAAAAAGTTCAACAACAAACAGAGCAAAGTCAGCGCATACCGAATCTGTTATGCCCTTCTGCCCATGGCGAAGTTACGACAAGTAGCGCACTCAGTATGCCTGCCTATTTCCGGTCAACCAGACAATGTAATATGGTCGGTGTTGTGGAAATAAGTCTACACCAAGAACACCAAACGCAGCATGTGAATTTCAGCTGTATTAACTCTGGCCCACAGAGGTGATTTGGGATAAATATTTCGACGCGATACACGAACAAAATGACGGACATATATGACCCGCCTCTCTTAACGGAGTGTACTCACTTCAAATGCAAGTATCCAAGAGTTGGTTCAAGGGCAATCTGGGCCTGGATGAAACAAAAATAATAAAAAAAGGCAAAGTTCGGCCGGACCGAATCTTGTATACCCTTCACCACAATTACAGTACTACAGACAGATTAGATGGAACCGGCATTACACAGAAAATAACTATCTTACATGGAGAAATATGTCGGTCACATTACGTACAAAATAACTATCTTACATGGAAAAATATGTCTGTCTGGTTGGCTGGTGTGCACGATAACTTTTGAATGGTGTTGAGGAATCCATTCAAACTTTGCACATAGGAATATCTTCCCCAAACTTAGTTCAAGTTCAAAGATGGGCGAATTGACACTAACCCTTCAGGTACCTCACATGCTAATGTAACATTTATATTTCCATATTAATTATAGATTTTTAGTTTATTTATTATTTATATTCCATCAGCATGGAAAGAAAGTACATACAATCAATATCAATAAATGATATTCAAAGTATTTTGCGATTAGCTCTTACAATTGCGGCAACAATGGTATGCCATAGCATCAATAATTGGTTATGACAACAAATAATTTTAAAAATTTCTAACAGTAGAATCAACCCTATCAAAAATTTGCATTACATTAATTAGTTGTTCTAATAAACGAATATCGGCATTACCTTAAACTCAAACACTCGAATAAATCAACAATTTTCTTCATTTATAAGCAAAGGTTATAAATTATTAACAAAATAAGTGTGCCGCATTTAATATGAGGAATTTTGAAGCTAAACAAAAAAGTAAGTTGGAAATGTTTGTGTGTCAAAATTATACAAACGTGGTACTTAGATAAACCTTATTTAGCCTGAAGAGGTAGGTCTATAGAGAACATGTTTAATTATTTACAGAACTAAATATGGCAAATGATACAAATAACTACTAGTATTAGACTCGGATTGTGCTAATTAATAAAAATTGTTTCTAATCATTGTTCGTGTTCGATGTCGTAAATTATTTGTGTAATGGATTCGATTTCTGTGTGTATATATAAGTCGGCTGAAACTTACTTGTTTTAATACCATTTTCTTTTAAATATTTACTTCATAGATAGCGATGATGCAAGTGCACTCTTATCGCAAAATATTTGTTACAACAATTATCAACTCCAATATTATTCAAGCACATCTAATAGAGATAATTCGAGTGCAAATTTTGGATTTGCATTTATTGATGATGTCCTGTAACAAATAGAGAATTTATATCCATCACGTATGTCACATTTCACATTACAGGTTGTAAAAAATATATACAACGTTTCAAATTATAAAACAAACTAATAATATTCCAAATCACAGTAAAAAAGTTTTATACACAAATTAGTTCGCAAAATGTTTGACCATGCTGATCAGTTGTTTTCTTCTTGTTAAAAATTATAGAGCTTCTTACGTTGTACACATATGTGATCATGGAAAAATCTACAATACAAATTACGCCACCGAATTGATTATTTTCGCTCTAGCATATTTGAACAGATTTTCTTCTAATTTGGCAAAATACTGACACCAAATACGAATAAGTCTTTAGTTTTCACAATGAAAAACGAAAAAAATTGCTATATAAGACAAGAACAAAAATTTATATTTAAAGTGCTTCCGAGGGTTTATTAATTCAAGTTTTTTTTTTGTCAAAATACAACGTAAAACAAGTAAGGAAAGGTTAAAGTCGGGCGGGGCCGACTCTATGATACACTCCTCTTTCTATCCGAATACAATTTAATTCGGTGAAAAAGTGAAAACAGGAAGGATTTTTGTATCCTGTAAATGTATGTGTTTGTTAAATGTTAAATCGGAAAGGACATTTGTATGGGGGTATATTGGAACATGGAAATATAATATGTAAAGTTTGGCCAAAATCAGTTAAACATTTTGGACCAACATTTGTATATATATAAATAAATATATAATTAAAAATTTGAACCGATCTTATCCACTTTCACCATAGATGTTTTAGTTAGATTATTCGTTATTGTGCCAATTTTAAAGAAAATCGGGTACAAAATGTGGATTTTAGAGCGGAAAAAGTCAAATCGGGAGCGACATTTGTATGGAGGCTATATCTAAATCTGAACCGATCTAGCCCGCTTTTGCCACAGGTGTTTCCAGTTAGATTATAAGGTGTTAAGCCAAATTTGAAGAATATCGGGTACAATACGTGGTTTTTAAAGCGGAAAAAGTCTAATCGGGAGCGAAATTTTTATGGGGGCTATATCTAAATCTGAACAGATTTGCTTCAAATTAAATAGCGTTCGTCCTTGATCCACAAAACTTACTTGTGCCAATTTTTGTTAAGATCGGACTATAATTGCGACCTGTAATTTGATTACAACAATAGATGGACAGACGGACAGACAGACGGACATTGCTAAATCGACTCAGAAATTGATTCTAAGTCGATTCTAAGTATAGTTAACAATGGGTCTGTCTTGCTTCCTTTTGGGTGCTACGAACAAATGCACAAAGACATAATACTCTCGTGGAGTGTATAAAAAATGACACGGGAACAACATGCTTTTTGGAGGTGTTTTCAGGAGCGTTTAGCTCACAGATGGCTTGACCCAGTGACGAAATATTTTGCAGATCATCATTAAATCATTATTAAAGAATAGAAAGTTTTTTCCGGGTGTGACTGGAAATTGTTATACCATTTATATGGGCCGCGACCCAGCCTAATATATATAACTTCAATTCTGGTGCTTGCAATACTGCATGACTAGATATTTAATAATATCTTCAGAGTTATTGTGTAAATATGGAAATTTTGAACATCTAGTGGGGTTTAACTGACTGAAATCATTTTTTGTTTTTCGTAATTACCTGAATTTTACAAGTATAGTCACTTTTCACTCGAGTCGAAGTCATGAATATATGTAAAAAGGCCGATGACCACGAATTACGAAAAATGTACAACAAAACTATAAATCAAATCTTTAATGCGTCCCAAAACGTGTTTTAATTATTATAAATAATACAGTTCGATGACACTAACAAATACGACATTTCGAATGGTTTATTTTGGATGTGACATGAAATGTAAACATCAGACGATTATGTTATTCAGCTTATAAACCCGACCAACAAAGCTATCTAAAAAGTAAATTTGAAAACGTGGTTTCAACTTAGTTGCCGTAGAAGACCCATATTATGGAGACGGCCCTGTGTTCACAACATTGTATTCGTCGTGGACATACAAGTATGTAAATATGTGTCGATATCGATTATTGCAACTTCAATTATTCATCACCGTACAATAATGCTGTGAACGAGGGTGCCCATATGGACCTACAGCTGCTACATTACGCAAAGAGTCTCTTCAGAAATAGGCCATGTTTCGAATGACAGCTAGAGGGGGCTGATAAGACATTTGTGTGGGGATTTGCTACTAGCAACTCGGCCGAGTCCAGATTTGAAGTTGTTGTTGGACCGACCCTCTACCCACTTCTTTAAGTATGAATGTATGTGTGGACAAACCCTCAAATAACATTAATCAGCACAGCTCAGTTGTATGAATATCGGAATAATTATTGATTATAATCAGCAAATAAATAAATATGTGCTTGGAACCCCCGGTACACTAGGCGCAATATCATTGCCAAAGTCATTTGTAATTACCACACGACATTAATGGCCAATGCAACTGCAACTAGTTCCTGATTTAAAATAACACGAACAACATTGAGATTCTACGAAAATATTCCACTGCAAAAACAGTCGAATCAGCCAGAAATCAATGGCAGCAATCGATTGTGCAACAATTGACAAAACAAACGACCACAATCTGGAACACCCTCCTCCGCCCACCGTTCCTGCTCTCCAGCTGGACACCAACACAATTAATTCATATAACATTTTGGGGTTGAATGGGCTCCTTTGATTGCAGCAGACACAGAACATTTATACTATGTATATAGGACATAAATGTATGTATACATATGTATAATAGGATGGGTCGAGGTCCATAAAAATAAAAATAATAGTTTTCAGTCAACGTCGAACGAAATGAAGATTGGATTTTTTAATGCTGATCAGTAAAATACTTCGTGTGCTAAACACTCCTGGAAGCACCCCTAAAATCATTTTTCGAACGTTGCCTAAATGATGAGCATCGGAAGGAAATTGAATTGTCCATTTTTGTAAAAAGAGTTTGAAAGTTTTTTTTTTTAATTATTTTCACAACGACGTCATTTGCCATCCGATATTCATAATTCAGCATCATTCTATTTATCTTACACAACACCTTTTACAAAACATTTCCAAGAAATATGTGTTGTCACTTGAAAAACAACAAAAACTTACTACTCCAATAATTCGACCAATAACTTACTTTCATGGGTCTATTAATCCCGAAAAAAGTGTTGAACAAAAGTGCAACATTAAATTACATTACAAAATTACTCACAGATCCCTAAGGATCTAAAGAGCGCAAGTGTTGCATCCAAACACCTTCAATGTACAAGACAAGAAATCTCGCTCTTTATATATTAAATTGCAGAAAGGTGAGCGATGCCACTGAACAGGAATAACATTTGTTTCGCAAACCCATTTGTTTGTGGTTATTTTACTGTTTTATAAGGTTTTATTTGAATATTTGCTGTATTATGCTAGCATGAGAATAAAGTCAATATTCGCTGTTATTCCTCGACGGTTCGCCGCTAAAAAAGGGTAAAGAGCGAGATTCTAGTTTTGTATCTAGAAGGTTTACATGGGCGAAGTAGTGGTGACAAGTACAGGACATTCCAACATGACGAAGGGCCGCATCTTCGGGCCTTCTCTTACACTTAAAACATGAATGCAAGGTGAACAAAACTGCGGTGTGGGAAAAAAGCAGTTTTGACTTTAAAAATCTCCACACCTTAATGTAATCACAGTCGAGAGATGTATGTGTTATTGACTTATAACAATTAACCTAGCGCTTTGTATGACCGTAGCGAGGACAATTCGTGAGGTGGACAATTTGCAAAAACAAAATATTCCGAAAAAAATAGCGTCAGTGAGCAACGTTTCTACGAGGTTTTGAAAATCGATTCAATGTGGCTTGGACTAAGCACACCAGTTAATAAATATTATTAATAAAATCATAAAAAATACAAAAACTGCAAATATGCAAAATCGCTTAAAAACCCAACGAGTTAGAATTAAAAAATTATTCCAATACTTAGTACAGAACTATTATAACAGAGAAACTGGAGGATTACTGCAATGGCTTGCAAAAAAAATAAAGTCTGCGCGTGATCTACGGGATATTGGTTTGAAGCTTCACAATGTTCGGGATTGTTCAGACTAACATTTTGACTGTTCGTGGGGCATCCCATGATACGCAGGCTAAACATCTTATTGAACGATATTCCCTGTTTAAACCCGCATTGCAGAATTATTTACGGCACTAAATATGGCAAAGGGTATACATAACTACGCGTATTAGCCTCGTATGGATTTTGCAAATTAATAAAAATTATTTCTAATTGTCTGCAATTAAGAAACGTGTATCTTCATAGCGATATGAAGTCGTAAATTATTGGTGTGCCGAGCAACCTATAAAATGCCATGCCAATTGGTGTTGAGGCGAAATTAACCAATAAATTACTGCACGACTATAATAAAAATATTAATTGCTGAAAATTAATAATGATTCACGATTCTACTTAATGACAATGAAAACTACAATGTCAATATTTGTTAGTGCGCATCTAATCACCTGAACTTCCATGAGGGAAGAAGGTGATTTGAACTCCATCTACACGAGTTCATAACACCATCAATTTAAATAAATGTGAAAGGGCTCTAAAAGCAAAGAACTTTTAAAAAATCAGGGTTAGTCACACAGAAGACAGGACATTTGAAGGTTTTCTGCCGTCAAATCATTGGGCTTGGCTGGAACGTCTCATATGTCCACACACGAGGAAGCATTTTGAAGAATGCAGTCGTTCATTAACAGCTGTTGCTTCCAACGGATAAAGCTGAACCAGACTGCATTATGTCCTGCTGAACAGTACAGCGCCGAGCATAACCAGAAGACTAAGCTCTCGTATCATCCTTGGCTATGGCTTGGCCTCTTGAATCCGCCAACTCTGTTGCATTCGGTTGTCCTTTTAGCCGTTGCGTTTGTTTCCACTTTTCGCTTCCTCTTTAAATTCATATTATCCGAGACTACTTTCCCATGTGCGCGTCCACATGGGTATGTGTGTACGATTTAGTATTAAGTATAGAGTCTGGTCTTATTTGCAATTACTGCCACTGAAAGTTCTCCTTGAAACCCATGTCAACTCCACTCCAAAATATATGGAAGGAGAACTGCTGACACGTTCGTTTAAATCCCATGGACAAACAGAAAGCGGAAGAAATGCACTTAGAAGGAAGGAGCAGCAGATGCGGTGTTGATGCAACTTCCTAAATCGCAATCGAAACAAAAGCCACCAAATAAGATTCGATAGATAATATACCACTATAAATACATACTTATGTACTTAAGAACGCATATACTCGTATGTATGTATGTATGTGTGTGTGTGGCTAAAAATAAGCAAAGGGCTTTATTGGGTGGACGACTCCTACGAAGGGTGCCTGCTGAGGGCTGGTGGCAGAAAATATTTAAGGCAAATAGACATTACACTTTTCAATGAATATGAAGTGGATTGTGGTGGCTGCTGCCTCCATATTCCGTTGATGTGCCATTTTCCATCGAACACCTGTCGCAATAAAAATATTTTCTGTTGCATCTTCGCTCCGTTGCAAACGTATGTTTCACCACACTCGGTGGTCTAAATAGTTTTTTTCTGTACGAGTGGGAGGGCGCACAACCGGCTATATTGCTTTTTAGCATACTCAACAATGTGTGAGGAACCGTGTCTAAATCGTGTGATGTGAAGTCGAACAACCGTAAACGGAATGAAGTGCAGCTGGAACGAATCGAATGCGCCCTTTACACATCCAGAGTACTATCGGACGTTCGCCCACCCATCTATCATAATCATAACTGAGTGATCTATTATTTCGAATCCTCACTTACAGTCAGTTCAACCGACCTTTATGCATTACCCAGTTATGTGCAAAATGTCAATTGTTTTTATTTCGATGTCAGATGGTCCAGAATATTTCAAATACTTATTTGTTGGTGTGTTACGAATGGAGTTACTGAATGGACATTCCTGCCTCCGTTGGCGCAGGGCATGCCAATCGCCAATTACTCATGGTTGAGAACATTTTCAAATATTTTCAACACAAAATTTGCCACAAATTGTATTTTAGCAGCGACCAAACCTAAAATATGCGGCATGTGAAGTTGTGCAGAGTGTGCAGAATGTGGATGCAAGTGAATCCGTTCTGAACCAATGCTGGACACGCGGGTGTGGATGTGGATGCGAGTTCGACAGCATGCCTCGCTGCACACAGCTGTTAAATGAATTGGTCACTGGAGAATACGGTGGCAATACCAACATATTTTACATTTTATATTTCATATCTACCCACCACCATAGGTTGCAATATACATTTGGTCAATCCGCTTGGTATTCGTTGGTGCAGTAAAGTTACAAGTTACATTTGACCGTTAACACGAAGATGCAGTTAATAGGAGGACGACGGACATATTCTCGAAATGTAAACGCACTTCAACCTCGAAGATCGTTTTTCTACTTGGTTAATAACGGTTTTATAATATTTGTAAGTAGCTCGATCAAAACATTCAGAGACCTCCTGCATTGAAATGCAAATATGAAGCTGGTTGATATACCATAGACAGAAATAATAAATAGAAATATTGGACCAATTTATAAACATCGCCAATCAGTATCTTGACAAGCGATGGCACAGACTCATTGGTCCGACAATGCCACAATGTATCATCAGCATTTGTTCTGTTGGGTGTAGCCTAGTATACACGTATGTATTTCTAAATACGGAAACAAAATGTGTCGAATAGTTACATACTGATATTGTGGTTATTTCCAAAGACTATAGTATGAAGAGAAGCTCCAATTCGCTCCGTTTAATCTGGCTCTGAAGCAAACACCAACAACAATCAAAAGAAGAGTCTACTCTAAAATATTCCGAATACACCAATGAATTGATAAATCTCCTCTTCCGGAGTCCGTTGAATGCTTAACATTAAATACTTTTTGCAATGTTTCGTTGTGGTGGGCGATTTATTTATTTCCAACTATTGAGGAGCGTTTGCAACTTTTGGCTAATAGCACATCTAAGAATGTCTGTATGCATGTTGTAAGTACGAGTATTTATTTACAAAAACTTATGGTTATTGCAAATGTTCATTAGCAGAGCTATTCATTCATTAACTTTGTTGCCAAAGTCAAATATTGGTCGAACGAATGGACTACGAAAATAAAAATACACAATTACACAAGCAGACCAACACATGCATGAACAATCTTAAAAAGTTTCCAAGCGAATGTACATTCATTCGTACGTATGTGGCTTCCTTGTGGTGGTCATTGTTCGTCTATGTGATGTGTGCGCAGGACTCTTGACAAAAGCCACTTGTATTTTAGTTCAGGAATTACGAGCATTTGCACTCGGTGGAATCGATGATCACACGCTGCTAGATATTCTGGTCCAGCAAGATTGATCGAATCGGATAGGTGCTCAAACGACAAAAATATTACTTTGCGATTGAATGAAGTGACAAACTATACCTACATCCATACATACATATTCTTCTACAGCTATATAAGTATATAAAAGGAAGGTGTTTTGGTTCTTAGTGTGTTATTTAACCCCAGGGGAAGGTTTATAAATTACTTGAATTAAATCCACCAATTTTACTAATTATACCCTCACTCTACAGAGTAGGAGAGTATATATCATTTGGGACAGAAAGAAAGTGTAACGCATTGAACGAGTGGCTTAAGACCCCAAGTATGTTTGAACCCATGCGGGTAGTCAAAATCATCAATGTTTTTATAATCACTTTAAACCTAAAAATATTTACGCTTTAGCTACGCCCCTTCTCGTACCTCCACACAATTGTATCTGTCCTAGGTTAAATTAAATTCTTTATAACTTTATCTTTTATAGATGAAATCCACTTTGACTTGATATTTGATCATGTTTTTACAATTGTTTTATAAATGTGGAAGCTGGGGCCATGTGTCGAGAACATTCTAGTACCTTCCCCATAAATTATCCTGCCAAAAGAAAAATTTAATTCCTTATAGCTTCCGCATATATGTTTTTTGAGAGTGAGGGTATATATATGTCGGTTTAGCCGACTGAAGCTAACTTACTTGTTTTTATGTTTATTTAAGTACGTGTGTGTGATTGAAATCTGTTTGTATAAAGATGACATTAAGTGTTCATGAAACATCTTACGGATCGCCACCAGACAACATAAATCTAAAGACAGGCGTTCCTAACATTTTCCTTAGAAACAATGAATTTTGAGTTGGAACCAGACTGACAGTAACAAAATTGTTCAACAAGGCCATCGCTGCAACAATATTAACTGGCAACATTTAAACTCAAAAAGGTGTTCCCATTAAATGGGGTTTTGCAATAACCATACATAGTAACAAGGTCAATCACTGGAAGTATGTGGTCAGAATATGGTCACATCGACGCCTCCGTAAAATAGTATGTTCAGTCTGCTAATTTAATATCGCTGAGTTAGTTAGAAAAGTTAGAACAGTTTTGAACATAACTTTTGATTGGATTGACCCATCAACACTAAAATTGTAGGGCATTTAAGTTAGAGACCGTATAATCTAAAAACGTAAAGGACTTGGAAGCATGCTATGACGAATTAGCAGACCACTGTTGGTAAGATGAAATTAATCTTCTTTAAACGTAGGAATTACTATTTGCATATCACGCTAACAAATTGGTTGTGGCCATTTATATAGAATAGATTTATAAATTAAATGTCATCTTATTAAAATAAAATATCCAAATTTGTTAGCCATAATATTAAATGTCATCTTTGTGTTTGTATTGCGTAACTTAATACAACCTGAACTATTTAGGCATCCCTAAATGTTTTTTATTAAAGAACGGCCATTAAGTTTTAATTCTGAAACGGTTTATATGTAGTTATTTTTTGCATTTGATACTTGATGAAATCTTGATTATGAAAAAATAATTCTATATTAAGCCATCGATGTGTATTAATAAACACAAAATTTAAATTTAAAATGATATTAATGCGATTCATGAATATTGTCGAAACATTGTCGGATACGCTGGTATGCAAACAAAAGTTATGTTAGTTGAGTTTGTTGACCCAAACAGTTGCTGAAATTTTCACAGTATGTTCTTCAATAACACAGGAGTGTTTTTATGATTATTTAAAATAAAAATCGTCAATAATTAGTTACTAAATTTTTTGATTATTTAAGCGCGTGAAGAAGTTTAGTTGGATATATAGAGAGCATTGGACACTCTGCATGTCGAGTTTCTGGTTTCTCTTCCTCTCTCCGTATTATATGTATTCTACTATGTTGTTGTTTCATGAATGTTTGGAGTTTCGAGTTGTTTGTATGAAAACTGGTAGCTGACTTTGGAGTATGGAATTCTTGTGGCTACTTTTGTGGGCTGCTGTAGTGTAATGGGGTATACGAATGTAATTGTTGTTGTGGCATATAGCTGCTATTGTTGTTGCATTGCTGACTGGAGTGGGTGGTTCGTTGGGTTGGTTGGTTTATGTGGCCGCTCTCACAGAGTATTGCCTTAAGGCACCGTTTTGAATGGACCACGCCACTCGGAAGGATTTGTTATATCCAGCCTGATCTCTCCGAGAGAAGTGGGTGAAATCGGTTTCTATGAAATTTCAATTATTGATAGTTGATTAAGATTTCACACAGCTGTTCTTTAAAATCGTTAATCGTTAAAATCGTTATGGCCATCATACATCTTAAATTTGAAAATGGGAGTTACTATCATGTTCGATTGGGTATATAAACGGTGGCCATTAATTCTATGAAAAAAATAGAGTACATATATTTCAAATGAAATAAAACTCACATATTGTAGTAAATATTAATGGCGTAAGAATTAAAAACGTATATTATGTAAATCTATTGTATATTTTTACTAATAATGAGATATATGATCGCATATTAATAAAAATAATATCAAACAGACATGGGACAGAAATGGTCATGTCATTTGAGGTGTGGTTAAAGTCATGCCCTTTGGGCCGGTTCTCAGATCCATGTAAAAGGGACCAGTCGCCTTTGTGCAGAATTTTGAATCATATTTGGAGGAAATATGAAATTATTCTGTTGTAATGATTATTTTGTCTTCTTTCTTTTCCAGAAAATACATTTCGCTTGGCCGTCAAATATCATTTGCAAGACGGTCGGACACATCGAGAAAACCAATACGTGCACAGCCCATCTTTCGAACGGATGTCATTGGTAACACAAACATAAAAAGGTTCAAAGTATATGAATATACTTATTTGGCCCAACTAAATATTGGACACTCCCCAAGCCAAACAAACGGTTTCACAGATCAGTGAAGCGGATACGTTGAGTTAAAAAAGTAGTCAAGAGCCCAGCGTCACATAAACATGGACGCCGAGTCAGAAGGAGTTCAGCCAGTTGATCCCGCAGCGACTGCTTCGAACATCGATATGGATTTAGCTGCTAAACGACGTCGTTTTGTATCACAGCCCTCAACGCTCGCATCAAGGCGTCAACAAGCTGTATGTGTTCGACGGGCACATAAAATGTATGGTAGCGCGAAGAACCCGAACGTTGTCCTTGATGGCCTGAATATGACAGTGGCCAAGGGATCCATGTAAGTATCACATTTTAGATTTACTCAATTAACACATACATATACATGCATACGTACGTACTTGTCTTAAGAATGATAGAGACTGCAACGCCTTAAAGTGTACAACTGCGTACGGTTGTGGGTGAAGTGAAACCGACGGCGATATTTATTTGAGAGCTATATGTAAATCTGAACCGATATAATTGTCTTTCGATAGCGTACGTCCATGGCCCAAAGAATAGTTAATCTGGTAGTTTTGTTTAAATTGGGACGTATTTTAGAAAACAGTTTCAACTACGAAGTTAGAATAAACGAAAACGGTTTCATCTCTTGAAATTAATGTGAAGAGTAGTACGTGCTTTAAAATCATATTAGATATCGAGAAGTTATGATCGAAATAATTTTTTTTTTTGTGAAAGAAGAGCAAAATTAAAATGAAAGCAAACAGGAGGTTGAGATAATGTATATTGCATCTAATTAGCTAATACTGCAAATAAAGACACACTTCGATCTTTCAGGATTCCGAATCCCATGAATCGCCTAATGAATTTAGTCCTTCTTTATTTTGGTCCATACAAAGTCAGTTTTGAGTTTGCATCCTTATTCGCACTATCGAAGTTGTACTTGTCAACATCGTGTGATTTGAGATTTTTCTTTTGCTACTTTTATTGGCAAACCAATCTAAATGAACCGTATGTTCAGATGCTCCTTTCACTGTGAATAATTTTGAAATCAATATATTCTCTACTGCATACGCCCTGTACTGAATCAATATTAAACTTGTATTTAATTTTCCAATTTTGATCATCTTTTTGGACCAGAGAAAAGAGCGTTTTCAACTTCTATGGGCAGAGGGCAGGCAAAAATGTTAGTAATACAATTGCAACGATTTTCGTAACTGACAACATATATTGTGCAATCGACATTGGTTCTTAATACACATGCAATCACCTCAATCCTTTTGGTAGTCTGCCGCGCAATAGATTTGTTTACAGTGCTTTCACAAACTTTTACACTCCTCACTATTTAGTTCGGTATTTGTGTTAGGGTAGGGAACTGTGTAACTAAAAGCTAAGTGTTCATAGCGAACAAATTAAAGTATCATAAAAATACCTAAAAATCGGAGGTACATTTTTCTTAAAAATAAAAAAATATTTTTCCCTTTGTCCAGAATAAAAAAACTTAGATATAGTCCTGGTTCAATACCTTTCGGCATCTATGTTTTGTAGAACGCATATTTATTTATTAATTGGCATGGTGACTTTTATAACAAAGAACGTGTGTCGCGCTCTTTAAAAATGCATTGAAAATGCTTTGGAATTTAATTTTTTGTTCACATCTTCGAAGAAATTAGTGATCGGATTCAAATGGAATATTCTAACTACACCCTGAAAATATTGCTTATACTTACGTAAAATCACATTTAGTCCGCAAGTAAGGATTTTGGGTACAATTATTTTATATAAATTGCAACATTTTATTTCTCCGAGTACGCTAGTTTATTTGGTAGTAAGTGTTCCACTTCCACATTGCTTTTAATTCCTTTTATGAACTACCCAACGGTGCTGTTAATTAATTATAATAAGTTCATAGATCATGTTCGACGCCGTTGACTTGTTTTTTATATTCAGTTTTTTTGCAACCTCTCTACAGCGATATTTTCTCGTTTCGGTGACAAGTTATCATCAACTCTACTTTAGGATTATACTACATTTTCTGATACATACATAGAGAAACAAACAATCTGAAAAATTCAACGGAAAATGTGGTGACTAATAATTTGTGGCCAGCGAACTTTTCAAATAAACAAATTGACATTTAGTTGAATGTGAAAAATCGGAAAAAAATCAATTAGAATGTGTTATTCAAATATTTGTGAAAAACTCAGCAGTTTCCAGTTAAAGAATTGGGCTGGGTATGCGTTCAAGACTTTCAAAACTTTTTGGCGGAATGTGACTCATCGCTTTAAAACTCATTCTTCGAATTCAGCTGAATTGAAAAACCACATCGCTCCCAGTTCGGTAATTTTTCTGGGTTTCTATAAACAAATTAAAACTTCTACATCGTTCTACATCGCATGGAAATTAAATAGATGACCAACATCTGAAGATGTAACAGCAGATTATTAATTAGACAGAAAAAGAAACGCTTTAATGTCATCCAGTTACTTACGTGTAAACATGTTTCGTTTACAATTGAGTAGTTTTATATTTGGGTGCACTTACAATGCTCGTACTAGACATATACATTTTTGCAGCCAACATATACACGTAAAAAAAGGTCTAATAGCATTGATTATCTGGTGCCTATCTCTTTTCTGCTATAACAACAGCATTCACACTGCTAAAGAGTTTGTAGTCTGCTAAAACTGCTGCCGTTTATTAAATATAGAAAAAAGGTACAAAATATGCGTCCAGAATTTAAAAGCCTTTCAGACTGACGGCGAAAACGAACTTCGTCTTCTACTAGCTCGCGGTGGGTATGTATAGTTGATACATATCTCGAGTTAAATCGTTTATATATACCAACATGACATAAACATATATAAAATATTTTACACCATCCGTTTTACAATAACACTTTTGACCGAGTAACTTGTTTCAACTGAACGAACGTACTGTCGACATAGGGGGAGCAAAGTTCAAGTTGAAGATTGATCATGCCGACAGAAATTTGTGAATTCTAATAAATGTTAGAAGTTCATATCATCTAATTCTTTAATTGGAAAATAAAACTTTGTTTGTTTCATTGAGCTCCAATTAGTGCAAAACATTCGCTTTCTTTGTGTTTTTGAACGACACTAATATCGAGTCGAGTCAGCCTCTGTTACACGAACCCTATCTTAGCGAATCCAAACATCACTCATCCCAGCGTAATCACTCAGCTCACATGTAAGTTGTTTGCCGTTGACCACAGAGTGCATTCGATTGTTACAAATTCCATTGAATCTATTGTTAATACAATAGCCGACACTTCTACTTGTTAGACAGTCAATTAGTCAATTTTCATAGATTGTCGACGGCTATATTTCAAATACACACTGAGTGCTCCTGTACATGCGGATTTACGAGGAGCTACCTATATATGTATTTGGGAACAGCATCAAAAATCAGACCATTGAATCGAGCGAACTATTTAAATTGCTGCCTTCGGACAAATGAGACGTGGAATTGCTCATACTAATTGCTAGCTCTATATTGCATTTGAAATAGCAAAGGTTGATTATACAAACAATTGGTTACCTCGGAAAAAAGTTACAATAAAACTGGGAGTAAATAATTATATTATTTAATAAACAGATAAGCAATCATTTTTTCTCCATTCGCCGTTTGCAACAAATCAGGTGGACGATAACCTTAACTGGTATTCTGGAACCGATAGCGGTAATATTAGCCTGTTACTTCCACACAACTTGAGTTCAGATGCTGATTTCTGAACGGGAATCAATATAACGAGAAGAATATTGCTATATTTTCAATAAAATAATCAAAAATTTTATTAATATTGATATGAGAAGATACTAAGAGAATTTAATCTGTAGATGGTGACATAAGAGAAAACTGCCAAAAGAGGGTAAAATTTACCACCACCCACACAGTAAAAGGATAAAGTTATTACGGAATACATATATGACTGAATTGGTATTCGTATTCGGGTTCGAAAGCTTGTTTCTAGCAAATAGAGACACGAACAGATAAAGGGTGATTTTTTAAGAGCTTGATAACTTTTTTTAAAAAAAAAACGCATAAAATTTGCAAAATCTCATCGGTTCTTTATTTGAAACGTTAGATTGGTCCATGACATTTACTTTTTGAAGATAATTTCATTTAAATGTTGACCGCGGCTGCGTCTTAGGTGGTCCATCCGCTTAGTCCAATTTTGGCATTTCCACGTTTTTGAGTAACAGAGACCAAATTGGTGCGAACGGCGACGAATCGAAAATTGGTGGTCATCATTAACACTGGCCGATACAGCTGCGATATTTTCTTCAGTTCGCACTCTACGTAAGCGTGTTGGTGGTTTAATGTCCAACAATGTAAATTTGGTGCGAAATTTAGTCACAATAGCCCGAATAGCCGCTTCAGTGGGTCGATTAAACTAACCATAAAATGGAAGCGCGCAATGAACTTTCTTAACAGAGCACGCATTTTGATAATAAAATTCAATAATTTGCAAGCGTTGTTCGTTTGTAAGACGATTCATGATGAAATGTCAAAGCATACTGAGCATCTTTCTCTTTGACACCATGTCTGAAATCCCACGTGATCTGTCAAATACTAATGCATGAAAATCCTAACCTCAAAAAAATCACTCTTTAGATGCAAAGCATTCATTGTATTTGATAGCGGGCAAACCAGACTCCCGTCTCGAATTTACCGAGATTCTTGTCGATGCTTTGCCACGATTACTGCGACCCAAATCAAAGTTCTCATACACAGAAAAAATTTTTCATAGTGGTTCTATGTGAATTTCACAAAAACTCGTTTTGTGAAATTTATAATTACACATTTGTTAATGTAAAAGAAAAAAATTGTGATTATACACAAATTTTGTGATCATCATAAAAATTCTGTGGATTTCATAATATTTTTGTTAATGTTACAGGGACTTAAGAATAGAAAATAAGAAACTGTGAAATTCACAACCAATCACTATGAATTACACAAATAATAAGCAATTATCCTCAATTAAACTCACAAAATTAAGAAATTTTGCAATTTGTGAATTTCACAAAATTTTTGTGTAGTTCACAAACGAATTGCAGGTAGTTTTTGTAGAATGCACAAAACAAACCATGGTTTACATACATTTTTTGTGAGCAACAACAACAGAAACTATGTTATACACATTATTTTTGTGTTGTTCACAATCTTCATTGTGCGTTTTTAAAAAATGCGAGCGAAATAAAAACGATGCACAACGAGTGCAGTCAATCGCTTTTTATAATTGTCAAGAGCAACATGTGCGAAAGTTTTTTCCAAGCAATTGATAAAACAATTAGTGAAAAATATAAGTTAAAAGATTTGTTTTCTGGTAAGTACATATTATACCCTTTTTTTAAATAGAAAAACATACATATAAATTAAAATTATATTTAGATTCTGGAATTGATAAAACTACAATAAAATTAATGACAGCGTCTCATTTACGGCAGCTATTTAAAAATACAGCAATACCACTTGGAGTGCAAATACGAATCGAATACGTAAGTAAAAAATTAGATATGTAATGTTTATTTCATGATTTTTTGGTTTATACAATACGTGTTATAGGAATATGTGCTGCAAATGAAACACACGCGGATCTGTGTTTGATTAATTTTTTTTTTGTACTTTGTGAATTAAAGGAACAGAGACAGTGCAATGAATTAATACTTTTGAATATTAGTCAATAGTTTTCATATAAACTTATAAACTCATTATTAAAATTTAATTAACCGGTAGCAAACGCAGTGCCATACAAAATGTTGAAGATTAAGGAAAAGAAGCAACCAATACAGCCATTAGTTTTAATTGAAGGAAGTTACTGAATATAAAAAATGTATTTGTTACTTTGATGAGGTTAGATATAAGTTTTTTTCACTATTAGCACTTGTTTCAAAATTTTTCATGTATTCCATTTAGAATATCCGTTACCTTCACTCCTCATGTGGGCTTTTATTCAAAAATATTTATTTAAAATCAGTACTAAAAATGAAAAGAAGTTTCCCATAATAAACAGTTTATGCAATGAACTTAACCAAAGCTTAAATCAATCCTCTCCCAATTAAAATTTAATAATAAATCAATGTATATAAGATACTGAAATAGTATAAGATTTTTATTATGAATTTTGTTTAATTTAATTTAATTTAATTTTTTTGGTTTTAAACTCTAATTATTTGTTAATTATTTTATTACAAAAAATTACAAAATCTTTTTGAATTCAATGCTCTTTTAAATGAACTATTTTTAATTTAATTCACAATTTATTGGCTTTCTGTTTTAATTAAAGTGTATATTCATTACAAAAAACAAAAAAAAAACATGTTTTATTTATTTGTTTTCAGGAATTTATGCTAACATTATTGTACCAAAAAAATAATGCATTTTGGTACAATAATTCTTTTAAGTGTATAGGTACTTTTCAGGCGAACACAAAATTCTGTGAAATTCACAAAACTACTCTTTAAAATAAACAAAATACTCCATAAAATTCACAAATCACAATTGTGAATCTGACGGTGTCTTTGTGATTTTCATAACGAAATATTGTGTTTTTTAAAATATTTTTTTATGAAATTCACAACAAATTTTCTGTGGGTTTCACAAAATTATTTTGTGTCTTTCTCAAAAAAAAAGTAAAATTTACAGATTTTGTGAATTTCACAAAAGCTGACTGTGAACTCTATATTTACGGTTTTTGGTGAATTCAACCACGATTTTTGTGAAAAAAGTTTTCTGTGTATAAAGGGACAAACTGCTGCAATTGTTGTTTGCGTGACAAAATTTTAAATTTTTACATGCATTTTATTTAAAAATAAAAATAATTTTACCCAAATATAAAAAACTAATTATGTGTGTTTATACGTAAGTATATGTTCCAGCAATTGTTTATCAGGGTGCACGTATGTAATCACATTGGAAACAATGAAAATTACATTATTTGTACATTCTTCGAATAAAGTGTGAAGCAATCTACCAATTCTGTTTCGCAAGCGCATTCTTTGAGAATGACGAAAGCAAGTTATCTGTACACATATGCATTTGACAGTCATACATTAATTCGCCACCCTCAACTTTCTACATTTTTTATCATTGTGTTGTCATTTATTTTGGTTTAAGACCAAAGGTTGTGCTGAAGTCTTCAGCAGAACCCCAAAATTAGCAAAAAGCAAAGTGAGACCTTTATTGTTGCAGCTAAAAGTTGACTGCGCAGTTTCGATGGGCGCTACCCCATATCGTCAGAACTTTCACAACGAATGTATGTCTTTGACTTAAATCAGGGTTCATATTAGTACCAGCGGTCACATATGATATATTTTTTATCATTTTGCAAACACAATGCTTAGTATCAATTTTAATATTTGTTGGAAGCAATATAAATTCAAGAATATACATTAAAGTTCATTCATATACATAAGTATACATATAATGATAAAGAACGAACACATAAAAAAGTTATTATGACAAGAAGAAAGGAACAGAGAAAATATATGCAAATGATTCGTACTGAGTTACCAGATTGACTAAACATTTGATTGTTTACTTGGACATTTTTGTAGACAGCTGATAATTATTTTTAAGCGCCCCGGTAGTCAAGGTACAGTGGTAGCGTGCTCGGAATAAGTAGATTCGACATCGAATATATATTGTGACCCGAGACCGAAAACCTGGTCAACCGGGTTTTTTTACCTGATACCGACCATACGTTTTTTGAAAACCGGGAAACCCGGATAAATACGCCGGTCTCAGCCGGATTTTCATTCGCTGCAACTTTGACTATAATTTGAATAATGAACTAAAAAACGTGAAACACAGCTAAAAGCAGAGTTTTTATTTAAGGGTTTCAAAAGGGTTCCTACAATTCCACATATTTGTCGTATGAACCAATAGACTGGGAGCCATCATCGTATTGGGTTACACTTTTAGGACCAGTTTCTCACATTAAGAATAAAAAATAAGCCTTGCAAACTTTCGGGATGACTTTTGTATTTAAAGACGAAAAATAGGGTTACTTATGTTTTTTACCAGGCTGTCATTTTGAAATATGAAAGTTATTAAGCTTTCGAATTACTAACCAATCAGCCAGTTAAAGTGGTCAATAAATTCGTAATTCGGCTTAATTATCTTTGTTATAGTTGTATATATCCCCCTTAATGCCAAACAAATTACAGTGGAAAAATCTGCCAGATCTAAAACCATCAAACTATGTACATATATCTACAAAGTATTTCCTGACACTATATTTCTAAACGTTAAACGTTTTCACAATAATTGCCGCAAATTTTCTAAAACGGTGTCACGTATGAAATCACAGAATGGATATCAATAAATAATCGATTCACGTGATTATAATGAGTAGAATAATTTTAAGAAAAATAAATAAACTGAAAATAACAATAACATAACATATAGGAAGACTCAAAGAGAAAGTGATTTCTATGTTCACACCCCTCATTTTGCATGATGCTGTACGTCGCTATTTGAAAAAAAAATAAAATTTAATTTTCAATTCTTCGTGTAAAATTCATCCAAAGCAGATGATTTTTTTTTTTAAATTATTCATAAAATGATAAAAGTCATTTCATTCTTTCCATATTTTCGGTCGATTTATCTTCGCACAATTTGCTGACTTCTCTATCGCATATGCTTAATTTGACAGATCATTTTAATCAATATAATTGTGTGAATCGACTTTAAAGGAGGATACATAGGTAAATATTTGGACAAAACACAATCGTTGTTTTCGACATTTTATTTATCAATTTAATAATTCCATTTGAAGGCTAATCTTGTTGTTGTCATTACTATTCCGTTCAACATTAAACACTTTTTCCTCAAACGCATACCTAAACGGCTGTTTAGAACATCAAATGATTGCGCTTTGCAAACATTTTGCTCTTATATGGAGCATATATGCAGGGATATACATTTCCAATGTCGGTTATGTCGGCACTTTGATAAATCTCTCGTATATGAACCCTGTACAAAATATATGACGTATACAGCGATCGATTTGTGCAAATGGTATTTTCTGGAAAAAATCGTATTCTAAATCGATCGGTAAATAAATAGCCATTCGTACTTCCTTCTTTATATTACAAAAAGGAACAAAGAGATCAACGAATGTGGGAGTCAAATAGATTCTGGGCTGAAATGTTAAGCAACTTATTTTATAGTCCTGTACAGTTAGTCACTCAGTTGACTCGTGTAGGATATCCATTGTACAGAACATTCTAAACAATTTATTGTATTATTGTGTATAGTAATGATTAAATATGTATTGCATGTACTTATGCTCATATATATACACGCCCATATGCATATGCCTCAGAGTGTGTGTATTTCTCGAGCGTTACTAACGGGCATTAGCCAGAAACAGAAACAAGCTAAAAACGATAAGATTTCATGGTCAAGTGAATGAATGAGACGTCAACGAGAGCGACGACGGCAGCATCTACGTCCGCGCCTGCGTCAGCTGAACGTAAAACAACAAATCGCTCTTGTTAACGCTTTCGTGTCAAGTTTAAAATTGACTCGGAATATTCGTATCACAATAAACAAACGCCAAAATGGAACGCTACTAAAGTTGAAAGAAAGACAAGAGCGAGTGATTAATAAACATTTAGTACAAAGCCATATACATATGTATGTATGTATACGGATGGTGTGTATGTCGTGTTAAACAAATCTGAGCCGAATGCAAACACGCTTCGTTCGATTGGTTAAAGTTCAGCGCTTGTTTTGGTTTAGGTGATAATGACAGCGTCAAACAATAGCCGGTAAACTTGATGACCAGCAGTGTAGACACAACCAGAAGGGGCACGAGTGATTTAACACAGCTAGATTCGCGTTTATCCGCAGCCAAATGGACGGACAAACAAAATACTCGCTCAGTTCAGTTAAGTTCAAGTGCGGCCACTTACGACTACTACCTGTACGGTAGTACAGGTTCGGTTCGGACATTGTGGGTTGGTTGCATGCAACTCTTTCTTGTACCCACAACTCTTGCAGTCGCCGGACAAATTCCTCTTTCTTCTCTGTGTGTGTATGTGTGCCAGACAGAGAAAACATTTCCTGTAACTACGTCCCACAACCGAATCAGCTGTGCTTTCTGTCCGTCTTCGAAGTAAACAACCGGACCGACCAACAACATAACAGCCGTTAATAAGCAGTCTGCATCGCTGCGGCGTAGTCTCTTTGTCTTTGTTGTCATCAAGAGTTGTTTAAAGCATTAGCTGACATTGACCCACTTCGCCAGCCAGACTTGATTCATCGCGGCACAACAATGGAGTGTGACTGTCTTCTTCACAAATTATGCGCGTTGTTAGCGTGTTTTAGTGCAATTTGACGCACAACTTACTTGTATTGCTTCCGTACCGGCGATTCCAAAGCGAATTTTCGAATTAACCCGAATGTCGTGACAATTAAAGTTTTAACTTTTGAACCGTCAGAGAATCCGAAATGCAATGTAGAACAAAAACAAAAAATGCTAACAAGAGAGCCAAGCAATTCAAATCAGCTGATTAATTTCGAAACAACTAAGACGATCGTTCAGATCGTTCATTTACGAATGGGCCCAACGTTAGGTTTCCAAGTAGCTTTAGGCATTTTCAGACTCGAACGTATTTTCTATATAAATCTTCCTTGAAATCTAACCTTTTGTGTAGCAGCAATTCCATATGGGCTAAGAAGCCATAAAAGTCACAATTAGTGTTTTCCCATCTTAAAAGATACATAAATATAACCAAAAATTAATAAGTTATTACGGAAATAAAAAATACACCAAAAAACTCTGTTTTTTTTTAAATCTTTAAAATCTGACCGATATGGAAAAGTCTGTTATTAATGGTAGCGATTGTCCACTGCCTATCAGCAGGCAATTTTCTGCTATTATTCTGCTATTATATTCTGCAGTTTTTCTGTAATAACAGCAGTTTGCATCAGCATTCACACTGCAAAAGTGTTTGCAGTCTGCTAAAATTATATAATTAATAAGTAAATTATAAAAATAGCGTTTATAATTTAGAAGCCTTTCAGATTGACGGCGAAAACGAATTTAGCTCGAATTTCGTTTTATTTTAGCTTGGGGCAATATGCGTATCATTAAAAAGACAATCACAATATCTTTTAGTGGTAACAAATTTCCATATGTTAACATTTATTCTAAAAAGTGTTGTTAATAAAATTGTTAAATGACTATATTATTCTGTACATAAGTAACTCTGTTTTGCCTATAGTTTCATAAGTATATCATCCGGTTCAAGTGTAGCGACTTTTTCAAAAATTGTCGCACGGTGTTATCAGCCGACTTCAAAATGTTTCATCAAACGAATGAGAAGTACATAATACATATACACGAGCAAGGTACATACTGTAAACCAAACAATGTCTGATATCCCCCAACTGGTTACTCTGTTAACAACGGGTAGAAGATTGGTACTTCAGTTCACTTAATATCTATATATACCTGTAATCAGTGTCGTCCTTCCTCCAACAACTCTGATAGCTAAGTTGACAGACGGACACTTGTCGAAGTTTCAAATCACAAAATTCTGGCCGCAAATTGTGTTAATTGCTGTAATTGTTCTATGGATTGTACACTCACAACTCATTCTCACAACGCTTTGTTGTGCTACAAAGACAAACACCCCCCCCCACACACACACACACGCAGATGTACTAGAGTACACACCTATTCACACAACAAGCACTTAAGGCATAAACAAACTAATGCTACTTTAATTACATGTCGAGGGAAATGGAACATGTACATTCCGTACGTATGTATGCATGTATTGATATTCGTACATACATATATAAGTGTGGCTGGATGTCCAACCCCCCTACATGTGTGTATGTGTATGTGCCCCTATTCACCGATTTGGTGTACCCAAGTATGTACGATCGAATTGTACACATTTGCACTGTAAACAGGCTCGTTGTGGACTTTAGTGACACCATAACAATTAATCAAAATGTCACAATACACACAATTTACAAGCACACACATACACACTGAAACACGAGAACACACGCACACACAGGTACGTATTCATAGCTGACAACACATTTGCATGCCAGGATGGTATTCAGTCAAATATTCTGAACGATTTCATTTGGAAGTGAACGCGAGAGGAACACGCCCATATTCCCTCTTCTCGCAAAAGGGGGTGTAATAAATATGGTCAATTACTCTGGAGGTCAAACACTAATGCCCAGTCTCTCAGTCAGGGATCAAAGGTGCAAACCTAACTGTGGATGATCCTTGACTGTAGAGCTGGACTACAGAGCAGGTACACGTATCCTTTGTTGAAATGTCCGAATACAACTCAAAAACCAAATATTGACAACATGCAATTTTTTATGGTCGCCGTGGCATCTTGCTGATCTGTTGTTGGGACTGGCCAACTCCAATTTCAATATTCATTTATAAGATTTTAAAAACCACACATTTATTTTCAGCTGATCCTCGTGAACTAAAACGATTTGAGAGTAACAATACGTAATGACAATTCACATAAGTAAAGCTGTAGGATTACATTGTGGGCTCTAGTTGAGCCAAATAAAATAAGTTTCTTCTTACTGCCGTCCACGCAGGCATTTTATATAAATAAAAATAATTGTACCCAAATACAGGAGCCTACACTTTGTTGTGTCTTTACGAAAGCACCAAAGAACCTGTAGCTAATATATTTCTTATCAACGTTTTATAGAATTCAAGTAATAATTGAGTGATTTCGTTTTAATTTCAAAAAACAGGCATTGGTGTTCGCACAGCCGTTTGTACCTGTACCCTTTCACACGAGGAAATCCTGGGAATATTTATTTTGTTTTGTTTGCTCATGGATGTGTGCAAATATGTACAGCCAACACACACTCTAAAATTCAAATGATAACAGCTTCATTTGCCACAGTGGAATCGCCAATAAGCCATATATTCACGCATTCATGTGAACACATATACATATATACATGTATGTCTGTCATTAACATGTGTTTGTGTTTTAATGGCTGTATTCACACACCAGAAACCTACAATGTAGGGTAGGGTCCTGGAAATGTAAAATGTACTACATGCCGCGAAGACTTAAGACGAAGTGATTACGAATACGAGATCGTTACTAATCTTTGGGAGAGAATGAACTTAGTTCAAAGCATGTATAGCTCAATTATATTGAAATCATGGATGTCATTTCAAATGTTGGTTTTGCTGACAGCAAGTGACTTCCATAGGATAGAAATCATCTATCGTTCTTCCATTAACCAACTCAAGGAGAGTGTATTATCCCAATGATGAAGTTCTTGCAAAAGATCCTTTTATCATATTGTCCTTGTAAGCCAATGCAAGTCATCTCGAAATATAAAAATAGACATATGAATACGAAATCAAGTGATGGTGACATTTTTCTTCTTCTTCTGCCTGAGCCTGATTTATTATTGTTAATAGTTTTTTATGTTCTAATTGTTAATTATTAGGCATTTGGGTGGATTTAAATAACTTTGGGTTAACTGTGGGTTTTACAGACATTCGCTGAACCTTTCCTTTAAATTCCCATATTACCACATCTGAATTGGAGTCAGAGATATAGGATTGTGGACCTAAACACGTGACGCCGACTGTATGTATGGATGTTTGTACATGTAGTCTCGTTCGAGATTTATTCCGCGCACATGTCCATCAACCCATTTACACACCTTTGTACACACACGCATACTCAAAATGCATATATAAGCATGCATTGCACAGAAGTGCAAATACATCAATTACCGTGACTGTGACAGCGATTGTGAATTTTGTGTATGCGTGTGTGTGTGTTTGAGTATTTGTCCATAACAGAAATTTAAACTTGAACACACTCACACACACAATGGGCCAACGATAATATTAAATGCATAGGGGCAATGCGATAAGTGATAAGAGAACGTGAGCTGCAGGACATGGACTCTGTTGCAGGACTCGCCACGCACAGACATAAGCTGACCGATCAAGCGGATGGCTGGCTGGCTGGCTGGCCATGCTTTCACACATCAACGCATGCTGCTGTCGCATGTGCATGCGGTGGCGCAGCAGTTGGGCAGCATGCCACGTCGGCGGCGGCACGTCAATTAGCGACTGATGACTAAATTGCTATTATGGATGGGAGTTTGTATAGTTAAGCGGCTTATTCATAAACATGCTAATCTGGCAATTTGTAATGTTGAATGTTTTACAAATTTATTAAAATGTATCGCGTGTCAGACACCTTCATGTTGCACATGTATGTACATACATACATATATCACTCATTCATACAGATGCATCTGGGAACACAAATGCCCGTATTACGTGTGCTCCTGCTGTAAGCTCAAATCGCTTTCCCAATGCCGGTTTAATCGCACATCGCATTTCGTTCGAGTGAGTGCACAGGACGAACTTTATCGCAGTGATGTGCAGCGTAAACGTTTGTTGAAGTGCTAAATACCCTGGTGTTAGAAAGTCATGTATGTGTCCTGTTGACCATACCTGTTGCTCGTATCGCAGTCAGAGTTCACCCGAAGCCCGGCGCGTTAAACGGAGGATGTCAGTCGAATCTGTTAATTTAATGGAAAGCATATTCAATTGAGTGAACTGGCACGCCACTTGTCCGAGTCGTCAATCGGTGCAGGCGATTTGTAAATCGAATCTCGTGCAGGCTGCAATAAATTGCGACCCAATGTGATGCTCTTCGGAAGTCGATTGTCAGCCAACGGAAGGATGGAACACCTCTGTGACCAACTGCCAAGGTTGGCAGGCATCAATGAAGACATTCCATTTAATGGTAGTTAAAAAAACGATTTTCACAACAATTAAAACGAACATATCTTAAGCAATGACTGGGCGAAGATAAAGCGATAAAGCGCCACGGAGCTGGCTGCTCATGCCACAATTACGTCCTTCTAAAGAATGGCATGTTGAATGGATGAACCGCAAATGTTGAATAAAACATTGACAGTCAAAGCCAAGCAACGTTTCACAGTACTCCGTTCGTTTCGACCACAAGTAGAGAATCCTATATTGCGGAGTTTTTCATGGGGGATGGAATTTTTACATTTTCCATGGCTTCATGTGCACACGAATCGCCAAAATTCTTCGTTCTTGTGGAAGAGATATTTTTGAATTCAAAATTGTGAATTTTGCGAGAGTAAGCCCCGCAAGAACAAGTTCTAGGACTAGTCTCTGGTGGGTAGGGACCGGTCCTGGTTCTATCCCATGACGATGACCGGTCCCTTTTACTTTGATTTGTCATTGGAGGGGTTAATGTGAATGATATGACTATGTCTATCCTACACTATAAATCCAAGAATTGTAAATGTTTGGGCGTTAAACGGCTGCGATAACTGTGAATGGAATATATAGCCGAATATCCCAGGGATTCCTGTGCTGGATACTCTATCCCGAACTGTCGAGAACATAATGTTTTCACTTGCAAAACTTTTACTCATGCATTAAGCAGCACATTTGAATAGAAGTTTTTTGTGATACTGGCTACGACTTTCCATACACATCCATGTACATAGACATACGTAGACGCACACACATACTGTCGAGTACAAATGTCCCACCCCGCTAACCAACTATTGTCTATTTTATCTCATCATCTGCTCAGCCCTGGTCGGCCAAGTAACAAATTCGTCCTTCAATACTCCTGCCACTTAGGGTGGATGCAAAGTCCTTTGAGTTGTAGGCATTACAGCCGTCTACTGTGCTTTGCTTGTTGTACAAATACAGGCTGTCATAAGCACACAATATTATGAGTAAATGAGTGTGGGATGAATGGATGGATGGTCGGACGGTCGGTCGGCCAGTCGAATGGCGGCGACTAGTACGTTCATTGATGGCAGTACTGGTGTTGCTGAGATTGAATGTTTTGTACATTCAAAATAAAATAAAAAAGACTGAAGCATGGCTAAGGGGTCTTTAAACAACTTTTGCTCTTTATTTTTTCATTAAACGCCATCGCTTTACTTTGTTTTGGCTTTTACCAGCTATTTACTGTGCAGCTCTTTTGGGCTGAGTCAGCCCGACTGACTCACTTGGCTGCCTTTGCTTCCTCTTCGTTTGTACTCTGGGCTTATTCCCTTTTGCTATTTGTCTAAGCATAATTAAATTTGTATGCACAGACTCTTCTTCTTTTCTTCTCGTTTTAACAATAACATTAAAGAATAACAAAGAGTCCAAATAACAAAGACGGCCGACACAGAATGGGGCAGGCAGGGCAACGACAAGGGTCGGCCATCACATCAACAGTGGTCTGACTAAATGACTGGCACAGCTAATAATGTTTGGGGCCTGCTTGGTGTTTGCGTAATTATTGGTTAATCATTTGCCGTAAAGAATTTAATTTCCGCCATTAAATGGCCAGCTCCTAACAGGGCCAGTCAGTTAAAGTTCGATAAAAATCTAAATCTCTGTCTCGCAGGATTTGCCTCATCATCATTATCACCAGCAACAGAAGCAGAAGCTGTGGCTGTAGCTGTAGCTGTAGTAGAATCACAAGCACCAGCCCCATCGGAATCATTAAGCATTTAGTGCGGCACACTCTCATTATGACTGAGATGACAGAACATTATTTTTATTTGATTTTATAGCTAATCAGCTCTCTCTCTCCCTCTCTATGTCCCTTGTACACTATACGATATACAATATGTAGTTGTACGAACAGTGCTGTTCAAAACAACACCGACTAGCTAGACCATAGGGATTATGAACCTTCTCCGTATAGACTCGATAACTTCTTCAAATTTCTAGGCTTTACAAATTTTAAGTGAAATGCTTTCGAACTCTATTTCGAAATTTCTAGTTTTGATTAGAAGAACCGATTGTTTTGGACTCATCGTCACATCAAACAAACAGCGTTCGATGTTAGAACTGAACGCGGAATTGGTTCTCTGAGAGTAATGTTGACCTAAAACAGCATTTATTTGTCCATCACTGTACATGGATGCCGTTTGTTATTGCCAAGCGAGGAACTTACAATTGTTGGTGGCTGGGATGGCGGCCTTCACATCGATTTAGCCTCCTTTGTTTCCTAATTCGGAGAGACTACAATCCATTTAAATTAATAAACCTAAGCAATTTGTTCAATTAATTTCTGGCCCTTTTGTTAAGCGACTACGGGGGAGATGTCGCAGGTGAGCCGTAAATGTTAGCGTTAATTAGTAAAAGTTCAACAGCAATCAGTTGACCATTGTGCCATGCGGCATCGAGTTGTTTTTCTCAGCAATGTAGCCAACACTTGCAGGAAGTTATTGCAACGTAATTACTACCGCAACTGCAATCGCTGTTGCAATAACAAACTTCCACTCACAGAAACCATCACGTAGACCAGCAGCAGGAACAACAGAGTTTGTATTGTTCTCCAAGAACAACCATCCACTCTGATGGCCCGAGGACGTCATGTTGCAACAAGGATGTTCTCACTATGCTGGCTTTTGTTTAATTGCTGACTGAGCTCAATCCCGGTGAAATACAAAGTTATTTTTAATTATGGATTCTTGGTTTTACCACCCGCCGACTCCTAACGGAGCTTAGCCACAACTTGTTTTCATGTTGTCATGTTCCTGAATGCAAACTTTAGGCTGTCTCCTTTGTCTGCTCTCGAGTCTTGGCGTATTATGACAGACACTATTACGACTAATCGGCTTTACATTGGCAGAGAGTTGAGTGCACTAGCTGGGTGTTTAAGGGAAGAAGTTCGCAGCAAATCTGTCTGACTACATTTTGTTTTTAACTTTTCAGTTAGAATCTCTCTGTTCATGATGCTATCTACTATTATCTATATAGATATGGGTGTGTACAACGTGGTCCTCAATCTGTTGATATTTAGGATGCCATTGTAAAATAAAATAAAGTTG
This sequence comes from Polietes domitor, assembly GCA_947397865.1. NCBI lineage: Eukaryota > Metazoa > Arthropoda > Insecta > Diptera > Muscidae > Polietes > Polietes domitor. The sequence continues at coordinate 391,922 of OX377618.1, read as the reverse complement.
ATTTTTAAGAGATGGTTGACAAGAATCTGTCGATAGTAGAAAGGAGAACGTAGGATCTAAGAAAATGCTCATGAAAATTCATTACCACAAGTCTATTGTAAAATACCTAAAGTGATACGAAGCTAAATGCTTTCTGGAATTTCATTCGACCAAAAGCATTCCAAAATGTTCCGTCAAACATTCGAACTATATTATTATATTTTTTATACAACAATGAACCCTTGATATGCCCACAAAGAATTGGTCATTATTAACGTTCTCTTGGATACAGAGAATGAATTAGAATCGATAATAATTAATTTTTATGTAATTATATTTAAATTTGTTTCTCGGGATATTTGGAGAAAACCTAACGTACCTATAAAATATTTTGTTTTATTTCCTTGAGGCGGAACATAACTTGAAATAGTTTTTTCTTAAATACAGTCGGTAATAATGTGACACAGCGATTCCAACGAAAAAATTTAAATCAACACTTTGTTGGTCGTATGATTGGAAACCATGCGCGACGAATGTAATTCAACTTCTTATGCTTACCCTCTCTTATGCGACTACCCAGCTCTAATAAAACCATGGCAGAGTCCCTTTGAGATATTGATATTAGATATCTAATCAAATGTCTCAATCTTTCAGGCTGGACCTGTCCAGACCTTTCCGAGTGGTTTGGACCATAAAAACCGGTGCCTTGACGCTCTTGTGTGAGCGGCCACGTAAATCAACCAACCTTGGTCGTATAAATTTGGGCAAAAAAAAAAAAAAAATAAAAAACTAAGCTAGTTGTAATTTTTCATATTTTTTGAAAAATTGTTTTAAATTTTAAATTAATTAAAAAAAAAATACAAACAAGAAAGTAAGTTTAAGTCGATTAAAATGACTTATTTATACCCTCACTCTCAGAGAACACGTGCATGGAAAGACTTAAATTTTACAGGAATATTTGTGTGGGAGGTACTAAAAGATTTGTGTAAAATGGACCCAGCCTACATATTTGTAAATAAGTATTAAACATGATCAAATATGAAGTCATAGTGTATTTCAGCCACCGTTATAGAAGTTATAAAGGACTTAATTTCATCTAGGTTAGAGATAATTGTGTGGGAGGTACTAGAATATTATTTATTTTCCATTTTTTATTAAATAATTAGATTTTTTCGAAATTGAACATAGAAGTTCTTTTATGATAAATATTATGACAAAATGATAAATACTACGAAGGCAATCCATTCATGAGAGTATGAGCGGTTGTAAACTTCGCAGAACACAACAACCCTTATAAAGTGCTGTTTCAAGCCATCGAAAAGCGTTTCAAGTCTGCGCTTTTAACCCAAAGTTCCCTAAAAGCGACATTACGAGTTCGTCGTATAAAATCTTTAAAAGAAATACATATTTAGGATTATAAAAATTAAGAAACCTTTCGATTGTGTATTCAACCAGAATATGCAGGATAATGCTTTTAGTAAACATCATGTTACTCATATCCTGTATTAATTAGAAACACCAAAACTCATTAGGAATTGTATATAGACAATAGTATATCCAATTTTCTGTATCTATCCAAAAAAATCGGGGCTGAAAGGGTTAACGTGCGTTTTATTCGGTGCCTTCGGAAGGGAGCACTTAGGGAACGCTTTTTGTGTCTTTTGCTATTGCTACCCGACGTTTGTTAGTCTCCGTCGCCCATGAACTTGTACCCGTTCTTTTTGGCAACTTCTAGTTGTAACCTCTGAGACGTATGTATATATGCGACTCCTAAAACATTGCGCTTATTGTTGCGGTTGCTTTTGTTGATTCTCCTTTTTGTTTTGAGGTTTGCTATTAAACAACCCATAATGCTCGGAAACAAGCATGTAATGCAAAGCTGGCGAAAAGCCACAAACTAACAGAAATTTTGTTAAAACAAACCACAATTACACGCATACCCAGAGCCCAACAACTTGAAGGTATTGCAACGCAGCCACCCACAGTAAGATCACTGCCATGATACTTATACATAGATGTGTGTGTGTGTGTACGTGTCCTTATCACACAGACTCATTTCCGCCCAGCATGGCGAAACGGAAACAACAACAAAAAATCAAACTACCCACAAAAGTTAATTAAAATAGCAAAACGCACATTTGAGGCAGAGCACTACAGCGTCGAAATCAAAGAGCAAATGAATCAAAAGAATTTTTAAATCCCTCATTCGTTCACAGAGTAAAAGGACACCACTGTCCATGTGTTTCACAAGTTGTGTTCGAAATATGGGCTTAGAGGTAGGCCGATTAATCGGGGTCAGAAAACAGCCGATTATCCATGGCCGAACATTTTCATTGTTTTCCAGATGTATGTAAGTATAAATGTTTCCAATTTTGAAATCCGCTTAAATTTGACAGAGTTATTGTAGGACATCCAACAGAGCATCCGCTCATATTTTCATGATGGTTATAACTGAATGACTACTATGTCATTGTTTGGTTTAATAAAAAGAGTCCTTATAGACTCTTGTTGTCCGTGACGACTGTCCTCCGTTGGTTTTCTAAGTTGACTAAGCCGACTTATACATACACCTTAAGTTCAAATTCCGATCATCCGCACCTACTAGAAAGAGAGCGGCAAATGCTGCCAACTTTCAAATACATACAATTGTAAAAACATTATTAACATTATCAAGTCATAGACAATTTCAAGCAGCAGAAGTTTTAAAGGCCTTCAGTTTACAAAGGATGAGGATATTTGTGTCAAATTGCAACTGATTTTGACAATGAATAAGGTTTTATTTTAACCAAAGAGTTTGATTTATGTGGGAGATAGCATATCAACATCTACTATATTACATGTGTGCACAGGGGTTACAAAAACATTCACAAAAATATCAGAGTTCTGAGGATTCCGATCATCCATATCTAATTCAATATATGTCAAACTCTCGTCAATTGTATGGACAACGTTAAGCCCAACTCAAATCAAAGTTCTTATATATCCCAGCAAAAACTCCTGCTCCGTTTCAGCAGGTTATTAATGGAGACATGCAGTTCCATTCCGCTACGAAACTGCCGAATAAGCGCAAATTTTGACATGTCTAGTTTAAAAATAAAGAGTCTCAAGAAATTTAACAATGAACTCTTTGTACGATTATGATATGTCGCGATATGTTCGTCATTTGCTTGTTAAAAGCACTACGAGTTTTTTCATTTTGCATCTTTTATTGCAACAGAAGCATGCAGAGATTCAGCTCCATCCCTATTTTCGGTCTCTGCAAGACTATATTGCACCCGACTCATATAGAGTTTTAGCAAAGTTTACTTTATTGCACCTCCAGTAGCTCTACAACGGATGTATTACTTGCAAAGTCCAGATATGATCTGATCTTGCAACGCATTTTCGTTTCTGATATTAATCAATGATCCGTGTAGCTACATTTTAAAATTTAATTAGCAAGGACACAAACCGCACAGTTCACAGGGTGATGTTATTGGGTTAACAGAGCTCTTAAATAATTACAGCGTTAATTTATATACAGTTATAACCTCGATCTTTGATTACTCGAAAAAAGAAAAATAATATATGTATTTCAAAAATATTTTTAATTGATATCAGCTTTATCAAATATATTTAAGTCAAAAGTGTTTGCATATAAAGGGTGATTTTTTAGCTATTATCATTTTGGCAGCACTGGTTTAAACAGCTGACACACGTTTCGTGTTTTGTTTCACTGTCAAACATCTTCAGTTTGGTCTATAATTTAACCATGAATCGTCTTACAAACGAACAACGCTTGCAAATTATTGAATTTTGTTATCAAAATGCGTGCTCTGTTAAGAAAGTTCATCGCGCGCTTCCATTTTATGGTCAGTTTTATCGACCCACTGAAGCGGCTATTCGGGCTATTGTGACTAAATATCGCACCAAATTTACATTGTTGGACATTAAACCACCAACACGCTTACGTAGAGTGCGAACTGAAGAAAATATCGCAGCTGTATCGGCCAGTGTTAATGATGACCATCAATTATCGATTCGTCGCCGTTCGAAGCAATTGGGCCTCTGTTAATCAAAAACGTGGAAATGCCAAAATTGGACTAAGCTGATGGACCATTTGAGGCGCAGTCAATTCAACATTTGTATGAAATAATCTTCAAACATTAAATTATATGGACCGTACTATCGATTCAAATAAAGATTTCATGCATTTTTCTGAATTCTATGTGTTTTTTTTTTTTGAAAAACTTTGCTGTAGCGTTTAAAAAATCACCCTTTATATCGACGCCTCCGAACAATAGTTATCAATTTGTTGAGCATAACTTTTAATAGGATTGGCCAATATTTGAGAAAAGTAAAGTTGAAGACGGCAGTATCTAAAAACGAAAAGAACTTGAAAACATGCTATGTCGACTTAGCATAATATGGCTGTTTTTCTTTAAGACTGGATAACTAAGCTGCGATAAAAAAAAATTAAATAAAATGTTAAAAATTCAATCAAAATAAAAAAATATTTTTTAAAATTGTCTCCAAAAGCAATATCAATGTGTGTGTGAAAACAAATTTTGAAAAAATAATTTTGTGTTGAAAAAGTTTGACTTAGCCTGGATAATTATCCACTGTAAGTCAAAATGATGGATATCGAGGCTAAGTCCAATAAAGTCGACACAAAAATTTTTTTGAAAATTTCTTTTGATATATATATATTTATATTGTAGTTGGCTACTTTTTATTTTGAACGAAAAATTATTTTTTATTAAAGTTTTTGTTATCGCAGCTTGTTATCCCGGCTTAAAGAAAAACAGCAATAATATTGTTTGAAGGCGTCGATATCAAACACATTTATTTTGACTTTAAAAACTATATTGTGTTAAACGATTTGGTTTGGTTGGAAAGCGGCAGTGATAAATAAATGTAGAAAACTATATTCATGTGCACAATATGTTCTTGCCAAAATAGAACAAACACAACTGATGTTTAATCCAAGAACAACTGCAATAATTTAAATAGACAGTTCTTCGGATCTCTCTCACAGGGAAATAGTAACAAAACGAAATCGAGATGAGAGAAATTGTCGAACGTGAAATTATCAGTAAATCAGTTTTTATCAAATTTATTTGTTTTATTTATTTCAAGTTTGTGTAATGTTCCAAATATTTTCATAAATTGAGTGTATTAAACGTCGCAAAGTGGTATCGCAAATTCCCATACACATCTTGCTGCCAGTTTATAATACATTAGGGTGATGTTTTTTTGAAAAAAAAAAAGAAATCCATCGGAAAATTAATTTATTACAAAGTTTCATGCTTATAAAGTTGGCTGTTTAGATATTACGCCTGTTCGATTGGGCTTACTAGTTTACAATTAAGCTTGATAGGGTGGCACCGTTGTTACCCAATATATTAGAAAGTGTAACACATCATATTAACCCATTAGATCATGAAGTGCATTTAAAGGGACGATAATGGGTTAACATCCGTCTGTCTGTCCGATTTTTTTTCATACAAATGTCGCTCCAGATTTGAGGTTAACCGATTGTCTTCAAATTTGGCAGGACATCTTATATTTACACTAGAAACATCTATGGTAAAGTGGGTGAGATCGCAGACAGAGTTATATATAGCTCCCATACATAATAAGTTCACATTTTTCCGCTCTAGAAACGTCCTTCGCATTACATGTTTGAATGTCTTAAATTACGAAATTTTCAAAACTGTTAACCAATATCGTCTGAAATTTTTTGACCCCAGAAAAAAAATCTGTTTATAAACGAATTTTCCATTGTCTATTGGATTACACTTTGCAAATGTTGAAAAATTAAAAAACTCACTCTAATGTACTTACATACATACATATGTATATTATTTAAATCTCTTGTATCATTTTGGTTGAACGACACCGAGTTTTCATAAAAGCGACAGACAGAAACAAAAATTATGTTTCTGTGCGAAACCGGAATGACAAATGATTACATGTGCCTCCTCCAAACAGGTTGATAACCCCAGTTATACTTTGATGATTTTAATTTGATAAATTCCGGTTGATGTAGTCGCTTATTTGTATTCCTCTTTATTTTGCAGATATGGTTTGCTGGGAGCTTCGGGCTGCGGCAAGACTACATTGCTAGCCTGCATTATTGGCCGCAGAGTCTTGAATTCCGGAGAAATATGGGTTCTTGGTGGGCGTCCAGGTTCCAGAGGTTCTGGTGTACCAGGTCCCAGAATCGGATACATGCCACAGGTAAGATTTCGCACTTGTCACAGATATGTATACATAAATACTACTAATCTGATGTAGAGACACTTTATCTTTTTGTAATCTTTGACACTGTACATATGATATTCTTGTTCGTACTTATTTTGATTGTAATTAGAAATATTATAAATTTGTTCTTTGCCGAAATTCCTTAGAATTTCCACATATGGTCGATCCAAATGAGACTATTTGACTCCGCTCAGGAGAAAATACAAAATACAACTCTTACACACGACCGCGTATACATATATATGTATGAGTTGTTTTTCGCGTTAGTAAATATCATTTTTGGAAAGCTATCAGAAACTAAAACTAAAAAGTTTCCCTTTGCAGAGATCGTTTGTTGTTGATTGAAAGGTAAAGATGATAACCTGATACGGTATACGTTGATCAAAGTTAAGCGATCTTTAAAGTCTTGTTAATGTGATTGCAAAGTTCTGGTTTCGTCAAAATATTGCCATCGGCCGAGCAACATGGGGCTTGACAAACGTCACACCACTGTGGAATGCATTTCGTACATATCCACCCTTTTTACAGATGAATGCGATGTACACTAATCCCCCGATTTGCGTGGCTAAAATAAAAGTGAATGACGCAGAATTTCGATTACTTGTGGCTTCGATAATGTTTCTATTTGCAATGTTTTATGGAATTAGCCTATTACAAGGGGATTAGCCTGTTTTAATTTTACTGAATGGACAGGGCGAGTTCTGTTTGTCTGGGAATTATAATGGACGATTTCTACTCTATAAATTAAAGACTTGAGTCAATGGCGAAAGTAAATTTCCTTAGAACATTATTATTTATTTCGTGGAATTTAAATTTTTCCAAAAAAATATTCTTCAGGAACTCGTCAGGAAAAATGTGTGTGGAAAGTGATTCGATTTGCGTCATGTTTTCTCGGTCCCAATTAACGACGCAAATCGGGGTATTAGTGTACAGCAGAGCCCTTAATAGAGTTTCAGTGGCAATGCAACTTCTTCACATGCCACATCAGCATCAGCTGCTGCTGCTGTTGTTGTTTTCAGGTTTCTGTGCAATAACATTTTACTGCTGCCACTAATAGAGACGCATTTAAATATAATTTATGGCGTTGGCTGTTCTCTACTCAAAGAGAACGACACGCGGACTGAAGAGAATGAAATAAAAACAAAATTAAATTTTATGGTGTGGTCTTTCATTTTTATGTATCTCTTTTTTATTATTGTTGTACAATGTCACAAATAGGAGGTGGCTCTGTATGGCGAATTCACAATGCGGGAGACGTTAATATACTTTGGTTTAATTGCTAACATGTCAAAGGGCGACATTGAAGATAGGACGGAATTTTTGCTGAAACTCTTAAATTTGCCTCATGGTTCGAAATTCGTGAAGAATTTAAGTGGTGGCCAACAACGTCGCGTGAGTTTGGCGGTGGCTTTGCTGCAGGAACCGGAACTGTTGATTCTGGATGAACCGACAGCTGGCGTTGATCCAGTTTTGCGTCAGAGGTAAGTTTATAGATGTTCATTATTCATTCCAATGCGAAACTAAGTATTCCTCATATTCCTTCATTGAGACATCCTCAGTGGCATGTTGTGCATGTGCATGCCACATTTATATTAAAATAAAGACACAGCAAAAGGAAGCGGAAACAAAACATCATGTCGGATAAGTTCGACAAATCACTCGCCACTAATCGCTTATCACAATTAAACACTTGCTGTAATGTAAACTCGCTCATCCACAAACACACACACACACATTTGTGTGCGTCTCTCGCTTTTCTCTTTGCAGCATATGGAATCATCTGGTGGATATAACCAAGACTGGCAACACAACTGTGATAATTACAACACATTACATCGACGAGTGTGCCCAGGCTCATGCGGTAAGTAATACAAGTTTAAGACCCGCACTGTACGACTGCATCGAGTGCCACACTGTGGGGGAATCTCTTAAAAATGTGGAAAAAATTGACCATTGATCACTCGGATTTATTCATAGTTACAACGCTTAAGTATAGAAGATGTAGAGATTCGAAGTTTGCAATCGCAAAGAGTACGCATAAGTTGTAAAACGAAAATGAGTGAAGGGTTGTTGTACAGTTAATCAAACTCTTCTAAATGCAATACTGATTTCTTGCATAATTAGGGTCCATATTGTCATCAGTATTGTCTGTATCAATAAAAATAATGTGTTAAAATTAAACCGACAGAACACGGTAAACAAAAAGTACAATTTGGATGTTTTTGAGAAACTTTCATTGTCGGGAGATATGTCTGATATGCATGAAATTTTTGTTCTGTAATTTTCTCGCAGGTGTATTAAGAGTCAGTGTCGCTTCTAGCATATAGGGAGTCGGTCGCTGCAATTGTAGCTAAAACTAGAATTCGCGGTTGCATTTGCATATATTTTAACTTTCTCTATCTGGGTTTCTGGAAACTTTTCAGAAACCTTTTCGCTCTTTTCACAATTTTTGACTCTACAACTAGCATTTGTCCAATTTCATACATATTTTATACATACATACATATTTAGAACTTTGAAAGCGGAATGATGGACTCGTCTAAATCTAGAAAATTTTTTAAATCGTCAATTTACTTTATCCCCAACGGACCACATTATTCCTTAGGTCAATTCAAACGACAACCAGGTTTCAAATGATTGCAGTACGTTGAAGGGGAATATGGTGAATCAGAATTGTTATATCAATTCGCGTTTCTGAGATATGACGACGAAAGTTTTGACAAATCGTGATGTTTGCAATGCTTAAGGTTATGTTGTGCGAGTTAAGAAGACTGTCATTGAAACTGAATTTGGGCCGGGATAACAAGCTGTGATAGCAAAAACATTTATAAAGAGTTAATTTTAACACCAATAGTAAAACTCATATTCCCCTTGTCGCCAGCTACAACTAATGCTTATAGGTGATTCCACGTAAAGTGACAAAATTATTTTTATAATTTAAAAAAACACCGATAAACATTCATAATTTGTATAATTCTAATGACAACATTTCCTTTTCTAGATATAGACTGGTGTCACAGTAGAATTTCTGTCAAAATGTCTCGTCCGTTACAATTTAAATATCCTATATTTCCTAGAAGAAAGTGTTTGAACCACTCTTTCGATTTGCAAAAATTAACAGAGTCATGTAATGGAAGAACATTACAAAATTCAAGAAAATATGTAAAATCTCAAGATTTTCTTCAAAGCTAAGGTCACACCCGTGACGCTCTAGTTTGTTGTATACCTCCAATATTTAAAACGCCAAGGCATTTTTAAATTTGCAACAATACTCCGATTAACCTGACGTTTTCAATTGGCAATGTAGTACAAATCTCAGTCAATGAATATGGGAGCTATTTAAGCAAAAGTGTCACACCCGTTCCAATGGAATCGCCCTTATATTAGAACAAAGCTGCAAAAAAATATGTTGTTGTTGGCGACAATATGTATTTCCATTGAGTGAAAAATTAAGATTTTATTTACGTTTTTGTTGTCGCAGCTTAGTTAGCCCAAATTTTGCGTTCGCAATATTCACAAAAATTATGTGATCGTATCCACTTTCCCATTCCTGTGGTCTCCCCGAGACCAATTACCAATTACGGATACATTTCCAAAGTTTTGTCAAAGCGTCCCACTGTGTGCGGTTGTCGTAGAGTGCCACACGGACATGTATACAGAGAGGCAAACACGCATTTGCACATAAGTGTGTTTGTATGTCTGTTCGCCTGCATGGATGTGTGTCGGTAAGGACACTTCTGCTTCGTTACTCGTGTATTTGTAGTCTGCCCGGACGAGAGTGTGCACATGTGTGAGTGCGTCTGTGTTCTCCAGTGTATAAATATGTATGTTTACATGCTCATTTACATGGTCCGGATGAGGGCAGTTGGCGTGAGAAGAGAAGATCCAACAAAGCCAAAGTGCATTTACTTCAATCGCTTAACGAGCAGTTGTTATCAGCGACATCTGCAACATGCAGATGTCTACTTGCACACGTCACACCTATGCTATGGTTTATGTGAAGAGCTAGTTAATTAATGCCCCGGACTCCAACCGAGAACATTCATCTATGCCCAGATGCATATGTGAGTGAGGTGGCCAGTGTTGCAAAACTTTATTCCATATCGTTTTGTATTGTTAACGGGTTTTAATTAAATTCTTCTTAAATATTATCCTTTACCGTGATCATAGTTTTTAAAGTTAACATTATTTCCATTGGGAAGATAATTCAAAATGCACCCAAACGAACTCATCTTATAATATAATCATACTTTCACCGTATATAATTGGTTTGTGTTCTTGATTCTGATAATTAGGTAGGTGGTGGTGGCTGTCATAAAGTAAGCATCTGACTCACTTAGACCACAAGAGGTCCATTGTGATTAATTGATTATTTGGTACAGAAAATCTAAATGTCATATTAATCAATGTGTTAACCATGTATCAATCGTCCATTCCTAATGAGAATGGTGGTCTTCCAATAGTTTAAAAAGTTGATGAAAAAATTGCATATTGAACGTGATGAAAAGTGTCGTTAATTTCGCCTAAAATTACAAAATTATGCCTTATTTATTTTTATGAATTCAATTAGTGATCATTCCAAATTCAAAAAATATCCTCGATTTTTCTTTTTAATATTTTCTAGAATTAATTCATTGAGTTTACACACTTAAACTTTTCTTACATTTATACTTTTACTTTTTCCAAAATTACTTGTTCCAATCATCTGTTTCGATTCAGTCAAGTCATCATATTATTTTCCCTTATAATCGCCAATTTAGTTAAATATCCAAAAAATAGTTCGCAAACAACAACTCAAATTATATCCACACATCTATCAAATTGATCACATCTATTTACTAACTATCACAGCAACAGTTTAGACTAACATTGACTCCTCGCTCAACCCTTTTTCCCTACATGGTACACAATTCCAATAATCGTCAAAAACAAAAATTACACATAGCGGGATCTTACATATTCATAAAAAATATACTTAGTCCTTAGTACGTTCTTCCTTGTCTCTAAAAATATTATAATAACGATAACAGATATCAGCTTTGAATTAAAAGTGAATTCAATTTCGTTTTCGATAAAAAGATTAATATGCAGAACACCGGTGACAAATCATTTGCTAGTATTTCTATTAAAATTTCCTGGGATTCCCCAAGATTACGGGATTAGAAAAACGGCGAATTTATCGGGAAATTCCAATTGCACAGTTCTTAGCAAATGCACTACGTTTCGGTATTATCACTATTCGAAGCCAATGACATCAGGTGAATGACTTTATAACCTTAAACACAGTCTATCCCTTGCAGGAGTCAAGACATACCGATGGAACATTAACTAGATAAATCTTAACTCCTGAAGTCATACCCCCCCCTTCACAATCTGATACAGCAGTCGATGTACGACTGTAACGAAAATCTCTGTAACAACATCGACGATTTGTGCCAGTCGCAAATCTATTTTGAGACGGAAATAAAAGACAAAACCTTGACAATAGGAAAACATACAAAAAACATTTATTTTGGCCAACAATAAAATATAATTGCGTGACTTAAATACATAGTACAAGTATAAATGTTTGTATGTTTGTATGTACATGTACTAACATACATACAGACAGACATGCTTGTGTCTAGAGGGACGGATGAAAAAAAACTCGTTTTTGTATTCACCAAAGAGAACGGAGGAGGGGACGGGGGTAAAATTTACAAAGAGATTTATTTAAGCTTTTAATGCGAAAAGAACTTAAATGAATGGCAAGACACTAAAACCGACGAAGAAGCCGAAAGACATAAACAAATATAAAGAACCGAAATAAAAAGGGATAAACGATAGACGAAATAGGATTGAGTTGGGGCCAGGCAATGCGGTGGCAGAAGTGGTGGTGTAGCGTGAGGTTGTGTCGCAGCACAGCTGTAGACAGAAGAGATGTAAGTTTGGTGACAAAAGTCAACTTAAGCTATGTGTGAATTTGAGGTTAAATCAGTAGAGACATTTCACTCGGAACAGACCATTCATACATACATAACTACAGACATTCGTACACACACGCTCAGACATCTGAATACGTATAAGCGTACATCCATATGTACATACGTACGTCTGGATAGATGTAGTTTGTGAGCCTTGGATGCAAAGACACGAAGTGTACAACTTGAATAGCTGTAGCCCGTAAAACAGCCGGAAAGCTGTTGCCCAAGAACTGGGAACCAATAAATTTTCACCAAGTGGAAAATGGCTAAACTGTGAACACTCTCCCATTTGGATGAATGCTACAATACCGCCATAACACGAAAGTCGCCCATTTGGCAATATGACCACGAAATTTCCAATTTGCGTAGACCGCAATGGCAATAGTATATGCAACCAACATTCTAGACCTCTTCTTGGAAGATTAGTTTGTGGTAATCAGCCGTGGAAATAAGACAATCTGACAGAGTAACAAATCAAAATGTAACGATGTAAATAAATAAATAGATTTTAAACTGCTACATTGAGGAATCAGAAATATGTTAGGTCAGTGTAACTCTTACTGTCACATCAATGACTTGGAATCATATCATCACCCTGTGAAAATATTTACTGATCATGGAATTATACCTACCCATCCAAGGTTAAATTAAGACCAATATCGCTGCCGTGCGTTTGTCCAAATCAATTATAATTTGTTACTTGGTATTGTTTTCACGATAGTTTCAATGTTGTTTGAGGGCTGTGAATCGCAAACTATGAGCCTTGCAGAAAAGGCAGACATATACGCATGTAACCTAAGATGTGCCGATTTCGATTATCTACTCTTGTCGAACCTCTTTATTTGATTGCAGCTGAGTCATTCTCCTATTTTTAAAGACAATTCGAAATCATTTTAGAAAGCATTCCTCTTTGACTTATACAGTGAAGAGAACAGCAGTTTATTAATTTTTTTGTATTTGGTACTAAGACATGCCTTAAATCACTCTTTTTTAAAAAATAATTACTTACATACAAGTACGATTCAGCCGCTTAAACCGACGTATATATTCTCTTAATTGCAGAGATGCTCTCTACATGGAAGTTGTAAAGACTCTAATTTTATTTGGGGCTTAAAAAGTCATGACACGGATATGGTCCAAACATATTTTTTGCCCCAAATGATACCCTCCTAATATGTAGAGTGAGGGTATAAAAAACTGGATAAAATCGCACACACAGAACAATTCTTGACAATGTGACCCGTAACAAGTATTCCTGGTGCAATAGAAGGAGTTGAGAACATTCCACGGTACTCCTGATGCAGTAAAAGGAGTCGACATTACGTGCAAGGGTAGTACCATATTAGGATAATTGCAACGTTTCTTTAAGAAAATTCAGATATTTTTATTAAAATATTTAGAACAAACAACATGCCGCAGAAACAATTAGGATTTAGTGGAATAAAATTGTTTCTTTCATTTGATATTTTCAACTTTATTTCAACAATGATTTGCATCAATTTTTGTTGTTGTTTCCATTTGTTAGAAACAAGAATTGTCTCGAACCCGAATACTAATTCAAGTTGTATGATAATGATAATGACCGTCTAATTAAAAAACAAACAAAAAATAACAATTTCTGGTGTAATTAGTTATATATTATTAGAAACTGAAACACGTTTTGAAAACTGATGAATCATGACAATTTATCGAACAAATGCAGTAAAGCGGGAGAAAAATGCTTGTGGTAAATGATAACGCCTGCTATTTCCAACTACAAAGCCCACTTTTAAGGGCGTGGAACAAAGACCTATTCAAGTATTACAGGAAGTCCATTAGCCCTCCGTCGGACACATGAGACCGACCAGATTCTTTTCGATTTTAATTAAATTTTAAATACATTTCTAATCGACGCTAGGACTTAAATTATCGGATAGCTTTCTAAGAAAAAGTTGGTTATTGACCTATGAAGTAATCATAAATTATAAGTATTGTGTGGTGTAGACATCACGACTATCGAAACATGCGCCCAACGGAGCAAGTACGCCGACTTCAGTCGGTTAAACCGACTTCTATACTTTCACCCTCAGTGTACAACCTGCATATATATTTGGCGTAGATGGTGACTGGTTCGTTAAAATTATATGTATTTGCAGGCATTTATTTAATTGAATATGCGATGGGGACATTCGTTTTTGGGGTGCCCGAAAACCACTTTTATACCATTGACGTAGGACGGGTGGTCCTGGGCCCACCCCAGAAAAATGTTAGCCCCCTACCAGAATTTTAAATTAGTATAATACAATTTGTACTATTTGTCAACGTCACACAAAAATATTATTTTTTTAAGCACTTTAATTTAATTATATCTTCGTTTAATAACACAAGGCAGAACAAATATTTGTTCATCTTTTTATTTTTCGAGCGTGGTAGTTGTTAACAATGCTGATACAGAACGAAAGATGTGTCCTAGATATTAAATTTTCAGAAACAAAAGTATTTTGGAAATATGTCGCTTGCGTCAGTTTAGCGCTCATGACTCGATATGTGTATTAATTGTTGATCAGTTGGACTACAAGTCTTAGAGTACTTCTGATTGACTTATTTAGCACATTGCTGAATGTGGACATGTTTTCAATGCTCCTTTTAGTAGTTGTAAGAAAAATATGTGGGCGCGTCCGTTTAAAATCTTCTAAAGGGGTATGATCCATTGCATATTTTCGAAGCACCGCTAGTTTTGTAGTTGGTCCATGGCCGAAATCTACAAGGGTTTCGCTCACTTACTTGTATATAGTACAGTCATTTGATGACAATAATATCAACAAATTTATTTTCTGACAGATAAATTTCGATTTCTCAGCTTTGACAAAGCTTCTCACATTTACCCTCATTAGAGCAATGGGGGTTGTCGACCCCTCAAAAGTAGACGCAAAATTAAGAAAATGTTGTTCGAGAATCGCAAATGGTCAAAAGAGCCACATCGCAAAATCACATTTCGGAATGCCAAACACGTTGGAAAATCGCTACGTTTGGCTATAAATCGTTGGGTCTTTACTGCTTCGCACCCAAGGTGTAGACGTTTGTTAGTTTGGCGTTACATAGCATATGGTGCCTACCTACGTACATACATACATACATACACATATACTTACCGACGTAGACACCTCTCTGTACACAAAGGATGTCAGGCAGCATGTCAGTTCATTATATTCAAAGTTTTTGCTCGATATCCTCTCGGGTTGTTTATGGCCACCCATGCTTTCGCCAAGTGTAGTGTTGTACACAGTGTCTCTTTGTGCTCCTTTTCACACAATCGTCTCTGCAAATAGACGAATACAAAGTGTTTGTGATTAATTGCTCGCATTAGTTACTCGTACAATCGACTTAATAGCTGGGAACATCGTTCCAATACACCCCTCCTGTGGCTGTGGCTAAGGCTACCAGCGCACCCAAATGCAATACATGGCCCAAGTAATAGCTCCCCGCAGCAGTCACAGGAGGTTCCTTTAAATGTTTAAAACACATTGTATTAAATCTTGTTTTTATTGCTCTTCACGAAGAGTGATTGTGTCGGAAAGACAAACATTTATGGTATTGGAAAGGCAAAAACGAGAGAAAAGGGACAAAGTGAACGGCAACTCCCATAGAACTTTGTCCAAAAGGATAATGGCCATGTGGCTACGTGTTACAATAAAATATGCTCCTTGTTTTTCTTCTTATTCTTCTTCTTCCTCTTCTGAATGCGAGGACAATTTAAAGGGGGACACATACACACGTGATGCTCTTTAAGTTTACAGTTGAAGTGGACACTGCCCCGACAATGTCTTTTTGGGGGGCGGTCTGCAGGCACTCCGCAATGCTCGGCGTTACAATGCACTCCTTTCCTAATCCCCAAAGACCGCAAACATCTCTCCTGATGTCTACCCCAAACTTTTTTGTTTCTTTTGACGTTATTCATTTCGTGAACACCATTTGATTACATTCAAATCGCCATGACGATTGCCACACACATACAATCACAGAAATAACATCAAAGACTGGAAGTCCTTCGCAGGATGTTGCCGATACGAGTGTTATTCTGTTGTAGTTGTTTCCCATTATGTGCTTTCTATGCTAATTTCGTGGGTAATTACTGTGGGAGTAGACGCCAAACAAATAAAGATATAAATCGTTACAAAGTGGTTGTCAGTGTCAACCGAAAAATTAATGGCACGAGTAATTGCCAATAGCGGCAGCTAGCTTGCTAACTGGGGACTGTGATCCCTACTGGATACGTTCCAGGTTGATCAAATCAATGTCGCGGCAGTCTCAAGTGCGACAAGCTGCCAAATAGCACACTTAATATGTACATATGTATGTATATGTCGGTACATATCAATACATTCCATTTTAAATGCCAGACATAGTGCATCTGAGATGCGATGTGTCGAATTTTTGCAGGTTATTAAGAGCAATGATCGCAAATGAGGAAGAATTGGGCACTGATTTAGAGGAACAAAAATATGAGTAGCACTTTTGGATAAATGAAATTGGAAATCTGAAAAATTCCCTATCTATGGGGTAGCGACCCCGAAGAACTAGAGCAACTAGAGCAGAACTTACCCACTTGCATTTGCAAGCGACATGTGAGTTGCTAATAAAAATGCCACGTCTATTCCTTGAAGATTCTGCAGCATCGTTGAATTCTCTGGGAAGAAAGCATTGCCAAATTGTAATGCACTTTCCAAAAGTTTGTCTACAATAATTTTGTTTATATGTATGGCTGTAATGTAATGTAGTTTGTATATACATATGTGCAATGCACATACATATATTGATTTATAAATACATACAAACTCAGTCAAAGGCAAACATATCCGCTGCAAGGACCCACACCAGTCACACTAAACAAGAACTACAGCTCTTTTTAAAGTTGAACCAATAAATATATCCTTATAAATATGTTCAACCATGTACATATGTACGTATGTATGTATGTATTTGGTGTCCTGATATATAGCCTTGTTGCTATTGTTACTCGAATGACTTTTAATATGATTGGAATTTTATGCATCACCGCCTTAAACTATAGAAATTCTCGTTTCTATCCCACTGTGAAACCCACTTTTAAAAACAAATCCACACAGACACACATTGTTATATAGCGAATAGGAGAGATGAAGAGATGGTGGCAGAGACAGAGACAGAGAGAAAGCGAAGTGGATACATATTTGTTGGTGTTCCTTCAACTTGTTTTTAAGCAACATCCAAAATCAGAACAAAAACTTTTATAAGGATAATATTTATTCATGTGATATCGAATCAAACAAACAACAACAAAAGGAAGAACTGCTCAAACTGAACTAAACCCAAGTGAAGCGAGCAAAACTGTTGCCGGGCTTCTGGCATCTTCTGTTCCACATTTCCCATTCTGCCTTAGTGTTGTGTTCATGTGTGGCTGCATGTGTATGAATGTGTGGGTGTGTGTTGGAATGGTTTCTCGGGTGCAACAATTGCTCCGTTTGACATGTTTGTGGTCTCCTTTTTTGCAAAGTGACAGACTGGCAAGCCCCTCACCGCACCCGCACAACAGCATTTGATGTGCAGAGGGATTTCTTTGTTTCCCGAAAGATAAGCGTTTTCCCAAACGGCGGACACAAGAAAATGCAGCGAAAGGTTAATGCATAACTTAGCGAAAGGTTAAATGGATTCTGACTCTGAGCCACGAAGCAAGTACAGGACCACTAAGCGTGCTGCGAACATGGCCATGTTTCTTCTACTTCCAGCGATCTTATCATGTGGCCAAAGTGAATATCTGGGAAAAATGAACTCACACCGCCAGTCGCCAATTTTGGATTAAAATAGAAAAAGGCTAATGTCGGTGGGTCGGCTCAATGCTTCTTTAAACTTTGTACACAGCGACATACGCCCTAGTCCAGGCAAATTACCAGCGACCAATCTTGTTACGGTCGTATCGGTCTGGAGAGCATGTCTTAGGGCACCGTTTCGAGCGTTTGTTTATTTATTTATTTCAACTTGAAACTAAAAGAGAAAACTAAATCTAGCATTGCGGTCCCTACAAATGGAAAAACAATTCCCAGTCACCCCACTAAAATAAAGTTTGGATTATTTAATGATGATCTTCAAACGCTTCTGAAAATACTCCTAAAAATCTAGTTTTGTCAATTTTTTTTTTGAAATAGTAGACCATTGAAAGCACTTTAAATATAAATCTTGATTTTTGCCTTGCTCGAATTATTGGACCTTTATAGTAATTTGTTGTGTTTTTTCATAGTGACAACTGAATAATTTTTGGTATTTGGTTTTAGTTTTTTATAAAAAATAAAATATATAGCGCCAGTCAATACCTTACGAATAATGCCTAAATGATGAATTACGGAAGGAAATTGATTTTTGCAAAAAGAAGTTGAACATTTTGGATCTGCAAATCCATCTCCTGCATTGAATTATTTTAAAAACATGGAGTCAGTCACCTTGAAAAAGCACAAAATCAAAAAAAATGTCCAATAATACGACAATGAGTTATTATGAGTTATTATTATTGAAAAATTTGACAAAAATGCAACAGTTTTTACAGGCGTTTTCTGGAGGGTTTAGCTCACACATGGCTTGACCCAGTGACGAAATATTTTTCAGATCATCATTATACAATCCAATCTTCATTTCTGGGAGGTGACCGCTACAATTTATTTTCGTGACCCATCCTAATATATTATGCTTCGCTACATTAAAGGATACTCCAGTTTAGTTAAAATTTAATACAGGGAAAGTTAACTACGAATGAGGGAGGAATTTATTTAAAAACATTTCTTTGGATCTCCTGCATTGAATTATTATAAAAACATGGAGTCAGTCACATTGAAAAAGCACAAAATCAAAAAAAAAATGTCCAATAATACGACAATGAGTTATTATGAGTTATTATTATTGAAAAATTTGACAAAAATGCAACAGTTTTTACAGGCGTTTTCTGGAGGGTTTAGCTCACACATGGCTTGACCCAGTGACGAAATATTTTTCAGATCATCATTATACAATCCAATCTTCATTTCTGGGAGGTGACCGCTGCAATTTATTTTCGTGACCCATCCTAATATATTATGCTTCGCTACATTAAAGGATACTCCAGTTTAGTTAAAATTTAATACAGGGAAAGTTAACTACGAATGAGGGAGGAATTTATTTAAAAACATTTCTTTGGATCTAGTAAAAAAAATTTATCATTCAGTAAACTCATACTAGTTCTGAAGTACATTTCCTAGGTTTTAAGAAAGAAAATAGTGAATAAATGGAAAAATTTCCAATTAGGAAATTTTAACTTAGTAATGTTTTTATTCACTCAAATTAATTTAGTTATGTACTTAAATTTATGTCAGGTTCGTCATACATGCATTTATTAATGAACTCATAAAAACACTCCAAACACTCCACACTGAATACTAGTCTAAGAAACAATTCTTGTTGGTTTGCCGATGCCTTTTCGTATACAATGATATTACTCCATAGGTAGTGTGGAGTAATAGCCCATGGTAGAAGTATCATGAAACGTCGTTTTGCTGAAGCAAAATCATTTTTTCACTAGAACAACTAAAATTTTACTCAGGTTGAGTAAATGTTTACTTTTATTGAGGAAAAATTGATCTAGATGATACAAGGAAAAATGTATACTCCAGCGCGAAGTTTCTCTGTTGTAGTACATTTTTACTTATTACGTGGCATACTGTTTTCTGAGTGTAGAAAGTCAACGAGAACTCACATTTTTGCCGCCAGTCGCAAAGTCCTCGTTATCCTAGGCTGTAAAGATTATAATACTACATAGATATTCAATATTATTCAAGGGAAACTTGATTATTTTAGCATCAAATTCGGAAAAACATTAGAGGGCTGTTTTATGAGTTTTTAGGCCGCATGGTCATTGCCAGCAGTCTGGTATACTCAAGTTTAAGAATGTGTACAACTTCGCACTTTTAACGCTTCCCGGTAGTAATGGAAAATATCAGTTTAAATTGTCAATAATTTTTATTATTTATGTGTTAAAAAGTTGTCAAATTGCAAAGTATGCAATTTACAATTCGCAACTGAAAATTGGCTATTTTCAAATGCGCCAAATAAAACATTCTTAGTCTATTCACGATGCACGGTACATATGGTTTAACAGCGCCACACATGCACAGTTGATGTGCAATACCGGGAATCGTCATGAAATCGTGAAGCATTTAAAGATAACGAAATAATAGGGCAGTTTTTCTTTAAGACTGTATAACTAAGTTGTGATAACAAAAATTTAAATAAAAAGTTAAAAATAAAAAAATATTTTTTAAAATTGTCACCAACAGTAAGTATAAGTCAAATTCATGGTTAACGAGGCTAAGTCCAAAAAATTCAACACAAAATACTTTTTTAAATTTGTTTATACAAATATTTGAAGTTGGCGACAAGCCAATTTTGAGCAAAAAATTAAATTTTTATTAACGTTTTTGTTATCGGACTTTTTAATCCCGGCTTAAAGAAAAACAGTCCTAATGTTGTGGTCGCACCAAGTGTCAGTAGTCTCTTTGGTTTTTTAATTCCGGCTTAAAGAAAAACAGTCCTAATGTTGTGGTCGCACCAAGCGTCCGTAGTTTGTTTGGGTTTGCAAAACCCATCTTCCTAGTGTGGAATCTTTGTCGGAACAACGCAAGTATTCCAATGGAAATCAAATACTGTACGTTCACTTCATTGGTGCAGTGTATTATTGGTTGTGTGTATTGGAACGAAAGGGGCCACCCAATTCGGATGGTGGGCGAGGTAATGCGAATTCATAAACACCCACGCTTAAACGGAAGAGAAAAGGCGAAGGAGAACTTTGGTTTCGTATTCAAATAAGCTGTCATTCTCGTAAATCTTTATCAACGAAATGAAATCAGATTCACTTTCAAACCGATATAAATTGTATTCTGCTTGCGAGGGTTGCTCCCCGTCCGACATGTGACATCTTCCTCACGGACATTATTATGGTGATTCTGCAATCCTTTGGCTTGAATAGGATTGCCAGTAATCCCGTTGTGCTTTGTGTCAGTCGTTCTCGGTGGACGGCGGCGGAGCTCCGTACCCTTGGAAGTGGGTACCAAGATGAAATTGGCGAAAATGACGGAGATTGAATGAATGGTACCTATGTTGTTTCGCTCAAATCAATAAGATCTTTATTCACGTCACTTAACACTTGGCACTTAACGAGGGTTCCAGACAAATACACTTCCACTGCTACCCGATACCACTTAATGTCTGTCTGTCTGTCGGTCATTGGGGCTGCTCCGCCACCCAGTTCCCCTCCTTTGGTATGCACGGGTAGAATGTCTTGTTTGTCCATTTGTCCACTTCCTTATGACATGATCGACCGTAAAGTCACATTTCAAGTTCGGAGACTAGAGTAATTCCTTATGATGTTGTGGTTATCGCTTTATTCGCACTTTGATTTAATTTTGTTGCCTTCGCCAGCTCACGAAGGACAATGAGAAGTTTATCAATCTTCCAATAAAGTTCATTAATTACCTCGAACTTCACTTTAAGGCAGCTAGCTGCACAGACACGAAGACCCACTAAGAACAAAGCAAAAGACAAGCTAACGGCGATTCGGAACACGTAAACACAATTTTGTTATAATTACTGGAGCTGACCACGAGAAATGCGGAAAGTTTTCGAAGAGAGCGCAATTTACACACATTCATACTCAGATGGATGGGTGGATGGATGTATCCTTGGCCGGCGTGGCTGCGGTCTCGTATTACTGATGGACTAGAAGTGTAATAAAAACAAAGGCCTCCTTAACGCAAACAAGTGAAACTTTTTTGCGTTTCTTGCTCCTGTTCTTGTTCTTCTTCATCTCGTTCACATTTCCATTTTGATTTTCATTTCGCAAAGTTTTCAGCTCTTCGGCCAAGCCGACAAACGGCAGAGGCATGACGATGTGTCTAGTCATGTTCGAACATAAATCAATTAAGTCAATTTCCGCCTGCTACCGACTAAAATTTCCGGGCAGGAGCTGGCGCGATGGCGCTCCGTGTGGAAGGGTAGTAGGGGAGAAGGGAAGTCTTCCCACAGTGAGGATGTTTGAAAGTTATGCAAAACTACGATTACACTTTTGGTATATCTGTGCGTGTGTTTGTCGGGATGCTTCGTTATGATGCCCAGACAGAATTGAACAGTGTTTGGCTGCACAGCAGCATCGGCATCAGCATCAGCGATGGGGAAATGAACATGAACGAAAGGGGTCAGCGAAAGTTCATAAAACTTGGCAATATTTCAATGTAGAAGTCGTTTATGTTCTGTTGCTCGAAATGGGCGGGTTAATCAATGTTATGTGATTTATATCACCAGCCAAGGGCGGGCGGACGCTCAGTCTATCTGTAGAGCTGTACGACGCACTGCAATGCATACTCTTAACGCTGTTATGTTTCCTGCTTTCAGATTGGATTGCTGCGTGGTGGCCGAATGTTGGCGGAGGAATCCCCCGAATACTTGAGACAGCAGTACAATGCGGATTCGCTGGAGGAGGTATTCTTGAAGCTGGCCATTTTACAAAACATGGGCAAAAGACGACGATCGTCCATTGCTCAGGAAATAGTGGAACAGGTAGCTGTACCGGCCATCTCAAATCCCGCCTTGGATTTATCCGACGAACAGAATCCTGCAGAAATATCCGGTGAGTTCGGCGACAACATTTCCATGTCCTCCGCTGTTCGGGATCCCATAACAACGTCGTCGATGCCAGCCCCGCCATTGCCACCAGAAGAAGAGATCCCCGCATCCTTCTGCTATAATCTACACGTGATGAGTGGGAACCATTTGAAGGCCTTGATGTGGAAAAACTTTCTGTGGATGATACGCAACGTTGGGTAAGTACAACCCGACATCCGGTGCATATCGAAACGAGTTTCTTATTTTCCCACACTTGTCTTTAGTGTCATGATGTTTATTCTGGGGTTACCTGTGATTCAGATTGTCTTATTCTGCTATGCCATTGGCCATGATCCGACTGGCCTGAAGATAGCCGTTGTCAACCACGAACTCTCCGAGGAAATGATTACCAACCAATTCTGTCCGGTATACATGGGCTGCAATCAGACCATGTTGAGCTGCCGTTATCTCGATATGTTGGTCAAGAACAAAAGCTATGTTATGGTGAGTACGTGACCCCCCATCCCCCATACCCCTATCATATACCCACACAAAGACAAACACACATACCCACACCAAGGACACCAAATGAAAATCGATACCCTCCGGTGCATGGCTGACTACACAGGCGGAATACAAAGGTGTTCTGCCTTCTGTCAATATTGTGCCGGTGTAGGTGTACATTAGGCTGGGTCACGAAACCAAATGTTGTTTTCACCACCCAGGAATAAAATTTGGCTGAGAAGAAACATAAAAGCATATAATAATACGACCAATAAGTTATTCTAAGACAAACAAAGTGCTATCAAGAGACAATTCAAAAAAAAAATGGATGATTTTTAGGGGTGTTTTCAGAAGCTCTTGACTAACAGACTACTTGACCTATGGAAGACATTTTTGCAATTCATAGCTAAACATGGGAGTGCAGTCCAGTCTAGTGTACATATACACGCTCACGCACATGCACATGTATGTTCACATACATAGGGACATTTACAATGTATGTATTTATGTGTGTATGCGTGTGTGTTTGTGTACCGTACAAACATCTTGTTGCAAGGTGTAAAAAGAAGATGTTACATCACCAGGTAATTTGATTCAATTTGTCAAAATGTTAATGCCATGTTGCGGACAGACCATAACATGTTGCTAAACACGACAATGCAAACAAACAACACAGCCGTCACACCCACACAAGAGCAGAGGACAACAGACCACCACCGACTATGATGACAAAGATATGCGAAATACAAAATACAAAACACAAGCGCAAAGTCCTTAAGTACTTCATTTACTGCAGGTTATGGCCATTTACCTCGCCCTCCATATCTGTCCGTAGCCGTAGCCGTGGCTGTCGTCCTCCGTCCCTGTCGACACCCTTGTTGTTGTCCATTCAGCTCGAAACTTCGGTTGGACCAAATTGACAATATTAAGCTCTAATCCTCCATTCGTTGCTGTGAATAACTTTCGTGTAGTATATCTTCATTTAGTCAAGACAAATTGCGGAATAAACGAGACACAGCAAATACGAGAAGATATTTACAGGCAATACAGTGCTAGTGCTCTGTACTGTGCTGTGCTCTGCTGTGTTGTGTGCACATTCAGTCGGACACCCAAAAGGTAATAACCAAATTAAGCGCATTAGCCCGCGTCCACCCGAAATGGAACTGACATCTTTTATTTCGTAATGATTTTGACAAATTACTAAGCTAAAGTAACGAAAAAGCACCGGGAATTCAAGTGCTCAGTGCTCGTTGCCCACTGCTCACCGCTCGCTGCTTCTTTCTCCTCTTCGTGGTAAAATCGAAATCGATGTACGCCACGGCGACAACAAAGCGCTCGCAAAACCCAAAACCCATAAGCAATTAATGACGCAAAGTTAATTATAACCCTACAAAACTATTCGACAATACCATGGCACTTGCCCGCCCACAGTGGTGGTGGAGGGGGGATGGCCAGAAAGTCTCCGTGCAAATACGTACATTAATTATCCAAAAGAGATTTTTCTCCTCCCCTTCAAGTGTCACTTTAAGACCGAAACAACACTGCTCGGCCAGCACAATGCCAGTTGGCATTCAAAGGAGCAAGGAAACTCGAGTCCGTTTACTCTGTGACGGACGGAAAAAAGGAAACTTTATCTACAAGTAGTAACACCAATCCGCGAGTGTATGTGTATGTGTTTGTGTGTGTGGCTGTTCTTATTCAACGATTTACAATTGGCTTTGGCTTTGGCTTGTCGTGCTAAATATTAATGCATTTATGTTTGTCGTTTGTCGTTTCTCTTTTGAAGACGTACACAAATACCAAAGAGGAGGCCTACGAAATGGTCAGAAGAGGCAAAGCTTGGGGCTCATTGGTGTTTCGCTCCAACTACTCGGACTCATTGGTAGAGCGGACTGAGAACGGCCGTTACGTCGATGATCCCACAGTGGAGGCCTCCGAATTGAATGTCAGGCTGGATATGTCAAGTAAGTGTTAATATGTCTATAGTTGGCTGGGTGCCTTGTAATTGCTTTTCTTGTTTCAGATCAACAGATTTCCACGCTGATTTTCAGAGACTTGCAGTACACGTTCTTCGATTTTGTGGAGAACATGCTTAGTGATTGTGGCTTGAATCCCAGGTTGGGTCGGGTGCCCGTCGACTGGAATACACCCATTTACGGATTTAACAATCCCAACTTCACGGATTTTGCAGCACCTGGCGTAATCCTTACAATAATATTCTTCTTGTCGGTGGCCGTTACTTGCGGTGCCATGTTGATCGACCGCAACGAAGGCATGCTGGAACGGTGCTTGGTGGCTGGAATTACAGGGCCCGAGATCCTCACGTCACACGTTCTGGCGCAGTTCATCGTTATGGTCTGCCAAATGACATTGGTGCTACTGGTCTCCTTCAGTTTCTTTGGTTTGACACTGGTGGGCAACGTATGGCTGGTGGTGGGCTTATGTGTCCTGAATGGTCTGTGCGGCATGTGCTTCGGTGTTGTGATTGCCTGTGCGGTTGACACCGAACGTACAGCGACTTATGTGGCCATGGGTTCATTCTTGCCCATTGTGATGCTGTGCGGCATCATTTGGCCCATCGAAGGCATGTACCCGATCCTGCAGTTCGTTACATTCTTCTTGCCGCTAACCAAGTCCACAGAGTCCCTGCGGAGTATTCTGCAACGCGGATGGGATATAACCAATCCGTCCGTTTACAACGGCTTCATATCCATATCGCTATGGGTTATGGTATTCCTCGTCCTGAGCATACTACTGCTGAAGTTTAAAAAAGGTTAATCGTAAGCGTACCATATACACTTCCGAACTCCTCTCAGTTCTCTTTTGTACATACATCTATGGATGGAAGCACCGTGATCCAAGCTATCCCACAACACAACATACATACCCACATATTCCATACACACACCTCCGGTTTAAGTAGTTGATAGTCGGTACTTAATTAGTATTTAATTACTTTAACTCCATTGCTCTGTAACTCCTTTAGCTTGTAAGCAGTTTCTTTGGTAGGGTCTCACGCATACATTTCCATAAATACTTTTCTTCTTAGGCAGCTGCCATGTGACACTCGGGCGGAATGTATTCAACTTTAACTTAGGGCGTATTTATAGAGAGCATTGTCCGGGTATTCCGGCTGCTTTAGTTATAAGACTTCTTTCTACTTTTGAACACACAGGGACAAAATACATATAGACACACATTCACATTCAATCTGATTACTCCTTGTGTTTTAGGCAAATAGCAAATAAATATATGTATACATATGTATGTACATATGTATCTCAAAATCCAAAAAGTGTATTTTCTATTAGCTCGCTGGCAGTGGCTGACGACTAGGCCAGTAGGACGACGCGTCGTGAAGTGAGCATCCATTCCAACTAATTTGGATGCTAAAATATTACAATTAATTCTTTTTACTACCGCTCTCATAATAAATTCACACGATTGCCAGTCGAGGGTCGGAGGAGAGGGCGGAGGCGGGTGGTGGCCGGGACGGTGGCAACGCCTAAATGATCAACAATTGACTTTTTGAACTCATGGTAAGTATTATGTTCCAAGAGAGAAAGTTGAATGTTATTTCTTTGGTGATTAAATATATCGCACATACTTACGTACATACTTTGGTTGTCCTGACGTCCGGACCCTCGTAAGTTCCTTGTTGTTTTCGGTAACTGTGGGAGCTATTGTTTCGCTTCGCTACAAGTTTTCTTGGCGCTGTGTGGCAAAACTAGCAGCATCGCCAACAAAACATCATCATCATCAGCAGCAGCATCAGCATCATTGGAAGTCTTCAAGTTTGACTGCGGAATAAAGTGTTACTGTTGTATCCAGTAACAGATGGTAAACATCAAGTTAATTGAGCAATTAATTAACACACAATTTTCCGGGGATGTAGTACATCCGCAGAGACAGAAACAGAAACATCACCAACGCCATCTACGACGAAATGTGTGAACAGTGTGAGTGTGTGTCCAATATAACAGTAGTTGCTGAAACTAGCTAGTATACATCCATCCACCCACCAGCCCATCAACCCACCAACGCCACCAAATTATGAAATACTTTTCAACTTTTCGAACTTTCCATAATAGCCAGTCGCCATTGTCATTCCGACACAACGGCAGCCATCGAGGTTTACGTTCATTCAACTTTCTCCCACACACACACACACACACACACACACATCCATACATACATATGTTACTTTGTATGCATGTACGTATGAATGTATTTCACCGAAAATACAACATTTAACACAATAACACAATCGGCAAATTTTCCGATACGGTTTCCAGCGATAAATGTTTAGCTAAACCTACCAAAGATGTCAACCACACAGACGTGCACACTTTCATGACGAGGCAGTTGGCAAGGCCTTGGTCAAATACTATCCCACACGGCCTCTGCCGCCACACGGAACAATAACAAAGGCCACTAACTACAAGTCGACAATGTGATTTTAAGGTCGACACAAAGAAGTCCGGGGTCCGGGTCTCTTAGCGATAACTCGATGCGGGTTTGTCGATTGGAAACAAAGAGGCAACTGAAATAAAGCCACTAAAAGTTAACAACCGTCGCACAGTGGGTTGAGCGGTAGGCAAAGTGGCGATTAATTCAGGAAAGCCGTAATTTTAAAATATTGTTATTTTTTATTGATGGATATTCATAAATACATAAAAAAGCATAATTAGAAAAAAAATTAAAGAAATTGTTGTTTTAATCTTTTATTGCCTTTTTTTGTATTTTGGAAAATGTGGTCTTATATCACAATTTTCGCTGTAACTTTTCAAAGAAAAACGATAAATTAGGAAATGCAATTGAAAATTAGAGCATACTTAATGTGCTTTTAGAAAAAAATTGTTCTTACAAAATAAAAATTAATAAATATTTAATCTGTATTTATATACCCAAAATTTTAAATTAAAATCCGATTTTTTTTCTTCAAATTCCATAATTCCACATATTTAAAAAAAGTTACATTAGAAAATATTATTATATCTTATTGATCAATATTCATAAACAAAAACCATAGTATAAAAATAAAACAAACAACCATTACAGGAAAAAAATAATTAAAAAAAATATAATTGTACGGTTTTTTTTATTTACTTCATTTCATTAATTTTAAAAGTATTATTTACTTCATAATCATCATTTACTTCACAACCATTATAAAATTAATTTACTTAATAATAATCATTTACTTCTTAATCATCATACAATTCGTTAAAATAATCTTCATCTTCATTATCTTCATCATCTTCGTCACCATTATCATTTTCATTTTGGGTAAGAATAAGTAACTCCAATGCAGTCTGAGGCATTTGCTGTATTTTCTTTTTACAACTCTTCCTCTTGCTCGAAATAAATGGATCTGAACTTAAAAGAAATCTATTAAAGACGTCTTCTATTGTATTTTCCCGATTTACGGGAAAAGTGCTCCCTATAGCTTTTGAAGTCCTTATTTCTGGCTTCCTGAGATTCTTCAGTTAGCTGACCAATAGGCAATGGTGCAAGCGCTATAATTTCTGGCCCGTGAATGAAGTATTTATGTAGAGTAGGAGGCATATAATACCATGGATAATTTTTAACAAATAGCCTTGCAGTGTCTTTAGCGAAATTTGAAAATTTTTCAATATTGACCTCAATACCACTAGAAACAACTATTAATATTGTGTGCATATTTTTTATCAATTGTAAATCAATTTTTGTAATTTCTGCAGATACTTCAGCATTCTTAAAAAAACGCCTTGTCGAATTACCATCGTTTGAGTTTCCAAAGCCTGATTTTGGTTGGTCAACAATCAATCCAATTTTCTCTCGGAATTCCCTTTGAATGCGTTTTTTTGTATCAGCAATAATTTTTTTTTCATCATCACATCTAGTTTGCCATTTTTTAATGGCAAACAGTACTCGTATGTTCGCATGTATGTACATGACCAACATTTATCATGTAGGGTTCAAATGAAAAACTAAACTAAATAGAGATGGAAGCGTGATCAAATTTATTTTTCAAAACAGTGTACGTGTGTAAAATATAATTTTCTCATATTATTCAGATTTTCAAACGAAGCTTTGTAAGTAATTTGGAATTAATTAATTAATTTTTTTTTCGTGAGTGCGCGTGATTTTAAAATTACTCACGCACCCATCTCTAATAAACTGCACACTCAGTAGCTACAATAACAAATACTAAACGGAATATAAAGACAAAAGATAATAAGGTCAAAGTGATTTTTTGTTTGTTTTATTTTTTCACATATATTTTTAGCGACTGGAGTTATTTTACAAATTCTTTAATAAGTCAAAAAATGCAACAAAAAGGCAAAAAGATTTTCTGGAATTTATAAGCTGAAACTTCATATTTTAAGAAAATATAAGCAGTTTTACCAAGTTTCACCGATGATTCAGTTGAAATCCAATACAAACATCAAAAATACCTCATTTTTGGAGCAATTTCCTTATTTTTTTTTCAATATTTCCAAAACATTTATCTAAACAAACAAATATTTATCATATGCTCAAATACCTGAAGTAGACGGCTCCATAATAAAATTTTCACTTTTAGAAGTCTTAATTAAAAAAATTATCACTGGAAATATGCAAATTTTCACTTTTAACCAATGCGCGCAAAAATAATAATAATTACTGAACTTTGAAGACACACTGCAAATAAAGTAAACAACTAAGAACTTTTATTTTGGCAATTAGTGATGTAGAATTTTATCTTCTTTCACCCGGTACCAAATACGGTTATTAAAGTTAAAGTTCATCTTTTGAATTAATCGCCACTTTTGATGGATTTCAACCCTCTGTGCGTCGTCAAGGATAGGCCTGTACTCGGACACGCGATATGAGGGTGAGGCTACAGATTCCAAAGAATTGTCCACCTAGCAGCGGAGCAAATAAGCTGCAGTCAATTTAAATCTAGCAATGAAAAGATGTAGTCGAATATGCGATACCTTCCCAACTCCCACCATGTTAAAGAGGTTGGGGCGTAGAAAAACACACAGTAGTTTAAGTTGTCAATAACTAATCAGTTCCGCCATTAGTATTAGGTCATTATTCATTAGTTGTAAGCAATCTGGAGGGTGATGATAATGCGAATGGCAACGACGAGTACTTGGCAAGTTCTTACTTACTGCATGAATATTCGACCACCCAAAATTTTTTGGTGCTGCGTCATACCATAAATAAATGTGTAGCATAAAGGGATACCACCGAAGGATTGAGATGCACGAAAACTTTACTCAGCGTAGCCGGCTTTAGAGACATCTCAGATGAGAAAATATTTAAGCCCGCAAAAAAACCGGCATTACAAGACATCTTCACACTGTGTAGTCGACTTTGGACATATTTCTGAGGTGGAAAATTTTAAATAAAAGGCCTGCCATGCACCTTTACGCTGCATAGTCGTCTTTGGGTATACCCCAGACGAGAAATTATTTACAAATTAATGTCGTAAACACTGCATCGAAATTGGTCAATCAGTCACAAATAAGAAAAATAGCAATCGCCCTCAAAATATTTAGGGCTACTTGACATCTTCGGAAATTCTTGCTTATCAATTCAACTTTTTTCTATTTTACAAACAATGGTACCATTGTTTTTACTTATTACAAATTTCTATTAATTCGACCAGGAAAGACATCTAATTGAAAAATAACTATTTTATTATTATTTATTTATTATATATTATTTGTTTTGTGGATCAAGGACGAACGCTATTTAATTTGAAGCATATGGTTCAGATTTAGATAAAGTCTCCATACAAATGTCGCTCCGGATATGACTTTCTCCGCTCTAGAAACCACATATTTTACCCGATTTTCTTAAAATTCTGCACAACATCTTATAATCTAACTAGAAACAACTATAATGAAAGCGGGTAAGATCGGTTCAGATTTAGATATAGCCCCCATACAAATGTTGCTCCCGATTTGCCTTTTTCCAATCTGGAAACCACATATTGTACCCGATTTTCTTTAAATTTGGCACAATATCTTATATTCCAACTAGAAACACCTGTGGCGAAAGCGGTCTAATGTCGCTCCCCATTTGACTTTTTCCGCTCTATAAACCACATATTCTAGCCAATTTTCTTTAAATTTGGCACGACAACTTATAATAAACACCTAATATAAACTAAAAACACCTATGGTAAAAGTGGGTAAGATCGGTTCAGATTTAGATATTGTCCCGATATAAATGTTGCTCCCAACTATCTAAACAATTTTGGCCACACTTTATATATTATATTTCACCTATAAACATACATATATAGTGAAAACGAGTCACATCGTTCCAGGTTTCATTATACCCCCATACAAATGTCCTCTCCGATTTAACATTTTTTGTCAAACACATACATTTACAAGATACAAAAAACCATCCCGATTTCACTTTTTTACAGAATTGAATTGTAATGGTATAGAAAGTGGAGGGTATCATATAATTGGCCTCGCCCAGCGAGTGAATACATTATACATACAAATTACATATACAAATCGATCAAATTGTCGATATAAATCCACCCAGCGCCAAATATTGGGTCCAAACTACATATAAACATAAACGGGCACCAACTGAACCTATGGTTGGAATATGGCTTCTTTGGCGTCATATATAAAGAGTGATTTTTTAAAAGCTATAGGAAAGTTTTTCAAAAAAAAAACGCATAAAATTCAGAAAAATGCATGAAATCTTTAATTGAATCGATAGTACGGTCCATATAATTTAATGTTTGAAGATTATTTCATGCAAATGTTGACCTCGACTGTGCCTCAAATGGTCCATCCGCTTAGTCCAATTTTGGCGTTTCCACGTTTTTGAGTAACAGAGGCCCAATTGCTGCGAACGGCGAAGAATCGATAATTGATGGTCATCGTTAACACTGGCCAATACAGCTGCGATATTTCAGTTCGCACTCTACGTAAGCGTGTTGGTGGTTTAATGTCCAACAATGTAAATTTGGTGCGAAATTTAGTCACAATAGCCCGAGTAGCCTCTTCAGTGGGTCAATTAAACTGGCCATAAAATGAAAGCGCGCGATGAACTTTCTTAACAGAGCACGCATTTTGATAATAAAATTCAATAATTTGCAAGCGTTGTTCGTTTGTAAGACGATTCATGGTTAAATTATAGACCAAACTGAAGATGTTTGACAGTGAAACAAAACACGAAACGTGCTGTGCAGCTGTTTAAACCAGTGTTGCCAAAAAGATAATAGCTAAAAAAGCACCCTTTATATATAATTCAAACGTTCTAATTACTTGTTTAATTTAAATGTTTAGATTGGATAAATCCCGGGTTGATTTTCCGGATGTGTTTCCAGCAATTACTTCTCAGGGTGTGCATTACATAAACAGGCAGTCAATCAAAGACGATCAGTATCAATGTTATTTGTTTTTAAAAACAAAATTGTTGAGTAAATTATCCGAGTATATTTTAAATGTGCGCATTTTCGACAAAGCTATTCAAATTAATAAATTGCGTATATATGTAATATATACCAAATATTTAAACAATGGTATTTGACTTTAAAATTAGACATTTGAACTTTTCAAGATTTCTAAAAAATACTTATTAAATTGAGTACAAAGTGGACCACTACTTTATTTACGTTGCACTCCAATTGTATTCAGTGAAAATAGAACTGAACCCCATACTAAAATTGAGATTTATAAAATGTATTTGATATAACTGTGATATTGTCCTGGCTCAAGACCATTTTGCCATTTATAAATGGCATGGTGACATTTATTACTTGGCTGCTGACTACCACTATCATGATGTCCACTCTGTCTAAAAGTTTCGTTCAGCTGGCTTCGCAGCGAGTTTTCAACATCAAACCCGGCCTCTTTAGCCCTAGAGAGATAACCTACGTCTGAGAGACGTATGCCTTTTTAATTTTTCGCTCTCCCTCTCTCGAATGTTTGTGCAACACGTTGCTGTTTTTATACCCTCCACCTCCAGGATGGGGGTATATTCACTTTGTCATTCCGTTTGTAACACCTTGAAATATTCATCGGAGACCCCATAAAGTATATATATTCTGGGTCGTGGTAAAATTCTAAGACGATATAGCCATGTCCGTCTGTCTGTCTGTCTGTCTGTTGAAAGCACGATAGCGGCCGAACGAAATGAGCTAGGAGGTTCAAATTTTTCTTAAATGTGTATTATGGTTGTAGATCGGTTGGGATTGAAAGTGGACGAAATCGGCCCAGAGGGAAAAATTTTTCCCTCACAAGGACTGAAAATACCCCTAATATTTAGAGTATTTCAGCATGTTTTATGAACATATTAGCTTGTAAATTGTTTATTTACTTGATATTTGCAATGCGCATTCCCTTTATAGCTTAAAACGGCACCATATAGTGATTTTTATTTGTAGGGGGCGAAATGGGACAAAAAGGGATAAAAATGGTACCTATCAAACGACAACAGATAGAAACACGAAATTTGGCGTGTACATTCCTCTAATAGAGTAGATACATAATATGAACGTATTTTTTCTAAATTCGTACTTTTAAGGGGTTAAATGGGGATAGAGGGATAAAAATAGTACCAACATAACGGCTGCACCTAGAATAAAGAAATTCGATATATACATTCTTCTGATGGCGTAGACACGTAAAATATAAGAACTTTCCAAAATTCGTACTTTTTGGGGTTCAAATGGAAAAAGGGGATAAAAATAGTACCTACCAAATGACAGCAGCTAGAATCATGAAATTCGGAGTATACATTCGTCTGACTGCGTATACACGAAAAATAAAACGTGTTTTCCAAATTCGTACTTTCAATGGATACAATGGCTACAGAGGATAAAAATAGTACCAACTAAACGAATACAGCTAGAATGATGAAATTCAGTGAGTACGTCCCTCTAATTGTGTAGATACGTAAAATAAAGAGAATTTAGATAGTCGTACTCTTGAGGGGGCAAAATTGGAAAAAGGGGATAAAAATGGTACCAACAATATTTAGGGTATTTATGATTGCTCCCTTATGTATTATATTCATTATATATATAGTATACAAATATTGGTAGCCTTGGCTTATTAATTAAATTTCTTTTTTTCATACAGTTAAAATTTGTTGCGGACATTCCTCTTGTAGCTTGGAAGCACCACAAAGAAAATAAAAGTTTTAGCGGGCGAAATGGGACAAAACGGGATAAAATATGGTACCAATGATACGACAACAGCTAGAATCATGAAATTCGGTGTGTACATCGCTCTAATTGCATAGACACGTAAAATAGAGGGATTTTTCGAAATTCGTACTTTTAAGTGATAAAATTGAAAAAGGTAAAAATGGGACCTTCCAAACCGCTGAAGTTTCTATCATGAAATTCGGTGTAAACATTCTGACTATGAAGACTCGAAAAAGGGTTTCTTCGAAATTTGTACATTTGGGCGGAGAATGGGGCGAATGGGGATATCTTTAAAATTTATACATTTCTTATCAGTTTTTCTGTATCTGGAAATGCTTCTTTCTAATGGCGACTGACAATCGCCTAATATTTAGGCAAGTTCACTTTCACAATTTCAATATATTACTTATTTACAGTGCGCATAAGTATACATTATAGTTTGAAATAGTAAACAAATATAGTAGTGTGCATAAAAATTTAACAATTTTCTAAATATGGTACTGTACTTCTATGTAAAGTCGACATCCTTTAATCTGCTGGTAATACTGTGGAATGCACTCCGTGGTGGAGGGTATATAAGATTCGGCCCGGCCGAACTTAACGCCTTCTTACTTGTTGTTTTTCTCAGTCGTCTACAGTAGCCAATAACGCATTTAAATAATAAAGAAATATATAAAGAATCCATGTAACTACAAAAAAGGTAAAAAATATTTCCAAAAATGTTGTCACCATAAAGAAAAACTATGATACGTCCCACAGACGTATGGTTATCTTTTCCGTAGCTTTCAATAGGGTTATCTCTCTAGGGTTAAGGAAATGATTCTCACAAAAGCACACCTCAATTGCTGAATATTTAATAAATCTACAAACGAAATATATCCTCTGACCTTTATTTATATGTATATATCGAAAAACAAAGTTCTCAATAAATCGCTGAACTTTGTATATATTTTTATAAGACCTTCAAAAGTACTTCTGTTTTTTGTCGCGTCCGTTTCGATGTAAATTTTTTTATAATTTTGTACTAATTTGTACTAAATCCTAACAATATATTTTTAAAATGTAGTACTATACCGTTAGTGTTCTAAAGCGCTTAAGAACACTAAAAAGGCTGGTCGACTTTTCAATTTCTTTCTTGGCGTAGTTTAAGGCGTGCGAATGTCGCGTCCGGGCCACTGGGAGATGCCCACATGTCATCTTACAAGCATATCAATGAGTTACTCAAAAACGTGGAAATGCCAAAATTGGACTAAGCGGATGGACCATTTGAGGCGCAGTCAAGGTCAACATTTGCATGAAATAATCTTCAAACATTAAATTATATGGACCGTATATCGATTCAAATAAAGATTTCATGCATTCTCTGAATTTAATGTGTTTTTTTTTTTTGAAAAACTTTCCTATAGCTTTAAAAAAATCACCCTTTATAATTAAAGCCCTAAACCATGACTAAACAATTATTATCTTACCATAAATAAAGCGGGGTACTGCGATCGGTGCAAAAATGCTGAAATTCAATACATTGCTGAGAAAATATAATTGAAACAATTGATGTCATACTTAAAATACAACAAATCGCATACGAAACGAGATTTCTGCAGTTTATTCAGAACGATAGAGATCGAAAACTGGTTTTACTGGAATCCTTATTAAATAAAGCAAAATCTCACAAATATATAATACCCTAGTGTTGTGTATTAATAATACTTCAACATTTGCATGACAATGACAAATGAGAAGAACGCAGCATTTCTGAAAAAATTTGGTTGGGATGTAGATTATGGCGAAAACTTAAAAATTTATAGTATTTTTGATGAGATAAGTTATTATCTACGAATTGATGTAATCGCTATCACTGAAAAGTCTTCACAGGACTAGAATTGAACGATACATCTTTAGAAAAATATTTTGTTTATAAATCTGAGTACGCACAATATTTACTAAAAGTTCACTTCAAAATATGAATATGTTAAACAAGATCCATGACGACTGTCATGCTTCACAAGTCTTCACTAGGTAATAAATTCGTTAGGTTTTTCATCATGTCTGCTTTTTGAGTAATTCGGTTAACAGGTCGAACATGTAAGAACTGACCCCGGGTTAACAAGAAAAATAAAAGTGTCATAAAGAAGTAAAAGCCAAACAGCAAATATCTGGAAATTGAAAAGACGATGAGCAAGAATACTTCGAAAAAGAATCATTTTGTTGGAATTCTGTAGCAACCCTGCTTTTCACACACACACAGGCATGCAGAGAGATGGGAAAACGTATGGATGAGTGGGTGTGGATGTTCGGGAAGAATGTACGAACATGAAGCCATCCACAGAATGTTAATCCTATTGCATAGTTCTTCATGATATTTCTGCATGTCACGATGAAAGGAGTCTTTGCTGAAGTGGTAGTTTCCGAG
Organism: Polietes domitor; assembly: GCA_947397865.1. Classification (NCBI taxonomy): domain Eukaryota; kingdom Metazoa; phylum Arthropoda; class Insecta; order Diptera; family Muscidae; genus Polietes; species Polietes domitor. The sequence goes on along the minus strand of OX377618.1, from coordinate 355,027 downwards.
ATGTGCTCCTGTCATGTGGCTAATAAAAATGCCAACATTGTCTTCAGAAGTTCATCATGTTGTCGTGCAACTGGGAGCACTACTAGTAGTAACCCACAAAAATGGAGGAGCACTGGCGCCTTCCTTCGCTGTACGGACTTGCTTTTGGGTACCTCAGACACACATATCCTGTTCCTGCAGCTCGGCGAGACCTACAAACAATGCTAATTAGCTACTCCTTTTTCCCAGCACCCTGCCAACTTGACAAACGGAGATACAACCGACTGATCGGGATGTGGTTGACTGTTGGAACGTATGTGTGGATGAATTTGTACATGTGCAGCGTTTGAATGTGAGAGAACAGACTCGCGTATTCACCAAACACAAATGCCAAACTCAATCTCATGCATATTAAATAGATCACTTCTCCTGCTCCAATCTACGTCCTTGCGATGCACCAACACTTTCCAAACCATTTGAAGGATTTCCTATTTAAAGCCACTTCACTTCCCTTCGTTTTTCCATTCGAAATCTGCCACAGCTTGCCTTGCTCGGAGCTGTTTACCCAACCTTAGTTTCCTTTTTTCCTGCGCATCCTTCCGTGCTCACAAAGGACGTGTATTGTGGCGTTATCCTTCTCTCCTCGTACATGTACGCATCAACTGCACTCACGTAACTGCCGTTTATGCGTAAAATGAAACAATAACGCTTGCATTTTTCTCTATTATTATTGTGTTTTTTCTTTTTTTTAATAAAAGACAAATAAACACTAAACCACGAGCATGGTATGCTACCCTTGCCGTTATACATACATATGTAGGTAGTTATGTGTGTGACTTAACCTGAATTAATCAGTTGCACAAAGCAGATTGCGTTTGCAGCCGGTTGATGGCCGCAACCGCCGCCATAAAATTCACTTAAGGGGATTTGTGGCTTCCTCCTTGAATAAAATGGCATGCATCCGCAAGTGATAATAACTGCTGCGGCAGTCGCGACCGTTGTCATTCCAAATGCAGGCGTATGTAAATTGGAAACTTAAGTGAATGCGGTCCACGCTCCTGCTTGTAATATATGGGACGTTCTTAACCAGTCGTAGAAACCGAACTGCGTCCAAAATTGCGTTCTACCACCATACCTGCAACGTGGCTTTACAACTTCAGCTTCAACTTCAACGTCAACGTCTATTTATGACTATGACCATGTCGTTTACAAACAACTTTGACTTTGTTAAAAGTAGGATAAAATAGAAATATTCTTATATACTCAGTTAACCTCTGTTGCAATATTTTTGTTACAAAACTGGCATTGACCCGCATTTTGTGGTGCGTTCAGTTTCGTTCAATTATTCTATCAAAAATTTGAAAGTGGCCAAGGTTTCATTTTAAATTCATTAAACAAACGTCAATGTCGGTAATGTGCTGCGACAGGTTGTGAGCCCATCTTCCGTGAAACAAAACCCAGACTTAAATTTATGCAAGTCCAACTGACTTCAATCCGGACTAAAATGCCTTTGTTAACTCTAGCACTGTCACCAATATTCCGATTGCATCAGGAATGACGAATATATGTAGCTCTTCAGAGATTCGCAACTGAATTAAAATGATTATTACAAATTGTTTACGAGATTTGTTTAAAATACTGACGTAGCTTCCATACGGCTATTTGCTATTTTATATTTGAAACTGTTTTATACCCTCACGCCCCTTGTATTACCACCCACACAATTGTCCCTATCACAGGTAAAATTAAATCCTTTATAACTTCTATACCGGTGCCTGAAATCCACTATGACTTGAAATATGATCATTTTCACCATTGTTTTATAAATGTGGAACGTGGGAACATGTGCAACAAACCTTCTAGTACATCCCACACAAATAGTCCGGTGCCGGTATAATTAAAGTGTCTTATAACTTCCATGCAAATGCTCTCCGCCAGTGCAAAAATATTGACTATTTGCATCAAATGTATAAATATCAGCTTGCAAACATATTAGGTTTTGACCGTATTTTACCTCTGCGCCCTCCAATGATAACCAGACAACCACCATCTTAAGCCGCACTGTCCTCGTAAATGTGTCGCAAAAGAATTCCGTGGGGACAGGTATCGACTGGTGACTGAATTATCTCGAAGCAGAACGGCCATAATGACCTAGACACACAATCCACACGCCAGTCGATGTTGCAAAACTAGATGCCAAAATGGCAAAGCAATGGGTTGATGGGGTTGACTATAAAAGTGCAATTACTTAATTTGCGAATTGCACAGATGTACGCGCACATGTGCTGGTTGCCGGTGACCACCGCATGGCCCCGACCAGACAAGACCACGGGTTCAACAAATAAGGACGCCCCAGTGGAAACATGTGTGAGTGGCGGAAGCGGTTATGAATTCGAGAAATGGTCTGTAAGGGCAAAGGTTGAGTGAAGTCAAAATGGAACACTTAGGAGCACAAAGGAGGATGCGGATGCGGTGTCGTTCAATGTTCTTTTATGCCATTAACACGTAATTGTGTGCGTGTGCTTGTGTCTGTTGGTACGCTAGCACGCTGACAGTACAGCCATCCATACATACGTGCGTACATACTATGTATGCATGTTTGTGTGTGAGTGTGTGTGGAGAGTCGTGGTAGCGAAGGAAGGCCCGAAATTGTTAAGAATCTTTTAGCTAAATTGGCTGCGGTTGCTTTCAAACTGATTGCCCGGAAAATAAAATGTGCTCTTATCATTATTCTCATTTTTCTTGTTCTTTTTTCCCTTCCTCATCCTCGGCTTGCTCCAGCCGAAGGAAGATTACGACAAATTGTTGAAATGCCAAAAGGAAACCCAACGACCATGGACACTTTCAACAACAGCAACAACAACTTCAATCTGAGGAACATACTTACAAATATGACATTTATGGTCAGTTCACGACGGTCAGTCAAGTCAGATGTGTGTATGTGTGTGTGTGTCTGTACAGTAGACTCCAAATAATTACAATACGTTTAGGCTTTGACCTACGCTTAACTAACTGAAACACTGCAAGTGCGATGAGATAGGCGAAGTACTGTTACTTTATCCGAACCGATACAATGTGCATTTAGGCGGACCCCACTGTATCCATAGACAATTTAAATTGAAAAAATGAATTTAAGGATTGATCTCCATGTTTGACTTGTTCGTAATGGAGACCCGCACACACACACACATGTACGACGATAACACACATCAATGGGCAATGGGTAATGGGCTATAGACAATAGGCATGGTTATCAGATTAGAATAAGTAACGTTTAAACTTTTTGTTGGGCAATTACTGTAAAAAACGATTGAAAATTGTACGCGTGCGGATGTGTGTATGTGTGCGCGCACATACTCGTACATATTTTATTCTATATTATCCCCAGTCCCCATCACAATCGGGCGTAGTTGGCGCACCAAGTCATTGCAGAGTTTTAGTGTTATTTCTTTCTTTTGGTGAATGGGTGTCCTCCCAAAAGTTCTAATATCCCCGGAAGCCGATTAAATGTTTCCACATCAGTACGCCGAACACAAGTTCGCCTCGTCTTCGGGCTTTCTTTGTTTCTGATGCCAACTGAGTGCTGAAGATACTGTTCGAGGCGAGAATGGAATGAGTTATAAACTGTAATAGTTTAGGGCCGTTATGTAAGAGGGGAGAGGGAGGGGGAGGGGTGTATTGGCTCCTCGGTGCGAATGGGCTGCGGCTCTATGCGGTGGTTATGTATTATTTTCACAACTCAACGCACATATAATGACAACAGTTGCAAAAACACACATTCTTAGCTGAGAATTTCGGCCATTGTAATATAGCCCACGGGCTGTAAGAAAATCCTGGGGTAAGCAAAAAATGGTCCAAATATATTCTAAAACAACAACAATGCCAAACAGCATACATTTGTTGTTTTCAAGTAGAATGGAGGACGAGCAGAAACAATCCACACAAACACATACACACATTACAATAAAAAATTTATTGTTATTATCCTTTGAAGCGTTTTTCGATTGTTGCAAACGCAAACGCACACACACACGCACACCAACATCCTTCAAAAAGAGAGATAACAACTTTGTACAAACCAACAAAAAGGCAAAAAAACTGCCTAGAAAGCAGGACGAACGCATTGCGAACGATTACGATTATTCGACTGCCAAAAGCTGGGAAACTAATTCACTGTCGCTTTATGAAAATACCAAGTAGTCCAAAGCATTCGCGAACAGTTTCGAGTCCATAGTGGAAGTACTCAAGAACAGTGTTTCGTAGTGCCTATAAAGCAATGAAAGCCACATTGACCAACGTCGTGTCGTTGTGACGGGGCTCACTGCATGCCGCCGAGTGTAAAGCCAAAGGGCGCAACTAACATTATCGTTTTCTTGTAGTTGAAGCAATATGTCATAGTGAGTGCTTTGGGACATGTTTTGGCCAAAACCAATCAACATTTGATATGTTTGTTTGTTACGGCGGCGGCGGCTCTGTTCAAAATGGGTCGGCGGCGGCGGCTTTCGGCTGATTTGCCGGCTCGTTCTGTCATTCGATTACCCCTATTTATTTGACAATTTTGGGAAAACGGAAGGAACAATTTTCTTTTATTTTTTGCCAAGTAGTTCAATATTCGTTAATATTAGCCAATGTTCCAATAATTTAATATTGTTATTAGGGTATCCAATTATTCGGACTTTTTTGTTATTCGATTTATCGTTTATTTGAAAACAAAAAAAAATCCAATTAATCGAATGATGAAGTCGAGAGTTATTCGATTAATCGAACAATTGTCTACTTAAATAAAATATAATTAATAAGAGTTATATAGACAAGACACACCAGTTTACGGATAGTTCCACTATATATTGAACATTTATTACGTATCTAATTTTATTTAAAAGTTGCCAAAAATCTTAATTTTTTTATCGAAATAAAGAACCTTCCCTTAAATGAGCACAATATCAGAAGTTATCCATTGATAATATGGATCATATGATTTATAACAGAACTGACTTTATTATCGCGGTGTTAACCTCGATTTTTCTATGAATTTACTTTATTCTTTAAATTTTAAATAATTCCGAAGCTATTGGCCAGTTTTTGCTATTTTTAAATGATGTCGGATAAATCGTTATTTTAATATCTGTGGAGCATACAAATCAAAAATCGAAAAAATTGTGGTTTTATATTTGGCGTTTCATAGTTTTTTACCCAAATGGAGCAAACTGGCTATTCAAAATCAATTTATCATACACAGCATACGACGATTTCATTAGTTTTTAAGGCAAAACTTATAATATCGATTAATCGATTATTTGGGACAATTTATTCGAATTATTCCTTATTCGAAAATCATGGTTTTTTATTATTCGAACAAATATTTGACAAAAATTATTCGATTAATCGCGGTTGGACACCCTAATTTTTATCCCATACAATATTTTTTTGGAAGTGGGAATCCATTCCCAAAATTTATAATATGGATGAATTTAATAAATATTTTTGTAATTACAGCTTTTCATGTGAGGCTTGAATATCATAATCCTTCCAAAGAATAATAATACTCTACCTACTTTGACACACTAAAGAAGCACAATAGAGGAGCTGTTGTTCATTGCTACTTTCAAATCAAAATACAATCATTCAATTTTCTATAGCCGTCATATAGTGGGATACCAAATTCAAAGATAGATCAATATAGATAGACTATATAATATATATGTATACGTAATAAGTTATATAACAGTCATTCGCTCATAGACTCAAAAGAACATTCCCACAATAAATATGACTTTTTATAAAATGTCATATTTCGGAACAGATGACTCTGCACAGTAAGTCTACAGGATTTCGACTCCTAACTACTATCATACAAGATATATGTAAAAGGATCATGTAATAGGGACATGTGTGACAGTAGATATCTTCCTTATAACATCTATAACAATTTCCATTGAATGAGCTTTACCATGTGTCTAATTCCGTTTAGGATTGGCACCATGTGTAGGCAGGATTTGGATTCGTGTGGTCTTACAGAAAATATGGAACTATTTTTCCAACTTCGGTTTGTAAAGCACTACTTATGATTTTTTTAAACTATACAAGTTTTGGTCATTTCAGTTCACGTCTCTCCAAATTTTAGGAATTTGAGTTTCAGCCAAAATATCTAAAAGTCATCAACACGAATAAAACTGATGAAAAATATAAGAAATGTAGATATAACATGTCTACCAAAAAAATATCCCAATTCTTAATGTGGGGAAATTTGTTCCAAAATTGAGACTTTTTACGAAAAAAGGTAGTCATGCCATTATTCACCGATTTTATCTGTTTTGATGATTTTTAGTTATTTTTGTAACAAAACATGTATTTTTGGGGAAAATGTTTTTTGCGAAATTTGTCAAATTTGAAATATACATATTTTGTATCACACAACGATCTTTCAGTATATGTAATAACAAATTTCATATTTGTATGTACATACTTACTAGTTTCCGATGTATTTAGTGTTAAAGGTGATCCACATTCATATAAAAACATGTAAACGTGAATCATTAACCGCGTTTTTCTCCAATATAAGAAAATGGCGCATGGACCGGAATATCACTAAGCCGTCTTATATTTCTCAAGATGTTTGCTGTGTTTTCGTCCTCTCGCTTTTCGAAAAGGATAACTCCTGCCTTGATAACAACCTAAATAAGTCATTGATGTGTGATATGCCAACAATGGACTAACTGCATGTCATATGTACAAATTTTACTTAATGATTAATTATTTTTGCAATCCAATTAATCAACCATGTTCAAATAGAGAAAGAAGGAATTGTTTTCAACTAATTTTGCCTTCTTTGAAATTGTAGGTACTGCCGCACTACTCAAATTTCCCTAATGTAGCATAGCATGTGACACAATGTCATATTCATATAAATCTGAATATACATTCTACAATATTGAGCCTATTGCTACTTGTATTATTTGGAATAGATTTTTGGCACCTTGAGGTTTCATCTGTGACCAACTTCCTTGGAGGCAAATCCGACTCCTTAATACTAGGAGAACCGTCCTACACAACACAGGTCTATTTACGCAACTTAATGTTTAACTTTTCTTCGCACACAAAAACAAACTTGAAAATTTCAAATTCGAAATTTTCCTTGTCTGTGAGAACGATAAATCACAATTAAACAGGTCAACAAATACCAAAAATGTAGTCTTCGTCCCAGTAGAACGTGGGTGGATCAAGTCACCTAATATAGTTGAGCACTTTGCACGAACCACTGTTTACTGTAACACGCTCGTGACTTGATCAAATATTCAATTAAAAAATGGCACTCCCCCCCCCTACTCACACACATGCCCATACCCATACCCAATGCACACGCACAATAACTATTAAATATTTAAATTGGAGTTACGCTGAACAAATTCAAGCGAATAATTTTGCAAAATGAACTTTTTTCCAAACATGAAAATCATAAAAAATCCTGCCGGAAAGGTAATACATATCTAATAAGATATCATGCGAGTATGTACCATCCTCAACAACGGCAAGGACAACGACATCGACTACATGAAGACGATAATAATGGTGATGATAAAATATATGCTACGTGTTGAATGTTCTATCTGAAGACCGGATGGCAGGTAAGAACGCTTGCTAAGGCCACATAACGGGGGGCCTTCTTGTGATATAATCACATTGTCATCCAATTGTCATGGAAATTTGTTCTGAAAACAAATGACCACTGTAGACATACGTGGGCGAACAGTTCGTTTTGAATACATCGAAGAGACTCTCCGGGTTCATTTGTGGCGAATGCTCATAAATTGCAATCAAAATAAGCTGAAAGTGAAGACGGAAAAATATGATGATAATAAATAAAATATGGCTGGCATGTCAATATTTGCCAACATCATCACCAGGCAGAAGTTACCCAGCAAACAGTTAGTGCTCACATTTAGAACACATCCTTTGAGAAGGGTCTACAGCCATTTCCATGACTGAAATTGAATTTTTATTCGGGTTCTGGTTCTGGTTGGAGAACATTTTTTCCGCAGCGATCTAACGAAGTGGTGTGGAATGTGTATCAATAAAGATTATCTTCTAAATTGCGATTCTTAACATTACCTATGAAATAGACTTTCCAAATATTTTTATAATTTAATAATAGCGTGTAGTTGCAAAACGTGTTTATAATTCGTGAACAAGTTCGTAGAGTCTCATTACGTCTAAAAACTAATATGGAAAATACTGGACTTTGTTCGCAATAGCTTTGCTGGGTATTATCCAACTACACAACTCCTGAATGAAATTCTTCACAGTCACTGTTCGAGGACGAGCGTAAGCTTAAGGTGCTGGTAACCAAAAACATGTGTATTTTGCCCAAGCATGTTGATACCCCACATCGCTCTTTAAAGTTGGCATTAATAGTTCGTTCTATTGCACGTTCTTGCTACACGCAAATGCAGACCATAACTACAATAGAACAAATAAATTTCTTGGCTTGTATAAAAAACTATTTTGAATATTCTCATTCGCATCTTTTCTATTCTCTTTTCCATTCACTTGCACTACATCCCTGGTACATTTTGACAAATCCGATCATTATTTTCTCCAGCCATCACAATTGTGCAGAATGGTATAGCGTATCTCGCAGTCGACCGCCTTCGATTTATGCTTTGCCATACGGGCAAAGGATGGAGGTACGGACACACATATGTATGTGCTCATACATACGAGTATACGTATATGTATATGTATACGTAATGTAATGTATGTAGCGAGAAAGCAGCAAACTCAGCGTGAAATTTACGTTCAAACACTTCTGGAGGTAATCGTGAAAAATTGATTGGCATTTCAATTGTGAAAACGTTAATACCCCACACACACACAGACACATACACACCGCACCGCACCGTTTTATAGATATCAGCTTTACTTTATATACTTGACACTCGTGTGTGTGTGCTTCGCTCGTCCTGACGTTAGTGATGGAGGTGATGATTATGATGACTGCATCAAGTTCAAAATATTCAATCCGACGACTCCAGAGGTGGCAGCCCAACTTACCAGCAACACGCAATCACTTGGAGCATGTATTCGCAGGTAAATAAATTACATTCATTTACAGAAAACGACTATATTCGAATCTAAGTACGTACGTACATACATATGTACGTTAGGATGGGTCACGAAAATAAATTTCTTGGAAACATTTTGTAAGAGGTAGTGAAAATTAAATAGAAGTAATCAGTATCTTTCGAATGATGCCTAAATGATGAATATAGGACGAAAAATTAGGTCTCTAACTCCATTTTTGAAAAATAATTTAATACAAGAGATGTATTTTCAGAGTCAAAATGTTCCGATGTTCATCATTTAGGCGTCATTCGAAAGGTATTGACTTATTTATTTTTTATAAAATGCACGAAAAAGTTTCCGGTTGTCACTGTGAGAATCCACAGAAAAATACTATAAAAGTCCAATAGTTCGGCCAATAAGTTACTCTAAGACAAGAATTAAAATTTATAAATTTTGAAAAATGCAACAAAAAAAATGCACGGAGTGTAGTGTAGGAGTGAAATATTTTGCAAATCATCATTAAACAATCCAAACTTTATTTTCGTGGGGTGTCTGGAAACTGTTTTTCCATTTGTATGAACCGTGACCCAGCCTAATGTACGTATGTATGTGCATACACCTTCCAGGAGTTGATGGTTGGAAAGTCACTATTTCGTGATTTTAGACGTGTTGTGCCCTATGAAAAATGAGCACACAAATTTGGAAATGGAAAATTAATCCAAGTAACAATGACATCAACAGCAGCACGCTGGTGGTGGAGCGTTTATGCACGGTACGTTTACTAAACAAGGTGACCATACATCCCCATTTTCCATATCAGTCTTTTCAACATCATATTTTCTTTAAGTAAATGATTCTCACAAACGAACGAGAATCACAACTCACTTGCCAAATAACCGTTTTTAAACTCAATGAGATGCTTCTAAGGTAAGGTGTGCGCTTTATTACTTGGATTTTTTACGAGTTACCACCTAATCTCACCACAGAGAACATATATACGGAAGTTATAAAAAAAATACATTTAACGTTGTGTTCCACATTGTAACATCATAATATTACCTTGGATAGATGCAATTGTGTGGGAGGTACAAGAAGGGGCGTGGCTAAAGCATAAATATTGTTTGTGTTTAAAGTGATTATAGAAAAATTTTTAAGTATCAAATTGCAAATGATTTTGACTACCCGTATGGATGTTATGTCGTTTTTAGTGTAACCAAGTTGATGCCACTTTGTGTGGGATGTACCAGAAGGGGTGTGGCAATATCGCCCATATTCCACACGAATGTAACAACTATAAAAGCATTTCCAAATATCAAATTTCGCTGTATTCCGATCATTAGTATAGAAGTTATAGCATCTTTAATTTTAGGTAGTTTTGAGTGATTTGTGTGGAAGATACTGGAAGGGGCGTGACATTTTCGCCCATCTTCGAACTTAAAAAGTTTGGGAAAAATATTACGATGTGCAAAGTACATACTTGGGCTCTTAAGTCACTCCTTCAATGCGTTACACTTTTTTCTGTCCCAAATGATATGTACCCTCCTACTCTGTAGAGTGAGGGTATAACTAGATCACATTTGTAAAACTTTACAAATTTATTTTCACTTTGGCAAGTATTTCTCCTTCTTAAGTCATTTCATTGAGAAAGTACTTCGAAACGAAAGAGTTCATTGTTTTTGCTAAAATTAAATATGTCTGAAAAGAATAAATAAAACAATTAAAAAATAGAACATCAGTTTTTTGATTTGTTCATGACCTCAAGCCAGACTAAAAAAATATAAAATTTAACTCAAAACGCTGAATTGCGGACTTTCCTCTCAGGAGCTGCCTGAGGTTGCTTGTGATTGTATCTGCAAACAAACTAAAAGGTTAAATGCTGAGTGGATTCCCTGAAATTTGATTATATTTTTAGTTAAATGACTTGGTTCGAGCACTTTTTTCGACGCTACCGATATTTCTTGTAACTCAAATGAAAGTATTGCTTTATGTTAAAAAACTAATTTGGTTTTAATTTCCGTTTTTACAGTATTGCTTCCTCAATTTCTTCGACCCTATTTTTCCAAACAGAGATGGCCACTTTATACACTCATCTGATGTTTGTCACAAATGTTTACTTTTAGGCGCTGTTGCTATCATGTTTGAATATTTGTATGCTTCCAGTTGAATTGACAGAGTTTTTTCCTGACCTGGTTGACGACGTGAGATTGAATTGAGTTTTGCTTAAAAGCTAAACAGTAAGGATAAGTTAGAAAGTGCAGTGCGGATCGAATTGGGAGATATTTAGATAAAGCGCTTTAAACCGGCTTAATTGATTAGTAGTATAACCACGCCAAGTTCATTCATGAAAAATAAATAATGCTCTATTATCAAACTCAGTGTTATACTGACGATCAAGACGATATGCAAAGAAATCGTTTAAAGTAATATGGTGTCATCAGTAGACAATAGGGAATATCTAAAAATAAGACTTAATGTTGTCTATGGTGATCCCCAGAGTGGATTCCGGTAATCGGAAGAAATCAGAAATGACGTAGAGACGTCATTGAAAGCCTTTTAATATGCAATACTAAATTAAGTGGAAAATGTAAATAGAAACATGATCGAATTTTCAATATTTCTAGAAGCACTGGCAATGAATATTCGTATTTATCTGGTATTGAGTTTTGTTTTTGTCCTTAAGCTAACGAAATTGCTAGAGTGCCGAAAAAGCTCAATTAAGAGCTAGTTTTAGGGTGGTTGATTGCGAATAGCTGAGCGTCCATTACTTACATACACATATAGCATTCGTTGCATATTTTATTCAATCATTTCCGGCGTGGTAGGAACACATTCACAACAGCATTCGCTCACCTTAATCCGAACAAGGTGTTGTTCCGTGTTATGTACTCGACGCAAACACTTGCATCCTGGCAAATGGCTCGTCATATTTGCAAACACACGCACACCCCCCGAAACAAACAGTGCCGTGATCCTTTTTCGCCGCTACTCAGTTGATTCAATATTCTGTGGGGTATGTGCTCTACTCGGCAGACTTTACACATTTTGTGGCAAAATCAATTAAACCGGAAACGCTTGTATGCCACACGTACAGTTCCTGCATCCGCTTTCACAAACGGATAGTGTACTCCGATTGCAAAGGAACATGTTCTGGATCATTCACATACACATACACATACACACACACACATTAGAATTCAACGAATATAAATTAAAGCAAACTCAATGATGCTGTTGCGAGTGTGAAACTCGACACGGCACTTAAAAAGGACTGCAACACGAATCAAGGCCAAAAAAGTTGCATGTATCATCATACACATACATACATATATACTCGTTCGTACAAGTGTATGTCTCGCATTTGTCAGTCCTTAGGTCATAGTGCAACTTGCGGCAAGACAGTATCGATTGGGCATTGCTCGGATAAGATTTACATACTACATACATTTAATATAATATCCAAAATAATCGGCAGGTTTACTTTACTAAATGGTCACACTAGTACGGGTATAATCGCCATACATATCTACTTCCTGAACACACTTGCATTCGTACCGATAGCCAACCAGATGGCGGTATCCGAATGACGAGTACATGTTCATCCTAAATACACAGACAGACAGACAGACAGACACACACAAGGTATCTGCGGTAAATATGGGCCAGTCAAAATGACAGCCACAGCGGCCAAATGGATGTTATTCACGTAAAACATTACCGGAAGGAAGGAATATAACAAAAAGAACTGTCAAAGTGTCCTATATAGCAGAATAGCAAAGGACTCGGTGCCTGCAGTGCTGCTGCACAGGTGTGCATGTGTGTGTGTGTGTGTTTAAGTACTCTCTCAGACACACACACTCGCAGAGTTTCTAAAGACCGTGTAAGTTGTCATGCCACACTGGAGTTGTTGTTGTTGTTGGCCTGTTTGGTTGGATGATTTGATGATGAGCTTGTTTGGCTCGACTCTATCAACAACATCATTCCATTACCACTGAGTAGGTACTTCATTCCGGTGTTTGCCTTCTTCATGGGAAGGCTGCGGATGTAGTCTGTCTAGTAAGTAGTTGAAGTAGGGGTTCCGTTTACAAGGGGAATTTCGATTCATCATCAGGAAAACGTGAGAGTATTTTTTGGGAAACATATATGGAAAAACTGACATATATTTATGTATGTCTGGATGGAACCATGGATTGGTTAAGCGCTAGGGTGACCTAACAACTGTTTTATTTTTTTAAATCATCATGTTAAAATCGAATTAAAAACTTGATTTATCCAAAATATGTTTGATTTCGAATTGTTAGTTTTATAAAAAAAGCAGAATACAAAGCCACTAATTTACTTATTCACATTGGGAATTCATATAAATGCAAAGAGATCACATAAGTTCAAAGATCCCCACGCTATTCTGTCCAATTCTGTTATTGTTATTCTGTCTGCCAACTGGCAAACGATAATTGAAAAAAACAACACGCTGTTTTGGCAGCAAGTAACCGGTTACGCACGATTTTCAAACAAACCCAACTATTCTCACATGTCAAACGAAGGCTTTTCATCGTCATTGTTTCGGGCTTCATGGAAGCTTGCCAACATTACTCAATTTGACATGGGATGACTCATACATGAATGGATTTACATTTGGTTTCCGCCTATGGGACTGATAACACTTTCATTTCCATTCCGGGGAATTTTCGTACAACGAACCCTAGTTGGAACTCATAAGAACAAGCTGTTCCTTGCGGTCTTCTGTTGTAATGAAGTGTCACTGCAGAAAACTGTCACAATTTCTCTGCACTCCATCTTTATTCGCAATTTGTGTGGCCATAATGAAATGAAAGAAGTATGAGAATTTTCTATAAGAATGTCTTTTATGGGAATGTTTCCTTTCGTGCTGCTATTCCCTTTTCCATTGTGAATTCGAATTTGATAACACCGACATTTGATTGGCAGTTTTGGCCGGACAATGCACACACACACACACACATATATATACACAGTTGATGAACGTTCCAACCTGTTGAAGCATTTCACTACTTGAAAGTGTAACAAACACTGCGAAAGGTTGGTTTGCTAAGAACATCGAGGACACTATTTCTATGAAGACATTCATTGTTCGGACGAATACGCCGAGCGTCGCCTTAGGCATGAAATTAAAACACGAACTTTTCATTTCAATTCGTTGCGTCAAGGCTTCAAATCATTCCTTTCGTGTCCCACACCACTCGGGGTGCTCGGGGATTACATATGAATCAGAACTAATGTCAGTAACATCAGAAAATATTTACAGTAGAGTGAGTCGCGAATAAGTTAAACGAGCAAGAATGCTAGACTAAAAATGATTAATGGTGGTTGTTGTTTCGACATTGCATTCCTGTGGAAATCCGATGCATAAGCTAATCAGTCAAAGGAAGAATAACAAAAAACGCACTGCTGTCTACTATAACAGCGGAAAATAATCACAAGATCTACTGGTGTATTTTGCAATTGAAGCGATCGATTATTTTATTTTGAAGTTCTCAATATTAGGTGTGTTTTTTCGTAACGTTTATACGTTGACATCTATGTTAGTAATAAAACCCATTATCGTGTAAAAAGACAATACTGAAACAGGTAGTCATTTGAGTGTATACATTTTTTCTGTTCCATTCGCTTTCGTTCCCCGTTGACTTTGACCGACATAAATCAGCATGTGAGCATGTACGTTAGCATTTATGTAAGTTAGCGTATATACGTTACGAAAACTAAAACACAGCTATTATTAACTAATGACGACATGACAAGTCTGACAACAATTCAGCAATCTTTCTATTAAAACTAATAATGATGTGTTATTATTCTAATAATTAAAATATTCTGATGGTTCAACCCATAATAAGCATCACGCTATATAATCATGAGACCAACTATGCAAAAATACACAAAGATTCCATTACATTTTCTCATCAAATTGAATATGTAATTGTAGCCCAAGACTTACGAATCCACATGTCCCTTGAAATGCGGTGGTTTGCATGGATCCAATTTTTATACCTTCAATTCTATGGCCGTGAAAATGTCGTTAACGATTTGTGTAGAGTGTCACCGATATGTACTCGACGATTTACTGTGGTTGAGTAAAATAAAATTAAAACGAAATCTAACGAAAAAGTGTATCTTTGCACTACCGAAAAATGACATTTACGCTTTCAAAATAAAAGAGCATTGATCCAAATTCAATCAAACTTCCGAATCAAAATGTAAGGATATTTTTCACTTTTTCGGCTGCTCTCTTTTTGCTGGGTATGGTCGCCGACTACTTTGTCGTCCAAGGGATCGTCAACGACAAACAAACAAGTAACCAAACTACAGTCGGCTAAACCGACTTATATACACCCTCACTCTCAAGGAACATGTGCATGGGAGGACTTTGCTTAGCGCCGGAGTATGATTGTGGGAGATACTAGAAGTTTGTGCCAATTGAACCCAGCTTCCACATTTGTTAATAATTGTAAAAAGACGATCAGATATGAAGTCATTATGGATTTCAGGCACTGGTAAAAAATTTAAAGCATTTAACTATGATATAGACAATTGTGTGGGAGGTACATGAAGGGGCGTGGTTAAAGCGTAAATATTTTTATGTATAAATAGATAAAAGCATTTACCAATAACAAATTGCAAACATTTTGACTACCCCTTTGGATGTTATATCGGTTATATCGGGAGGTACCACAAGAGGTGTGGCAATATTGCACATATTCCATGAAAATGTAACCTCTATAAAAGCATTGCCAAATATCAAATTTCACAGTAGTTTACGTAGTTTTGGGTGATTTGTGTGGGAGGTACTGGAAGGGGCCTGTCATAACTCGCCGTATTTAGTAAACTTAGAGTGATTATAAAAATATTATCAAATACCAAAATAGAGCTGATTCCGAAGATCCGTGTGGAAGTTATGTGGGTTTTAATTTGACATTGGAATATGAGTCATTTGTGTGGGAGGTACCACAAGGGGTATGGCAATTTCGCCAAACTTCCAACTTAAACTATGTTTGGAAAAAAAATATTACCATGTGCTAAGTTTGAATAGATTCCTTAGCTCCTTTCGAGAGTCAGCCAGACAGACAGATGGACGGACATGGCTCAAACAACTTAAAAAGTCGTGAAACGGATTTGGTCCAAACATACTTAGGGTCTTAAGTCACTCCTTCAATGCGTTACACTTTTTTCTGTCCCAATTGATCTTCGAAGTGGAAGATAATTAATAGAAACCATGAATTAAGTTAAATATTTAAAACGGTAACTAAATGCACTACTTAACGCTCCCGTGATATCGGCCACGTATATCAGACTTAATTAAACATCTATCCCTATGTATTCTTCAAAATCGTCCAAACTTCTACGTCTATAACAGCGTGGAGTCACTTGGAGTTCTTACGGAATAATCGCCGAGCGTTGTTATTGTCAAATCCTTCAGATGCAAAACCAGTGCATTTCGGATTTTTTTAATTTCCAAGGGAAATAATTCATAAGCGATCGCTACAGTAATATTTGGTTTCAACCATTTTTAAAAGGTGAAGCTGTGGCCTTGTTCGTTCACTGGGGTCTCGAGATGCTTAGCGCATACGGCGACCAGTGTTTCGATATAAGGGTAGAACAGTAATAATAATTCATTCAGGTCGTCGACCTTCTCCTGATATAAATTTCTTCGTTTGGACGTGGGTGTTAATAAACACGTCGTGTGTAATTGAGTCTTCAAAGCCCTTCGATCATAAAAGAAAAATGACTACATAAGTCACGGTGGTGCTAACTAATATTTTGGACAGAAACAAAACCAAATACCAAAGTAGTGAATTTAACATCCCTGCGCTGTGCGTGAATGTGCGTGATTGTGTTGCTGTGTGGCAGTGTGCATGTTTACACATTTTACATATTTTATAGCGACATCCGATCATTTAAACAAATTGGTACCATTAATAATCATGTTCAGCGTTGCTTACCAGAAACGGCGAAGTCTCCCGCAAATCTTGAACAATCCTTAACGCAATGTCTATCATTTTTCACTGATTTTAACCCCAAACATTTATTTCGTAATAAACATTTGCCTTTGAATAGAATGAATGAATGAATATGTATGTGTACACACACACACACATACACCCCACCCGACCAGCAAACACACAGTTGTCCGTGCTACGTTGTAGGCGGTAGGTGGAGCATCATGATGAGGATATTTTTGCAAACCAGTTAACAGATTGCACAGCACATCATTATTCATTAGAATCCGCTGGCAGTAGTGCAGACAGGCATTCCAGATTCCGGGGCCAAGATACGGTCGAATGACTTGGACCGAATCGATTTGACTACGACAGCCGGAACTCCTCCAATTCAGCAAGCCGGGCATTAGCAACAGCCGTTCGTTGGAGTATTGCCGAGGCAGTGGAACGAACAACAAAATAAATTTGAATTTGAATACATATTTTGGTTATTTATTTATGTACATGTTAGATGTACATATATATGTAAGTTTGTATGTACATATATACAGTAGCGGCCAAAATAATAGCAATGTTTGTGTGATAATTTTGTATTGCTACTGCTGCATTAAGTGCTGTGCTACGAGAGAGCACAGACACCAAATAGTGGTTTATTTGATGATATGGTTTTAATTATTTAATAAATCGACATTTTGTATAGGTCAAAATAATAGCAGTTATCAGAAAAAAATCTAGAAAAAGGGATTTTATCTCAATTTTTCTATTATATTTGATGTTATAGGTAAGGAATTATGAAATGTACACTTCTTCCAAAACATATTATTGCGAGGAGAGCATTGTGATGAAGAAAACCGAGTTCATAAAAAAGATTGAATCTGAAGAAGCAAAATCATATAGTGAATATTATTGAAAAAAAATCACAACCACGGCGTAAACGTGTAACGGCTTGGGCATGTTTTTTCATATTATGTAGTTGGCTCAATACAATACATACGTTGAATATACTGCATAAATACTTCGTATGCAGCAGGGCAATTATCACAGACACACCAGCCGACTCGCAATAAGGTGGTTTGAAGTCATCCTGGGAAATTTGTACGGGATTTCCGCGGGAATTCAGCAGAAAGTTTTACCTATTTCTCGCACATTTCTTCGCCACGTTTTCACTATAAAATAATTTAACAAAGACCACTTTTAATTAGATATGTGTCAGCTAGGCGATGCAAATCATCTACCTTGAATATGACAGAATAGAAGGTTACAAATAATATAAGCAGTATTTTGAGATAATTCAATTTCAGAATTTTGGATGTCTTTATGAATAAAGTCTGAAGTAAAAACTATGCATTGGAAAAATTATAATATTGCTACTTCAAAATATAAATTTAGGGTTTCGAAGCTACAGGAAAGGGAACTGATAATTTAAGATTTGTTAATAATTAATAATACATATCTTGAGTGTGCAATATCATTCTCTATCGAGCTCACATTCTCTATAAAAGCGTTGTCTGTTTTAAAAAGTTTTTATACTTCAAAGAAACATCTTAATTTAAAAATATGCCTACAGAAATATATTTAAATATTGTTTCATCCTTGGAAAAAGTTTATTTTATTTTTTATTCTTTTATAGGTTAGATTAGATAACTGGGGATGTCCGTCAGTTGTGGTCACAACCGACGACTTCACTCGAGGCCAACTAAATTCGGCACATTGTGATTCCCGTAAGTATAGAAGAAAAAGATTTAGGTGGTAGGGTGAAGGAATGACTGATGACTAAAACGAAAGGTGAGGTTATCTCATATTTTAGTCTATATTCCCATTGACACTTTTGAATCAGGAGGATTTCTCTTCAAATCGGATAAGGGTTATTTTTTATAAATCCTTTAAAACTTGATTTATGTTGTTTTTATGATAAGTTTTTTATGCGAAATATAATAATTTACTTTATTGAACTTAAAATTTTTTATTAGTTTTTATATAGGAAACAATATATATTCTTATTAAGCATCCTAAAAGATGTTGCCGATATCGCGGCTATATATTGTGGATGCATTTAAAGTTCGTAAATGTTAAAATAGTTGAAAAGTTCATCATAATATATGTTATATTATTGGAATGTATCTCCGTAACCATGTATCGTATTAGAATTTCTTTTAGTTCATAGAAAACAATACCAATTGTTGTTGATGTTATTTTGCATTTGCAAACCATTGTCTTATTTATTAACTAGCAGTACCCGCTGCTTCGCACGCGAAAAAGCCAGTTATTTGTTAATTTTATCCGTCTTAGTTTTTGGATAGTATTTATTTAATTTTCTTTTGGTGGATATAGATAAATCTAAAATAGTAATTTGGAAACCTCCTATTAGCTAGCACACGTTGTCAGAGAAATTTAAACACAAAATAACGACTATAGCAGAAATATTTTAGTTGGTACTATTATTATCCCGCTCATTGTTTATAAGTACAAACTTAGAAAAATTCGTTTAGATTTGCGCTTCTCGTTGTCAGTGGAACTTACACACCACATTTCACGACTATAGCTCCAATACTTTAGTTGGTACTACTTTTATCCCTTGTTGCTCACCCCCTATAAGAAAATTTCAAAAAATCCATTTAGATTGCGCTTTACAAACAGTTTACAATCCAAATTTCCCGACTATAGCTTCAATTCTTAAATTGGAACCCTTTTTGTCCCGCCTACCCCCTAAAAAGTACCAATTTCGAACAATTCAATTATACTGCGCTCCTACATGGTCAGAGGAATTTACATACCAAATTTCACGATTCTAGCTGTAAAACTTTAGTTGGTACCATTTTTATCCCTCTCGCCCCCTAAAAATACAAAAATCTATTTTACTTCATTTCTAAATGGTCAGAGGAATTTGCATACCAAATTTCGCGATTCTAGCTGTAATATTTTAGTTGGTACCATTTTTATCCCTTTTTGTCCCGCTCGCCTCTTAAAAGTACAAATTTCGAAAAATCCAATTTTACTTCGTTTCTATATGGTCGGAGGAATTTACATACCAAATTTCACGATTCTAGCTGTAATACTTTAGTTGGTACCATTTTTATTCCTTTTTGTCCCGCTCTCCCCTTAAAAGTACAAATTTCGAAAAATCCAATTTTACTTCGTTTCTAGGTCAGAGGAATTTACATACCAAAATTCACGTTTCTAGCTGTAATACTTTAGTTGGTACCATTTTTATCCTTTTTGTCCCGCTCGTCCCTTAAAAGTACAAATTTCGAAAAATCCCTATTTGTAGCACGTCTGCATGGTCATTGCAAGGAACCTACTGCCGTTTAGTCAGGACGAAGGTTCGATGTTTTTCCCTTTTTGGGCCATTTTATCCCCTAAAAGTACGAATTTCGTAAAACCCTTTCTTAGTTGACGTCTACATCATATTTGGGAACTACCCTGAAAATTTCATGACCCTGGCTTCAGCCGTTTGGTCTGGGGGCTGGTCAATGATAAGTCAGTCAGTCAGTCAGTCAGTCAGTCAGTAACGCAACTCTTTTATATATATAGATTAAAAAAATATTCTGTTTATGGCTCCAAACATCGATTGAATTACTGAAATGGTAAAACCTTCTAAACCAAAAATAATGCAATACTGTCTCTGTTGTTCTCTGATAATGTATTTCGACAAATGTGTTTAAAGAATATTTTAGAGATGTAAGGCAATGCATTTTCAGCTGATATATTAAGCTTAAGTTATTTATTAGGTTATAAGATCATAAATCATAAAATCAATTTGAAATCATAAATTTCAAAAAAAACGTAAAAAAATAATAATTTTATGTGGACGTTGGGCGTGGCGTTGACTTTTTTCGTTTAATTGTGGACTCAAATGAAATAACTGATAATGATTTGAATTAACATATATATAAAATAAGAAATTTGTGACGTCTTTTCTTTTTATGTTACGCATAATCGCAAAAATACAAAAACTTTAATTTTTATTTAAAGCCATATTAAGAATGACACAATACCACCTTTCATTCACCGCAAACACTTTTAAGGTTTTCGAAGTAAAATTCATAATATTCTTTGTCGAAATTTTTAAATCTCGTCGCTGCTATTTTTTGACCACAGCTGTATGTCTACCGACAATCGAACACCGTGATTCTGTACTACTCATGTCTTCTCTACCATCATTCCACAAACACATTCATGGCAGTATTCTGCATTAAATCACAAACTTTTGCTCTTAAAAATTTATGAACATTTTAATAGATCACCCACCCTACAGCTGCCACGCACACAACCAAACATGCCAACCCGTGATATGTCAGCCTTCACAAACGCACAAGCGCTGGCTCAGTGAAACTAGCAATTCCCTGCTATGGGCATGGAAACTCTCCGCGCCCAAACGTCCCACCAGCGACCTTCAGCTCCACGTCACACTATCACTGTGAGCGCCACTCAAATGGCGCATTCAGAAGCAGAAACAATTTGAAATTTATCTGAAATAAAACAAAGCGCACGGACTTGCAAATTTCAGTGTCAATGTCACAGGAGAGGCATCTGAATGAATTCACATTTGTTGGGCTATCGTCCGGAATATATATTGCACAACTCCTAAGAGTGAGGACACCGGCTGTCATACCTTCGTACCCCGTTCCGCGATTTGTTCAACTATCCAATGAAATCATTATCCGAAATAGTAAAACAGGCCAATATACATACATAACTTCCACATGAATATTTTATGATTTAATATTTGGCACTGATTTTATAATCATTTTGAATTTACAAATATTCACATCCTGTCTATAAAGCTGTTATCCTCTTTTATATTTACAGATAACAATGAAATGTACTCGCAAACCACAGATTAGTGTGACCTATAAGGCATCGTCCATATAATTCGAAATTTTAAACGGTTCCATTTCACAGACTGTAAGTGGTATGCAGATTAGATCTGGCACATATGTTGTTGATATGGGAGCATTTCGCCATTGCACACTGGTCCCAAATCCATATTTTTTGTCATGAATTCAAAAAATTAAATTGGTAAATGCTAAATTTTCTTTATGGCAACACTCCAAGCAATCAAGAAAATATATTGGAGAAAACTAGGTGGCAACACCGCAAGCCTGAATGTTATTTAAAGATTGCAGTTCAAACAAGTGAGATTAATTGAGTTCTAAAGCAGTTATACAAAATACTTAAAATTACGGCGTAAAAAGAAAAAATGAAGTGACTATATTTTTGAAATAGAAGGCCTGCGTAAGTACTTGAAAAATTATATTTTACATTTTGTGATTACTCTAGTCTTGTCAGTTTTCTGAAGTTTGTGATTCGTAGTGAGCATAACCTATGAATGTAGTGGCCCAAAAGTTACGTGTAGGACTCAATTTGACTCAAAGTGTAAACGAGAAAGTGTTCGTCTGAGTGTATAATTTATGGTGGAAATAATATCTCATCAGCATTTTTCGGCAAACTCCTACAATTGCCACTTTATTTTAGCACAATTTTCGATTAGCCATAGTTCTCATATTTGATCATATCTCTGGATTAGATGGGTTTACGAGACCCATCAAGATCGTATTTTAAAGGTATTGTAAATACCTTTAATACTGTTGAAGCACTAGAAGGGTCTAACATGCCGAAACTAATAGTGGACAATTTCTGGCAATGAATTCAAAATTTTTTATAATCTTTAAGATAATTTTTAAACATTATTTCGCAACTCGGCCGAAAATGGGTTGCAAATACGAAGCAATCTAGAAACGCTTCCGTACATGTGCTCTGATTGTAGTCCCGGAGAGCAAGGGAGAGTATTATGTCTTTGAGCACGAGAGTATTATGTCTTTGAGCATTTGTTTGTAACGCCAGATACAGATCGACTTAGAATCACTTTCTGAGTCGATTTAGCAATGTCCGTCTGTCCATCTATTGTTGTCAGGTCGCAATTATTGTCCGATCTTAACAAAAATTGGCAGAAGTAAGTTGTGTGGATCAAGGACGAACTCTATTTAATTTGAAAAAAATCTGTTCAGATTTAGATATAGTCCCCATACAAATGTCGTTCCCGATTTGACTTTTTCCGCTGTAGAAACCAAATATTGTACCCGATTTTCTTTAAATTTGGCACAACAAAATTCATCATATAATTCAACTAGAAACAACTGGGGTGGTTCACATTTAGATATGGCCCCCATATAAATGTTGCTTCCGATTTGATTGTTTCTGATCTATAAAACACATATGTATTTTAACCTATTTTGTTCAAATTTGGCTCAACACCTTTTATTACAACTAAAATTGGTTCAGATGCCATTTGATTTTTATACACTCCACGAGAGTATTATGTCTTTGTGCATTTGTTTGTAACACCCAAAAGGAGACGAGATAGACCAATCGACATAGAACCACTTACAGGTCGTAATTGTAGCCAGAACCAAACGAAACTTTGCACAGCGAAGTTTTTCGGGACAAGGACGGACGCAATTTAATTTGAAGGAAATCGGTTCAGATTTAGATATAGGCTCCATACGAATTTCACTCCCGATTTGACTCTTTTCACCCTAGATACCACATATTACAACAGATTTTCTTCAAAATTGGCAAGACATCTTATATTTAAACTAGGAACACCTATGGTGAAAATCGGTCAGATCGGTTTAGATTTGTATATAGCTCCCATACAAATTTCGCTCCCGATTTGACTTTTTCCGCTCCAGAAATCACATATTGTATCAGATTGCCTTCAGATTTGGCAAAAAAAATATTATATTTAAACAAGGAACACCTATGGTACAAATAGGTCAGATCGGTTCAGATTTATATATAGCACCCATTCAAATTTCGCTCCCGATATGACATTTTCCGCTCTAGAAACCACATACATTTTTACAGATCTTCTTCAAATCTTGCAAAACATCTTATATTTAAACTAGAAACACAAATGATGAAACTAGGTCAGATCGGTTCAGATTTTTATATAGCTCCCATACAAATTTCGCTCCCTATTTGACTTTTTCCGCTCCAGAAACCACATATTGTATCAGATTGTCTTCAAATCTTGCAAAATATCTTATATTGTAACTAGAAACAGCCATGGTGAAGATGGGTCAGATCGGTTCAGATTTACATATAGCTCCCATAAAAATTTCGCTCCCGTATTGACTTTTTCCTCCCCAGAAACCACATATTTGCACCGAATTTCTTCAAATTGATAGTGAAAGTTAGTCACTTCATTCCATGTTTGCCCCGAAACAAATATTCTACTCGACTTGACAAATTAGACCAGGTCATATTAGTCTGTGATTAGGAAACATACAAAAATTGTTCCCGTTTTCACTTTTTTACCGAATTGAATTGTATTCGGATAGAAAGTGGAGTGTATCATATAGTCGGCCCCGCCCGACTTTAGCCTTTCTTACTTGTTTCTACTCTAAAAACTACATAAATTAACCGATTTTAACCAAATTTCGCAATACCTTACCTTACATTACAATTAGAATCATGAACGGCGAAAGTGGGTGAGATCGATTCAGGTTTGTTATAGCTCCCATACAAATTTCGATTCCAATTTTATTTTTTCCGCTCAAATTTGGCACAACATCTTATATTATAACTTGAAATATATATCTATTGAAAAGGGGTCAAATCGGTTCAGATTTACATATATATATATATATATATATATATATATGTATATATAGGATGCATACAAATGTCTCCGATTTTACGTTTCTGCTCTAGAAAATACATATTCTAAACAGATTTTTATCAGAACGTCATCGGTCCATGATATAGGACACTTTCCATAATCCTCATCGAATTTGATTGCAATGGCATAGAAAGTGAAGGGTCTCATACAATCGGCACAGCCCGACATTAGTCTTTCTTTACTTTATTTGTTCAATAGCGAAAACAACATTTGTGTTTGAAATACATACATAATAAGTTTTGTACAAAATTGTAAAGAACAAATATTTACCAATAAATTAATAAATCAATTGTTATTTTTTAAATTACGTTTTACGAAAATTAAATATTCTGCGTAGAAAACGTCTTGGTAACTTTTACATTTTTTGCGGGTATATTTTTAACGCGCTTTTACGCTTTTTTGTTTTTATTTCGCTTTAGTCTGCCACTGTATACAAATGGTACAGGTAGTGATGAGCAAAATTTAAAAAAGCCCAGTAAAGAAAAAAGTAATCGAAATTTTATATTTTTATTCTTTGTATTCAATCTCTCACCGGTTCGCTCTCAAGGTCAGTCTGGTTGGTGTTATTGTATTTTAACATTTACTTATTCAACGTTTCGTTCTTCATTGAGGATTCAGGAGCACCAGGAACACTTTCCATTTCAATTTCACGCCCACATGGAGAAGGACGCGAGTAACAGTGACGGTGGTGACATACACGTACACGTACGTGTGTTCACACAAACATGCATGCATACATACATACATACATATGTAAATTGAATGTATAGAAAGTGCGAGTATTGTGCTGAACTTTGGTGCCACACGAGATTACAGATGATTAATATCAAAACAAATTAATTGTGTAAATATTTAAAATGTTATCAAATGATATTTAGTTACATGTGTACACAAACACACAAACTCCCACGCATGCATACATACTCGTAACATGTACACACATACGTACAAACTAGTACAACATGTGGAAGCACTCCATCGCCGGGAAGAAGGACTTAGAAGGCCTTTATAGCTCATTGTGCCTCACAATTACAAGACCTGAAAAAGGGTTGCCCCTTCATGTTGAAGGCCCTAGTAACATCCATTTCAGATCGTCTATTTATTCATAATATGAAATTAATTGCGTGTACTAAGGAAGTGCTTGATGATTACATTCATTCAGAAAAATAAAATTTAAATAAATGTTCAGTGATAACGATATATGTATGAATGTCTTTGAATAATGATTTTGCGGATTTTTCATTCGACTTGAACGCTTAAGAGGTTACACCACCCTGACAGTCCAAAAACCAGACATAAAAAGGAGTTTTATTGCGCGGCAATCATAAAATTTAGGAACACACTTTAATGTAAATATATAAAGGATACTTTGGAAATGGTGGAGATATGGACCGTCAAGTGTGGGCATGTTTTGAAAACCCTTGCTGGTAGTGTGCATGTTTAGACATCATCTAAGCAACACGAATTTTTATTTAAATTTTGAGCATAAACATTGGATAACTTTTGAACAATACCTTAGATCAAAAATATGATGGACGATAGACAATATTGTACAAAATAAATAAAAAATCGAGTCAGTAGACTCGGAGATATGCGTTTCGAGAAAAGCGCAAAAGAAAAAAATGCTGATTTGTACCGCGCTAACACCTTAACACGTACATCCTGGAAAATATTTGCCGGAATCACATCCAATTACTTACGTGTAAAAGCGTTTGGTTTACCAGTGAGGGTTTAATTTCTTGTATATACAGCCCTAGTCAAATGTTATTAGAATTTGCGTAAACGGTTTCGTTTGTTGTTGCTGTTTTCAATATAAGACGATTTTTCTGTTGTACTAAATAGCGAGTATAGAAGTAATCAACAAAAAATCGAAGAAAATTTCGGAATTTTTTTTCACAAAAACAAAACGATTTACAAATCATATATAAGATTACAAAGTACTACATAAGAACTGATCGTAAGAATGGACAAAATCGATGCTTCTTTCTCACTGGTAAAGACTTTTCAAAGAAGATATTTTCAATGAAGGAATTGCCCCCCTGTTTATGTAAAATATTTCCGTCTATATATGATCGTATAGTCTACATTAAATACATCAAATTCTATGAATTATAAGTCACACAAGTTTATTGTTCTAGTTATATACTCGTTAATAGTCACTCGTATGAGTCAATGAATAGTGCCACAGACGTAAAATCAAGGACGTCATAAAGTTCCTTGATCCCTACAATTTGTTCGGTATGTCTTTATCAATAATATATTCTAAAAAATGTGCATTGCATAATTCCCCGGAAAATGTTTTACAGAGACTTGTTACATCGATTGATGGTGACAATTGTATGGATATGGCTGCCGAGATTCATTAGTGGAATATAAGTTGGAGAGGTAGATTTTGTAGAAATGGCGATTCTGAAGACAGGAAACGATGAGAATTGTAAAGTAAATAATTTGAAAGAATGATTATCATATTTCATTGCTGAAGTGCTGAAAGAAGCATGACGGGGGTACAAAATGATATTTCTCCTAACAGAGAGATTTGTATCTATCAAGCCTATTATTCACGTAGGTTATGTGTTCAAAATTTTCCATTTACATATATATATTCATAAATTTACATATATATATATATATATATATATATATATATTAGAGTGGCTACTTTTGTGGGGAAGGAAAAAATGGTGTTGATGTTCCCGACAAATGAAAGATTGGTTTGTTGTATGTGTTTTTCCAAAATATTTCGCTTTTATCATTGTCCGTTCGTGAGCTGAACGCGTTCAAAATAACCTTCATAATCAGGTTTTTCTTGAAAAGAATTCACGATGAGAGTGGTATTGAGAAAAAAACCGCTAGAAATTAAAATCCGACCCGATCCTTATCAAACCATATTAGAAACTTGCACCCAGTACCCAGTATAAAGGGCAGACTTATACTATTTTAGTGCAATTTTTGAGTATTTTTTTATAAAAACTGCAATAACTTTCACATTTTTAGTTCGATTTATGTTTTTAGGGGCTCGTTGGAGATGTATTGATAACACCGTTGAACAAAAATTAAAAAAATTGAATGTACATCAACCAAGCTATATTTTTATGAAAGTAGTGACCCACTATGCCAAAACCTCATACTCAGTTTTTCATTCTCTGGTCGAATTTTCCTTTAAAATGACTTCGAAGTTGCAAAGGACATGTCCCCTTCCATGAATTTTCGCCGTTTTCGTGCAAGTCGTATTAACACAACATGGGTTTCAAATGAAAGGTGACATTTTGAACTTTCTTCCTAGATTTTTTATTTTTACCATATGGACCAAAAAAGGATCAAAAAAGTCCTTTCAAATTGTTCTCCTTTATTATCCTTGAAAATCCGTGGTAGAAAATTCCAGGAAAAATATATTTTATGGCTTTTTGTCTTCTTTTTTTAGAATTTTCTAGCTCATTAAGGGCCGCATTTTTTTCATACTGTTAATACTCAGTGGGTTAAATGTGAAGTAAAAACGGAAATATGGGGTTATTTGCATCGTATACACATACATGTATAGAAATAAAACCATTTAAAAATCTGCCCCTTAAAAATTAAAACATGAATAATCTACATAAATTAATAAATTGTTAAATTAACATAGACAGACGCATGAAATTTAAAGTATATTTAGCAGATCTTCTTCTCTTTCATTTGATACCCATTTTATGACACTCAATTTATTGAAACATTTACATCCTTTGGAAATTAAAAGTCCTGTAAAAAAGATAAACGACCACGAAATAAGTATGAGTTTTCCTATTCGAGACCTATAGTTTCACTTCTATTTAATCTCGTTCTTGGGAGAGAAATCATGTCGCACGGTTTTACTGTAACATCTTATGTGAAATTTTCCTCCCAATTTATCCATTGAAAGACCACAATTTCAGATGTTTTTTTTTCGTCAAAATTTAGCTTTTGTAAGACTAGAATGTGTTTACGATGCAAATAACCCATTGTTTCAGTTTTTACATCACATTTAACCCACTGAGAACCAACAGTAAGAAAAAATTGTCGGCTCTTACTGGGTTAGGAAGTTCTAAAAATAGGAATTGGTGAACAATACCTCTTCAACGATCCAATAAAAACACAAGTCGAACTAAAAATATGGAAGTTATTGCGGTTTTTATAAAAAGTGCAAACAAAATTGCACAAAATTTCAAAATTCTACCCTCTATTCTGGGTTAAAATTCAAGTTTTTAATATGGTTTGATAATGCTTGGGCCAGATTTTAATTTCTAGCATGTTTTTTCTAAATGCCATTCTCACCGTGAATTTTATTCAAGAAAAACTTGATTTATAGAGTTAATTTTGAACGCGTCCAGCTCACAAACGGACAATGATAAAAACGAAATATTTTGGAAGAACACATAAAACAAACCAATCTTTCATTTTAGTCGGGAACATCCACAACTTTTAGTTTGCAGCCGCTCTAATATATATAATGAAAAAAAATAGTTTTTCTTTTTAATGAAATACGTAATGTATCCCTCTGTTTTTCAGTAGCCTTTCTTTACCGAGCTGGTACTCACTCAGTCCATTGCTTTGAACTTGATTCTGGTTCAAATTTTCCTCAAAGCAAGTAAAATTTAGTCAAACTGAGGAAATGTTTTCTTCAAACCACGTAAATTTTGACTAAATCTGAGGAAAATTTTACTTACTATAAGGGAAAGTTTTACTCAGAATAAGTTCAATTTAGCCGAACCCGAGGAAATGTTATGTAAAAATTCGAAACAACGATTTTGAATTTTTTGAATATGCACAACTCATGTAAAAGATAACGACATGAAATAATTCGCTTCGTGCCATAAAGAGTTCAGCTATTACTCCACAACTGATGCGAAAGTCATGGTGCTTTCGCAGTGAAGAAAGTCTCGGCAAACGAACGAGAATTGTCTTTTATTATCTTATTTCACAAATAATTGTGGAGACGCTTTCCACACTGCGAAGAGTAATCAACGTTTCGATTAAGCGATTCTCTATGAAGAAAGATTGCTCCACCTAAGAAACTACTTTACAGCTGTCTGCAGAACGACTTCACTCACCAATGGTCCCATCTAGGGCCGGAATGCATCACGCACGAATGCCACAATCTAATTCTTAGACGGCAACCACTTTTGGGCGGGTGGAAGCGAACATATGTTAACAAGGAGGGAAAGATCTTCTGACTGTAGTATGGCCTGGCGAATTCCGCCACTGCCATTTTCACGCGGATATATTTATATGGATGTACGTAGTTACAGTGAAAAACAAAGAGCGAGAGAATTAAAAATTACCACGCACACATACGACAGCCTGAATTCAATTAATTCCATTGTTACGCTAGACAAGCGAGCGTGTGAACTCAACCAATGCGCGGCCGTGTGAAATCTTGGCTGGAAAAACCATTAGAGAGTAAATAATTCGTATACTCCGTGGTAATTAAAAAAATTTAAATAATATTATCACTTTAAATATTTACAAACAGTTCTGCGGCCACGCACATACCACATATCCATCCGTGTATGTGTGTGTGCGTGTGTAGGTGTATGAACCAGCACTCGAATGTAATTAAGCTCATCCACGGAGCAGCGTGCATGCCGACTGCCTCTAACGAATGATAACGCGCGTATTAAATGGATAGCACTAGTCGGCACACAACGGAGTCCTTAAGTCGATTTACGAGTTCCACATAGACTTGGAAATTATTTTAAGGTTTTGTGAAACGCAACTCTTCATATGCTCTATCCGCAGATTGTGGAAGTAAAAAAGAATAGCGTCACGCGAAATGCAAAAGGACGGAACATCAAAAAAACACAAAATCGTGGTTTTGATTGATCCTAGTATATTAAACCAAAATACATATCCTGGCCAAATTGTGGTCTTCAATTGTGGCATTGCCAAAAATGCTGACGTGGTCAAATACTTCTTCGAATAATCATTTATCGCGAATTATCGATGCATTTAAAAATATTGATATCGAATCTGTTTTCTATTCAATGTATCGACGCCTCCGAAAGTGAAAGTGAAGTGAGTTGTGCATCGCCAAGTTAGTCACAAAAGTTAGAACATCTACGAACAAAACTTGTGATTGGATTGGCCGATCATTACAAAAATTTGAGAGAATTTAAGATAAGAATCTACACATGCTAAGTAGACTTAGCATGCTAGTGTTTGGAGGCGTGATATAGATGTACTTTAGTACATTCATTTGTGCTCTATAATTGAGGAAGGACCTTTTTAGTCAAATGCACATCAGTTTCCCATTCAACTTCTTGATTTGGAGTGACTTTTTTCGGCAAATCCTTTTTTCTAGCTTTGACACAAGTACTAGACATAGTGAGCCGCATTTGGAGTGATTGAGGAAGCAATCCGTTGCGTAAAATGTGTTGAAAGAGTGCTGTCTTCATTGTCAAATGAGGTCCTTTTTCATATGCGAAATGTAATCCACGCTGCCTTTTGGGATGCTAACGATTCCAGCTATATTCTGCCCGTGTATTTTTCATAACGATATTGTGGATTTTTATGTTTATAAGTACGAAACAAGCTAATTTGGATTTTAATTATACATACCCCATACAAACGACCCTACCGATCTCACTTCTTGCACTCCGGAAGGCACATCACTTCAGACTTGACGGAGAACATTCCCTCATTATCAAATGTGATGATTCGAAGCAAATGTATAGAAGTGTTTATGGACTTTAATTTTGTCCAGGTTGACAACATTGAGAGTAATCAAAACAAAAAAACAGTTGTTTGTTTCTTTTGTTAGATCGAATTAAAATCACCAGCTAAGTAAATTTTACGATGACTAACATCTATGAAAGTTGATAGAACTAATATTTATCTGTCAGATATGGTCGCTATTGAATATGGACCACATAGAACAATGCTCCACATAAATGTCCAAATTCCTCATTCCTCTTCGTTCAGCCACATTCGTCGCGCATGGTTTCCAGTTGACCGATGACCAGTCAACCCTGCGATCGCATTCTGTCTACTTTGGTTTAGAAGATATCTGGTACGTTTTCGTTATATTGAGACCAGGTATGGCTGGATATTTGACAAATGTCTACGTTTTCCACTTCAAACTAGCTCGATCTTGACAGTGCATGAAGATACTACTTTTAAAAGTGGTTCCCAGTTGACCGATGACCAGTCAACCCTGCGATCGCGTTCTGTCTACTTTGGTTTAGAAGATATCCGTTACGTGTTTCGTTATATTGAGACCAGGTCTGACTGGATATTTGACAAATGTCTACGTTTTTCCACTTCAAACTAGCTCGATCTTGACAGTGCATGAAGATACTACTTTTAAAAGAACCTGTTGGTGTTGTGACCAATTCACCTTAAAGTGATCGCAACCTGGCCAACTCGTTCCCATAAAATTCAATATGTCCTCAGTTTGTACAGCTCTTCATGCTCTGACCTGCTAGTGTAGAAGTTATGAGCTTAGATTCAAGAGACAAAAGGACAACTTGATTCCTATGCGACCCCTTGTGCCTTTAAGAGAAATGTCTACAGGAAGTCGAAAGGGCATGCTAGGTCAGGTTTTTCTATGAAGACATCGGAACCAACTCCATTTGGAGATGTCCGTGTACAACTCAGTCTCACATCTGACACTTTGGTATCCCCTCTTCCACTGCATCCTTGACAAGAATTTGACCTCGAAGTGCTTTGCGAATGTCATCTTAGGAGTGCTGTAGTCGGATGGTGGTCGAGGTGTGTGGGGAAACGAAGAGTTAAGCCGTAAATTAATCGTCCCATTAACAGCCAGGAGACGAATAATTTTAAAATTTGTTCCATCGCCTGGGAAGGAATAAACGGTGCCATTCTCTTTCCATTTATCGGTGTGGTCTTTTGAACTCGTGCTGCAAATTTTAAACAAATGTTTGCGTACGAATGGACTCATAAACATTCTCGCAGCTCTGCCTTCTTCGAATCGACTGTGTGGTTGAGTAGAGGGTGGAGGGCGGAGTTGCAAGTTTGGCGATAAAATCAAATACGACAATTCTCGTTGGCGGCACTTAGCAACATCTGCTATTTCGCCTCCTAAAAAAGAAAATATGTTTTTCTCGAGAAATACTCAGAAAGGCAAATGTAAATGCTCGTTGACATCGACAAACTTAATAACACCGTTATAATTAGGTAAAAATGCGCTACAAAATTACTGTTATCGCTTTGTACAGTCGTAGGCGGCTGCCGGAGATGTGGAACAACAGGAGCCTGGAGAGAGGAGAGTGGTGAGTGGCGAGTGGAGGCTGACAAGCCACTAGCACCCATTGCTGTCAGAATGTTGGCAAAACGGTGGCAATTTTAAGAAAAAGTGATGCAAGTGCTGTTTGCACAATTTGCGCTACGGTGCCAGACTTGCCCCATTTTTATGTACGAACATTTGTATAGATGTGTGTACATCCATGTGTGTGTATGTATGGATGTATATAGCATTTCCATACCACTACCCGCGTACAAACATTTGCACAAACAATGCGGAGCATCCGAATTTATACCGCCCAGCAAACTCCTCTCTGTTCCAAGCAGATAACTAAACCAATTGCCGAGTTTGGCAAGTGTTTGTTTTGAAAGGCCGACAAAGCAAACACACGTATTTGCCGCACAGCACAGCACAACCCACTCACTAACTCGCAACAAGGGTTTCCGGACTTTGGTTCTATTCCGTGGATTTGGTAGAGGGGCGAATAAACAATCTACCCCGTGTCCCCAGAGCACATTCCTATGTACCTCTGTGTCTCCTCACTTCGAGTTAAATTCGACTTCCGCACAGTTGCATTCACAATTTCAACATTTTAATATGTATCATATATCAAATGAATATCAAGTTAGTAGCCGCTACTTGGGCCAACATCAATTCGTCAAAAATCATCGATACTTATTTTTAATTGTTATCACCACAACATTAGTAGTGTTTTCGGTTCCTTAAAACTAATATAGAAAGTTGAAAAACAAGTAGTTGACAATAGTTCTATCCAATGAATCGGGCTGACTTTTTTACATGTCCATTAGGGTGTCCCAAAAAATAAAAGTTTTTCCAACGCATACCTTCTACTTGAGACAACTTCTTCGCAGGTGAATTGAATTTCACATCAAATCAATAATATTGCCTCAGCAAAATTTAGCATTAGTTTATGCGTTTCGCAGTTCGACAATTTGTCCGCACTTATAGACTGTACACCCTAATGTCCATTAAGAATGAATGCCACTTGAACACATATGTTGTCAGCTGCAAAATCCACTGAGTTGTTGCAATAATTTAGAATTCACGAGTGCATTTTGATTGAAATTTAATAGTTTCACATTTTTTGGTTTGTTACCAAAAACTATTCACATTTCAAAATAAAAACTCAATCTGCTGAAATAGCAGCACTACAAGCAAGTTTCACCAAACTAGCTTGACTTAACGAACACAATTTCAGTTTTTTATTGGAATTTGAATTTAGGAAGCCTTGATTATGCCATAGGACTGTGCTGCATAAACTGCCTTTGTGGATATATAAACCACTCATTTTAATTTATTCGCAATTTCATTTTATAACGTTTTTCTGGTTTGGAGTCCAATTTGTGTTACCTTTTTATACCCTCACTCTATAGAGTAGGAGGGTATATATCATTTGGGACAAAAAAAGACTCTAAGTATGTTTGAACCAAATCCGTTTCACAGAATTTTAAGATATTTGAGCCATGTACGTCCGTCTGTCTGGCTGGTGTACACGATAACTCTCGAAAGGAGTTAAGAAATGATGAAAGAATTTAACCCAAACTTAGTTTAAGTTCGAAGATGGGCGAAATTGACACACCCCTTCTGGTCTCTCCAACACAAATGATCTATATTCCTATGTTAAATAAAAATCAATGAAACTTCCACACGGATAGTCGGCATTTGATAATGTTAAAACTATAAGTTTTTTAGATAATAATTCGGGAGGAACTGAAAATAACCTAAACTCCCCTAATTTTTGGTAGTGTTTTGAATTCAGTATTCATTTGAATACAATATAAGCATGGTTTTAATCTATCTAGTCGAGGACTAGATTATATTAATCTCATTAAAAGTAAGTAACTTTTATTTCTAATTTACTAGTAATATATTATTATATAATTTATTTAAAATAGTACTGGAAATGGGCGTACCTGCACGTCTCTTTATTGTGGTTGTGTATATTTAAATCAGCATGTTCCACAAAACAGTAACAACTCAAAATTTAAAAGTTTTCCTTTTTGTCAAAAACATGAGCCACTGTAAATATACCCAATGTTTGTATCATATCCTGCACCATTGTGCAATGCTGACACCCTCTAGTATGCCATTAATACCGTATAAAGGAGTACATCTTCGAGGGTTTATAAGACCCGAACCCAACTTTATATTTATGTTCTTATTTACACACACCCTGACACATCTTTCAATCGTTTATATAATTTTTATATCTAAATGTCAGATATATGTGTACATGTATGTATGTAAACAAAGTAGGCGCAATTCCAGTCGAGGAATTTTCTATTTTGTTGTCTTGTTTTGTCCAGCGAGCAAATGAGAAGTACTTTTTAATCGCATCCCGATGGGAAGAATGTGTAGCTTACGGCGTTTGAGAAAGTTTACCAAAGCAACTTACCAAAAGGTAAACACAAGTTTCATAACATTTTACAGATATATTTATCACAAGAGAACACGGACTGCTGAGATAAGGTGTTCGCTTTGCACTAACAATGTTCGGGTTCGTATCGTGGCTCTGGAAAAACGTCTTAGCACTTAATATTATTGCCAAAGAATGCATTAATATGTTTAGAGTTTTAGCTTAAGTCAATTTGTAAAAAAAAAAACAAGGTCCGGTCATCTGAAAGTATGTAAAAGGGGAGGTGGGGTTAAGTTGCCCCCTTTTGCACATTATGCGGCATAGGAAACCATGTTATACTAAAACTTTACGAGAAACATTTTAAAGCTTTATCTCTTCAATTTAACTCTCTGACTCTACGCGCATAGCACAAGTTGACGACATGATTCAGGCGCATCTGAGATGGTAGATGAAATATTTGTTTTTTACGAATACTTTAAATAAATTAATCCTTTTTAAGTACAGTGGTCGAAATGTACATTAGGGTGAGAAAAGAATGGCGGATTTGAAGAAAAACGTTCCCCCTGAAACTGAATTATCCAATTCATTGGCTTATGAATTTGCATGAAAATATTAACGAAATTATAACATATATTTATATACAAATTAAGATTTGGGATTTTAGGCACACCAACTACGTGATATAAAATCATTAAGCTGTTAAGAAATCTTCTCGTGAAATGTGAATTTTAAATTCACTTAATTTTAAATCGTGCACGAAAGTTGAAAATTTAGTATATATTTCAAAGTGAAATATTTTAAAAATACACCACATCTCAAATATTATAAAACATGAATTTGTTCGCTGATCGGTTTGGCAGTTAATCGACATGAAAACCCCGATATAAAAATGCGCGTGTCAGTTCAGATGCGAGGAACTAAATGATCATAAACGAAGTTGATGTTTGTATATCTCTATTGGATTTGTAGAAGACGAAATAAAAAGATTTTTCTAATGATTGAAAATTGATTTAATGAAAAAAGTGCCGATGTAGGAACATTGAAAATGGCATAGTATGAAAACAAGTGGGCACAATATTCGATACAATCTATTGTGCAGAGTTGTAGCGAATAATTCCGGAAAAGGTTGGCACCAGGAAGTGTGAAACCAACCAGGTTCGCGGGTAAGAAACCCTAGACTCAACCAACATGTTTATGAGTAAACAAGGACATACAAGCTCACATCGAAATGGTAAACGCCATCGCATGACTAGATGCTACACCCGCAGGGTTAAACGTGTTAAGGTTTATTCACTCACATTATGTGGACAATAACTACACACAAGACTACCACTGGCATGACCACCATCCAACCGATCTTCATCATCAAGAGCCCGCCAATCCACTGAAAGCGTTTTACACGCTGTGCGAATGCGACTACGAATACGGATGCGGGTAAATTTGTTAACTTGGTCCTTCTCTGCGTGTTTTGGTTTGTTTGTTTGCATAAAGCACCACTTAAGTGTTATTTAAACAGCAAATGTGAAAGTGGTTGCTTTGATGCTTCGAAAGAGTTTTCCGAGGGGGGAACAAACGACCGGACGACCAAGCAACCTGTACGCAAACAGGACGATTCTCGTTCTATATCAAAGGCTAATCTGTCTGTGCACAAGTACCGCAGAGCGCACACCACACAAAGGTCCTCTCCAGACTCCAACCCCCGCCCCTTTATCACAAGGACAAATAATATTGCAACTTCAATTGACTCCGTGACACAAATACACACGCAACAGGATACTTGAATCAAACAAACACACTGCTTTCTTCGCTGAGCATCAATCATTCCTTGGCAAGTCTACCTACGACCCACCTCAAGGCAAACATTCACGAAAAGTACGCATATCCAACATTACTCAGTCTAGACTGCTGTGAAATGAATCATCATCGCTTGTACATGGAATAATGTTAGCGATTCATTCGGATTTAAAGCCTCGAAAGTCGTGGAGCAATAAAAACTTCTTTGCGTGCATCTGAGGCAATCCTGTCTCTACCCACAACAACGCCGCACAGATCTGTAGAACCATAACTCAGAAAAGAGCGTGTAATGACAGAGTGGAATAAGAAAGCTAAACGCCAGACGTGTCTTGCAAATCGTAACACATTCATCCTCCAGTCGTCCTTCCGACCCGCCGAAGGCTAACGTCGTCCGATTGAGGCATTGTATGCAAATACAGCTTCGTAAGGCATACGAAGCTCTGTTCAAAGATTAAAAATCCATTTAACTCCCCATACACACTCATACTCATACACAAACGTGAATAGAAAGCTTTGACAGAATATCCTTTGGTTGCTCGTACCGCACTTTTGTTGTTCCTTGTCTATCTTCTGCTGTTGTTTTTAATTCTTTGTTCTGCGTTTTCATAAATACGACTCTTGCTTTTCATTTTAACAAACTCAACTTTTCCATGCTAAGCAAGTACACACAGACGCAGCCACAGATACAGACATAGAATGCAAATGTATCAGGGGTGCCCATACATTTTTGCGAGCGTGCCAATTTTTAAAAACGTTGTTATAAACCTTACGTGACCACACATAAAGAGAAAAACCTATGGTGTTTTCCTTTCCGACAAATATTTGAAAATGTTGAATAGTCGCAAAACGCATGGAACCGAAAAAAACTAATCAATCAAGTATTATGAAAGCAAATGTGAAAATAACCTTTACATAATTGCTTACATTTCGCAAATGTAACAAAATATAGAATAGTTTTGGTCTATTAATAAAAACTCTGGTCTGAGAAAAAACGACAGAAATGTATTTTAATTAATACGATTTTGAAACAATTACCCACATTTATGGCGAGATTTTGTAAAACGAAACGGATTTTTTATTTATATATGTATATTTATTTCATTTCAAATTTGTTAGAAACGTCGAAATTCATTCATATGTTTCATACAGTAAGGTAATTTATACTATAAATCAAAAACAGGAGCGTCACACATCAGACAATCGAACGTGTCGTTTTATCAAATAGAAGTCAAGCATTTCAAAATTTGAACCAACCAAATGACTTTTGTGGATAGAATGCCTTTTTGATCAACACTTCCGGCGCTACGAAATACCCCTCAAACGAGAAAATGAAATAATCCCCAACAAATTTTGTAAAACTGAAATTGGGGATAATTTCATTTTATTTTTAATTTGGGGATTATTGTGGGTGAATAAAAGAGAAAATTATTTAAATCCTTCGGTCGGGCCAGCTACGTAGAGTAAAGGTAATTTGCGGGTTATTTTATTCCCTTGGGGCTTGTTTCATTGGGAGATATTTAATTTTTACTTTGGAGGTTATCACACTATGAAGTGGCATCCAAATCAGGTGTTTCCTCATTTCTAATTGGTGGTTTCTTTCACCTATTTTGGGTGCAATAAACTTGGAAGAATTTGTAATCCAATTTATATTTGATAAAATTTAACAAAGGTATGTGCAGAAAATAATTAATAGTCTAAGACATTTCGAATATATAAATATAATAAATAATATGATTTTTTAAAAGTTATATATTTAAAAAAAATATATAATTAGTTAACTTTTCTTGGAGAGACTCAGCAAATCAAACTTTTACAACTGTTAAAAACAATCAATAAAGTTAACTGTACAATGGGTTGTAAGGCACTAAAGTTTTATAATATTAATAGGGAAATGGTGTTACTTTTAAAACTAAATCCAACCCTTGCCTTATTTTTGATGGAAATAGAAGAAGAAATTTCGCGATGACTTTTCGTCGATGTTGGACACTACTTTTGAATAGACACTACTTTAAATAGCGTTGATTGTTCATTTTATTCAGCTTGGTCTTAAATATCCGAATTTTTTGCAAATCAGTAACATTTTCAATTTTTTGGTGGAATCATACCAAACCGTATGTATAAGGGTTTGTTTCCAAAACTGGGAACTGTAAGATCGGCCTTCAGTTCAGCCTTCATAAAGCTCATTTCCATCTTGGTGGCTATGTCAAAAGCAAAATTGCGGCATACGTGACTTTTGAGAAGCCAATGCATCCACAACGAGTCACTGTTTGGTGTGGAGTTCGGGCTGTGCTGAAAATTGGCTTGATCGGATGAGATACTGCCGAGACAGTCGTGGTAGTCATATGAATGATATTAAGAAATGACAAAGTTCAACCTTTCCAATAAAAACAGAAATTTGAAAAAATAATCAGAATTTTTTTATCCGATTCTAATTCAAAGTTTTAAATGGCCCACCCTATATGTTAGTTCTATCCGCAAGGTCAAATTTACTTATTAAAAAAATTATTAAAACTGTGTTTTCAAAATATTTTCAAATTCGAATTTGAAACTACATACATTAGGCTGGGTGGCGGTCCATACAAATCAGTGTCTATGTTGCATTTTTGTATTTTCTCTGAATTAATAGAACCTTGAAAGTACTTTAAATATCAATTTTTAATGTCGTCTTATAATAACTTTTTGCTTTGAGTTATTGAACGTTTATAGTAACTTCATTGTGATTTTCATAGTAACAGCTAAAAACTCTGACGTATTACTTCTCTCGTAGCTGTATTTAATACATTAAGAATGATGCATAAATGACGAACATCGGAAGGAAATTGACGCCGCAGCGCTCATTTTCGTAAGAAGAGTTTGAACAATTTGACTCTGAAAACCATCACTTGTATTGAACTATTTTCATAACAATGGAGTCAGTGGCCTCATTTTCGTTCAGTAAATTTTCAAATAAAGTATTTTTATTTTAATGGACATTTATAAATTACATAACGAACTACGCCCCTTCCAGTTGCAGTTCCTTTTAGCCGTGCTCTACTGCTCTTATTTTTGAAATCAATTTCTCAACAGCTAATTTTCTATGGAATTAATTGTCAAAACAACAGCAGCAAAACCGTAACGTTTGTGTGTCAGAAGATTTGATATTAATCAGTTGGTATTGTCTTTGTCTTGGCTCTCGTTTGTTCTGAGGATAAACCGAAATGATGGAGGAGTGATGGGAATGGCAACAAAATATAAATGTACCTCATAAATTAGATTAGATTCTTGGCACACTTCTCAAGGTTGTTGCTTCGAACGGCTAAGATGCATCTCGATAGCATGCAGACTTGCATTTAAGAAATGTCTGTATGTGCAATTGCTAATTCAGATTGCAGATTGTTGGAGAACAGCCATTAACGAGAAGCGATGGCCTACCTACCTATGTTCACTTATCCTCCCCGAGGACGATAATGTGTATGTGCATCTGTACGATGTACATTCGCCCAAACAAAACTCAGTTGAGAGTCAAAGACACGTTCCGGCGACAGATATAAAACTTAAGCATGCCAACTCGCAAGGTGTGAATACTAACGCCAACACTGAGGTTGGAGGAAGCCAAGCCTCCAAAAAAGAAACAAGACAAGGCCAGTAGGTTGTGCGCTGAGCATAGGCTCATAAAGCGAGCAGGCAAGCCTATGTAAACCCCCATGAATTGTTGTGTAATTTCGTAGTTTTGTTTACCTTCATTTGGGGGGTTGGCTTCATTTCCCTTCGAGTGCAACCAGCCAGTCCCAAAGTTAACTGTTGGCACAGCCCAAAACCTTGTGTTGGCAACACGAAGCAGTAGCTCTCGCTCTCTGCTCAAACAGATGCATTCATGGCTTTGGTCCATTTGTTTGCTTTGTGGACTTTGTGCTTTATTGTTTGTCGGCTTCGTCTGTGAAATACGCCGTCCCCATTTCGAGTGGATGTATCAAGTTTCTACGATGAACGAGTGTCCAGACACACACACGAGTTTCTCTTTAAGCCTCAATGCATTTAGTCTGCAGTCGACGTCTCTTCTCCTAGTGCAATAGTCCCCCTATCCATGGAACACGAGTATTAAAGATAATCAATTGTCTTCTCATCTTAGGATGTCCGACAGCCGGAACATGTACACCAAGGAACATTAACACACATACACATTAACACAAAGTGGAAAGCGGAAAGCGGAAAGCAAGACATTCCAGGCAAATTGCACTTTTACTACAGCATCCATGAAGCCATTGCGAGCCAAATAGGTTAACTACCCATTTGAATTGCACGTCCTAGGGTTTTCATCCTTCACATGGCAAATAATGAGACAAAATATATATTTGGATAACTGTAGTTATTTGAACCAGCAAATAACTACACAACCTTATCCATCGTCCAGCTGAATGAAGGCACGAATGTTTCAATTTCATCAGGGAATGCCACGCATGGGATAGTGCGTGTGTTGGGTGGAATCTGTAATAAAGAATAGACCACAATGAAGGCAATACATGAACAGTGACCAGACCTGTGTGCCAGTGTGGCTCTCCATGGGCCTGACCGCAACCAACTGAAGTTAATACACATGTTGTTACGGCATTCACTATATCCGGAGATTTTTCGAGTCAGTCCTTTTCGAGTGTCGCCTTCACTCAAATATTTCCCATTATTTTCTTGGTCTCACTCACTTTCACTCATTTCAACTCAGTGAGTGGCTGAGTGCGAAAGAGAGCAGAGAGCGAACACATCACAGATGTTAGATGTTTCAGTGGCACATCAGCAACTGAGATGGCTCTCCTCTCGTCCACCGTATTTGTTGGAAACGAAACGCATTTATTTAACCAAAATAAGCTAAACTAAATAATTAAAAGAGTAGTAAACTCAAATGGTGCTCTGTCGAATAATGGGATGATGCGAAAGACCATTGGCGTAGGTCGGGCTCTGGGTAGCATATTTTGAAATAGACACACACGCTCACACATCTATTAGTTGCGGTAAGTGTCCCAATGAGTTCTGCATGGTGTGAAAGAAGTGATTTCTAGATGACATACACGTTGTTTCGTCTTCTTAAAGAATAAAATTGCTACCAATGCAAGTTAC
The DNA here is from genome assembly GCA_947397865.1 of Polietes domitor. Classification (NCBI taxonomy): domain Eukaryota; kingdom Metazoa; phylum Arthropoda; class Insecta; order Diptera; family Muscidae; genus Polietes; species Polietes domitor. The sequence continues at coordinate 312,857 of OX377618.1, read as the reverse complement.
ATCCGAAGAATAAATGTAAATTTTAGCGCTCCGAGTACACATTTATTTTTTGTAACACGGTCACAATTGGCAGAAGAGTTTGAGTTATGAAAAAATAACCACGTCAGTGAATCTGAATATGAATAATAATGATGTATTTGTAACAGTAAATACAGTAAATGAGCTATATTTTAATTTATAAGCAAATAATTTTTATTTAATTAAATTTCCTATTGTCAAAGTCAAGTCAGTATTTAAAATATCAATTTTCCAAATTCAGCTGAACATAATTGGTACACTTATTTGAGAGTTTACCAAAAACTAAATATTAAATTATTTGTGAAAGTACGAATTATCTAGGAAAATTCTTTAAGAACGGAAATATATATTTTTAACTGCTATATTTCAGAAAAATATAACTATTGCGTCAGGTACAGGTATTTGAGGAATGACGACAATCAACACATTTCCGTACCGACGATTGTCGCTGTGTTAGCAGATTCTTGATCGGCATAAAATAACAAACCATGTCAGTGTAGTATCTGACAAGTAGTATCTAACAAAAATGTATGTCACTTTGTGTGGGAGGTACAAGAAGGGTGTGGCAATATCCATGTGAATGCAACCTTTCTATAAATCATTGGCAAATGTCAAATTGTACAGTATTCCTATCATCCGTGTAGAAGTTATAACAGCTTTAATTGTATGTAGTTTAGGGTGATTTGTGTGGGAGGTACTGGAAGGGGCGGGGCAAAGCCCGCCATATTTAGTACACTTAAAGTGATTATAAAAACATTATCAAATACCAAAAATTAAGATTAAAAACGAAATTTCGCCATAAAATATATATTTATACTCCTACCAGAAAAGAGTTACGATTTTTTAACTGATCTTTTGTTCTAAACCGGGGGCCTGTGTATAAGTACAAGATGCAAAATTTTATAAAATGCCGAAAGCAAACACTGCGTAGGCCAGTGTTCGCCGTTGCACAGTGTACACTGACAACATTTTATCCACAACGTCGATTTTGTCTCCCGCCATGCTAGGGCCACAACAGATTTTATCCTCATATCTATGAACTAGCAGTACCCGCTGCTTCGCACGCGAAAAAGCAAGTTATTTGTTAATTTTATCCGTCCCTGTTTTTGGATAGTATTTATTTAATTTTCTTTTGGTGGATATATTCCTTGTTGTCCAGTATCCCCCTTTTAAGTACAAATTTTGAAATATCCATTTATGTTCCGCGTTTACGAAATTAAAGGATTGTACAGCATGTTTATACCTTTTCGTCCCGCGCACCCCTTAAAAGTGCAAATTTCGAAAAATCTCTATTTGTAGCTCTTCTGCATGGTCGTTGCAAGGAACTCACCGAATTTCATGTTTATAGCTACTGCCGTTTAGTCAGGACGAAGGTTCGATGTTTATCCCTTTTTGTCCCATTTTACCCCCTAAAAGTACGAATTTCGTAAAACCCTTTCTTAATCGACGTCTTCGTCATATTTGGGAGCTACCCTGGAATTTTCATGACCCTGGCTTCAGCCGTTTGGTCTGGGGGCTGGTCAATGATAAGTCAGTCAGCAACGCAACTCTTCTATATATATAGATTGAATCCGGATTGTATGCAAAAATGGAAGAATTTGCTTGTCTTTCCATATGCTTATTGTACTTGTCTATTTCGGTCCTGCATCACTGTAGCTCATAATATTTTTATATACTTTGAGCAATCTTGCAATATATTACTAATGAAATATATATTTTATTATCGTACTTAGGTTTCCTTTCTCTTAAAATCGGATCGATTCTCATTTGATATTAGTCTTCTGTTGCAAAGAAAACAACAAACTAAAATAAAAAGGTAGTATTGCTTAAATATTAATAAAATTTTGTAAAATATCTGTTGAACAATATCGTGAACAATATCTGTTAATTGTACAAATACTATATCCGTGGTCTTACTTTAATGGACACACAGTTCATGAAGGCACCGCCTGTTAAAGTGGACGAATTATTTTTATTTTCTCCTAAAATTCTAAAATTTGCTATTATTTGATTTGAACTGGGATATTGTCCAGGCTCAAGACCATTTTGCATCTATATTTAATAGAATGCAAATTTATTTACAAATGGCATGGTGACATTTATTACTTGGCTGCAGACTACCACTCATGATTTCGACCATGTCAAAAGTCTTTTCAAGTGGCTTCGCAGCGACTTTTCAACATCAAACCCGGCCTCTATAAGGAGATAATTCACACAAACGAACGAGAATCACAACTCACTTGCCGAATTTGCGTTTAAAAAATCGCACCAAGTAATAAAGTACACATGCCATCTTACAAGCATCTCATTGAGCAAAAAAAAAAATACAAACGAAAGAACTAAAACAAATGAGCGTTGGCACGGCAGAAGTATTGCTGGGTAACTATACCTGCATATACACATACTTACATATGCAACTCTATAACTTACAACTTTTGATTAGTTCTAGCTGTTTTAACATACTTCATTTGAAAATAATTGGAATTAATTAAATTCAATTATAATTTATTTTAGTTTTAGAATCTCACTCAACAGGAAAATAATTATATATGATTTTATTTTGCTTTGTCGCCCAGTGTAGATATTTAAAACTTCGTCAACTTTGTGATCCTTTCAACAAAATCCCATCGTGATTTACCCTTTATTTATGATCCTCTTTAATCCTGCCATGATTTATTATCCCTCAGTGACATGTCCACAGAGAAATTCCATATAATATATTTGAATTACCAGTGGAATATAAATTCAGTACTGCTGTGAACGGCCATCACTTTACGTCGTTATCCCCTCCCTAGTTCAGTGGGACTGTGATCATTCAGTTATCAGTTCAGCGTATGATTCTAAGTGACGTCATATTTTGGCAATTACAGTGCACAACATTCCACTAACACATATTTCAGGAATGAGTATATCTGAGTCCTTTATTTCAGTTCTCTTCAAATCCTTATTGTAAGTGTTCGTAGAGAATTGTGCCCCATAATCTTCCCGTATTAATCGACCTACGCCTAATTTGGCGCTTGACTTTATATCTGACCAGTGCTAACTGTTGATGGAATTAGCGACATTTAAAAATTCCCCCTCCTCGAAGGGCATAGGAAAAATGGGTGGAAGGTTTAAATGCCTAAGACATGGTCGGCTTATGGCTGTCTTCAATTTTGGATTTGTTTACAATTCATAAAGTTAATATTGTTGGCCATTTCGATAAGGAAGTCCCGATGACAGTGAATTTGTTAATAAGTGTGTGCTTGTGTTTGAATGTGTTGCCGTATGGACGAGTGTGGCCTTGGAAGCCACATCTTCAGAGCGCAATCAACAAATGTGTTTGCAAAGAAGACAGTTTCCAGCTTAAATTGATGACTGCGATAACAATCGACATTTGCTAAACCCCTTTAAAAGACATCATCAAGTCCTTTTACCAAAAATCCTTTATCAGTAAGTCCTATTACCGAATTCGAATTAGGAATAGAAATGGAAAATAGGCCTGAAAAAGGAACTGAACGGAAGGAGAGTCAAAAGTAGAGAGGGCGCGTGTGTGTGTGTGTTTGTGTCAGGCAGTATGGAAAACGTTAAAAAACAACTGTGTTCAGTTTATCCCGTTACTGTTGCGGATGTTTGTCCTGCAGAGACTACCCCCTTAGTTGAGTAGGAGGGAGAGAAGGAGTAGGCGGTGAATGCGAAGGAGGAAGACGAAGGACACACTGAATATCTTCCTTATGGCGGCAATAATTCATTTTTAGCAATTTACAACATATTCTGTATATTTTACCACTTCTCGAAGCTGATTATCATCAGATTTTCCATTAGCTTTTTTGAAGACTAACAGTAAAGGTGGAGGGGGTGTGGCGGAGTAGGAAATATAAAATGTTTCTCGGCTGCCGTGCGTTCAGAAAACTTAATAAAGTGCAAAAGCAGGAAAATATCTTTTGACATGGAGTTCGTTGCTCTCGTCTCCCTTCTTGTTTGTGAGTGTGTGTGTTGTCTTTGCCGGTTTGTTTTTTTTTCTTGTTTTGGCTCTGCTCTAAGGTAGTCTCGTGGCAGTGAGCAAGTTTGCCGTTCCTTTTAGTCGTTTTCCAATATTTTCTCTTTACACAATTTTGACATGACGTGACAGTGAATAATTCTACACGTTATGATTTTGTGCGATTTCCATAATAACGATGTCTGTTGTCATTATTATGATTATTTTTCATTTCAGCCAAATGTCGGAAATCTAAATACACTCCAACAACAACAACAATAAAAGCCACAACAGAGGGGAGTGAAATTGGGAGGGGCGGGGTCGGGAACACAGGAAGGTTTTATAGGCAAACTTAACAACAATTTAAAACCATTTTGCACTTTATTCCAAATTGTTAAAATGCGTCGCACCCGTTTCACGCATCCTCGTCACACGCACGCACACACACACACACACACCGGTATGGTTAAGCGATGTCAGCATTTGAAGGAACTCAGGTAGGTAGTGCCAGCCAACAGCCGAGAGCCGACAGCGAGTTGTGGTGATATCGTCGTTGATATCGTTACGTAAACACTAAACCCGATTGGCAGTTTACGCGGATATGCCACTTTAATGGCTCCGAGGGGAAGTCACGCGTATTTTTGTTTACAACTTCTGACAAAACAACAGACTGTGCAAAATAACACAAACACACATCCTCGGATGCTCGCATCCGCCAAATGTGCGTTCCAACTGCACGCCGGTGAAGGAGGCGAAGGATCACAAGGGCCACCACACTTTCGCACAATGTTCCCAGTGCTGGAGTGTTCGACGTCTTCAAATTCGGCGAATGTTTGTTTTCTCCGTTCTCTTAATTTACAATGTTGATGCGTGAGTGTTTTTGTTATTGTTTATTTTACAGCAGCCTTGAACGACAGGCTACGTCGCTACACTCCACTCCACTCCCCCTTCCTCTTCCACGTGCGACACGGAGTGCGTTCGCTTATATCCATCCGCCGCTGTATCGGAAGTAATTACTTACAAATATTTTGTCAGCGGAAGCATAACAAATGACTAAAGCCAAACTTACTTAGCGTCTGTCGTGGTGTTCAGATCCCGCTGTTAATGCTTCGAGTATGTTTAATATTCTCTCCAGTCCGTAGTTATTTTTATTTTTTTGGTGTTTCTTAAAAATTTCGGGAATTTTAATAACACGACACATTACACGCATTGTTTTCCATTGTATCCATCTGAAGGGGGCCGTCGCACTCGCCCATGGGTGGGTATCATCCACCTACGTACGCAGCATAACTATAGACATGTATGTACATGTGTGTCGTCGTGTGTGCGTATGCGTGTTGGTAATAATTTATTAAATTTGTGGCGCGTATGTCTCCAAGAACACTCACACACTTTGCGCCACTTGTATAAGTGCGCGCGAAGTACGGATTTGCATAAAATGACTTTAGCTTCACTTGCAACAGGTCCAATATATATGTACATTAAAGTGGGTCGCAACAACGGGCTCAACCAGAAACTTCGGAGGCGCCTCATGCAATGGCGATATACGAATATCAACCCAAATTATTCGACCAATGCGTAACTCTAAGACGAGAATCAAAATTTACATTTAAAGAGCTTCCGAGGGACTATTAATTCAGAAAAAATTGGGCAAAAATGCAACAGGAAAAACATGATTTGTGGAGGAGTTTTCAGGAGCCTTTAGCTCACAGATGGCTTGACACAGTGACGGAATATTTTGCAGATCATCATTAAATAGTCCAAACTTTATTTTCGTGGGGTGACTGGTAATAGTTTTCCCATTTGTATGGCCCGTGACCCAGCCTAATGTATATGTATGTATTTCGAGATATGTCTAACCTGTCCCCATGTCATACTTTTTTGTTCTTTTAACAATCATAAAATCCCCATGTTTAGTGACGGACTTAGCTGACCAGATATCAATTAGAAGGCCTAACCAAGTCTACGAATGTAGTTCGCATTATTGTAATTGTTTACACACCTTTGGCCAATAATTGCAAAAGCCGTATAAACGTAGTAACTCTTGTGAGCCTACGCAAGAGGCGCAAAGTATATTTGAACTCTTGTCGCAACAGCAACACATTCGCCGGAAAACAAAAACAATGTTTGTATGCATTATCGGAATGTGTTCAGTAAATGAGGCACGCACTCATCCATTCCCTTCAAAGGACTTCTCTTTTGACAAAATAATTATATTTCCGTGGAAGCTTTATCTGGAATGTGACATGAAATGGATTGTTAGAGATGTCTATGAATGCGTGCACGTGAATTAGAGTGGCCCAACATTATGTGGAAAGAATGAAAGTGTGCAAACCATATCGAAATACATCGGACTATGCATGAGAGTTTCCTTCATACACTCAGAAAAATAACATTCCAAAATCTGAGTATACATATATATTTTACTCCAGTTCAAAAAAAAAATCCTTAAAAGTAGGAAAATTAACTACGTATGAGTAAAGTTTCCATCTTTCAAAGTCATAGTAAATAGTTCATTTACTTGAAATAGAGTAGTAAATTTATTTAAAAACATTTATTTGGGTCTAATAACAAATTCTTACAATTGAGTAAATTCATACTTGAGTGGAGGTATGAGGTATCATGAAACTTTTGAGAAATATTTCATGTTGTCATTTTTTGTACTAGTTTTGCATACTCTGCAGCATTTGAATTTTTAGTTAAATTGAACTTATTTTAAGTTCACTTTTTTCCTTGTATAAAGTAAAACTTTCCACAGTTTAAGTAAAAATTTACTTGTTTTAGGGAAAAATCACCAAGATTATCCTCGGTTTAAGTAAATATTTACTTGATTTGAGTAAAATTGTACTTAGTTTTAGGAAAATTCTACTTAAATTTATTAAAAAAATTAAATTTAGTGCTTGGCCAAACTTTTACTTCGATTTAATAAAAATGTACTTGGTTTGATGAAAAACTTACTGGAATTTTCTTGAGTAAATATTTACCTGGTTTGAATTTAATCGAATTTAAAAGAGGCAGGCGGACGTTCGTACTAATGTCTAGAAGAAGAAACTCTTTAGAACGTATTTTGGAAAAACCGGTTATCAATTACGACTATGGTTTGCATTTTCCCGGGACTATGGGTTTCGATTTCCCGGGATCCCGGGACTGGACGGGAAATCGCCAACATATTGTTTGCTATATAAAAAACTTATGTTTTATTTTATCCGAATAAAACATTCGAACTGTAATAAAGTAAATTATTATTTTTCTCTTAAGAAACATATTGAAATGAAGTTTTAAAGGATTCATAGAAATAACCCTCATCCGATTTGTAGAGAAATCCTTCTGACTCAAAAGAATCAATACAGAATATGAGATAACCCCACCTTTCCCTTCACTCATCATTCATTCCATCGCCCTACCTCCTAAATCCTCGTTAGTTGTGCCCATAACTGACTGGCATAAAGTAACCTATAAGAAATACAAATGGAATCAACTTTTTATAATTAATTAATTAAGCAATTTTTAAATTAAGAGTTTTTTTGAAATACAATAACATTTATATTTTTTAAAAATACTGAAATTGAATTATTTCAAAATATTATTGAATTATATTATTAATTTAATGTATTCGTAACCTTCTATTCTGTATATTCACTTCATATCAATTATATATAGTAAATTAATATATTCAAGGTAGAATATTTGTATCGCTTAGCAGACACATATCTAATTTAATGTGATATCTGTTAAATTATTTTGGTACCTTTTACAATTTTATAGTGAAAACATGGTGAAAAAATGTGTTGAATTCTCGCGGGAATCCCGGGATATGGGACACAGAAAATATGCAAATTCTCTGGATTTTTCCCGCGGGATACAATGATTTTAAATCATATTACATCGTAAGGCCGTTGTACTTGAATCAGATGACATAAGGTATAGGCAAAATGAAGTTAATTGGGCTTTCCAGTTCAGTTTCACCTCCTCATACTGTTGCCCCTTAAAAGGACTTTAAAGTTTCAAAGAATAACATTTTCAAAAAAAAGTTTTAAATATTTTTTCACACCCTACGATAGCAGTGTAAGTGTCGAGTAAAAGAGAAAAATATCGGTTAAAATACTTTAAGTTTCATGATACTTTTGCATTAGTTACGCATTAATAACCATTTCAAGATTTCCTCTTAGTTTTTTCATATTTCTCTCTTGCTAGACTAATATTGATACGAGCATGAAATCAGGAGTATTTCTAACAGACATTCTACTTTCATTTAATTTCCAACGGAAAATCTAGATTTTAGTTCAATATTTTTCTTGCTTTATTGCGTTTCAATAAAATTTTACGGAATATAAATTAAAAAATACCAAAAAATATAAAAAAACACGAAGCGAGTTCTTCTAGTATATCCCTTAACATTCCAGTAAAAACAAATAGAATATATATAAAATATCAGAGTTGAGAATCTTAAAAATATAAATATAATAGTAAGTAATGTAGATTGTTTTAGAAAAAGTAATGATCTGCGAATCCCATTTCAGAATTTTGGACTGTACAGAATTCAGAGTAAATATAGACTAACCTAGATAGACGGAGTAGGAATGGGTCTGAGCACTGTTTTTATTTAGAATCGGCCTAAAAGGTCTGCCCTCTTGCCACAAAATGCAGGGTATACAGATGGCAGCAGTTGTTGCACCTTGTAGTTGTAGTAGTTCGTAGTTCAGTTGAATGTTCTCGTGTGTGAAGGTGCTTGGCTTCCTTCAAGAGCAGCAACACTTTTTAAATTTCCTGGAAGCGGAAATCTATTTAAATTGAATTTTTTCCTACCTTTACAAGACTTTTGCATTTGTAGCAACATAATGAAATATGCAAGAGATGCAAGAGGATTCCATGAAAAGATGCTTTTGCGAAGAGTGCGGACGGACGGACGAGCAGGTTTGGTATAATAAACTGAAAATGAAATTCAATTGTTGTACGATGATTGTGTTGCAAACTACAGTAACAAAGAGAAATTTCAATGCAACAAATGAAGCAACAAACATTACACTTGCAACAGCCAAAGTAATACAAAGACTCATTCCAACTGCGCGTTGCTAAGGCCCATCGGCTCTTTTCGCCAGATCCCTTAACAATGCAACAGTATTGTTGCACCAACAATTGCTTCAGCTCAACAAAAGCAGAGCAACAAGAGGACTTCCAACATCTTCCCTTCCTGCCACTTTACGCACAGTAAACGTCTATACCCCCCTCCCCACACTCTTCTGACTACCCATCTCCAGCACACTCTCTGATGAATTTTGTACTACGTGTTCACCTGCTTCACATGCTCATTTCCAATTCAATGGATAATCATCGTGGATTATAATAGAAACATTCAAATCAACAACAGCGCCAGCAATAGAAACTAAAAAACAACCGTTCTTGTTGCACAGAGCATCCCACGTCCTACGTCCCCACATACATGGAGATGTTAAAATAAACTTTTAACAGACCTTAATGCACATCGCGTCAGAGCCGTGTAGGATGAAGTGGCTTGCCAACTAGTACATCTGCGAAGAAGTTGCTTCTGTAGCAAATACGGCGAAGTTTGTTATTCATCCACCCATCCATTCACTGCACTCCGATTTGAAGGTGTGAATCCGTAAAATGTTCCTATAGCCAGGAGGTGTGCAGAAATAGGCACATTCACACTATCGCATCAGTCAAAGAGTGTGTGGTCTCGGAGAAAAGTCTTCTAAATTTGAGTAAATTTCATACTCCAATTTATGTAGATCATAAAGTTAAATTTCCATAAGAAAAGGAACATTAACTATGTATGAATCCGATTTCCTTATTTCAAAGTCAGAATAGTTGATTAAAAACATTTCTTTGGACCTATTAAACAAATCAAATTTTAGTGCAATAAATATTAAAGATGTGCGCATATGTGATTAGGGTTTGGGGTTTCCCGGACTTATTTCATTTCCCGGGAAACGGGAATGAAAAGTTTCTTTCCCGGGAAAAATAATTTATTTTAGGTATGTCCAATATGGTTTAAAATATCAACATTTAGTAACTGATGTGATTTTTTCAATTACTGACATATTACAATTTAAAAACTATTTTTTGTCAATTTTTATTTAAATTTTACAAATATTTTACTCGTCAGAATTGAAGGCGTCATAAAATGGACATTTAAATCATATGCACAAGATTCAAAATTAAAAAATGATTGAGGAAAGAAATAACTCGTATGTTATGACGTATTTAATTTGGAAGATTCATTCATCTGGAGACGAAAATGTTTTACAGAAACAGGGGAAAATATTCTAAACTGTAAAAGCAATAGAAACATTATAAAAAAATTAATATTAACTAAATATATTCATAACAAATCAAAACATTGAAATAGTCCAGTCATCAGTGCTTGCAAGGGTCATTTAAATATACCGTAGGATATATTTATATTCCTATAAGATTTCTCTTGAAAGTTTCCAGGTGAACAATTTTAATTGCACCCCTATTCTTAGACCATTTTATATTGGTCTCATGTGTGAAGTAAATTGTTCTTTAAGAAGATTTTGAAATTTAAAGTTTAACCAGATAGCACGAGGGGTTAAGTATTGACTTTATGTCAGCCATAATAATGTTTCATAATGAAGACGCTGCAAATATCATCACAAAAAGTTTGTATTCCCATAGCTGGGTTTCGTAAAAAATGGTACTTAGCGAATTTAAAAAGTTTTGTTTGAAGTTATATAATATAAGCAAATAATCATATATCAAATAATCATTATTATTGTCAGTAATGTAAATATATATATATTTTAAATATATCTAAATTTTCCAATTTATTTAGTAAATCAAAATTAGTGCTCAAAATAATCAATAAAATATTTTCCGGGAATTCCCGGACCCCAAAACCTATATATGTGAGACGTGTATGTTAAACCGACTAAGTAGCGCAAAGCGTTTCAGCGTAGCAGACTAAAATATTCATGCTTTGCCTGTCTTCGACAAATAGGCGCTTCGGCGCGTACGAGTTTTTTGGAAAATATAAAATGAGTACGAAAGCTTTTAAAAAAGTCATTACATTTTAACTGGATGATATACGTCTCAAACTATAAGCAAAATGGAGTTTATTAGCGTTTTTCATTTCCTTTTCATTTCACACGACCTCAAAATTCCAAAGTATCATTTTTTCATAAAATATTTTAAATATTTACTCGCACCTTATGTTACCGGTGTAGAATAAAATAAATAAAAACAAATAAAAATAATTAAAATGTCATGCTTTTATCTGTATTAGTTTAGCATTAACAACCATTTCCAGCTTCCCCCTTAGTTAACATCGAACTTTTAAAGATAGAAACGTGCCTTTTGAAGTCTTTTTGAAGAGATATTCTCCACTTTAATTTGAAATGTATACCGGTACCATAGGGTTACACTCTATTTTAAAATAATTTAAAAAAAAAGGTATCCCTTGAGAATTTATAGTCCTGTGAAGTGACAACAAGGTGAGGAAACGTTATTTTTGAGTGTGTGCGCAAATCTTATATGTATTTCACATTTCCAATTATTGTACGGGATAGATATACACTCTGACTCCAAACATTCGAGACAGACAAACATGCAGCGAAAGTCAATCGACTTAAGACCCGAAAGGAGTTAAGGAATTTATTCAAACATTCCGCGTATTTATATTTTCTCCAAACTTAGTTTTAGTTCAGAGATTGTCGATATTAACACGCCACTTCTAGTACCTTCCACAGAAATTGCCATAATTTAGTTAGCATTGAATACGATATAACTTTTAAGGGGATGCCTCCCATGTAAATGTTATCATTTGTAAAATTAAAGTCAACACAGCATAACTGGCAAATGCTTTTACAAATATAGAAACTGTGAGCATGCTCGGAATTAGATCACGGAGGCTGCAGACACCACTCAGAAATAAAATTTAATGATGATTTCGTACCTGGATCAAGACGCCAGTGAGTGAGCCTTCGACCAACATTTTAAATTTAAATGTTAAAATTAAGATTTTTGAAATGCCACCATTAAACCATTTCAACTCAAATAAACTGTGGAGTGCGCGGTGTGAATGCGGTCAAGAGTTGCCGGTAGTGCGGCGTGATGTGTTGCGTATGAGTGTCCTCGTCATAAATAAGTACACGCACCCACCTTGTGACGAAATAATTCGCAAAGTATTGACATGGACAGACATCTTCATGTCGTTTTATAATACAAATTAAAGCACTCCTAGCGTCTCGATGTTTAGTCGATCGCCTCAAATGACACTATAGTTTATGTAAAATTTGGTGCGATGGCTTCATTCCATGGTATGAGTTTTGCGGGAGAGGCGTTCAAAGTTAATTTGATATATCCCACTTTTTATGGGATTGACCTCGGTACTCCATATTTTGACACAATTTAAGTAGAAGCAAAAAATTGTATCTCCTTTTAAAGTGAATTAGCAAACTAAAGATTGAAGCCATCGATATAACTCATATCTATAGCCGCTATGTATGTGAAAACGAACGTAAGTAAAATAACTTATTTAATGCAGAATATATGAGTACGAGTATTTAGTTAGAGAAGAAATGATCTCATATGTAACCACTTCAATCGTTTGGTTTCATTGCTGCCACCTAAAAGACAAATCGACATTAAATTAGGTTGTTATTTAATCTGCTTCCCGATTTTCCCGATAGACGTTTGATTTAATATTTGGCATTGTTATCCTTAGATCATTGTTGGTTATGTCATTTCTGACGCACCATAGAGAATTAAATATCTGTGTGTAATGTTCCAGATTTAAAGTCTTGTAAAATTTTAACATACGCCAGCTGTGGGAATATGATGGGCCAACAGAGACTTATGTCCGTAATCTCAACAAGTAGGTATTTATCACATGCATAGATCATCCGTAGCCGTCGCACAGTGGTTCAAAATCTATCGGCCTAGATTCAATAACTTTTGTTCTAGTTAACGACGTAAAAACTAGCTTAACGGATCATTCAAATCCGCACAATTTCTCTGGACAAAAGCAAGCAGTGAAAATGCTTTAGGAACATTTTATTTTATTATTTTATTTTATTTTTTTTTTGGTGGTGCAATCGCACACTACAAGAAATATTTTTTTCCATCAACTACTTTTTCTTTGATTGTTTGTTTTTAAACATTGTGTTAATAAACTACTGAAAAAATATTTATTCTGAAGATTTTTCAAGTAAATTCTGATAGATTTTGTAAGAAAAAAAGTAGGAAAAAAACTCGTAAAAAATAGAAACCATTATTTCACCACCACCACTCACTAAAATAGATATCTAAGAACACTACTTTAAAGTTTCAAAAAAATGGATTATTGTATTCATTTCGAAAATCAAAATAAAAGGAAGAAACCTGTACCATTTCATTTCAATATTCTAAAAGTGATTTAATGAAATTGCCTCCACAACAAGGAATAGTACATTAAAATCGGTTAAGTATTTCAGGAGTTACAGGCGATTGAATGAAAGCAATTTTTTGAAAAAAAAAATGTATTTAACTTTCAAAACAGTCGCAGCTATCGAGGTCAAAAACGGTACCGCTTGACATGGAATGACTCATATGTATTTTTTAAAAGAAATATTATTGTATTATCGCTCAATTCAATTATAAGTTGGAAGGAAGCAGTTAAATTTGTATAATAAATTGGTAAGTCGGACTCAGATTTTATGGTGAACACGTGTAATCTATGCGCAAGCAAAGACGCGACTTATGTCATCATACAGCAAATCGGCAATTGAAAAACAATTTCTAAAAAATCACAATTTTAACGATGCATTCTTGTTTCAAGTCGCCACGAGACATTCATGCGCTTGTAAATGAAAAATCCTTGACCAATCGTTTTGCAACCAAAATGCTGTTGTTTGTGGCAAAAACAAGAGATACGAGATGAAAATGTGAATAATTAATGTTGTGAAAAGTGTTTGCAAAGTTCACAGTGGTCCAGAATAAATTGCCGCTGGTCAAAATGCAAGAACTGATCTTTTTCAGTTTTGTATTGATTGTGGACAAGGCCGCAGTGATTATTTTCAGATACTAACATTGGTATATTGATTACTTTTCTTATTTTTCGATTTAAAAGAAAAGTAACATTTTAATTTCTAATATTTTTATGTATTTTTTCGCATTACAGATTTTTACATTTTTGGTTTTGGAAAATTGAAAATAATAAAAGTAATTCTTATTGCGACTTTATAATTAGAAAGTGTTGTTTCTTAGCTTATTATACATATTTTATAAAATAGTCAAAAATATGACTATGGACCAACACAACTTTATAAGTGGAAAGAATTTAAAGGTGTATCTTTTGTTATGGGATGTATCTTTTGCCCGCCCAAAAATGTCCCATTGGAAGTGCAAAGTCATATTTTTAGTTCCAAAACACTTTTTCGAATTATCTTTTGAAAATTGGGTACGTAGGATACTGGTCATTTGAAAGCACTAACGGTGGTATGTGCTTTCAAATGACCACACGTTCGATCACAAAAAAGAATAATCTTGATTTTGTTATGCACTGTAGTTTACAGGCACGTAGTTACAAATGTGTACCAATTTCATTTATCATTAAGCGGAGAAAAACCCTAATAATACCTGATTTTGCAGACAAATCAGACGAATCACTACAGGAAAACTGCAGACAGGTACTACTTCAATTCCTACAGGAGTACACATAGGCATCGTTTTAATGGTTTCAATGGTATACCTAAATATCAATTATCAATCAATTACTCTCATATTCGTGCACTTTTGTTGTTGTTTATTTTCTAATTCAGTTACCTTTTAACCCTTTTAACCTGATAAATCAATGTTCATTAAAATTAGAGTTTCCATTCTCATTATTCAACTAAATGTAAGAATTTTTCAATCCGTTGTCAATTTTTAGAATGTCCAATTGACTCACTCGCACACTGTCGCTGAAAATCTTGTTGTTGACAATAGTCAACCGCCGACGTGATAAGAAATTGCCATGGTTCAATTTGAGATCCATATATTGTGATATTCTTCTCCGAGTAGGTACTTCCTTCCGCACATGACACGACACTTGTTAAAAGCACACTTCCGTAAAAACGCAACAAGACTAACGGACTCCAACACTTACGGAATGCCCTTTAGAGTCCATGCTGGTGGTAGCCAGCCAAAAAATCCTGTCCAGCATGGTCGTACGTACGATTCTGTTCTCTGCGTCAGCAGAGAAGCGAATGCGTGACAACATAAATCAAAGTTTACGGACAGGACACCCCAAATAGGATATTTCGTTCGTTGCAACAGCAGCAGCAGCAAAAGCACTACGAGAAAGTAAATAATAAGCACATCCCAGCAAAACTTATGCTACCTTTTCACCAGTCTGCCAGTCACAGAGATGCTGTATCATTCCATTTGTGTCGGAGCGGCAAATCTATTGCACAAATAAAATGTCTCAGACGGGATTTGAAAATACGACGATAGCCGAGTGTTCCGGCCAATGCACCACAACTCTTCATTCCAACTCTAGGAGGCTGTCCACCTGAGTTTATTTATCTCGTTTCTTTTGTTGGGAACGAGGCATATCAGCTTCTCCATTGCACCCGAGTCCTGCAGAGTATCAACAATGCTAGCTGCCGAAAACTAGATTTTTTGCTGGGAAACTACAACGATATGTGGATTTTGTTTACTTATATTCGGGCTTTTTTGGCGTTGTGTGTGTCGCTATCAAAAGGTCATTGTGCCAGAGAGAAAGCGGTTGCTGACACAGATGTTGGTGGTTGATTTGCGGTGATACCCGCTGGGCTCATAAATTTCTAACAATCTACGTTAAATTGGAAAGCAATTCATGGATTCTGACCTTTTCGTTTTTAATGTACACTCAACAGCGGGGTCTGTACGTTAAGTTACTCTGTTTGCAACACCTCGAATATTTGACGGACATACCCTACGCCATGGAGTGAGCTCCATAATGCAGACGAGACTCACTCGCGCATTCCTTATCAACAAATAAAGAACAAACAAACAGGGTGCATTCAGACTACCCTATTGGGTTGTGTGGCCTCTCAATAAGTGTGTGCGAATTTTACTCTGTCCCCAAGGGAAGGACTCAAATTTATTTTTTAATTTTAAAAATGTTGCTATCAGATGTGTTTTTAAAGTGAAACTAGAAAATATATGAAAGTGGGAAAGAATTCGATTTTCCAAAAAATCCTACCAAAAAAATCATTGATGACTATTAGGGCGGGTTGATTTTTATTTTTTAAATCGTGCAGCAAAAACGTAAACTACATAAAATTCTAAGAAAATTCTCCTAAGAACGATGTATCTAAAATAAAATCCTAATTTTATATGTCCACCTAAATCCTAAAATTTATATGTCCACCTTTGCCAAAAAAAATAAATGTTAGAAGAAATAACTTTTTCCAAAAAGAAATCGAATTTTGGGAATAAAATTATTTAGTAAGGTAGTTCTTTTGCACTTTATATTTCTTCTACGCTCAAATTTTTTTTCATTAACAAAATATTCACTCAAGTAAAAATTTGCAAGTCGAGAGGCGCGGATTAGGGTTTGATTTTAGACCATTTTGCTATACGATTTTCATTTTTTTCATCCATACAAATCAACCCGCCCTAATGACTATGTTGGCCCTGCTGAGTCTTTCACCCCATTGACTCCGTCGTCAATTACGAAATGAAACCATATGGAACATATCCATTTATAGTCCAGCTGGTCTGAGTTTCTTTTTACAGTGGTTCAAATTCTCTTCACGCTTGAATATCAAAATTACACGCCAACTTATACAAAACAATTAAAAGGATGTTAAGTTCGGCTGTGCCGAAACTTTTATACCCTCCACCCTTCCACAGTATTACCGACAGATTCGAGACTATCGGCTTCACGTCGAAATGATGAAAAAATAGGGAAATTGTGAAATCTTTATACACTCCAAGAGAGTATTATGTATTTGTGCATCTGTTGGTAACACCCAAAAGGAAGAAAGATAGACTAATTATACCGATCGACATAGAATCACTTTCTGAATGGATTTATCAATGTCCGTCTGTCTGTCCATCTATTCTTGAAATCACGATACAGGTCGCAATTGTAGTCAGAACAAAATGAAACTTTGCACAACGAAGTATAGCCCCCATAGGAATTTCTCTCCCGATTTGACTCTTTTCATTGTAGATACCACACATTTTGACAGATTTTCTTCAAAATTGGCAAAACATCTTATATTTCAAGTAGAAACACCTGTGGTGAAAATGTGTCAGATCGGTTCAGATTTATATATAGCTCCCATAGAAATTTCGCTCCCAATTTGAGTTCTTCCGCTCTAGAAAGAACATATTTTATCACATTGTCTTCAAATTTGGCAAAGCAGCTTAAATTTAAACTAGGAACAACTGTGGTGAAAATAGGTCAGATCGGTTCAGATTTATATATAGCTCCCATTCAAATTTCGCTCCCTATTTGACTTTTTCTGCTCTAGAAACTACATATTTTAACAGATCTTCTTCAAATTTGGGAAAATATTTTATATTACCACTAGAAACACCCATGGTGAATATGGCTCAGATCGATTCAGATTTATATATAGCTCCCATACAAATTTCGCTCCCGACTTGACTTTTTCCGTTTTCGTTTTCTCGCAGTTGATTGCAAATTGTAATTTAAAGAAGAAGACGCAATGTCGGGCAAAGTTGTTAACTCTAGAGTAAAAAACACGTCAAAATGGAATAAAAAATCTTTTTTTGCTTAAAAGCTAAATTGGCCACACAGAACAAACAGTTGTTCTACACTTGCAGAGCTACAAGGGTAGATATGCAATAGGTTTTAGTCTTGTAAATGACACAAACCCTAGCACAAAACGTTTCTTTGTATTTTGCTGTTGTGGTGTAGCAAATAGTAGCCAACTTTGCTACATCTGCAAGCTTTGCAAGATCTACAACCCCCATTTGCAACCAAGAGTGAAAACCCTAATTATCTTTCTCGTTCACCTAACACTCCTACTTTTAGGATTTTAGCTACATACATTTGCTTGGCATCAGTTTGAATTGAATTTCTCCTTTTTTCCCAAAAGTAAAACTTTGAAACAAAAACCTTTATATTGCGCGTCTACACGGCCAGAGGAATGTACGTACCGAATTTTATAAGTCTAGCTGCAGCCATTAGCTAGTTACCAATGTTATCCTTTTTTGGCCATTTTGACCCTAAAAGTACGAATTTGGAAAGTTCGCTTTACTTTTCGAGTCTACGCAGCTACAGCGAAGTGTAGACCGATTTTCATTATCTAGCTTCAGTCGTTTGATCGGTACCATTTGCTTCCCCTTTCTCCCCATTCCCCACGAAAAGTAACATTTTTCATTGACATTTATTCTAGTTCATTCTTATTTTAGCCGTGCTTGAAAAGTTTTCCAGATTTAGGGTATTTCGTGTTATCAAATTCCATCATATCGCCGTTTACAATATTGTGCTTCCCAAGTTATCAAGCTAAAATAATAGTGAAATAGGATAAATATTGGCTGTAAAGTCAAAAAGTGTGCAAGTGTGTGCGTCTTTAGAAAAAACCGCGTAACTATTTATCACAAAGATAATGCCAAAATATTTTTTGGCATATGATAGCTGACTAAATAGGCAATATTTGTTATAGAATTGTTTCAGAAACCCAGACAGAGAAAGTTAAAATAAATGCAATGCATATGCAAATTAGGGATTTTTACAACAATTGCAGCCATTTTCGCTACTGATTGCTTATATATTATAAGCGATAAGTGAAAGGACGTTTTTTTGTTTTTCTACAAAAAAAAATGACCCTTAATGAGAGGAGCCACAAAAATGATTCTCGTAACATTCTCCAATATAGTGCTGACAATAAGCATTCTCTCAAACATTAACCTACAACATTTACTCACTTATTATAATGCTCTCTTCGACCAAAAACTGAAACCCATTGACCCATTGTAAAAAGAAACTCAGACCAGCTGGACAGGAATGATCTACTCAACAGGCCCTTTCAGAATTATAGGTTCGCCATTCAGTTCCAATCATAATTTGTTGGACAGTGTATATAAAAAATAACATTGCACACTTTAAATAAAAAATATATACTGTTTGTTGAATATCTCAAATTTCGCAAAATAAACTTCATCCTCTTCCAAAACGGATCTAATTTATTAATCAACATATAAGAAATATGTTATTTGTGATAATTCGAAGCCGACAAGTAAGGCAACTGTGAACTTACCCACATAACGATCTTCGTTGGGAATTTCTAATTGGCAGTCATCATGGGGCGATTCTGTGCAATTTCTGATTAAAATGCAAGTGATTAAATCTGGAATGAGAAGTATGATGGACCCTGTAATTATAAAGAAGCTGTAATGGGATAATATACATATTAATTGTCATAGAGAATTAGAATATATCGAGGGCTTATATTTAAAAGTGGCTATGAACAAAACTGAAAAAAACTGATTTTCTCCTTAATTTTAAGAGTAATTATTAATCAATTTTCCACAGTTTAATCTAAAAAGGATTATTAAAAAATTACTACGATTAAAAAGATTTCGAAATTTCCTATTATTCGCGGTTTTATGGTTCATAGCCACTTTTGCATGTTTAATTTAGCACTATGCATGTTGAATTTGAATTTGAAAAAAAAAACGGCTGCAAATTGATATGACAGATGACAAACTCATTTTCGAGAAAATGGGTGGCTATGAAACATTTTCTCGAAAAATATATCGATATATATTGACACAGTGGGCTTAAAGTCATCAATACTCCAAGCTGCTATGGAAGGGTCTACAAGATTCGTTGCGGTAGAACCGATTTTGTTTATTTGTCATTGGTTCAAGTTACCAGTCGTTCACTGGACTCTATGTAAACGCTTTTGAGCACTTCACACTGTGAAGTGTGGCTAATGCGGTGGTGAACATAGTGGACAGCATACAATTATATGTCAAAGCGTTCCATCCATCCACAAAGTTAATGCCGTAAATCCTGTAGGAGCGCAGTAAGCGAGCGGCGGCATGCCACTTGCCTGATTGTTATTTATTTATGTGTGTTTCAGATATGACACTTACAGACGGATGTCTTACTTGTCAAAACTACTAAATCCCTTCGAAAATACCAAAGAAAAATTGTGTTGAAATACTCAGTATGAGTTTATTAATCATGCAATAGTCACACATCTAACGTTATTTCCATGGATTTTTTTATTCTCATGAACGTTTAGCACAAGTTCGTGTAAATAAATAAATATAGAAATGTTGGATGGCATATGCCCGATGTCACGTTGATGTTCCGATTGAGCTGGTCTTCAGAACAATATTAATAAAATCAAGTCTTTGAAAATTCATGCCGCAAACACCGACAGTTTCTATCCAATGGCTTAGCCTGTGGAAGATGACTAAAGACGATAATACCTTTCGCTATATGGGTAGTGTTAGTATAACAAAGGCCTACTAGGACGAAAACGATGTTCGCAATGTTGAATAAATTCTGGAAATCTCGAAATTATTTAGAAAGTATTAGCAGTTGAGAAATATACATAATGCCGATATGTGAAATGCAAGCCACGGCCAATTGCTATATCCAATAGTGTACTGTGAGATATGCCCAACCAACAACGTCAACAAATTCAAATGGCATGGTCACCCCATGTGAAAGTCGACAAATGACATCGAATATAATCCATAAGGCTTGAGACGATTTGGAAGACCGACTAACACCTGGAAACGCAAACTAGAGACGGAGATAAGGCATAATGTCAACTCGACTAGAAAATGAAAATCTGAGTACAGAGTTTTGCTATGCATTTTGTTCGAAACTATTGTTCTTTAATTGAATGGAGTAGTTTTTTAGCTCTACAAAATAATTTCTGTATATGCATTTATTTAATTTATTATATACATTATCTAAGATCTTTATTTAGTTTTTTAATTGAACATACTGCAATATTGTTGAGTAGTTTTTTTTAGCCATGTTAAAAAAGTATTATATTTATATGCATTTTGTAATTTGTTTTAAATTGGCCCGATGGCTTTGAATTACAAGTTGAAATAAATAAATCAAATCAAATAATTCTAAGATCATGCAAGTGAAGAGATTAGATGAAAAACCCAGACTTTTTGAAGGCAAATCTTAGATTTCAAATAATTGTGGACGCTATCACATTGGCGTATTAACAAGGAATTCTGTGGTTTTCACAACCTCGAAACTTCTCGATTTTGCGATTTAAATGCAAAAGTGCATAATTATGCATGTTTTATCTAAAGGGTGTTTTTTATTGGGGTATAGAACTTTAAGTTGGCATCACTTTTTTAACTGGCGGCCATTTTGTCAGCTGTCAAGTGATTAATATTTAGTTTGGTTTGCCATTTCATCATGAACAGGTTGACAAAAGAACAACGCTTGCAAATCGTGCAAATTTATTTCGAAAGTAATGGTTCAGTTCGCGAAGTTCACCGCAAGCTCCGTCCATTTTATGGTCGACTGGTCGACATAATCGTCCATCAGAGCAGTTAATTCGGTTAACCATGGATCGTTTTCGCACTACGCTTACTCTATGTGATAATACGCATCCGCAGAGACGTCGAACAGTGCGCACCGAAGAAACAATTGCCGCAAAGTGTTGAAGAGGACCCGAATGAATCGATTCGCCACCGTGCACAGCAATTGGATCTTTGTCCATCAATTGGAAAATTGGACCTGTAGAATTTGCTATATTCGAGCCAGCCGCGGCGGCCACATGCCCGAAATCATATTTAAACATTAATGGCATAAATTAATCCTTCCAATAAAGCCAAATTAATGGACATTAAAACGATTTTCTTGTGTTTTATTTCAATTCGAAGTTCTATACCTCAATAAAAAACACCCTTTATGTACGTTTGAAATTAATTAAAAATGGCCTTTTTTAATACATTTTTTCTACATATAAGAGTTTAACTGTGGTATGAAACGGAATGTGGTTATTTGTGAAAACCACAGAATTTACGAAGACCAAATATGCTTCATTTGCAGTAGCTTCACTCCAGGGAAATTTTGAATAATAAAAATGACATTTCAAATTCAATTAGTTCATTAAGATCAATTGATTATATGAACGTTGATTATTGAACGTTTAAAAAAACATTTAAATTAGGAATGAGGAACTAATCATCTAACTGTAATTCCGACCTTTGCAGAAGAATATAATTTAATCACTGCTATTTCAAACTACGCATGGGAATTATGCAAAGTTCTCATAGAGAGACAACCCGTGTGATAGCTCTTTGCGGACCCCCTAAGTTGTTGTTTGAGAATCACTAGTCTAAAACCATCTTGTTTCCATTCCTATAGAGGAGTGTAATGATAAGGATGGTGTGAGATAGTTTGAGGTAGTTTGATCACTCGTGACTTAATGACCTTGACGGAATTTTCTTCAACGCTACTTTAAATCTGAATATTTTATCTCCCCATCTGGAAGATAATTCTATAACATCATGCACTTCCAAATGTGTGAGTATACATGTGTGTGTGCAAGGACCACTTCGCACAGTGCTACGTTCCATGGACAAAAGTGAAGTTAAAAGTTGATGCCTCAAATAATGGTCAAATTAAGATTAATAGAGGTTGGCCAACTGTCTTTCGATTGAACTATTTTCGCAGCCCCAAGAGACGAAAATGTGAATGTTGCTAGTCTAAAATGTAGAACAAAAGATGTATTAAATATTTTATTTGAAATTAGTAAAAATATATTTCAGACTAGGAAAGAATCACAACGGCTCGGCTGCTGTCCGCCGTCAATCTACAGCAATAACTCTCAACTAGAGATCTTTGACAGCATCTGAGGTCTGAGTCCGCGAAGAATTTCGGTAAATCACATTGGTTTTAGATAATAATCGAATGTGATTAGTTCAGACCAGCTTAGCTCCACTTTAGCAATTTTTAATCCGTTTTCGATTTATGTTTAAACTTTGCTTCTGCGCACACACCTCGCTTTGAAAAGACGCATTCTAGAAACAAAACTATTCCATTTCGAAAAAAACTTATTGTCTATTAAGTGTAAATGTATTCAAATATTAATTGCAATTGGGAGAGCATAACAAATACTTGGTAGAGCATAAATGTTTGTGTAGAATTTAGCAAGCTTTCGTCTGGAGTTTTTATCCAGATCGACTTTTGGGTATGTAACCCAACTATTCAGATTGCTTTTATATGTACTTACATATGAGTACTATCTATAATTGGGATGTGAAAGATGATTTAAATATATCTTTCATAATAAAATCACAATGGCTACTACTACATTCATAGAATTAATAGATCTTAATGAATTAATGAAGTTTTTCTTTTTTAAAATTGAAACTTTTTTTGATAGATATTTCAGACGCAGATTTTTTTACAAATATTATTTTATTATCATCCTCAGAGATATTTATTTGAAAAGTCTTAAGTATTTAAAATATGCCGTATCCTATTTGCGTTATTTTTATGAAATTTATGAATTCTGATTTTTTAATGGCATAAATGTGTAACGTAAAGATCTGAAGTTCGATTTTGGCAATGAGTTTCTAAAATCTGTTGAACTCTTAGCACACGCACACACATTTACGTATCGTATAGCAGAAATAGGTTTGGTTATTTTTTAATTTTTCAACACATTTTTCTGCTCCGACTAGATGATAAATTCTACTTTCTATTCAACGCGGTGAAAAAGGTAAAAAAGGGAATGGGCCGTGTGACCCACTTTCACCATAGATGAAATGAAAATGTGTTGAAATAGTTAAAAGTGTGATAAACTAAATGAATCTATAATGTAAAATAAAGAACTTTTCTGCAAACTTAAGAATGTATTATGCATGAATTCATTTCTGTTTTGTGCGCAACAATTTATGTTGCGCCGATTTAGACGAAGCAGATTTTAAGAGTGATAAAATTGTGAGATGCTTTGATCGATGAAGACAAAACATATCTTTCAGCCTAAGCAACGCTGATTCGAAGTTCAAGTCTGTACCGAAATACATGTCAGCGACAACTGCTCGGATTTTTGTCCAGTCGTTTTATGGCCGAAGTACTGTGTTCCGTCTTTTTCTGAGAGGGAATACAGCGAATGCCATGGGAATAATAGCTGCATGCCACACGATGCAATGCGAAGTTGCAGTTTTTAATTATAACTGTTTTTAAATAGTTGAAGTCTTCAAGGATTTATCGCTAATGTCAAAGCGAACACAACTAGTATGTAGTCGTGTACACATACATGCATATGTATATCAATGTGTGTGTGTGTGTGTGACATTCTTCATAGTTTTCCCTGAGACGAAAGAACAGAGCGAGAGAAACATATCCGCAGCAGCGAAAGTAGGTTCCACTTTTTGCTGTGGGAAAAACTAATTTATAGAAATGGTAGTGGAACATTAGCGGCATTAACTGTGGCAGCAAACAAAGTTGACAACATGGCAAATACGAGAATGTGTCATGAGGGGCTCCAAAAAATGACTTAATGTGGTTCATGACAGCTGAGCATGAATTCCTCTTTAATCTTGATAAATGATTTCTTACACATACACGCGCACACACGACGAAACACAGACGAATGTGTCACGGCAGTTGCGTTTCTTGTAAGAACTGGGAGCTGGCAGCTGGGAACTGGTAGCTGTGAGCTTGTTCTTGACTAAGCCGGGTTACAGGCATGAACTTTGTTCCCTTTTGTAGTGCTTCGTACACAGTTTTCCTTTTACGCACAACTAAAACACAAATGAACTCTTTCGCTCGTGTCGGTCGACTCCCGCGTCCTTTGCAACATTTTAGTGGCAAACACATGCAGGCAGACACTCGCATATGCATGATGTGTGTAAGAGTGTATCATGAAAAAGATTATCATCTTCAGGATTTCTATCCATTTTGTGCGACACAGTGGGGAACTTTTGCCAAAGAGTGGCGAAATCGTTATGATTATCTAATATTTTCGAATTGTTGTTGACCTTGGGCATCTTGTCTGAGCATAAAGACTGGTATGCAGGGTGTCATCTTATGCAAATGTGTGAGTCCACATTACTATGGTGTCCAACAGATAGTTTATTTGTTCTTGAAGGCAACACTCCATGTTCTTTTACAAATGAAATCCAATTCAAAGTCACAAAAGGGGAAATTTTAAATTGATTCTTTTGAAATTACATAAATAAACTGATTTAAATCAATCTTGTAAGCTTGCACATTTGCTAGACATAACATATTTAACAAATAAAATAAAAATTGGACCGATCGGACCACGCCCACTATCACATATCATATAAACTAAATATATAACCAACATAAATTCGTGCAGGGTGTTTTAGAACACTAAAAAGGCTGATCGACTTTTTCAGTTTCTTTCTTTTTTTGACGTAGTTTAAGTGGTGCGAATGTCACGTCCGGTCCACTGGGAGATGACCATATGAGTCATTCCATGTCAAGCGGTACGGTTTTTGACCTCGATTGCTACGATTGTATTGAAAGTTTGAAAGTCATAAAATATTGTATACGTATTTTTGGAAAAAAAATTGAAAAAAAAATTATCACGAGTTATGGCCAATTTAAGAGCGAAAAAACACTTATTTTTCAAAAAGATGTGTTCATTCAATCGCCTGTAATTCCTGAAATACATTTAGTAGTTTATATAACTGCTTTAAACCCGACTTAATTCCATTTGTTAGAACGGCAAACTTTAAATACCTTTTTGTGGTGTTGCCACCTAGTTTTCTCCAGTTCATTTCTTAGAGTGTTTTTTTTTTTTAATTTCTGTCAAAAAATGGATTTGTGACCAGTGTGCAGTGTTAGCATTATATCAAAATCACAATGAAAATGGAAATTATAAAAAGGACATACATACAAATAATGGAAATTGAATAAATGAAGTATTTACTTTAAAATCATTATAATCGCCATTCTGGGGTGTGTTATTAAATTACACCGCGCGATATTGGTACCAAATGAAAGGGGCACTTTGGGCAATATAAATAACTGTTCTGCCTTAGGAAGTGTAACAAAAAATGAAAAATTAAGTCCTTTAATCTTTATTTTTTAATCCTTCATTATTTTCAGAAAAATACATTTTATGTACCTACATATCCAAATTTCATCTCTCTGTGTTAATTAGTTTAATTATCATATAATAATCGTCCACTGTGCTCCGTTATTTCCTGCTGAATGTTATGTTGATATGTACAGAAAACATTGTATACATGTAGAAACTCAATACGTACATATACAGTAACTCTATTAAGACAGGACGATGCTGCATCCACTGTTCTGCCGTCACACATTTGGGCAATAATAAAATTAGCAATAAAATATTTCCCGGATTTTTTGGTAAATTCAAAATAAGTTCACGTCTTAACTTTTTATTAACAAAGCGATGAAAGACTGCACAAATAAATATAATTGAAGCTACAATTATTTCCGTGATAAAAATTACACTGTATGAAGATTGCATGGACCTTGAATGTAATAGTGTGTGTGAATCGGCAAACTCGTGTGTATATTTAACCGATTTCAATCTAAAAGAAATACATAAACAAATGTCGAAACAAATGACAAAAAGCAAATTTGCATTCGAAAAATAATTAAATATGTTCGTGGGATAATTATTGTTAAACAATGAATGATACGCATGCAATTGAGAACAACATGTCGCAAATATTCTGAACTTGCAAAATAAAATCTAAATACAAGTACATACACTTTTGAAGTAGTTTTTTTTGAATAGGCATGCATATGCAGAAATTGTAGATCGATGAAAACACCCAAGACGATCAGCTAATATTTAAATAAGAAATTCATTTCATTTCATTCTAGCTGTAAGTATGTGAAATTGAGTCACCAAAACGCCGAGACACGAAAACTTAGTTTTGAGTAGTAGAATCCAGTACACTCCGTCTTAAAGGATTAGGGTAAAAAGAGGAGATTTTGCATTTTTAAGTTTGTATCGTCTCTCAAACGACTTTTCGAATATATTTTAAGGAAAATGCTGCGAAAACTCTTTTGATGTGACTTTGTTTGAATTTGCGGCTCTACTTATTGTTTATCATGTAGAAGATATTGTTGGCGCATAGGTTATATTTATTGGAGATAATATTCATCATTCGCATAGCAATTCTGTTCGCGCTTTATCAATTTATTGCAACTCTGCTAGCCCTAGACAAGCGATGTCGGTACCAAATGAAAGAGGACAATATATTTCATTCATTATTTCTTATAATTAAAATTATAATATACAAGCCACATGGGATGTCAAAACCGAAACCCGTTAACCGGTGGTATGTACCGCCACAGTCCACCGGGTTTTGAAGGATGAAAATTTCGACAAACCGGTGTTTTCATATAGGTTGACTAGTTTTTTAAATACAAAAACATTTGAATTTGTTGGATATAAAATTCAATAAAATATGAAAGTTGTGAAGATTAGTTTACTAGCTGTGTGTGCAGGAACTGGAGTGGAGTGATTAGATTGAGCCAGCAGATTGATTTGCGATATGAAATTATAGAACTGTTTACAAAATTGAAACTTTCAATAAATTAGCAAAAAAAAAACAACCGAAACTACAATATTATATGAGGAAGTAGGACGACAAAGAGGGATAATTCTTCAAAAACGGCATCAAAGTACTTTTGTAAGTACCTTTGTCGCATATTCAATTCTGACAGCAGAGGTGATTCAGACATAACAAATATTAGTGTGGCTATTGATGATCCAGGATTTGTACAAGCTGAATTAATAGAACTAAAAGTTTTATTACTACTTTTCTATTTCTAATATTTGGAAATCTTTCCAGTTTTCATCAATTTCTTTTATATTTACAACTGTATCCCGCTCGAAATCGTATGAACGGATCACCCTTTTTAAAAAGGGCGTAGAAGGTTCTTGAAATTATTGATGGAATAAAATTTTCATTCATACATAAATAGAAACCAAAATAAAAATGGAAAAACTAACCGTTAATTCTTAAGTACAAATGAGAGCATACGATTATAATATTGCTTTTATAAGCTATAGAAAGTTTAAAAATAAAATAAAAGTTAAATGTTTGTCAAAATAAAAATCCAGTTAAACCGGTTTAAAACCCAGAAACCGGTTTCCCGAAAAGGGTAGTTTTTTGACATCCCTACTAGCAACTAAGGCTATCGGTCGGTTGGAAAAAAACTTTTAGGAAGTGGAACAAAAAAGTCGAAAAATCCTTGACTGTCCTTCAAGGCATGCGGTAGAAATATTCTGGACAAATATATTTTTTCGCATCTTAGTGTGCCTTTAAAGGACTACAAAGATGCAAGGGATGACAATTTTCAAAAAAAAAAATCAATAAATACTTATTCCCACCCTACGATACGATATAATTGTCAAATTAAATAGTAGAATATCTGTTAAAAATACTTCAAATGACATGCTTCTATTTGTCTTCGTTTAGCATTAAAACCAATACCAAATTTCCCCCCTTAAAAGTAAAATAGGAGTAAACTAAGAGGGGAAATTTGAAGTGGTTGTTAATGCTTAACTAATACATATAGAAGCATAACATTTTAAGTATATTTAACAGATATTTTCCTATTTTATGTTATACTCATGTATATATGTAGGTGTCATTTGGCATGAATAAGTATTTGAAAAATGATTTCCTTTGAAACTTTGTAGTCCTTTAAGGGACAACAGGAGAAGGAAATGATAACTGACTCCATTTTGTCTATAGTTTCAGACGTGTATCATCTGGTCCCATTTTTTTTAATGTCGTACAGTGTTATCATTAGAATTATTGAGTGAGTTGTTTTCTTATTTAATTTTCAGTCTGGTTTAATAAATATTTTATTCATTATTAGGCTTCGGCTTAAACATCCGCTTCAGTCGGGCTCTACCCAGCATACATTTGTGGAGAGTGTGCACGAAGGATGTATATGACTTTTCTACAAACACAAATGTTCAAATATTCATCACAACAGAAATCAAACTTTTTTCAAAGATTTTATAGCCAATCAAATACTCGATTGCTTGATTTCAGTCCTATTACGCTTCTTTCAGTTTCAGCTGACGACATGAACGTGCAACAATTGCAACGCACATGTCCCCGCATTTGGATTGTCAACAAAAATTAATTTTCAATGAGCTCCTAATTGTTTTCGAGTGCTTGTTCATGTTTTACACTTTCGCCACAAGTAAGTGCCTGCCTGCCTAGCTGCCTGGCTGGCTGCATACCTGTACACACTGTACTCGCATATGCACTTATCTAAGTACGTAACGAGCAGAATGAGCGTGTGTGGAGACACCGCAATCGACGAAGGGTCGGGCTACGCTCCTCCAGCACTTGTACTGCGTACACTTAATTGCATAATTGCATTAGCTTTGTGCTTTGACATGGCACCGGTAATTATTTATGGCCCAGCACCCAGCAGCAAAGCACGGTGCCAAGCGGAGAAGTGAGCTCCCAAGTTGGCTCCGTACGCAGCTTGGGTACGTGCGAATGTAGGATCGAGTGTTTACACTTTCCCCAGTCTAGGGCAATCGTAGGGTGGTCATGATAAACAATACAAGGTAGCAGGCCATCAGTCAAGAGTTGCTCTTTGCATACTCCACTAGTGTTAATTTGTTTCATTCGTCGTTTAGTCCTCCTCTTAGCCACACAGAGAAGTGGTGCAGCTAGGAGTTGTTGAGTAAGAAACTCAGTACTTGTCCATTGATTACATGCGGTTCATAAGCATCTCCTGCACGCCCGGACCACTCTCAAGGATAAGACCCGACATTGCTGCTCGTTGCAGGTGCCGATACGGACGATGGGCAAGGAGGAATGGAAATACGTGGACTATCTAAAGGAATACTGTGCCAACTGCACACTGGCTGGATTCAGTTACATCGCCAATAGGAAGTGAGTATGCTGAGCTTCACGTGTTCGAGCTTCGGTTCGACCAGTTCTGTCTCTTGCAGCTTGCATTTGATAGAGCGGGCATTCTGGCTGGTATGTGTGGTGTTCTCAGCAGTCGGGTCCTACATGCTGATCAGCCAATACCAGAGAGACTTCAACAGTCGCGCAGTGAGCATTGTATACGAGAGTTTGCCCTCGACGCATAAGATACTATTCCCAACGGTGGCTGTCTGTGACATGTACAATAAGTTTGTCGCTCCTCCGGAGTTGATTGATTTTGTGACATCGTGAGTGATTGGTCGGGCATACAAACACAGAGGTCTCGTTCTTGTGTACAGGTAACCCTTTTACAACGCAGACCACAAGTGAATTGGTATCCACCCGATTTAAATCGATTTTTCAAATATTTGTTCGAATAATAAAAGAAGTCATGATATTTTAAAAACGATTAATTCGGATAAACTGCAAACGATTATGTTTTACTAAAATACTGAAATCACCATTTGGTTTGCGTTATCAATAATGCCTTGGCTTCATATGATGGTACTCCACAATCACCGAGGGATTAATTTGGTCAATTCCCCATCCATTTCCCAGCGAAATTTAGTACGTGTGTTTATGTGCTTATGTTGTATTAAAAAGTGTGAGTTTTTCTCGGTACACATATCCTAGCCGAAAGAGAAGAATGTCTGTGAAAAAATACTCCTAATTTAATGCTTCTGTATATATTAATTTTGCATTAACCATTTAAATGTATCCCTCTTAAAATTAAATCATAAATAATATAAATAAACTGTTTAATGGGACAAAAGAAGAATCCACCCTAATAAACATACACATTATATCGAAATTCGAAACAATAATTAAAAATCTGATCTGTTAGATCCATCGTCCAATTTCTTTTCATACTTTTCTTAAAAACTGTATTTTCAACTTTTAAATTTAAAACTACAATTATCCTTGAAATAAGGACAAATACGACTGAATTGTTCTGAAGTATATCGTGTGCCTGGACTGTGTGGCTAGCAATCCATGGGGTGTATTTGTAGAGGTTTTACTTCGAACTCCGTTCTTGAAAATATGTTTACCAATATTGAAATACATTTGCACATAAATATGAAAAACTCATAACCGACGTTCAATTGCATTCGTCTTGCCAAGTGGTCGAGTAAATTAGAAAACCTATATCTTCGAGTAAACGATTAGTGGACTAATTTAAAGTCCGAATAATTGGTTACCGTTGTCAATACCAATCATGAGGAACAAGACAACAATAAGTAATCCGGGGAATGTGTAAATACCACTGTTTCGATTATCCCCTTTGATCATATTTCCCATACTTAAGCTCGAAATTACATCGTTCAAATCGATTATTATTTAATTTTTGTAAAGGAACGTTATGGAAGGGTTATCTGTTGGACCATCTGAACGAGGGGAGATGTATTTCTTGTTAATGTGATTTTTTTCTTCTAATCGGCCTGACTTAGCCTTGACTCCCGCGGCGAAGAGTACAGCTATGATGTTGAGACTTTCATAAATTTCCTTGTGTATCCCTATTTCTATCGCGAAGACAACGTTAAAGGCTGGTGTACCATCGAATGTGATGACGGCTGTGCCAAGTGTCCCGCAAAGGATTTACGGCTCTTGTACGAGAAGGTAGGTTCATCCATTTTAAGTATTTACGGACGGATTTAATTAATCTGGTTCCGCTACAGTTTATGACCAACTGCAGTGAATTCTTTGTATCCTGTGAGTTTTCCTTGAAACCGATTGACTGCTGCAAGTACTTTCTGCCGCTGACAACACCGCATGGCAACTGTTTTATATTCAACTCGATTTTGAACAATCAAAGGTAAGACGAATAAATATGTCAACTGCAAACTAACACTTGTTCATCACTCCCCATTCCACATCCAGAGGAAGTCCTAATTGGTATAACAACGAGATTGATCCACTGACGGACATTGCCAAAATGAAAATTGTGACCAACAAGCCAACGCAGGTGAGTTCCCAATTAGCGCAGCCTGACGGCCGTAATATGTTTTTCGGAATCTTCAGTTGTCTGTGCTGAACGAGGAGGATGTTCCCCACAACTCTTTGGCGGGATACAAGGTTGAGGCCAATAAGCCGGGCCAGGATAAAATTTTTCAAATATTCATGCAAACCATGAGCAATGATCCGGATGTGAGAGAAATATCTCCCGAGTACAGACAATGCCGCTTTCCCGACGAACTGCTCGACGATACGGCGTACAAGGCGTATAGCTTCAGCACTTGCTTCGTCGATTGTCTGCGCGTCCATCAAATGAAGGAGTGCAACTGCTCTGTTTACAACTTCATGCCAGAAAAACTCTCCAAGTACCCCGATTGCGACTTGAGCGGACTTCTGTGCCTGGAAAAATACACCCTAGTAAGGCCCGATGCTAGAAACCTGCTACCCTGGGCCGACAACAAGTACTCCTGTGAGTGCTTGCCTTCGTGCACCGAAAGCGACTTCAAAGTGGTCTTTGACAATCAACTGCCGTGAGTACATCTTCAGCATAGCCACATATCGCTCTACACCAACACATGTCATTGTTTAGCCTCAACAGATCGAATCCCTACATGACCATATCCGTAACAATGCCCGAATTCGCCACGGAGCGCTATCGACGCCAGGCTCTACGTACGCGCCTGGACGTAGTGGTCACAATCGGAGGCATTTTGGGCCTGTTTCTGGGAGCCAGCATTTTGAGCGGCATTGAATTCATCTACTACTTCACCTTGCGTATGTGGAACAGCTACCGAATGGCTCGCAGTGACCAGCGAACCTAAAACTATGAATGCACTGCTCCTCTTCGCTGCCTATGTTTATGTCCCAGAAGAAAAGCTACTCCTTAAGCAATAAACACTCCCTTCCCCACAAACACTCGATCAAACTTTAATGAGTCTGGTGTTGTATACATTTATAATAGCGGTGAATGCGGTTTGCGGAGCCTATTTCGCAGTCCCCCATTTTATTTAGATGCTGTTGCCGGTGCTTTCCACGCCATCAGATCAGGTCGTAGTTGATGGAGAGCATTGTTCCCAACCAACGGCCACGCCAGCAAATGAGTCTGAAGCCTTACCGACCATCAATTATTTATGCTAATTTCCATTGACGCTCATGGACGAGGATTTTCTTTAGTTGTTACTTATGTATGTATGAATGGACAGGAAGGTCCCCCTTTCCTTTTGCGATGGCCATGTAGTGTGTCTGACTGGGAAAGCGAAACAATTATTGGTCGAACAAAGAGAACGTGACCTAATTCGCAATGTAGGAGGTTGTTTCGTATTTAGCCATCACCCACCACCCAACGCAAGTACAACCTCATGATATAAAGAAGAAACCTCACAAGGAACATGTGCGCATTGGAAGCCTATTCTATACTAACAGGACATCCTGCGAAAGCAAAACATTGCAAATTGCGACTCCACACAAATACCTGCCTGCACCGAGTTTGTTTGTTGTCACTTTTCATAGTTAACGTCCAACCAACCAAAAACAAAGAACAATCGGATTCCGGCTACATTACATTTTTTATTTCCTTATTCTTCGTTTACTTTTTCTCAGAACTTTTTGCCGTAGACACACTTGTTCAAATTGGCATCGTACTCCGATTTGGCAGGGCAAGTGCCGTGGACGGGACGTTCGGCAACACACTTCTTGGACGCGTTCAGTTGGAAGTTAGCGGGGCATTGCTGGGCAGAGACCACCGCCAAGAGGGCAAAGATAACAGCCACAAACCAAGTTAGTTGCATGATGATCAACTAAACGAAGGAAGGAACCTTATTAAACGACACTGTGGACTTCAGTTTAGCGAAACAACCTACCTTTTTTAAAAGTTACTTTTGAGATTCCGAAATGGACTAATCACATCCCAAGCATAGCGTCAATTTTATATACGTTTGGCTCGGCCACGAGCCTCTCGAATTCCGTCTTAGAACAAAATTATCATGTTTGCGACAGCACTGACCCCTGCTGACACCCAGCTACACACAAATACGTGGAAATTGTCCATTTCATCCATCGACATACTGTCGTTGGATTCTCAACAAAGATCGATAATCGGGCACATCACACACATACATATACACAAATACACATATACATACATGTATGTATATTCTATTGAGCTTGAGTACGAGAGCTGCGAGTGATGTGTCTGATGTTCTGATTGAAGTACAATCGCTGGCGCCCCAATACTATGCCAGTGTCAATAGCTAATCACTGCTACTGAATGTGTACAGACGGACGGACAGACAGACAGATAGAACTGCATTGCATATGCACATACTGGTATGGGAAGAGTTTGCAAAGTGGGACGGTAAATGCGGTTAGTCCACATGCGCAATTATACGCACCAAGTTCCATATACGCTTTAGACTTTCATTTGCATGTTACTCCTTTGAACTTTCATTTTTTGTCATTTATTTGTACTGTCCATGTTAGACTGGGTCGCAGTCCATTCGAATAAAAAAACAAGTAGGGAAAGACGGGCGGGGCCGACTATGTGATACACTCCACTTTCTATCCAAATACAATTCAATTCGGTAAAAAAGTGAAAACAAGAAGAATTTTTGTATGTTTCCTAATCATAGGCCTGGTGACCTGGTCCAATTTGTCAATACGAAAAGAATATTTGTATCTGGGCTATATCCAAACATGGAATAAAGTGACTAACTTTCACAATAAGTTATTCCAGTTCAAATATAACATGTTATGCTCACTTTGAAGAAATACGGTGGAAATTCGTGGTTTCTGGGGCGGAAAAAGTCTATCCGGGAGCGAAATTTGCATTCTCACCATGGTTGTTTCTAGTTGAAATATAAGATATTTTGAAAGATTTGAAAAAGATCTGTTAAAATATGTGGTTTATAGTGTGGAAAAGTGAAATCGGGAGTGATATTTGTGTGGGAGCTATCTATAAATCTGAATTGGTTTGAACCATTTGCACCATGATTGTTTAAAGTACAAATATAAGATATTTCGCCTAATTTGAAGAGGATCTGTTAAAACATGCGAAGTTTTAATGGGAGCTATATATTAATCTTAACCGATTTGACCTATTTTCACCATAGGTGTTCCTAGTTTAAATATAAGATGTTTTGCCAAATCTGAAGACAATCTGATACAATATGTGGTTTCTAGAGCGGAAAAAGTCAAATCGGGAGCGAAATTTATATATATATAAATATGAACCGATCTAACACATTTTTACCGCAGGTGTTTCTAATTCAAATATAAGATGTTTTGCCAATTTTGAAGAAAATCTGTTGTAATACGTGGTATCAGAATCAAATCTGGAGTGAAATTCGTATGAAATTGTAAATCTTAACCGATTTTCTTCCAATTAAATAGCGTTCGTCCTTGCCCGAAAAACTTCGTTGTGCAAAGTTTCATTTGGTTCTGTCTACATTTGCGACCTGTATCGTGATTACAAGAATAGATGGTTAGACAGACGGACAGGCAGATGGACATTGCTAAATCGATTCAAAAAAGTGATTGTAAGTCGATCGGTATAATTAACAATGGGTATATCTCCCTTCCATTTGGGTGTTACAAACAAATGCACAAAGACATAATACTCTCGTGGAGTGTAAAATAACTCCCAGTCATCCCATGGGAATAATTATTATTTCGTCCCTAGGGGAGCTAAACGCTCTCAAAATCATGTTTATACACTCCACGAGAGTATTATTTTCCGTTGTATTTATACCCTGCACCACAGGGTATAATGTCTTTGTGCATTTGTTTGTAACACCCAAAAGAAAGCGAGATAGACCCATCGATTACCATATCGATCGACATAGAATCACTTTTTGAATTCATTTAGCCATGCCCGTCTGTCTGTCTGTCCAACTATTCTTGTAATCACGGTACAGGTCTTGAAAGTTGACATAACGATTTTTGTACGTCGAGGACGGACGGTATTTAATTTGGAGCAAATCGGTTCTGATTTAGATATAGCTCCTGATTTGACTTTTTCTGCTTTAGAAGCCACATAATTTAAATGATTTTGATAATTTTTTGCACAAAAATGGCTGAAATCGGTTCATATTTAGATACAACCACCATACGAATTTCGCTCCCCATTTGCCACTTCAGGCCTAGAAACTGCAGTATTTAACAGATTTTCTTCAAATTTAGCTTAATTCCTTATATTTCAACAAGAAACATTTCTTGTGAAAATTGGTCAAATCGGGTCAGATTTATATGTAGCTCCCATACAAATGTCGCACCCGATTTGATTTTTTGTTTGCTCTAGAAACCACATAATTTAACCGATTTTGATCCAAATTGGTACAACACCTCATATTTAAACTAGAAACATTTGTGACAAAGATTTAGATATAGCTCCCGATTTGAAGTTATCCGCTCTAAAAACCACATACCTTTTCAAACTCGGCAGCACAACTTATATTTACACTAGAAACATCTATGGTAAAAGAGGATGGGATCGCTTCAGATTTATATATAGCTCGCATACAAATGGCGTTCATGATTTTCACAGAATTGAATTGTAGTGGAGTAGAAAGTGTAGGGTATCATATAGTCGGCCCCGACCGACTTTAGCCTTTCCTTACTTGTTTTTATATTTCATTTTTGTCCATTTTTTCCTGAATTTATAGATCTTTGTCTTAGAATAACGTATTGGTCGAATTATTGGACGTTTACAAATGAAAACATTTTCGTATTCTGTGGGGTATTTAAAAAATTCATGTAATCAATAGCTTTCAAATGATGGCTAAATGATGAACATCGGAAGGAAATTAACGGGCTTATTTTTGTAAACAGAGTTTGATTCTGAAACACCATCTTTTGAACTAATCAATTTCACTAAAAAGGGACCAAGTGATGATATATTCATCATTTAGGATTCATTCGAAAGCTATTGATTCCTTGTGTTTATTTTTAATGGCCAATTTTCATAACGAAATATTTTACAAACCGTCATAAACCATTCCAAACATTATCCATGCATGGTACATTTTATCGTGTCCCAGCCTAATCTATAAGTTCCAATGCAATGATTTAATCTTTTCTAACTTTAAAACAACGAAAAAGTGGGAAATACAGACTTGAAGTCTGTGCAATCCGAAGTTGAACGGAATTCGGATATAAAGCGGAACATGTTTTAATTGAAATTGAAAATGAAATATTCGAGACACGAGCATTATCGAAAAAGCAACTGCAAAAGGACTTTGAAAATCGCAAAACTGCAGCAACGCACAAGATTCGAATGGGTATAGAAGAGATATTTCATTTCAAGATGAAATATGAAAAAACCATTTGCTTATAATTTGAATATAAGTATTTCAAATGAGAATATATTTTTGTAACTAGAAATACAGCCGTGCTTCAATCAATTAAATGATACTTTTTTATACCCTCCACCATAGGATGGGTGTTTAGTCATTCTGTAAAATCATAACACAAGATCGAACTAATTCTAAAACGTTCTAGCCATGTACGTCCGTGTAATGAAAACACCCTAGCAACTAAACGAAAGAAGCTATGGGTCCAAATTGTCCAAGAATACATCGGTTGGGATTGAATACGGGCGAAATCGGTCCAAAGGGAAAGTTGTTCCCTAAAAAGGACAAGAAATACCCCAATAAAGACAACTTCTGTTTTGAATTTACTTGATATTTGGCAGTCATTTTTAGAAGGTGAAATGGGACAAAAAGGAATGAAAATTGTACCAATCAAACGACAAAAACTTTTCAACACAAATCTTTCCCCCACAGATATGTATGTGTATGGATGCAAACATACACACTCACATAATGAAGAACAACATCTCGTTTGACACGGATGTGTTGTTGTGTTTCAAAAGTGGCGAGTAGGTCGTGGTTGCGGCCACTAAAATAATCGCATTGTGTTTAATTTCGGCGGAATTCTCGCTCACAATCTCCATTCTAGGTTATTTCATAGCTTCTTATCAAGAATCACCATTTTTTTGTTTGTTATTAGAATTTCCGACGAAATTCTAAATATTTTATGACCACGATTGGCTACTTCTGCGTACATGTGTGTATGTGTGTGTGGCAGTTGTCGGCTACGGGAAGCAGGGAGCAACAACTAATTATCGCCAGCGGCACTGCAAACGGACGTAACTAACAAAAGCAAGCAGAGTCATGTTGCATGCATAACCCACTCAGAAAGCGTGCAACAAGCACGACAACAATTGCTCCATTCATTCATTATATGCCGTCATTTATTTCATTTTAAAAGTGTGAAGGCAACATCGCCATTCGAGTATTATCAGATTGCTTTTGCAAATTCAGACTCAGAAGTTGCGTATTGCTGTGTTTGTTATGGGTACAGTAAACTAAAATTTGCACTACGTAGTGGAAGCTGAGAGGAGGAAAATTCAATACCAAGTGGCCACAGTGTGTTTCCACTATGTTTTATATTATTTTACAAAGAGGTCATTTTCTATATTTTCTATTTATCATAAACTATAAATTATATATTTCTGTAAAGTTAAAATTGTAGATGAACAGAACTTTTGATGATCAAAAGGCATTAAGAAAAGTAAACCGACCAGAGAATGGTTAAGAAGTACAACCCTGCATATACTTTTCTGCCATCTGGTCCATAGAACTATTTCCAATTTTAATAAAATTAGAACGAAAAGCTTTGCTCCAATTGTGCATCTTAATTCTTTTTACGCAGCTAGGAATTTGATATGTCTTTTAGTTGTTTTAACCATTTTTTATTACACCTTGGAACGAACGACATAGTCCAAGTAGGAAGAGACTTAAAACATATCAAATTGAAGATTGAAATATCGAGGGCTTATATTCATAAGCGAACGACCTGATTTTCTCCTTAATTTTAATCATTTTTCATTCTTCTACAGTTTAATCTAAAAAGGATTACTAATTGCTACGATTAAAAAGTTTTCGAAATTTCCTATTATTCGCGGTTTTGTGGTTCATAGTCACTTTTGCACGTTTAAAATTGAGCACAATGAATTTTGAAATAAGCACATATCCATTAATGCTCAAATATATAAACAAGACTTATTGTAAGCTCGATAACGTTTTTTTAATGAAATGTTGGCAATGATTATTTTTTTGAAATCGTTCGAAAAACAACCACTTCTATTAATCCAACGTAGAATCGATTCTCCTCGATTCAGTTATACATGGGTCACATTTCAGTTCGATTCAAGTGGATCCTGCACTAAGATCGATAAATTGGAATACTTGTTCAACAAATTATCCTGGGTATTATTAAAATGGTGTATTTATCCCCATATAAATTAAAAAAAAATAAAGAAGATTCGAAAGTTATAATACCTTGAGTATTATAACTACTAAACCCATTTTAATTAAATTCAAATGCAAGGAATGTTCACTCAGAGTTGTGTAACGACAGGCGTTTCTGAACCACTGTGCGGCACATACTAAATGCTGCAGTACAAAGAACAAAAACACCAACCGTAATTTTGTTGATTTTTTCGTAATTGTTGAGCAAATGACACAACATGTAATGTGATATCAGAAAATCAGTACTTGTACTGCATCCCAGATCCGAACGTGCGAGTCCGACGAGGTCAAGTTGATATTAATGACAAGAAAAGCAAAGTGTCCATTGGGCATATTAAAATAGCTATTACATGCATAAACATGGAACAGGGACGTGTGCAACTTGCCTAGGACGACCCAATAAACTGCGCAAAACTGGGACAGCAGCAACGGCAACGATAACAGCAACAGCAACAGCAAAAAGTGGAAACAATTCCTTTTGCGATGTGGTTTACGGCGACCGCAAATGTTATATGGAATAAGTTAATATTTTATTTGACCAAACTTCTGTAAACTACAAAGTCCTGCTGAATAAAAGAAAAGGGAATGGTGAAGGTGATGGAGATGGAGAAAAAAAGGACGGAGGACGGAGAATGGGGGAATGTGATAGGGATGGCCATTGCTATTCGTTCAGCTCATGGCCTGTTTGATAAATCATCGCTGCTAGCATGGATTCATGCTGGAAACATAGTTTGCGTTTTACTTTAACACCCTCCATAGAAATAATTAAAAAGTTTTAAAAACGCACCACTAGCGGGCAAGAAATAGTACCGAACCGAAGTTTTCTGCAACACATCGGAAGCAGCAGCAAACGGTCGCACGAGTTCTAAATGGTCCTTGGTTGGCAAACATTCGAGACCACACAAAAAATTGCAAAATGCAACGCCACTCACCCCTCAGACACTTCGCAGAAAAAGGACACCAAAGCAGAGCCACGAGCTGAGAAAGTTTTCTGCAAATGTTTGTGGGCATGTACAACGTACGTAGTGCATGCGTGTGTGTGTATTTTGTGTAGGGCGGAAAGTGGGGACAAGACACTGTCTCGATAAAGCAGAACACGTGGCGTTGAAGTTCCCTTTGAATTTGTGTCCTCTTTGTAATTTAATTCGTACATGATGAACGGTCGCTGGCCGTTTCTCTCTTCATCAACAGTCCAACAGACCGTCCGCCGCTGTCGACGTTGATGAGTCGTGGTAGCAAAAGCTTGGCCTAGAGGCTCATTATGTAACTGTCATTAAAAAATGACATTGTCTTAAGGACAGTTGTGATCGTCATCGTTCTTTGTCGGATTTTTCTGACAGTTACGAATCTACAGAACTGTCTGAACACTGTGAACAGTGGGGTTGTTGCGTTGTTAAATGGAAAGCCACGATCGCTTTATTCTCCCATTCAAATTTTGTATGCGTCAGAAAGTTTGGGCTTAGTTCTCTTATTGGATTTTAGTACTACAAAGTAAACTAGTAAATCAAAAAAAAAAATTTTTTTCAAATCCATGCTTTATGCAAGCAGAATTCTATTGGGCCTAGAAATTCTTTTTTAGTTATCTTTTGTAGAAGGAAAAATTACTGCAAAATTTCAGTTTTTTATCTGCCATAGAACGGCATATATTCGAAAATGGGTTTTAATGGGAGGTGCCACGCCCACATTTCCATTACCGCCCATTTTTGTCACAACTACGCACATTAATGCTAGATGCACTTACACAAAATTACAGTAGGTGTAATTTTGGTTTTAACTTCATATGGGAGGTGCCACGCCCACTTTTGCATTACCGCCCATTTTAGGCGCAACTACGCACATTGATGCTAGATGCACTTACACAAAATTTGAGCACTATACGTGTCATAGAACTGACACTATTCGATAATATGTTTTAACTTCGTATGGGAGGTGGTACGCCCACTATTCCAATACCGCCCATTTTTGGCAGAACTACGCACTTTGATGGTAGATGCACTTACACAAAATTTCAGCACTCTAGGTGTCATAGAACTGACTATATTCAATAATAGGTTTTAACTTCGTATGGGAGGTGCCACACCCACTTTTCCAATACCGCCCATTTTTGGCACAACTATGCACATTGATGCTAGATGCACTTACACAAAATTTCAGCACTCTAGGTGTCATAGAACTGACAATATTCAATAATAGGTTTTAACTTCGTATGGGAGGTTCCACGACCACTTTTCCAATACCGCCCATTTTTGGCACAACTATGCACATTGATGCTAGATGCACTTACACAAAATTACAGCACTCTAGGTGTCATAGAACTGACAATATTCGATAATAGGTTTTAACTTCGTATGGGAGGTGCCACGCCCACTTTTCCAATACCGCCCCTTTTTGGCACAACTATGCACATTGATGGTATATGCACTTACACAAAATTTCAGCACTCTAGGTGTCATAGAACTGACAATATTCAATAATAGGTTTTAACTTCGTATGGGAGATGTCACGCCCACTTTTCCAATACCGCCCATTTTTGGCACAACTATGCGAATTGATGCTAGATGCACTTACACAAAATTTCAGCATTCTAGGTGTCATAGAACTGACAATATTCAATAATAGGTTTTAACTTCGTATGGGAGGTGCCACGCCCCTTTGTCCAATTGGTCAAATTTTTCCATTTCCTTGTATTGTCATCGAAAATGATTAAGTGTGCAAAATTTGAGCAAAATTGGTTGAGAAAAAAGCTTTCAAAAATTGATTTCAAATTTTGTGGCACACAAACATATATAGAAAGTAACCTTATATAAAGCATGGAAAAATCTCTCGGCTAAGGGACACACTCCTCTTCCAATCAGTTGTATATTAGGGTGGATTGAAGATGTCCAAGGAAACTTCCTCTAAAAATACTTTGCCGTGGGTATTTTCCCACCCATGAGAGGTATGTTTTAGGGTTTGCATTTTCCCGTACTTTTTATTTCCCGGGAAACGGGAATTATTTTTTCAATTTCTCGGGATCCCGGGAGCACGGGAAATCGTCAACATACTGTTTACCATGAGTTAAGCTTATTTTTCCCAATGAAAAATTCACATTTTATTAAAGTAAAATTAATATATATTTTACAACGAACATGTCACATAATTCATATAATAAAGAGCAATGTGAGATCAATTCAAACATCTTTTCACGTTTCAAAATTAATTAAAGATCAGATATTTCTTATTTTATTGGAAAATGTGGCTTCGAAAACTTTAAATTCTTTATTTTTGGCGTTCGGATACACGCCCCAAATCTATTTTTCCCGGATTTAAATTTTTTCATATGGAACTGGACAGGAAAAATCCGAAAAAGAAGATTTTGAGTCTTCATCCGAATGCAGCTTAAAAATATTTTGTCATCCAACTGCAATATTTGAAATACCTGATTAAAAGCTATGTGATCTAAACTTTTATAAAACATTTTTAATTTTATTGTGTTTTAAATAATGGAAAAAATATGCGAAGAAATATGTACAATTTTCTACTGAATTCCCGCGGGATTCCCGTACGAATTTCCCGGGATACGGTATGTTTAAGTTTTTAAACGGGTTCATATATAATATAGTGAACACCTGCACATTGGTCGAAGAGCCACTTTTTAGCCAAAACTCAAAGTTTTATTTCTCGTTTTTATCGATGCACGATTGTTGTAAACACACCAGAGTGTCAAACAAAAATATTTTGCTTTTTTAAACAATAATTAACCGTTAGTCAATGAAGCTACAAACGGTATGTATTTAAGTTAAGATTGTAAACACGATCATGTAAGTCGAAATATGAACAAAAAGTTACAGTGCGGATCAAAATACAGTCTTTATCTTAGAATATTCAAATCATAAATTTGTACTTTTTACAAATTACATTATATTTCAAAACATGTATTTCTTAGCAAAATCTAGCAGCTCAAACCGAATCTCAACCAAATCCGTTGTTAAACGAGAATTTTAGTGCGGTCTGAATTTAAATCAGGAGGGGAGGCTATACAAAATTTTTCAAAACATATGTTTCTGAGTCAAATCCAACATATTATGCAGAATCTCATCCAAATCCGGTCGTAATTCAAATCGGGAGTTATCTTTGTATGGGGACAATATCGAAATTTGAACCTCTCAGGTCCACTTTCAAAACATAAGTTTCTGAACCAAAGATAGTACCTCATACCAAAGTCCATGCCCAAAAATGTTTTTTTAATTTTTCTTAGTTTTGGCCAATAATATGGAATTTTTTTTTTGAAAATTTCACTTTATCAGGCAAAATGTAATTTCAATAAAACCTTAAGCGAGTAATACGCGTAACCAGAAAACTTGATATATATGTTTCCTGAAATGTAAAATGTTCAAACAAAATTCCTTCAAATGCCTTTAATTGGTAGCTTTCTAATAAATAAATAAATTTTAGAAATTTCAAAAATTAAATAAGCAGGTAACAGCGAATTGCCAATATAACAAGACTAATATTACGCTGATTTATACATATTCTAAAAAGTGCTACCTTTTCAAAAAAAAAAAAAAATATTGATCGACTCACAAATAGTCCCAAATAAGGAGAGAACAAAAAATTAACTGAAGTCGCATTCGATTCTAACCAATCTGACTTTTCAGTTCAAAAGACTGTCATTGAACGGGCTTTTGTACTACCAACCCCGCTTTCCTCTCAACGAACTATATGCCCGTATATTTGCATATGCACCAAATAAATCCATCTAAAAATGCAACAATATTGAAGCTCAAGTAATATAAATCTAAATCTGAATCTGAATTCGTTTAGTATGTCTTAATCTGTTCCGAAATGCGAAGCCACACCACAAAATAACAACAAACGTAAATGATTTATTTATGAAATATTTCCAAAATAGCGAAGAATCGCCTAGCACGCTAGTCGCTAGTGTGCAATAAAAGCATCAATCCAAACGACATGCTTACGTATGGAGGCATAAACAAAAGAGTTTCCATTACTTTCGTTCAGACTGTGTCTGTTGTGTTCAATATTCGAAACAGAATAAGCTCCGACAAGTAGCTGCGCCTAACACTGCACTCCATGTCGTCTACATAAGAATATTCGTTAGACGGGTAATCAGTGTTGCTTCCATTTCATGGTGTTTGAGCTTTTTAAAAAAACTTTCAAAATTTACAAGCAAAATCGATCGAATAGCCAATAGAAAATCCATAAAAATCACGGCTTGGGTAGAAATTTTGGGAAATGTTGTTGTTTTCGGAATATAAACAAATTTACAATTTCATAATAAAAACTGTCCATCCGCCTAATATAATATTCATATGAAATTGTATTCATCTAACATGCTCATTTTAAATACATTTCAAATTGATAAACTTTTCAAGTGTAACTTAGTAAAACGAAACTAATCTTTTTGGTAAGGTTAGGATACCATCCAAATGTCGCCCCCTGTCGCCATTTTCTTCAAATTTGGGAAAAT
This sequence comes from Polietes domitor, assembly GCA_947397865.1. Taxonomy (NCBI): domain Eukaryota; kingdom Metazoa; phylum Arthropoda; class Insecta; order Diptera; family Muscidae; genus Polietes; species Polietes domitor. The sequence continues at coordinate 268,264 of OX377618.1, read as the reverse complement.
ATTCTATGTTTCAACTGTGGTGAGAGTGGGTCACGACGTTCCATGCTTTGATACAGTCCCGATTCAAATATCCTTTCCGATTTGGCTACAAACTTTAACCGATTTAGAGTGTTCACATGGGTATTCCTAGCTGTTGTAAGCGTCGCACGTGCCAAATCTGTAGAAGACTTGTAACATTGTTGTTGATATTTTACATACAAGAGAGTTGAACAACAGTACTGCTTTTGAAGATATGTATTTGCGGTGTACTAACTGATTATCTGTTGTTTGTTTACAACTGAATTAGCAGTAGTTGTTTGTCTTTACATATTTTTCATTTTGGAATGATTTTTGTTGAAACCATAAACATGTCAGAAGCCTAATTTTCACACACATAAATCTGATATTATTTTATTTTATTCACATTCGAAAGGCATTTTCATTGAAATATTTTTATTATTTACTTCTATGTTTGGCGTTCTACCACATGAACATACGACACATGTGTACTATAGGATGGGTCACGAAAATAAATTGCAGCGGACACACCCCCTCCCCCCCTAGAAATGAAGTTAGGATTGTTTAATGCTGATCTGCAAAATATTTCGACACTGGGTCAAGCCACCTGTGAGCTAAACAAACACTCCTAAAAACACCTCTAAAAATCGTGTTTTTCACGTGTAATTTAAGTTGCATTTCTGTCCAAATTTTTTCTGAATTAATATACCCTTGGAAGCACTTTAAATAAAACTTTTTATTCTTGTCTTAGAATAACTCATTGGTCGTATTATTGGGCGTTAATATTATTTTTTTGTGGGATTTCAAGGTGAGAGCTAAAAACTCAAATTTCTGTGAAACTTTTTGTAAGAGGTGTTATGAAAAATATATACCTTTCGAGTGATGCCTAAATGATGAATATCGCACGAAAATGACGACACTGACTCTAGTGAAATAATTTAATACAGGAGATTGCTTTTCAGAGCAAACCAATATGTTACTCTAAGATAAGAATCAAAATTTATATTTAAAGTGCTTCCGAGTGTCTATTAATTCAGAAAAAATAGAAAAAAATGCAACGTAAAAAATTACACGGGAAAAACTCATTTTTAGAGGTGTTTTCAGGACCGTATAGGTGAGCTAACCGATGATCATTTGCAGATCATCATTAAACAAACCAAACTTTATTTTCATGGGGTGACTGGAGATTGTTTTTCCATTTGTATGGGCCGCGACCCAGCCTAGTGTACTATTGTAGATCTGGTACTTTCTTACGACCTACACCTTGTGAATTCCCTAATTATATTTCTCCCATAATCATAAATGGTGTTTCACATTGTTATGGTGCTTCACATTGTTCCAGGTTTTACATTTTGGGTTTTTGGTCATAAATCGGCAAGAATTTTTGTCAATTTAGTTTGTCTTTAAATCTGTTTATATTTGTCTTAATATTAATAAAAATGTGTATGCCAAACTCATCACTGACCCCATCTGCATCTACTGTAAAAATTTCTGTTGAAAACACACATTTTTAGTCCTTTATATTCTGTATTTTTCATTTGTCTATCTTCAAACATACTTATTTCTGAATATTTTGAATGCAAACTGCGTTTTACTGGCCGCAGATATTGTTCAGTCATAGCAAAAATTGGCACAAGTGAGTTTTGCGGACAAAGTAAGAACATCTATCTTTAGTACCTCTGAGCTGTATGTACTGAAGTTCAAATTTGTAAACTCATTGAAATGTGTGGCGAAAGTCAAAAAAATTGAAACCATAAACACAATTTATTCAATAGAAATTATTTATTCTCATGCACTCATCCCTTTTTATATTTCTGAAGGAGAATAATTATGTATATTTAGCGGCATTTTCGTTTCGTTGATTGTCAGCTGGAAGGCGAATGACCTAATCCCACATCGAACAATAAGGTCGCCATGATGGAGTTTTTGGCAGAGCGCTATCGTTTGGCCAAAATCGAAAGTGTGGCCATATTTTCCGGAGCAAGCAATAAAATCGTATTAGCAAAGTTTTGTTCGTGATAAAGGGCGTCTAGAGTGACTTTACAAAGTAAAGCGACTTTTTCCCAAAAGTGGAAGATTGTTTCTGTCTCTTACTTATATGGAAGATCGTTCGTCACTTGCATCTGGACCACTGCCTCGTGCTGATAAGTACACAGACATTCATAAAAAAGGAAGAAAGTTTGTTTCGTACTTCTGCAGCGCAACGGGAATGGTTTTTTGAACCTACGTACGTGTGTGTGTATAGATACACTTCTGCTCATAATAATAAGTACAGAGGTAAATCATAGTGTTTTTGGTTGAATATGAAATTATGATATTTCTTTTCTCACACTAAAATCCCCACCCACTAAAGATAATATTAATATTGTCGGTCGATGCAGTGAAAATGTGGACGAACGTCACTGTTAAAAGGGCCTTACTTTTTCAACCATTTCAAACTAAATAAAAGTTAAAGCAGTTAAATATTAGCACCCAGAACAAGTTCTATCAAAATTCCTGTAATTTAGGGCAAATCGGAATCGTTAATTAAATAACACATGAGAGAGAAAACGGCAGTCATATTGGTTTGGTCACCATACTTTCAAAGAAAATTCCTCCTTTGTCCTGTACATCACTTGGAATACTTCGTTTCCCATGAAATGTGGCTTTATTTTGCCATATTGAATTCAATCAAAATTATAAAATACATTTTTTAGCAACATGCATAAGTGCAAGATTTCTTCAATTTAGTTCAAATTTACATACATAGTTCACTAACTGAGAAAGAATTGCTGGAAACATATACCCGTGTATACGGGAAAACATATTTATGTAGTTCCCAAGCAATGATTTTTATAATTGGGTACAATTATTTTTATATAAGATCCTTGTACCAAATACTTAGAAATGTCCTCATTAAGAAATGTTTTCAGTCTTCCACAAATACTTCAATATGTTGAAGTGTGTTGCAGAGAGGACTATAATGTATTATTTGATAAGGATTAATGTATTATTTCATAGGGAAAACAAGTAAAATAAGGCGATTGAAACAAGCTTGTAAATACATACCCTCAGTTCCCACGCCGACATAATTTGATTTGATATATCGCCTGAATATCTGAAATGCAAAATAGCGGAACATTAAAAAAATCCAAAAGAAGAATAAAAGAATAATTATAGCTGTAGCAATTATTTATGTCAGAATTCCGAAAATTAATATTAAAACCAATTACAAACTGGAATACCAATGCTGATTTTTTGGACAATGGCTCAGGTCATCTCTTCTGCCTGACCACTATCTAATGGTAGTTCGGTAATTTATATTCGTCTTATAGGTTTTAGCAGCTGAGTTCTTATACGATGATTAACTTTAAAATCTTTTATTTTTATTTTTAATGGAAAAATTTATGAATTTATGAACGTAGTTTTCTATTAGAATTTAGAATTATATGCTATGTATATATATAAAGTAAATTTATATTCTAATTTTGCGTCCAGGGATTGAGCCGGGGTGACTAAGACCATTGTAGCTAGTTATTGCAGCGATAGACCAGAGCCTCTAGTGGGAATCGAACCCACAACCACCACGCCGATAGCCGAGCACGCTACCAACTCGATTACCGGAGCGCTCATTATATGTTATATGTCGTTACCCAAATATAAAAAGGACTCAACTCAAAATTTTTCGAAATCAGTTTTATTATCGATTCTTGTTGCGTACGTCCAGATACAAATTATATTAAAATCGCATGTAGATTGGATGAAAAATTTGCAAGTTATAGGCAAAAAAAGACTTAACTCATTTCCTTAATTTATTGAAAGAAAAAATACTCAAGGCATTCGTTTCTTTGAAAAAGAGTATGTATAATTTTTCGTATTTTTGTTTCTCTTTGCGTATATAGTGATGTATGTATGCACATGTTTTTACGCTTTTATACCCTCCACTAGGGCATTATGCGTTCGTGTATTTGTTTATAACACCCACCGATACCGATCGACTTAGAATCACTTTTTGTGTCGATTTACAAATGGCCGTCTGTCTGTCTGTCCATCTATTCTTGTAACCAAAGTACAGGTCGCTATTGTAGTCAGAACCAAATAATACTTTGCACAACGAAGTTTTTCGGAATCAGCCCGAACGCTGTTTAATTCATTCCCGATGTGTCTCTTATCACTCTAGATACCACATATATTTTTCTTCAAATTTGGCAAACTATCTTATATTTCATCTAGAAACACTTATGGTGAAAATGGGTTAGATCGATTCAGTTTTATATATAGCTCCCACACAATTTTCTCACGACTTGACTTTTTTCGCAGATTATCTTCAAAATTTGCATAACGCGTTCCAATATAGCCCCGATACAAATATTGTTGACAAAGATATATATTGACAAAGATGGTCATCGATCTATGCTTAGGACACATACAACATCCTTCTCGATATCACTTTTTATCGAATTGAATTGTATTCGGCCCCGACCGACGTTAGCCCTTCCATACTTGTTTTTTATTGGTGATTTTTCGTCTTAAATTTACTTGAATTCATTGTCAAATTTTTATCGGCCTGAACTCAATATTTTTCACAGAAAAAAACCAAACAAAAAAAGCCAATCTCAATTCTGCTTCAATTTTAGAAAGTGGAGGGTATCATATAGTTTTAGTTCGCACCATCTGGTCAAATACCATCGCGTGGCACAAACTAAATATAAACGGATAGTGAATTATTTATGGTGACATACTTTCGAAGCACTCTGTACAGTACTTGCAGTGCTGTACATCTCGGACACTCACCGCCAACCGACACACATACGCACTGGCACCAGGACTTCTGCCGTTACAAAGGAACTTCCGTTTGTGCGAAACAAGAACAAGAAGAAGATGAACAAGAAGAAGGGGACAATTGAAATTATGTACGCATTCGCTCGCATCCGCCGAAAGGAAAAAGTTTAATTTGAATTATTTTGCAAGGGCTAAAATTGTGTTCACAGTTTTGCGACGACTCGCTCGGGGCTGTGGGTCCATTTGGGGAACGGAGAGTGGAGAACTGAATTTTTGTTTTTGCTTTGCATTTTTTGTTGGAAAGAAGTGTCTTTTCTTTTTGTTTCTATTCCTGCAAGCGACAGTGAGCGTTGTCGCAGTGCTGATACGAGCACGTAAGACGAACGACAAGCACACATTCAGACATTCAGAACCTTCACCAACCGCCAACGAGCAGCTCCTGGCAAAAAACATTTAAGAGCTCCAGCTCCTGCTCCAGTCACGCCGAGAGATACTCATTTACTCACTCAGACGCCCGCTTGTACTCCAAGGAAGGAAGACGGATTGTTGCTGTTAATAATGGCGTTGGTGGTGGTGGTGCTGGTGCTGCAACAGCTGTCATCTGAAATTGAGTTTTCATGTAATTTTTGTCAAGTGTCGTTGGCATGCATGTGTGGATGTTGATGTGGATGTGGATTATAAACAGCTGTTTTTAATTGCTTTAGTTAAATTTGTAGCTCTGCCCTCCGCACTCGTCCTTGCACCCATCAGAAAACTTTACCTAAAAGTATCCTTCGTAATGTGTATATGTCTGTTCGTGTGTGTGTGTGTGTGTATGTGTCATGTTATAAAGTTTCCCCCCAAACACACAAACTACACATTTCCAAAGATAACAACAAACTTTGTTCTTCCAAAAAGAGATGAGTCCGGAATCCCCGCAAAAAGGATTTGTTTTCCTTTCCGTTGTATCAATCTCGTTCTTGCTTCTCCTCTCGCGAACATGCTCTCCTCTGACTTTTCTGTTCGAAACATCGCCAGACTGAATGCAGTCAGAAGAACATAAATTGTGGCTTTGTAAGGATTTTATGGCATTTCACGCTTTTTCTCTCCCACCCCCTCCCCCTTAAAAAAAGCAATCACGAGTATGTCGGCATACGTATTTCTAACTCACTGTACTTCATGAAGATAGTGATACAAGTTCTTTTTATTATGCCGCCCGTTGTGAGCGTGATAGTGCTCACTACAAAGTCGTTGCAGATTCCAGATCAAGAGATGTGAGTGAAGATAAATTCCGAATTTAAGTAGCAGAGACACCAACCACTGTTAAAACTGTCGGCTGTTAATGGTTTAACAGAGCTATGTTAAGCCGTTAACAGGGAAATGAGTGAAGATAAATTCGGAATTTAAGTTGCAAAAACAAAAACCGTGTATACAACAAAATTCTGGTGTATGGTTTGTACGTCCGTTGTGGCCAAATGGAGATACTTTAGTTGATGGGACTACCATCAAATTAAAGGTAATTCCGTCTAGTTTCACCGTGTAAAGGCCATAGTTCTGAAAAAATCTTCAAAATATCAATTTTTAGCCAAAAACCTCAAAAATTTCTGGAGAGGATGACTAGTGCGTCCATTGTGGCCAAATGGAGATACTTTAGTTGATGGGACTACCATCAAATTAAAGGTAATTCCGTCTAGTTTCACCGTGTAAAGGCCAAAGTTCTGAAAAAATCTTCAAAATATCAATTTTTAGCCAAAAACCTCCCAAAATTTCTGGAGAGGATGACTAGTGCGTCCATTGTGGCCAAATGGAGATACTTTAGTTGATGGGACTACCATCAAATTAAAGGTAATTCCGTCTAGTTTCACAGTGTAAACGCCAAAGTTCTGAAAAAATCTTCAAAATATCAATTTTTAGCCAAAAAGCTCAAAAATTTCTGGAGAGGAGGACTAGTGCGTCCATTGTGGCCAAATGGAGATACTTTAGTTGATGGGACTACCATCAAATTAAAGGTAATTCCGTCTAGTTTCGCCGTGTAAAGGCCAAAATTCTGAAAAAATCTTCAAAATATCAATTTTTAGCCAAAAACCTCAAAAATTTCTGGAGAGGATGACTAGTGCGTCCATTGTGGCCAAATGGAGATACTTTAGTTGATGGGACTACCATCAAATTAAAGGTAATTCCGTCTAGTTTCACCTTCTATAGGCCAAAGTTCTGAAAAAATCTTCAAAATATCAATTTTTAGCCAAAAACCTCAAAAATTTCTGGAGAGGATGACTAGTGCGTCCATTGTGGCCAAATGGAGATACTTTAGTTGATGGGACTACCATCAAATTAAAGGTAATTCCGTCTAGTTTCGCCGTGTAAAGGCCAAAGTTCTGAAAAAATCTTCAAAATATCAATTTTTAACCAAAAACCTCAAAAATTTCTGGAGAGGATGACTAGTGCGTCCATTGTGGCCAAATGGAGATACTTTAGTTGATGGGACTACCATCAAATTAAAGGTAATTCCGTCTAGTTTCGCTGTGAAAAGGCCAAAGTTCTGAAAAAATCTTCAAAATATCAATTTTTAGCCAAAAACCTCAAAAATTTCTGGATAGGATGACTAGTGCGTCCATTGTGGCCAAATGGAGATACTTTAGTTGATGGGACTACCATCAAATTAAAGGTAATTCCGTCTAGTTTCACCTTCTATAGGCCAAAGTTCTGAAAAAATCTTCAAAATATCAGTTTTTAGCCAAAAACCTCCCAAAATTTCTGGAGAGGATGACTAGTGCGTCCATTGTGGCCAAATGGAGATACTTTAGTTGATGGGACTACCATCAAATTAAAGGTAATTCCGTCTAGTTTCGCCGTGTAAAGGCCAAAGTTCTGAAAAAATCTTCAAAATATCAATTTTTAGCCAAAAACCTCAAAAATTTCTGGATAGGATGACTAGTGCGTCCATTGTGGCCAAATGGAGATACTTTAGTTGATGGGACTACCATCAAATTAAAGGTAATTCCGTCTAGTTTCACCGTGTAAAGGCCAAAGTTCTGAAAAAATCTTCAAAATATCAATTTTTAGCCAAAAACCTCAAAAATTTCTGGAGAGGATGACTAGTGCGTACATTGTGGCCAAATGGAGATACTTTAGTTGATGGGACTACCATCAAATTAAAGGTAATTCCGTCTAGTTTCGCCGTGTAAAGGCCAAAGTTCTGAAAAAATCTTCAAAATATCAATTTTTAGCCAAAAACCTCCCAAAATTTCTGGAGAGGATGACTAGTGCGTCCATTGTGGCCAAATGGAGATACTTTAGTTGATGGGACTACCATCAAATTAAAGGTAATTCCGTCTAGTTTCACCGTGTAAAGGCCAAAGTTCTGAAAAAATCTTCAAAATATCAATTTTTAGCCAAAAACCTCAAAAATTTCTGGAGAGGATGACTAGTGCGTCCATTGTGGTCAAATGGAGATACTTTAGTTGATGGGACTACCATCAAATTAAAGGTAATTCCGTCTAGTTTCACCGTGTAAAGGCCAAAGTTCTGAAAAAATCTTCAAAATATCAATTTTTAGCCAAAAACCTCCCAAAATTTCTGGAGAGGATGACTAGTGCGTCCATTGTGGCCAAATGGAGATACTTTAGTTGATGGGACTACCATCAAATTAAAGGTAATTCCGTCTAGTTTCACCGTGTAAAGGCCAAAGTTCTGAAAAATCTTCAAAATATCAATTTTTAGCCAAAAACCTCAAAAATTTCTGGAGAGGATGACTAGTGCGTCCATTGTGGCCAAATGGAGATACTTTAGTTGATGGGACTACCATCAAATTAAAGGTAATTCCGTCTAGTTTCGCCGTGTAAAGGCCAAAGTTATGAAAAAGTCTTCAAAATATCAATTTTTAACCAAAAACCTCAAACATTTCTGGAGAGGATGACTAGTGCGTCCATTGTGGCCAAATGGAGATACTTTAGTTGATGGGACTACCATCAAATTAAAGGTAATTCCGTCTAGTTTCGCCGTGTAAAGACCAAAGTTCTGAAAAAATCTTCAAAATATCAATTTTTAACCAAAAACCTCAAAATTTTCTGGAGAGGATGACTAGTGCGTCCATTGTGGCCAAATGGAGATACTTTAGTTGATGGGACTACCATAAAATTAAAGGTAATTCCGTCTAGTTTCACAGTGTAAACGCCAAAGTTCTGAAAAAATCTTCAAAATATCAATTTTTAGCCAAAAACCTCAAAAATTTCTGGAGAGGATGACTAGTGCGTCCATTGTGGCCAAATGGAGATACTTTAGTTGATGGGACTACCATCAAATTAAAGGTAATTCCGTCTAGTTTCGCCGTGTAAAGGCCAAAGTTCTGAAAAAATCTTCAAAATATCAATTTTTAACCAAAAACCTCAAAATTTTCTGGAGAGGATGACTAGTGCGTCCATTGTGGCCAAATGGAGATACTTTAGTTGATGGGACTACCATCAAATTAAAGGTAATTCCGTCTAGTTTCACCGTGTAAACGCCAAAGTTCTGAAAAAATCTTCAAAATATCAATTTTTAGCCAAAAACCTCAAAAATTTCTGGAGAGGATGACTAGTGCGTCCATTGTGGCCAAATGGAGATACTTTAGTTGATGGGACTACCATCAAATTAAAGGTAATTCCGTCTAGTTTCGCCGTGTAAAGGCCAAAGTTCTGAAAAAATCTTCAAAATATCAATTTTTAACCAAAAACCTCAAAAATTTCTGGAGAGGATGACTAGTGCGTCCATTGTGGCCAAATGGAGATACTTTAGTTGATGGGACTACCATCAAATTAAAGGTAATTCCGTCTAGTTTCACCGTGTAAAGGCCAAAGTTCTGAAAAAATCTTCAAAATATCAATTTTTAGCCAAAAACCTCAAAAATTTCTGGAGAGGATGACTAGTGCGTCCATTGTGGCCAAATGGAGATACTTTAGTTGATGGGACTACCATCAAATTAAAGGTAATTCCGTCTAGTTTCACCGTGTAAAGGCCAAAGTTCTGAAAAAATCTTCAAAATATCAATTTTTAGCCAAAAACCTCAAAAATTTCTGGAGAGGATGACTAGTGCGTCCATTGTGGCCAAATGGAGATACTTTAGTTGATGGGACTACCATCAAATTAAAGGTAATTCCGTCTAGTTTCACAGTGTAAACGCCAAAGTTCTGAAAAAATCTTCAAAATATCAATTTTTAACCAAAAACCTCAAAAATTTCTGGAGAGGATGACTAGTGCGTCCATTGTGGCCAAATGGAGATACTTTAGTTGATGGGATTACCATCAAATTAAAGGTAATTCCGTCTAGTTTCACCTTCTATAGGCCAAAGTTCTGAAAAAATCTTCAAAATATCAATTTTTAGCCAAAAACCTCCCAAAATTTCTGGAGAGGATGACTAGTGCGTCCATTGTGGCCAAATGGAGATACTTTAGTTGATGGGACTACCATCAAATTAAAGGTAATTCCGTCTAGTTTCACCGTGTAAAGGCCAAAGTTCTGAAACAATCTTCAAAATATCAATTTTTAGCCAAAAACCTCCCAAAATTTCTGGAGAGGATGACTAGTGCGTCCATTGTGGCCAAATGGAGATACTTTAGTTGATGGGACTACCATCAAATTAAAGGTAATTCCGTCTAGTTTCACAGTGTAAAGGCCAAAGTTCTGAAAAAATCTTCAAAATATCAATTTTTAGCCAAAAACCTCAAAAATTTCTGGAGAGGATGACTAGTGCATCCATTGTGACCAAATGGAGATACTTTAGTTGATGGGACTACCATCAAATTAAAGGTAATTCCGTCTAGTTTCACCGCGTAAAGGCAAAAGTTCTGAAAAAATCTTCAAAATATCAATTTTTAGCCAAAAAACCTCAAAAATTTCTGGAGAGGATGACTAGTGCGTCCATTGTGGCCAAATGGAGATACTTTAGTTGATGGGACTACCATCAAATTAAAGGTAATTCCGTCTAGTTTCACCGTGTAAAGGCCAAAGTTCTGAAAAAATCTTCAAAATATCAATTTTTAGCCAAAAACCTCAAACATTTCTGGAGAGGATGACTAGTGCGTCCATTGTGGCCAAATGGAGATACTTTAGTTGATGGGACTACCATCAAATTAAAGCTAATTCCGTCTAGTTTCACCGTGTAAAGGCCAAAGTTCTGAAAAAATCTTCAAAATATCAATTTTTAGCCAAAAACCTCAAAAATTTCTGGAGGGGATGACTAGTGCGTCCACTGTGGCCAAATGGAGATACCTTAGTTGATGGGACTACCATCAAATTAAAGGTAATTCCGTCTAGTTTCACCGTGTAAAGGCCAAAGTTCTGAAAAAATCTTCAAAATATCAATTTTTAGCCAAAAACCTCAAAAATTTCTGGAGAGGATGACTAGTGCGTCCATTGTGGCCAAATGGAGATACTTTAGTTGATGGGACTACCGTCAAATTAAAGGTAATTCCGTCTAGTTTCACCGTGTAAAGGCCAAAGTTCTGAAAAAATCTTCAAAATATCAATTTTTAGCCAAAAACCTCAAAAATTTCTGGAGAGGATGACTAGTGCGTCCATTGTGGCCAAATGGAGATACTTTAGTTGATGGGACTACCATCAAATTAAAGGTAATTCCGTCTAGTTTCACCGTGTAAAGGCCAAAGTTCTGAAAAAATCTTCAAAATATCAATTTTTAGCTAAACTAAACTAAAGCTAACTAACTAAAGTATCTCCATTTGGCCACAATGGACGCACTAGTCATCCTCTCCAGAAATGTTTGAGGTTTTTGGCTAAAAATTGATATTTTGAAGATTTTTTCAGAACTTTGGCCTTTACACTGTGAAACTAGACGGAATTACCTTTAATTTGATGGTAGTCCCATCAACTAAAGTATCTCCATTTGGCCACAATGGACGCACTAGTCATCCTCTCCAGAAATGTTTGAGGTTTTTGGCTAAAAATTGATATTTTGAAGATTTTTTCAGAACTTTGGCCTTTACACGGTGAAACTAGACGGAATTACCTTTAATTTGGTGGTAGTGCCATCAACTAAAGTATCTCCATTTGGCCACAATGGACGCACTAGTCATCCTCTCCAGACATTTTTGAGGTTTTTGGCTAAAAATTGATATTTTGAAGATTTTTTTCAGAACTTTGGCCTTTACACGGTGAAACTAGACGGAATTACCTTTAATTTGACGGTAGTCCCATCAACTAAAGTATCTCCATTTGGCCACAATGGACGCACTAGTCATCCTCTCCAGAAATGTTTGAGGTTTTTGGCTAAAAATTGATATTTTGAAGATTTTTTCAGAACTTTGGCCTTTACACGGTGAAACTAGACGGAATTACCTTTAATTTGATGGTAGTCCCATCAACTAAGGTATCTCCATTTGGCCACAATGGACGCACTAGTCATCCCCTCCAGAAATTTTTGAGGTTTTTGGCTAAAAATTGATATTTTGAAGATTTTTTCAGAACTTTTGCCTTTACACGGTGAAACGGAATTACCTTTAATTTGATGGTAGTCCCATCAACTAAAGTATCTCCATTTGGCCACAATGGACGCACTAGTCATCCTCTCCAGAAATGTTTGAGGTTTTTGGCTAAAAATTGATATTTTGAAGATTTTTTCAGAACTTTGGCCTTTACACGGTGAAACTAGACGGAATTACCTTTAATTTGATGGTAGTCCCATCAACTAAGGTATCTCCATTTGGCCACAATGGACGCACTAGTCATCCTCTCCAGAAATTTTTGAGGTTTTTGGCTAAAAATTGATATTTTGAAGATTTTTTCAGAACTTTGGCCTTTACACGGTGAAACTAGACGGAATTACCTTTAATTTGACGGTAGTCCCATCAACTAAAGTATCTCCATTTGGCCACAATGGACGCACTAGTCATCCTCTCCAGAAATGTTTGAGGTTTTTGGCTAAAAATTGATATTTTGAAGATTTTTTCAGAACTTTGGCCTTTAGACGGTGAAACTAGACGGAATTACCTTTAATTTGATGGTAGTCCCATCAACTAAGGTATCTCCATTTGGCCACAATGGACGCACTAGTTATCCTCTCCAGAAATTTTTGAGGTTTTTGGCTAAAAATTGATATTTTGAAGATTTTTTCAGAACTTTGGCCTTTACACGGTGAAACTAGACGGAATTACCTTTAATTTGATGGTAGTCCCATCAACTAAAGTATCTCCATTTGGCCACAATGGACGCACTAGTCATCCTCTCCAGAAATTTTTGAGGTTTTTGGCTAAAAATTGATATTTTGAAGATTTTTTCAGAACTGTGGCCTTTACACGGTGAAACTAGACGGAATTACCTTTAATTTGATGGTAGTCCCATCAACTAAAGTATCTCCATTTGGCCACAATGGACGCACTAGTCATCCTCTCCAGAAATTTTGGGAGGTTTTTGGCTAAAAATTGATATTTTGAAGATTTTTTCAGATCTTTGGCCTTTACACGGTGAAACTAGACGGAATTACCTTTAATTTGATAGTAGTCCCATCAACTAAAGTATCTCCATTTGGCCACAATGGACGCACTAGTCATCCTCTCCAGAAATTTTTGAGGTTTTTGGCTAAAAATTGATATTTTGAAGATTTTTTCAGAACTTTGGCCTTTACACGGTGAAACTAGACGGAATTACCTTTAATTTGATGGTAGTCCCATCAACTAAGGTATCTCCATTTGGCCACAATGGACGCACTAGTCATCCTCTCCAGAAATTTTTGAGGTTTTTGGCTAAAAATTGATATTTTGAAGATTTTTTCAGAACTTTGGCCTTTACACGGTGAAACTAGACGGAATTACCTTTAATTTGACGGTAGTCCCATCAACTAAAGTATCTCCATTTGGCCACAATGGACGCACTAGTCATCCTCTCCAGAAATGTTTGAGGTTTTTGGCTAAAAATTGATATTTTGAAGATTTTTTCAGAACTTTGGCCTTTAGACGGTGAAACTAGACGGAATTACCTTTAATTTGATGGTAGTCCCATCAACTAAGGTATCTCCATTTGGCCACAATGGACGCACTAGTTATCCTCTCCAGAAATTTTTGAGGTTTTTGGCTAAAAATTGATATTTTGAAGATTTTTTCAGAACTTTGGCCTTTACACGGTGAAACTAGACGGAATTACCTTTAATTTGATGGTAGTCCCATCAACTAAAGTATCTCCATTTGGCCACAATGGACGCACTAGTCATCCTCTCCAGAAATTTTTGAGGTTTTTGGCTAAAAATTGATATTTTGAAGATTTTTTCAGAACTGTGGCCTTTACACGGTGAAACTAGACGGAATTACCTTTAATTTGATGGTAGTCCCATCAACTAAAGTATCTCCATTTGGCCACAATGGACGCACTAGTCATCCTCTCCAGAAATTTTGGGAGGTTTTTGGCTAAAAATTGATATTTTGAAGATTTTTTCAGATCTTTGGCCTTTACACGGTGAAACTAGACGGAATTACCTTTAATTTGATAGTAGTCCCATCAACTAAAGTATCTCCATTTGGCCACAATGGACGCACTAGTCATCCTCTCCAGAAATTTTTGAGGTTTTTGGCTAAAAATTGATATTTTGAAGATTTTTTCAGAACTTTGGCCTTTACACGGTGAAACTAGACGGAATTACCTTTAATTTGATGGTAGTCCCATCAACTAAAGTATCTCCATTTGGCCACAATGGACGCACTAGTCATCCCCTCCAGAAATTTTTGAGGTTTTTGGCTAAAAATTGATATTTTGAAGATTTTTTCAGAACTTTGGCCTTTACACGGTGAAACTAGACGGAATTACCTTTAATTTGATGGTAGTCCCATCAACTAAAGTATCTCCATTTGGCCACAATGGACGCACTAGTCATCCTCTCCAGAAATTTTTGAGGTTTTTGGCTAAAAATTGATATTTTGAAGATTTTTTCAGAACTTTGGCCTTTACACGGTGAAACTAGACGGAATTACCTTTAATTTGATGGTAGTCCCATCAACTAAAGTATCTCTATTTGGCCACAATGGACGCACTAGTCATCCTCTCCAGAAATTTTGGGAGGTTTTTGGCTAAAAATTGATATTTTGAAGATTTTTTCAGATCTTTGGCCTTTACACGGTGAAACTAGACGGAATTACCTTTAATTTGATGGTAGTCCCATCAACTAAAGTATCTCCATTTGGCCACAATGGACGCACTAGTCATCCCCTCCAGAAATTTTTAAGGTTTTTGGCTAAAAATTGATATTTTGAAGATTTTTTCAGAACTTTGGCCTTTACACGGTGAAACTAGACGGAATTACCTTTAATTTGATGGTAGTCCCATCAACTAAAGTATCTCCATTTGGCCACAATGGACGCACTAGTCATCCTCTCCAGAAATTTTTGAGGTTTTTGGCTAAAAATTGATATTTTGAAGATTTTTTCAGAACTTTGGCCTTTACACGGTGAAACTAGACGGAATTACCTTTAATTTGATGGTAGTCCGATCAACTAAAGTATCTCCATTTGGCCACAATGGACGCACTAGTCATCCCCTCCAGAAATTTTTGAGGTTTTTGGCTAAAAATTGATATTTTGAAGATTTTTTCAGAACTTTGGCCTTTACACGGTGAAACTAGACGGAATTACCTTTAATTTGATGGTAGTCCCATCAACTAAAGTATCTCCATTTGGCCACAATGGACGCACTAGTCATCCTCTCCAGAAATTTTTGAGGTTTTTGGCTAAAAATTGATATTTTGAAGACTTTTTCAGAACTTTGGCCTTTACACGGTGAAACTAGACGGAATTACCTTTAATTTGATGGTAGTCCCATCAACTAAAGTATCTCCATTTGGCCACAATGGACGCACTAGTCATCCCCTCCAGAAATTTTTGAGGTTTTTGGCTAAAAATTGATATTTTGAAGATTTTTTCAGAACTTTGGCCTTTACACGGTGAAACTAGACGGAATTACCTTTAATTTGATGGTAGTCCCATCAACTAAAGTATCTCCATTTGGCCACAATGGACGCACTAGTCATCCTCTCCAGAAATTTTTGAGGTTTTTGGCTAAAAATTGATATTTTGAAGATTTTTTCAGAACTTTGGCCTTTACACGGTGAAACTAGACGGAATTACCTTTAATTTGATGGTAGTCCCATCAACTAAAGTATCTCCATTTGGCCACAATGGACGCACTAGTCATCCCCTCCAGAAATTTTTGAGGTTTTTGGCTAAAAATTGATATTTTGAAGATTTTTTCAGAACTTTGGCCTTTACACGGTGAAACTAGACGGAATTACCTTTAATTTGATGGTAGTCCCATCAACTAAAGTATCTCCATTTGGCCACAATGGACGCACTAGTCATCCTCTCCAGAAATTTTTGAGGTTTTTGGCTAAAAATTGATATTTTGAAGATTTTTTCAGAACTTTGGCCTTTACACGGTGAAACTAGACGGAATTACCTTTAATTTGATGGTAGTCCCATCAACTAAAGTATCTCCATTTGGCCACAATGGACGCACTAGTCATCCTCTCCAGAAATTTTTGAGGTTTTTGGCTAAAAATTGATATTTTGAAGATTTTTTCAGAACTTTTGCCTTTACACGGTGAAACTAGACGGAATTACCTTTAATTTGATGGTAGTCCCATCAACTAAAGTATCTCCATTTGGTCACAATGGACGCACTAGTCATCCTCTCCAGAAATTTTTGAGGTTTTTGGCTAAAAATTGATATTTTGAAGATTTTTTCAGAACTTTGGCCTTTACACGGTGAAACTAGACGGAATTACCTTTAATTTGATGGTAGTCCCATCAACTAAAGTATCTCCATTTGGCCACAATGGACGCACTAGTCATCCTCTCCAGAAATTGTTGAGGTTTTTGGCTAAAAATTGATATTTTGAAGATTTTTTCAGAACTTTGGCCTTTACACGGTGAAACTAGACGGAATTACCTTTAATTTGATGGTAGTCCCATCAACTAAAGTATCTCCATTTGGCCACAATGGACGCACTAGTCATCCTCTCCAGAAATTTTTGAGGTTTTTTGGCTAAAAATTGATATTTTGAAGATTTTTTCAGAACTTTGGCCTTTACACGGTGAAACTAGACGGAATTACCTTTAATTTGATGGTAGTCCCATCAACTAAAGTATCTCCATTTGGCCACAATGGACGCACTAGTCATCCTCTCCAGAAATTTTTGAGGTTTTTGGCTAAAAATTGATATTTTGAAGATTTTTTCAGAACTTTGGCCTATAGAAGGTGAAACTAGACGGAATTTCCTTTAATTTGATCCTAGTATCTCCATTTGGCCACAATGGACGCACTAATCATCCTCTCCAGAAATTTTTGAGGTTTTTGTCTAAAAATTGATATTTTGAAGATTTTTTCAGAACTTTGGCCTTTACACGGTGAAACTAGACGGAATTACCTTTAATTTGATGGTAGTCCCATCAACTAAAGTATCTCCATTTGGCCACAATGGACGCACTAGTCATCCTCTCCAGAAATTTTTGAGGTTTTGGCTAAAAATTGATATTTTGAAGATTTTTTCAGAACTTTGGCCTTTACACGGTGAAACTAGACGGAATTACCTTTAATTTGGTGGTAGTGCCATCAACTAAAGTATCTCCATTTGGCCACAATGGACGCACTAGTCATCCTCTCCAGAAATTTTGGGAGGTTTTTGGCTAAAAATTGATATTTTGAAGATTTTTTCAGAACTTTGGCCTTTACACGGTGAAACTAGACGGAATTACCTTTAATTTGATGGTAGTCCCATCAACTAAAGTATCTCCATTTGGCCACAATGGACGCACTAGTCATCCTCTCCAGAAATTTTTGAGGTTTTTTGGCTAAAAATTGATATTTTGAAAATTTTTTCAGAACTTTGGCCTTTACACGGTGAAACTAGACGGAATTACCTTTAATTTGATGGTAGTCCCATCAACTAAAGTATCTCCATTTGGCCACAATGGACGCACTAGTCATCCTCTCCAGAAATTTTTGAGGTTTTTTGGCTAAAAATTGATATTTTGAAGATTTTTTCAGAACTTTGGCCTTTACACGGTGAAACTAGACGGAATTACCTTTAATTTGATGGTAGTCCCATCAACTAAAGTATCTCCATTTGGCCACAATGGACGCACTAGTCATCCCCTCCAGAAATTTTTGAGGTTTTTGGCTAAAAATTGATATTTTGAAGATTTTTTCAGAACTTTGGCCTTTACACGGTGAAACTAGACGGAATTACCTTTAATTTGATGGTAGTCCCATCAACTAAAGTATCTCCATTTGGCCACAATGGACGCACTAGTCATCCCCTCCAGAAATTTTTGAGGTTTTTGGCTAAAAATTGATATTTTGAAGATTTTTTCAGAACTTTGGCCTTTACACGGTGAAACTAGACGGAATTACCTTTAATTTGATGGTAGTCCCATCAACTAAAGTATCTCCATTTGGCCACAATGGACGCACTAGTCATCCTCTCCAGAAATTTTTGAGGTTTTTGGCTAAAAATTGATATTTTGAAGATTTTTTCAGAACTTTGGCCTTTACACGGTGAAACTAGACGGAATTACCTTTAATTTGATGGTAGTCCCATTAATTAAAGTATCTCCATTTGGCCACAATGGACGCACTAGTCATCCTCTCCAGAAATTTTTGAGGTTTTTGGCTAAAAATTGATATTTTGAAGATTTTTTCAGAACTTTGGCCTTTACACGGTGAAACTAGACGGAATTACCTTTAATTTGGTGGTAGTGCCATCAACTAAAGTATCTCCATTTGGCCACAATGGACGCACTAGTCATCCTCTCCAGAAATTTTGGGAGGTTTTTGGCTAAAAATTGATATTTTGAAGATTTTTTCAGATCTTTGGCCTTTACACGGTGAAACTAGACGGAATTACCTTTAATTTGATGGTAGTCCCATCAACTAAAGTATCTCCATTTGGCCACAATGGACGCACTAGTCATCCTCTCCAGAAATTTTTGAGGTTTTTTGCTAAAAATTGATATTTTGAAGATTTTTTCAGAACTTTGGCCTTTACACGGTGAAACTAGACGGAATTACCTTTAATTTGACGGTAGTCCCATCAACTAAAGTATCTCCATTTGGCCACAATGGACGCACTAGTCATCCTCTCCAGAAATTTTTGAGGTTTTTTGGCTAAAAATTGATATTTTGAAGATTTTTTCAGAACTTTGGCCTTTACACGGTGAAACTAGACGGAATTACCTTTAATTTGATGGTAGTCCCATCAACTAAAGTATCTCCATTTGGCCACAATGGACGCACTAGTCATCCTCTCCAGAAATTTTTGAGGTTTTTGGCTAAAAATTGATATTTTGAAGATTTTTTCAGAACTTTGGCCTTTACACGGTGAAACTAGACGGAATTACCTTTAATTTGATGGTAGTCCCATCAACTAAAGTATCTCCATTTGGCCACAATGGACGCACTAGTCATCCTCTCCAGAAATTTTTGAGGTTTTTGGCTAAAAATTGATATTTTGAAGATTTTTTCAGAACTTTGGCCTTTACACGGTGAAACTAGACGGAATTACCTTTAATTTGATGGTAGTCCCATCAACTAAAGTATCTCCATTTGGCCACAATGGACGCACTAGTCATCCTCTCCAGAAATTTTTGAGGTTTTTTGGCTAAAAATTGATATTTTGAAGATTTTTTCAGAACTTTGGCCTTTACACGGTGAAACTAGACGGAATTACCTTTAATTTGATGGTAGTCCCATCAACTAAAGTATCTCCATTTGGCCACAATGGACGCACTAGTCATCCTCTCCAGAAATTTTTGAGGTTTTTGGCTAAAAATTGATATTTTGAAGATTTTTTCAGAACTTTGGCCTTTACACGGTGAAACTAGACGGAATTACCTTTAATTTGATGGTAGTCCCATCAACTAAAGTATCTCCATTTGGCCACAATGGACGCACTAGTCATCCTATCCAGAAATTTTTGAGGTTTTTGGCTAAAAATTGATATTTTGAAGATTTTTTCAGAACTTTGGCCTTTACACGGTGAAACTAGACGGAATTACCTTTAATTTGATGGTAGTCCCATCAACTAAAGTATCTCCATTTGGCCACAATGGACGCACTAGTCATCCTCTCCAGAAATTTTTGAGGTTTTTTGGCTAAAAATTGATATTTTGAAGATTTTTTCAGAACTTTGGCCTTTACACGGTGAAACTAGACGGAATTACCTTTAATTTGATGGTAGTCCTATCAACTAAAGTATCTCCATTTGGCCACAATGGACGCACTAGTCATCCTCTCCAGAAATTTTTGAGGTTTTTGGCTAAAAATTGATATTTTGAAGATTTTTTCAGAACTTTGGCCTTTACACGGTGAAACTAGACGGAATTACCTTTAATTTGATGGTAGTCCCATCAACTAAAGTATCTCCATTTGGCCACAATGGACGCACTAGTCATCCTCTCCAGAAATTTTTGAGGTTTTTGGATAAAAATTGATATTTTGAAGATTTTTTCAGAACTTTGGCCTTTACACGGTGAAACTAGACGGAATTACCTTTAATTTGATGGTAGTCCCATCAACTAAAGTATCTCCATTTGGCCACAATGGACGCACTAGTCATCCTCTCCAGAAATTTTTGAGGTTTTTTGGCTAAAAATTGATATTTTGAAGATTTTTTCAGAACTTTGGCCTTTACACGGTGAAACTAGACGGAATTACCTTTAATTTGATGGTAGTCCTATCAACTAAAGTATCTCCATTTGGCCACAATGGACGCACTAGTCATCCTCTCCAGAAATTTTTGAGGTTTTTGGCTAAAAATTGATATTTTGAAGATTTTTTCAGAACTTTGGCCTTTACACGGTGAAACTAGACGGAATTACCTTTAATTTGATGGTAGTCCTATCAACTAAAGTATCTCCATTTGGCCACAATGGACGCACTAGTCATCCTCTCCAGAAATTTTTGAGGTTTTTTGGCTAAAAATTGATATTTTGAAGATTTTTTCAGAACTTTGGCCTTTACACGGTGAAACTAGACGGAATTACCTTTAATTTGATGGTAGTCCTATCAACTAAAGTATCTCCATTTGGCCACAATGGACGCACTAGTCATCCTCTCCAGAAATTTTTGAGGTTTTTGGCTAAAAATTGATATTTTGAAGATTTTTTCAGAACTTTGGCCTTTACACGGTGAAACTAGACGGAATTACCTTTAATTTGATGGTAGTCCCATCAACTAAAGTATCTCCATTTGGCCACAATGGACGCACTAGTCATCCTCTCCAGAAATTTTTGAGGTTTTTGGATAAAAATTGATATTTTGAAGATTTTTTCAGAACTTTGGCCTTTACACGGTGAAACTAGACGGAATTACCTTTAATTTGATGGTAGTCCCATCAACTAAAGTATCTCCATTTGGCCACAATGGACGCACTAGTCATCCTCTCCAGAAATTTTTGAGGTTTTTTGGCTAAAAATTGATATTTTGAAGATTTTTTCAGAACTTTGGCCTTTACACGGTGAAACTAGACGGAATTACCTTTAATTTGATGGTAGTCCTATCAACTAAAGTATCTCCATTTGGCCACAATGGACGCACTAGTCATCCTCTCCCGAAATTTTGGGAGGTTTTTGGCTAAAAATTTAAATTTTTTAAGATTTTTTCAGAACTTTGGCCTTTACACGGTGAAACTAGACGGAATGTTTGGAATGTTTGGGAGCTCTGTTAACGGCTTAACATAGCTCTGTTAACTCATTAACAGCCGATAGTTTTAACAGTGGTTTGTGTCTCTGCTAGTTAAATTCGGAATTTATCTTCACTCACATGATCAAGAGGAGGTCTTCAGTGGGAAATTCCCAGAGTTCTGTTAGTGCGGTTGCATCGATTTGTTAAATGTAGGCAACAGTATACGTATCTACCACCACCATTCATATGCATATGTTTGATGCAAATATCCGCCAATTCGTATGGGGGGGAATTTGTTTTCGTTTTCTGATAGTATTTAACCGATTTTATTTTGGTGGATATCACTTTTAGGGAAAATCTTCTGTCGTCTATGCAATAGATATATCATTAAAAATAGTAATTTTCATATAGGAAATCGGAGATCACTTTTCTAGCTTCACCGCATTTTTATACCCTCCACCTCCAGGATGGGGGTATACTAACTTTGTCATTCCGTTTGTAACAAAATTCTAAGACGATGTAGCCATGTTCGTCCGTCCGTCTGTTGAAAGCACGCTAGCATCTAAACGAAAGGAGCTAGAACGTTCAAATTTTCCATAAATGCGTCTTATAGTCGTAGATCGGTTAATAATCCCTAATATTTTAGCGTATTTAAGCATGTTTTTTCAATATGTCTGTTTATATTTGCTTGATATTTGTTATGCGCATTCTCCTTATAGCAAAAACGTGCACCATAATGTGATTCTTATCTGTAGGGGGTGAAAAGGGGCAGGGAGGGTACATATTAAACGACAAAAGCTAGAAACACGAAATTCGGTGTGTACATTCCTCTAATTGAGTAGATACATAATTTTCATTTTTTCCAAATTCGTACTTTTAAGGGGTAAAATGGGAATAGAGAGATAAAAATTGTACCAACCAAACGGCTGTACCTAGAATAATGAAATTCGGTGTATACATTCCTCTGATTGCAGAGACAAGTAAAATACACGGATTTTTCAAAATTCGTACTTTTTGGGGTTAAAATAAAAAAAGAGGATAAAAATAGTACCAACCAAATGACCGCAGCTAGAGTCATGCAATTCAGAGTATACATTCCTCTGACTGCGTAGACACGGAACATTAACTGATTTTTCGAAATTCGTACTTTCAAGGGATACAATGGTACAGAGGGATAAAAATAGTACCAACTAAACGACTACAGCTAGAATGATGAAATTCGAATTGAAATCCAAATTCGTAATTTTTCTTTTACGGCAAAAATTGGTTGAATCAACAATTTGTACTTTTGAAATTAAAATAGAATGGAAATACAACCAACTGTAGCACGCACTATCTACCAATATTTATGGTACTTAAGCTTTTTGAAAATATAACTATAAGAATATTTATTTTTTGATTTGAAATTTGTCATCTTGGTGAACTACCCTCCGAATTTCTGATCTGGTTCGGGGCGCGCATTAGTGAGTCATTCAGCCACGTTGATTTCCTGGGACGATATCAACGGATGTAGAGAATATATGTGTCTGGCTTTGAACAATTAAGAACTTGCCCACTACAAAGCAAGCAAGAACATGATGATGTTGGGCGTGGCGGACCATGATCACCAAGCATTGATCACATTCAATCGTTAATTGAATTTGTACTGCAAGGACCAGAAATGATCCACATGTCAAGTCAATTGTTAGGCTGCATTCGTTTTAATAACGAGGCTTATTCCATTGGCGAAATATCATCGTCATTTCCTCTTGATTAGAACTTCCATACAAAAATACCGCAAAAAGTCGATGTTGATGCAAGGTATGTATATTTTCTAAATGATTTCAAAAATCTGTTTTTCAAAAGCGAGAGAAATTAAAATCTAAATCGTTTTAAATCTGAGAATGTTTAAAATGCATTGTTTGTAAACGAATGCTTATTAATTGGTGAAATACGGTTTTTATGAAGAGAACAATAGCAACTACCATGCGGTATGCGAGTCTATAAAGACCACCAAAAACTCTCCTTCAGTGTCCAAATTCCGAGCAACCGTATGGAAATTGAAAAGACTTTAGTTTTACAGAGGATGAGGGAGATATTGGAATGAGCCAAACATTTGTCCCAACATTGTCATAATGAAAACGTCGGACCATTATAACACACCTCGAGCCGGACCAAAAAAATGCCACATACGTCTGACATCGAAGAGGAGTAAATAGAAACAATGATTGGATATACGAAAAAGAACAAGATTCTATAAGCCCAATATATTTGTTTTAAACGATGCGCTTTCATTCAACATATTGTATTGACAACACGTACACGCCACACCATGCTTCCCACAATGGAAGACCTGAAATAAAACAACGTCGTTGTATCAACGAAACAATTGAGTTTCTTAAAATCAATTTTAGTGGCATCAAAGACAATGACCCGTGGTATCCAGCAATGAACATTTCATTGTTGCAACGTACAATTTCATTGTTCGCATGTCAATTTCACATTGATGATTGTTGCCAACATCTGGCGTTTACTTTCCTCGTATGAATGAATACCTGCTCGATTGTGAGGATGTATTTAATGCAATCGCCAAAACGAACGCAAAGCAAAAGGACATGGTGTTGTGAGTGGTGGTCGGTGGGCGGCGGTCGGTGGATCGCTGAATGCATCTTCGGTACATGCGAATACGCATAATTTTAATTTACATTTCTTGTGATGCCCGGCCCGTTGACAGTTTGGACATATTTAATCTTTGTCTTCAAACTCGCTACTTCCACACAAACAGACAAACGAAGGCGAACACGATGGAACACAACCATATTATGCATACAATAGTCATATATGCCACATCCAAATATGGTACATGGCATAAGCAATCAGAATATATGTACATATGGATGTGTATATACTATACATACATACAACATACCTACTTAGTATACGACGGCAGCCAACCGAAAATGCCTCCGATTCAATCCGCCCCAAACTTCCAGCTGCACTCACCGATACTTGCCGCTGGTTGGGAAGACAGTTACCTCGGCTACAGCTGCCGGCAACGAACAGCCCAGACCCGTCATATCCTCCTCCCGCCTAGCGACTAGACGCGACCACACAACGGCCGGCTTCCGTATGCTCTTAAACTTGCGTAACAATAAATGTACCGTTGCTCGGGCATGCTCGTGAACAAGGAGGACGTGGGGGATTGGAATCTCTTCAATAATCTGGCATGCATTGAAATGACATTGTGCAAATTGATGTTGTGACTGTTGATGGTGGCACCGGCGGCCACAATTCCAGTCGGTGTTCTGTTCGTCAAATACTCCTCAGCTAGGCGCATCTTCGCTGTGGCATTTATTTAACGAACGCAAATGTGCTTGATAACCACAATAGCATCTTTCTGCGTCAGTGCGCTCAGTTTCGATCAGAGATGGACGCGTGACACGGGCTTTGCGTGGAGACTGGAGTACTTCTACGAATCTTTTTTCTATTTCTAAAAGTAAGTCTAAATGGAAACTTGATGTAGCTCGCTAGCATATAAACGAAAGCTGCCGGCAGTACCAAATGTTCCAAAAGAGCGAAGTCGGTAAAGTGGAAATTATAAAGACAGAACACATCTCTAAAGGCTCCTTTACAGTATTTAAACGTTTTTAGGGGAAATTTCTATTCATTTTATTCACAATCTGAATACTCCTTAACCATCATTTTGATGGATATAATAGAGAGCATTTTTGTAGTCTTGCATTGGGTATCTCACCATACTTCTAAGGAGTAACTTTGCTCTATGTATCAGTATCTTATCCAGCGTTAATATAAAACACCACAAATACAATAGAATTCGACAAATATTTCATAATCCGCGCGGTAAATAGTCGGCTCAGTCTCCAGACAAGTAGTCTCTATATGAAGAGGTTTGAAATATGTAAATTTATTAATTGCAATTGTTAGCTTAATTGAATACTCTAATCAAGCGTGACACATTTACTCTCCTACAAAGTACGTGAGTGTGCTGACACTTGCTTATCCCTGAGCACGAGTCGCTTCCATCCCAACCAAGCTCCAAGAGGAGGTCAACCAACTTCGACCACAAAGGTTTCCCCACCTACAGCAGCGACTTCGGAAACGTTTCCAATCATTCATTAATTCATCATTCTGACGGACGGCTGTAGATGTTGCGGCATCAGGTGGACCACCAAACAATTTTGTTTCTTGTCTCTGCTTTTTTATTAGTTCGACTGCAAGACTGTCAAAGTGTCAGTCAAAACATTTCGGCGGATGACCAACATAATCATTCTATTGACATCTACGTCAATTCGAATCAGCAGTCTAACCGTTGCCATTAGCATATCCAGTCACAGTCAGAGAACCCCAAAAGATAAATGTCAGCAAAATACCGACTGAGAAGGCAACACCTGAGCAAAATGATTTAAAACTCAAATTATCTCTCCATGCAAATTATTATCCAGCTTAGATTTAATGCTACGCACGGTGGTTTCAAATAGATTTTTTGGAAATAATTCTGTAACTTTTGAGCGGAAAGAGAGATCTTGACGTCAACGTACATGCTTAGTGCAGAGATGATTTACAATTTTCAAATGAACTCTGACGTCGTCAAACAGTTTTTGAGCATGTATGGAATGGGTGTTTTACTTGATTTGCCACATACAGAGAGAAGCTAATATTTTATTACCATGTTATACAAAGAATACACGGAAACACTTATTCCTATAGTATTTATGATATTGTCATAACCTCCGTGGAAATTTTCATTAAAAAGTCGCCAAAAGGGCTTCATAAAATGTATGAAACATGTTGCATAAAACACAAATCAATGAAAAGTGTCATAATATTTTATAATGTAATTAATTTAATTTTATGAAGAACGGAATGTTCATGAAAAAATTGTATGATACAATGAAATGAATCATGAATTTTTCATACACATTATTCACTAAATTTATTCATAAATATTATATTAATTAATCTTTCAGTGTATATAAAGGGTGATTTTTTAAGAGCTTGATAACTTTTTAAAAAAAAAAACGCATAAAATTTGCAAAATCTCATCGGTTCTTTATTTGAAACGTTAGATTGGTCCATGACATTTACTTTTTGAAGATAATTTCATTTAAATGTTGACCGCGGCTGCGTCTTAGGTGGTCCATCCGCTTAGTCCAATTTTGGCATTTCCACGTTTTTGAGTAACAGAGACCCAATTGGTGCGAACGGCGACGAATCGAAAATTGGTGGTCATCATTAACACTGGCCGATACAGCTGCGATATTTTCTTCAGTTCGCACTCTACGTAAGCGTGTTGGTGGTTTAATGTCCAACAATGTAAATTTGGTGCGAAATTTAGTCGCAATAGCCCGAATAGCCGCTTCAGTGGGTCGATTAAACTGACCATAAAATGGAAGCGCGCAATGAACTTTCTTAACAGAGCACGCATTTTGATAATAAAATTCAATAATTTGCAAGCGTTGTTCGTTTGTAAGACGATTCATGATGAAATGTCAAAGCATACTGAGCATCTTTCTCTTTGACACCATGTCTGAAATCCCACGTGATCTGTCAAATACTAATGCATGAAAATCCTAACCTCAAAAAAATCACTCTTTATATTAAAATAGTAGCAGTAGTAAGGATGGGGTAGTACACGACTTTTCGATTTCAATATGCTAGAATCTCTAATTTTGTGAGTTTCGGCAAAAAAATATGAGTCAAAAATGGGGGTGGTGGGGTGAGAGTAAGTGAGCGCATATCGTTGTCAAAGGTGAGGGAAAAAGGGGTGAAAAGACACAAAAAGCCCCAACACTGCCCCAAAACCCTTAAGCGTAATAGGAAGTCTATCAACTTTCCCCCTTAAGGAGTGGTATGTTTGGGGAAAATGTTGAGTAGGGAAAACTAATGGGCTAGCCTTACACGTCTCCCCTCTTGGGTCTACTGTGGGACAGTTTGGGTCTTTATTTCATAAAAAATTAAAAAATAGAGAAATGTAGGTAGGTAGGTTCTGAGAAAATATTGGAACTGAACAAATATTTGACTCCACAGGGAGACCATTAAGTAGTGAAGATAGAGGGTAAGTATGTTCGGAAAAAGTGTTTGGGAGATCAGTCTTACATTTAACACCACCGGTAGCGACTCCGGGTCAGTTTTGGGGCTTTTTTTGTATGTTAGCCCTTTTCTCTCACCTTTGACCCCCATGATCGCCCATTTACACCCACCATTCAAATTTTTGGATGGGGTTCTAGCGTATCCAAATCGAACTTATAAAATTCATTCGAGTGGGCGTAACAAAACTGTTTCTAAGAGATACCTTGTAAATTTGTACATAAATATTACTGGGGACAGAGTTCAGATAGGCAAATATAATTATATTCCCGAATAAATGAATACGTTAGGTTATGTTAGATAGAAAGAATTAAATTTTGTTATAACTAGAAATATATTTAGGTGTCCTAAATAGGGAAGTCAAAACCGAAACTGGTGTTAGCACCGCCCCCTTCCACCGGTTTTCGAAGAAATGCTAACGCCGGCCGGCGTTTTCATGTTTAGTTGGAGCGATGATATTAAACCAACATATTGATTTGCGATATGAAATTAGAAAACTGATTACAAAATTAAAACTTTTAACAGATCAATAAACCACTAATAAAACTAACTAATTTAATAATAATAATATTAAATGAAGCTACAAATTGTAGCTTCGTGCGGCGCTTGAAGTGATACGCCGATGGTTTACTTTTTATGAGTTTTTAAAACCTGTATTCATACATAAATGTATGTTAAAGAATCATAATTATATCCGCAAACGCCGATATTTTACCTAAGATCTGGGAGAATTCCTCAAAAACGTAATCAAAATACTTTTATAAATTATTCAGACGATGATCCAAGGATGTTACAAGCTGAGCTGTTAGAGATTATTGATGGAACAAAATTTCATCCAAGCTATCTTGTTGTCATACGCATTGTACAGATGCATTTTCACGAACACATTCAGAAATATTTCCTGACAATTTAATTTGAATTCAGTTATCATTGAAAATATTTTTCTATTACTACAGAAATAGAAAAAAATGACCATAAACTAGTTCTGCGCAATTGCAGTGCAATTCAATTCAGTGAGGATTTTGGAATGTGTCCTATATCATGGACCGATGGTACCCACTTGCACACCGTACGTTCCCAGACGAAATATAACTTGTTCTGATCAAAAACTGTTAAAATATGTTTTTTTCTAGACGAGAAAAAAATCAAATCGGCGACATTTGTATAGAACTTATATATGAATCTGAACAGATTTAACCCATGTTCACTATAGATGTTTCCAGTTAAAATATAAGTTGTTTATGTACTATTTCTCACACAAAAAGGTGTAATTATTTCAAATTTTTGCTCTTCTTAACGTTTTCGTGAAATTCACACACGATCTTACGTTTGATTTATTTCTCTCTATAATCAATATTTGATTTGAACTGGGATATTGTTCTTGTTCAAGACAAATTTGCATCTATTTTATATATAATGCAATTTTTTTATTAATTGGCAAAGTGACATTTATTACATGACTTCTTATACAAATGCTGATCGGGATATGGGCGTGAACGATGAACGTGACAATCTTACAGTGGATGCAGACCTATCATCGGATATGAAAAATGGTAAATTTAGGCATAAGTCCTAAGGTGTAGCAGAGTTTGCGACTTTCACTAGAAATAAAATTAAAAAGGATTTAAAAATACTCACAAAGTGATTTTCAAAAACGGCTCAGACTTTACTACAAACTACATGTTCTCAATTCTTTTTAAAGGCAGCTAGCGAAACAACACACGTTTCAAAACGAATTCAAATACACTGGCTGAGAGCTACAGTCAAAAATAAAACTCACTTGAGAAGTACTATTACTTTAGTTTCACTGAATTTTTTAAAATGTTAATGTAATTCTCCCTTAATTAGGGTCTATTCTACCTTGTCCAATGTACCGAAGCGCAAAACAATATATTTAACTCAAAACTCGTGTTCATGCTGTAGTATATCTTGAGAAGTATCCGGTTTCAGATTCGGTCACCTGTGATTTAATACTTGCAGTGCCTTAAGAAACCTACCACACAGTAAGGCGATCAAACTGCTGAGAACTGCAACATCGGCAACCTCGCGCACGCGTTGCAAATTAAGTTTATTAAAGCTTCAGTTGCCGCCGACTTGTTATCGTAGCATTTATTAATGCCTCAGGTGTCCATTAGCAAGTCGTTAACAGTGGCTAGACACATGTCGGCGACATTCAAACACCCTGCACCAAGCCATGCACACACACACACACACACACCGAGCAATGTAGTAGCTGGGTGTTGCAAGCAGCTACAAATTATATTTCAGACCGACGTGCTCGAGGCAAGGCTGCAACTTTTGATAATTTTCTACCAAATGTGTAGCTTTTAGTCAGTCTGGTAACTTGGTAACTTTATATTTGATTCTCGTAATTGGTCGAAGGGAAAATGTATAGATACAAATGGCTTTGTGACATTTGTTACTTGGCTGCTCATTAGGATGAGTATTTTGGGCGTGATTTGGTGTGGTAGCGGATTTGAAGAAAAGATTAACCGGGGAAATTAATATTCTAAATGGGTTGAAATATTCTGAAACAACCCCAAAAATCTTGATATATCGGTAAAAACCGGTTTAGGGTAATTTACTTGAGTATCCGATTTGCAATTCCACACGGGATTTAAACAGAAAAAATAGACCTTTCGAACGACTTATATGTATATTATTAAAGAAAACTTGAGTAAGAAAACAACATATTCAAAAATAATTAAATAAATCTATATCAATGTGTGAGTCTGTATGTTGCGTATAGGACGCCTAACCGGTGGACCGAGACGCCTGAAAATTTTACTGTATCTAACTTCTGGATAGAGGATGGTTCCTGGATGTATTAGGTCATGATAAGACAAAGGGGGTGGTACCACACAAAAAATATTTTTAAACTGTCACAAATTACTCATTTTATCTTCCAAAGCATACGAAGTAGGGGAATAGGAAAATTGTACCCGTGCAACGACGGGTACAAAATACTACTATATAATAAATAATAGTATTTAGAAAAATATAGTTTTAATACAAACTTCAATAACTGTTTTTAGGAGTGTTTTACTCGTTAATAAACAATGTTAAAGCTGAAAATGGCGAAAACAATTTGAAAAATGTCTTTGCTGTGAGAATTCACAATGATTTCTCAAGCCTTCTTAATCAATGGATATATCGTTCGAAAGATTTTTTTCTGTTTAACAAATTGAAGCATTAACATGTGCAGCCGCTTCGAACAAATCCCAGAGGAGAAGGTGTATAACCCCGGCCAAATGACGTAAACGCAGAACTATTTACAAAGTTTAGCTTGAACATAATCAACAAACAACTTTCAGAATTATAAGTTTAATAATTATAAGACTGGCAGGTAGTCAAGATTTTGAGGGCATTCGGAAAATTTCACAAAGAAATCCTTCAGTTTTTTTTTTGTAGCACTGTGTTCACATTAATGAAATATTTCATTAACAATATTGTTCATGATTTGCAGCGTCGTCACTGCAACGAAATAGTTTTCATCGATGAAATGAAATCTGTTTTTTGTAAAACTTCTAGAAAAAAATGGACAATATTTCTCTTATGTTATTTTACGCCTCAATAAATAAGCTAACATTGTTGTACGAAAAATGTTTAAATGAGCGAAAGTCTGAAAATATTAAACATTCGTCGTAGACAATTTATGAATTTTATGTTTGCTTATCACTCACCGCTAAGCTGAGTAAAATAAGACCGTTGTTTAGTACATTTGATTTGTGTACTTCTTTCGTCCCAAACAAAATAATGAAAGTAGTTCTTAACTTTCATTGAATGCCGGCGGTATTTAAGGGATGCAAGTTCTTTAAAACAAGTTATCAAAATTATTCAAGTCGAATAGTAGATGAGCGCTCTGTCTCAAAAAGCCCTCACATAATTGTCAGTCCTTTTCGACGAAAACAAGCCCAGAAAATTAAAAATTCAGCTGTGTGCTTAGAATTGTTATAAGCAGGAGCTCTAGTTTTTAAGAAATAAAGACGTGTTATTGATCAGCAAATGTTGCAATACAAATTTCACCTTTTGTACAAGTATTTTATAGAAAAATAATTGTAATACAAATATAGAAAGCTTTACTTGTTCCTATATGCCTGTTCGATTGGGCTTACTAGCTTAAGTTTTGATTGGAATTTACTCGCTTAGCAAGAAAGTAGTTTACTACTCTCTTTGTTACCGAGTAAGGTGGTGCCAGATTTTTATCTCTGATTTATTTAATTAAAACCAATGGATAAAAATGTTGTCACCTTATCAAGTCTTTTAATTGTACGCTCGTAAGCCCAATCGAACAGGCCTTATATGTATGTTTCGACGAATGTAAATATGATACGTTTGGTTTGGTTTTGTATAGGGTGGGCCATTTAAAACTTTAAATTTGAACTATCGATTACTTTACATTTTTATTTTTATTTTCAGGTTTATGTTTGACGTTTGCAACATGGAACACTCTCGAATACGCTCGAACAAAATTGGGAAATATAGGGTTTTCCAATAGATGCTTGACAACTTTGAATTTAACTGTTACTTTCTATGTTTTCAGTAAACTCAACATTTTCATCGTGGTAAAGTACACGCACGAACAACGTATGCAAATTGTAAAAATGACGACGTACGTTCTCCGATTAGGCTCTGGAGAAGATGCGCCAAGATGATGAATTTCATCGCAAAATCATCTCCAGTGACGAAGCTCATGGGTTCGTCACTATGCAAAATATGCGTTATTTGGTTGAAAATCCACATGTGCTTCATGTTTCACCACTTCATCCACAAAAAATAATTGCTTGGTGCGGTTTGCATGCCAGAAATTTTACAAAATAATCAGTACTTTTTTATAGCCGATTCTAAATTAAAGTTTTAAATGGTCCACCCTATACTTTGGTGCCAACAAGTTGGATAACATCATTTTATTTGTGTGTATGTTACTCGTTATTTTGTAGACCGCAATGTAATTGCGAAATATCGGAATAAAAACATTAATTAAATAATTAATTTAGAAAGACAAAAAATCCTATAAGAAAGGTCCGCCATGATCCAAAAGTAAAAAATAATGAAATTAATATCTAAATCTGATTTTTTCATTCCACAGAAGACGGCGGCATTAGTTGTTTTGGAACAACAGGTACAGCAATCGTCACCTCCCCCATGCACATGCACATGCACACATACATACGAATGTAGAATAAATCAACTGTGTTTCGGGGATTATCTCCAACAACAGGGGCCGCGACGCCATTTCAGTTCGGCTGAAACAAATCAAAAACGTTTTGTGTGCACTTAGATCCAGATCTCCAAAAAAGGCAGTGCCATCGACCACAAATCCTCAAGAATTAAGAATCGTTCGCTCAAGCTGGAGATCTGCAGGCAAACAACAAACGACAAACAAGCAAAGACAAACTCTGTTATTACATAATCTGCGGCATCATGAAGACATGACGACTTAGCCGTGTTTATTTATACATATATGTAAAGAGTGATTTTTTTGAGGTTAGGATTTTCATGCATTAGTATTTGACAGATCACGTGGGATTTCAGACATGGTGTCAAAGAGAAAGATGCTCAGTATGCTTTGACATTTCATCATGAATCGTCTTACAAACGAACAACGCTTGCAAATTATTGAATTTTATTATCAAAATGCGTGCTCTGTTAAGAAAGTTCATTGCGCGCTTCCATTTTATGGTCAGTTTAATCGACCCACTGAAGCGGCTATTCGGGCTATTGTGACTAAATTTCGCACCAAATTTACATTGTTGGACATTAAACCACCAACACGCTTACGTAGAGTGCGAACTGAAGAAAATATCGCAGCTGTATCGGCCAGTGTTAATGATTACCACCAATTTTCGATTCGTCGCCGTTCGCACCAATTGGGTCTCTGTTACTCAAAAACGTGGAAATGCCAAAATTGGACTAAGCGGATGGACCACCTAAGACGCAGCCGCGGTCAACATTTAAATGAAATTATCTTCAAAAAGTAAATGTCATGGACCAATCTAACGTTTCAAATAAAGAACCGATGAGATTTTGTTGTATTTTATGCGTTTTTTTAAAAAAAAAGTTATCAAGCTCTTAAAAAATCACCCTTTATGTTGCTACATATGTATACATACATATATGCATGTGTAAATGTGTAAGTGTATGCACACAGTCAGACAGACAGCCGAACATACGAGTGTGTACATGGGTAATCAGCAGGCAGTGTCGCCAAACAATGACGGCTGGAAAATTGGTTTTGTATGTTGCCATTGGCAGCTTACGTAGTAAATGTCACGCGCTTACATGGTGCGGCCGGCACCAGAGCAAAGGAAGCAGAACACCGGCGAGCGAGGAACGGGCACACAACAAATCTCTGGTAAGACGTAAGCGCCTACTGCCTACTGACTGCTGACTGCCGGCCTAAATGGCATTATTTAATTAGTTATTATTCGTGCAGGAAACATGTTAATGCCAGCTGCCTGGATGATGTTCACGCCACAGCACATACACATAAGCCACATGGGGATGGTGTTCAGACCAATCTGGTAACATTTTCGGACATTCAGTAGCTTGTCTGTCTATCGAAAGCACACTGGCATCCAATAGATACGAAACATAATTGGTTTATATGTATTTTGATATTTTGGAAAAATATATAATAGGGATGTCTTTGGCGATCACAAAGACATCGTCGTCGTTTTGAGTCAACATTACCTTGTGTCTACAACATCACTTAGCTGATAGCTTTCTGGTATAAAATAAATCAAATTAAAAAAATCCGACCAAATTATTGGACTTACACTAATTAAGCGAGTAACAGCGTGAGACAATAAACACGACTGCTATTGAGACTGCGACGACTGTATATCGATAATTTAAATAAAACAAAGACACATCTCAGCTTTTTGAGTCACCGGATATATTTTCTTAATAAAGTAGTCTTTACGCATGTGATAGCCAACACCTAACAGACATTCATTGAGATGTTTGGCCCAGCGATCGTACCAACTGATTGTCGGCAACGATTTTAACTTGGGAGGGCTTCACATTCGTCCCGGGCATCGATTGTAGCTGCGTGGAAATTGTTTTTTTTTACTGCTAGCATTCCACTAGGCATCGTTGACCTTGATATTTAGTGCTGGTCTCGACCTTAACGGTCTAACATCTCCAACTCAGTGTAAATTAAAACAATGAGAACGAGAAAATGGTACAACTTGGACTGAACGTCAATTCATATTTGAAATGGAGGAAACATTTTGCGTTGAAGAAAAAATAACACTACACTGAAGGAAAAAATGTTCGTAGACGGAACGAAATTGTACGTCGTAGCAGCATTTTTTGTTTATTCAAAGTCAACCAACGTCGGCTTTCGTTGCTGCAACGAAATAGGTATGAACTATTTTTATGAGAAGAAGTGATATAGTGATTGGCATGGAATCATCGCTTATACCTCCGTTAGCAATGAAGAATTAAGTTCCACAAGCCGCACACTTAGCAGCAGTGATGCCAACTTAGCCCTCTTTGGGCTAAAAAGCGTAAACTCTTGAAACTAAAAAGCGTAAATTTAGCCCTTTCATAGCACTTTCAGGTCTTTTTCCATGCTTTATATAAGGTTACTTTCTATATATGTTTGTGTGCCACAAAATTTGAAATCAATTTTTGAAAGCTTTTTTCTCAACCAATTTTGCTCAAATTTTGCACACTTAATCATTTTCGATGACAATACAAGGAAATGGAAAAATTTGACCAATTGGACAAAGGGGCGTGGTACCTCCCATACAAACCACAAATTAAAAATCTATTATTTCTGCTCCTGATAACGGTATTTAAACAAAATTTGGTACGTCGGTTTGGTGTGCATGTTGTAAGTGCTGCTGCAAATATGGGCGGGATTGTACAAAGGGGCGTGGTACCTCCCATACAAACCACAAATTAAAAATCTATTATTTCTGCTCCTGATAACGGTATTTGAACAAAATTTGGTACGTCGGTTTGGTGTGGATTTTTTAAGTGCTGCTGCAAATATGGGCGGGATTGTACAAAGGGGCGTGGTACCTCCCATACAAACCACAAATTAAAAATCTATTATTTCTGCTCCTGATAACGGTATTTGAACAAAATTTGGTACGTCGGTTTGGTGTGGATTTTTTAAGTGCTGCTGTAAATATGGGCGGGATTGTACAAAGGGGCGTGGTACCTCCCATACAAACCACAAATTAAAAATCTATTATTTCTGCTCCTGATAACGCAGTAATTTTTCCTTCTACAAAAGATAACTAAAAAAGAATTTCTAGGCCCAATAGAATTCTGCTTGCATAAAGCATGGATTTGAAAAAAAAAATTTTTTTGATTTACTAGTTATGAGTATGGTAACAACAAATTTTTAAAATAGTCTAGCTCTACATTGTATATTTTAACTTTCCCATATCCAAGTGCAAAGGTTAAAATATTTCGCATAATTTAATATTATATAGGACCGGATTATTTGTGTGGGATGTACTAGAATGTTCATGACTAATGGACCCACATTTAAAAAGCAATTCTAAAGATATGATCAAATTTCATGTTGCAATGCATTTTAGGCACCGATGTGGATGTTACAAATAATTTAATTTTACCTAAGATAGGAAGAATTGTGTGAGAGGTACTTCAAGGTGTGTGTCAAAAGCATAAATACATGCTAGATTCCAATATAGCCTAAAAAGATTAAATTTCAGCTGTCTAAGCTACGAAATAAAAATCTATCTGGATTGATTATAATATAATCGACATAGACAGTTCATTATGTGTACATTTTAATTATGTTTACGAACGATCAATTTTGATTCAATTCCACTAATATGTTTTTATATAAGATTGATATTAATATTTAATTAACCTCTAATATTTAATTAACCCTCTAATACCTAAGAGTGCCTCAAGGCACTTATCACTAAAGTCGAGTATCGAGAGATCTACAAGTTTTCATTTAAATTCTACAACAAAATTTAGTGAGTCAGGTCAAAAAAGTGAACATAAAAACTTCGTTGTCGCGAAGCTGTATTTTCGAAGACATATTAAACCGATTTATAGTGATTCAAGCATAGTGGATATTTTTCCTTAAAAGGTATGACATTATATTATTATTATGTTTTTATAGAATGTGACAAAAGTTAAAAATGTGTGTTTTATTAGAGATAATGGAGTCTACATGATTATTTTTTTTTTCATAATTACCATAGAAAAAATATGCACACATTTTGTACTTGTTTTACAGATTTGGTTCTTAGAGGGTTTAATTTGTATAGTTTAAATAAATATATTTATATTATAAAGAATATTTTAGTTTACATAAGTAATCACTGTATCATCTACTTAATGCTATTATGGCCCATAGACCATATTTTCTTATTGAAATGCGTTCAAATATTTAATGTAATTTCCTAAGTCATGGATATATAACCATATACGGACACCACTACGTGAAAATAGACCAAAAAAAGACCCGTGTCTCCCAGTTTTGCCCAAAGTCATGAAAAAGTGATCATATCTTGCAAACCGTTTGGAATTTCGATTTACTCTCAGAGGCAAAGTTGTAGCTCTTGGCATAAAGAACAAAAATTGTGAATTAATTTTTTCTTTATTTCATTCTTTTCTATTACAACAATACGTACTATTAATTATATTAGGGCTGCTTTTCTTTAAGCCAGGATAACAAGTTGCGATAACAAAACCGTTATAAAAATTTAATTTTTTGCTCAAAATAAAAAATATTTTTTCACATTGTCGCCAACTACAATGTAAATATATGTATCAAAAGAAATATTCAACAAAATATTTTGTGTTTACTTTATTGGATAATTAATAATGAATAATTATCCAGGCTAAGTCAAAAATGTTTAACACAAAATTATTTTTTCAAAATTTGTTTTCACACACACATTGATAGTGCTTCTGGCGACAATTTCAAAAAATATTTTTTTTATTTTCAGTGAATTAGATTTTTGTTATCCGCAGCTTAGTTATTCAGTCTTAAAGAAAAACAGCCATATTATGTCATAATAACGTATACGTACCCCGGTGTTCGGTGTGTTGGCATGTTTTTTTCAAATTTTGACATTGGGGTAAGATAGTGAGATTTGGATGAGAGATTGCACTTGCCTTATAAATACGTGGGCGTATACTTACTACTATTACATTACATTTTAATTAAGTATACGTATTGCAACAAAATTATATTACACTGCGTATACCATATACGGACCAGAGGATGACAGCATGTACACGCAAAAATGTATACATGTGTATTTACAAATACTTTTGATACATATGTATGAAAATATACATACGCCGATAACACACAACACAAACGGCATGCAAGAATAAATAATATGCATGTACGATGTACAACTTGTTGTGTATGAAAGATGTATTTGTTGTATGTTACACTTATACTTGCATGTACATGAGAATACACATGTGACTATGTGTATACTCATGTAGCCCTGTACGGCTATGTTATTATAGTATTATATATTCTGTTACTGCATAAAACAATTAATTCGCACGTTTTAAGAGGAATGTGTGTGCAAAATTTTATTATAAGGTAGAGATTTAAAAAAATGCAATAATACTCAAAATAATAGGGGGTATTTTCAGTTCTTGTTGGGGAAATTTTTTTCTCTTTGGGCCGATTTTGTCAATTTGTGGAACATTTTAACCCCCTAGCTCATTTCGTTCGCAAATTAGCCTGCTTTCAACAGACAGACGGACATGGCTAGATCGTCTTAGAATTTTGCCACGACTCAGAATATATATATTTTATGGGGTCTCCGATGAATACTTCAAAGTATTGCAAACGAAATGCAAAATGAATACACTCCCATCCTGAGGTAGAGGGTATAAAAATGCAAGTCATTTGTTCCTGTTTATACATGTGTGCTTAGCATGTATTTTTCGTACATGTACCCATCCCATCCCATACCCATCTCCACACCCCAGCGGGAAAAAGAAGGCGTACGCAAGGCCTTCTTAGGGAGGCGCAAGGCATGCTTGCTGCATTCTATACTCATTTAAAATTAACACAGGGTAAGAAGGTCCAAAAAATAAGGCTCTAGCAGGTCCAACAATAAGGCGCAAAATATGACGAAGCACGCATTTTGATAATAAAATTCAATAATTTGCAAGCGTTGTTCGTTTGTAAGACGATTCATGGTTAAATTATAGACCAAACTGAAGATGTTTGACAGTGAAACAAAACACGTTTAAGCCAGTGTTGTCAAAAAGATAATAGATAAAAAAGCACCCTTTAGAAACACACGACCTTAATCGAAACGAACACCTTCGCCGCTGCCTTCTTTTGGCAGGCCTTTCAGCATGCCTGGCGAAAGAAGGGAAGTAGGAATGAGCCACAGAATTTTGTTATGCGTTTGCAACCAAAAGTGTGTAGAAAATACCCATCGATAAATTGAACACCTTCCACGCTGCCTTCTCTCGCAAGGATGAGTAATGGATCGTGTAGCATCTAATGGGAAGGCCTTCTAAAATTCCTTTTCGTAGAAGGCCTTCAGGAATGGGTGTCGGACGTGTAATATACTCGTCAAGAAAGAATGAAGGATATGATAAATATTTTGGTAATAAAGCAAGAACGTTTTTTGTTTGTTATTGAAGAGGAGTTAAATATTTTTATGTTTCATCCCCGATAAATATATTATCGTGGATGTTAGTGGGCGTAAACGTCTAAATAACGTCATGTCTATGAAAACATGTATAAATGCATTTGTCTGTAGGCTATATCTACATTTAAACCTATTTGTTTAATATTAAATAGCGTTCATATTACCCCAAAAAATCCACATATAAAGATTCATTTGAATCGGTGAAGAATTGCAACCTGTAGTTTGATTACAGGAATAGGTGCACAGGCATACAGACATTGATAAATCGATAAATCGAATCGAAAGTGGATATATGCCGATCTGTATTATATTGCCTCTTTTAGTTGTTACAAACAAAGGCACAACGACAACCACAACAAATATTTTTTAACACTAAAAAACAAAACCTTTAAAAAATAATTTTAAATGTAATAATTTCCGATTATTTAAAACAAATGTATTTTATTTGAGTTCAAATCATTAGAATTGTAAAAATATCTTTCATAAAGTAAAAATAATAAAATCGACTCCATCCGAACTGCCTTCATTTTTACAGCATGCTAGTAGGCCTTTTAAAGGAAGACAATGAAGAATGTCCATGGGAGATATCTTATAGGAAATAAAAAGGTCTTTCTAAATGCCTTCTCAAAGAAGGCAGTCAAGAATGAGTATAGGATTTCTAAATGCTGATGATTAGGCCTTCTTAGAGAAGCGAGGTGAGAATGTGTGCCGAATCCTTTTTCATGCGCAAAGAAGGCCTTCTGGAATGCATATTTTCAGAAGGCATAGAGGAATGTGTTTCGGATCCGAAGAAGAGACATTTTAGAAGGCCTTCTAAGGGGAGGTTTGTTATTTGAAGCATACACGTCATACCCATACATGTTTAGCCATTGATATTCAAAGTGTACCCAAACGATAATTTTGTCATTCTCTGATACGGACACCACAACGTGATAAAAGATCAAAAAACAATGTCTTTTTATTATTTTTGTAATAGATAGCAGAGTATTTCAATGTTGAAGTAAAGAAAAAACAAATTAAATTAAAAAAAAATTCGTGAAATTTTTCACTTTTGCGGATACCTACGCGCTACCTAGACGGTGTTAAGAATCATTTGTATGTTCATGTTCATATGTTCTAGAAAGTTTTTTATTGCGATCGTAGGTACATTTTTGTAGTTGATTGTTTCCTTGAATTTTGAACGGTTTGATACCTATGGACCTGAACATGAACTATTTGACCTTGAAGATGAAGTTTTTTGTTCACAATTTTTGTTCTTTATGAGAAGAGCTACTTTGCCTCAGAGAGTAAATCAAAATTCCAATAAAATTTAAATAATTTTACCTTCGCGATATTTGCCCCGAATTATTTTCTTTTTAGAAATTAAAAACAAAAACCGTAACTTTGCGCACTGTTTTAGCTGCTCTACCACACATGTAAAGTGACCCAAAAGAATTAGGATGGACCAACAAAGTGAATCATGGTGGACATGTGATCGGAACTGCATTGAATGCGTGCGAAAAATGTGATGGATAATAATAGGCATATGCATGCAAATAAAAGAGATCCCGTCTGGCCACTTGCCCAATTGCGCATGTGCATGTGCCATTCCTGGGACATATGGGGTAGGGTACTCGTATGCCTCATCGCACCCAATAATACGGCCCAACGACCATTGCCATATTGACGTTGGAAATATGACCACACACGTACACCACACCACACCATACGACTCACTCCATCCAACTGACTAATCTCATAAATTACGGAACGTGTTGTGGCAGACTGCAGACTGTCAGGGGTTAATGTTATGCAAGAAAGAAACGTTAACGTTTCAAATTTTGATTAGAAGAAGGCAACCGGCGTGCGGCCAAGCGCCAATCGCCAAGCGTGCGATGATGCGCGTATGACTCAATATTATGATAGGACCACAAATATGGTTATTAAACAACCAATCTCCCTCCATATGCTGCATGCATGCCCATGTTGTACGTGTGGTTGTACGAGTATAGCTCACAATCCGAACGCCGGCGACAAGAGTCACTGAGTTTGCATCGATATCCTTTTATAGCCAAATGAAGTGAACGCGAAGGCAAAAACCACGGCAACCACGTCATGGCTTATCTTTATGAATCGATCTTTTCATCTTGCCAAAAACTAACATCGGACACATTTACGTTCGGTTCGCTCAACGTGATTTACTCGGAGATGGCGCTGAAACAGTGTCTGTCTGTCTCTATGTTCGAACAATTGTTACCCAACACGGTCAGCACGACTTGCGGTAATCTGACGCCAATAAACCAAATATGATCAGGAATACACACAACGCAAAGTAGTACTGATTGTGTGCACTTCGGTGCACAGTGGGGGATGGTGCACTTTTTTACAATACTTCACCCTGGGGTCACGCTGAACCCATTTTTATTCAAATTGCAAAAAAGCACATCCACGTGGGTTAATGCGATGCCAACTATCTAATTTTAATTTGTCGAAACGAAACATTCGAACTGATTTACACTTGATTAATTGTTAAGTGGGAACAGTACTTTTGGACTTCAATATGACCATATACAAATGAAACTAGAGATAATATGTAGAAAATGTCTGTACTCAGATTTCCATTTGGAGATCTTTTCTCGTTTTTACAGAACTTTTATTTTCCAAAGGATATATTTATACTCTCACTGTACACAGTAGGAGGGCATATATCATTTGGGACAGAAAAAAAGGTGTAGCGCATTGAATGAGTGACTTAAGACCCTAAGTATGTTTGTACCAAATCCGTTTCACGACTTTTTAAGGTGTTTGGGCCATGTTCGCCTGGCTGGCTGGAGTACACGATAACTCTCGAAAGGTGCTAAGGAATCAATTCAAACTTTGCACATGACAATATTTCCCCCAAACTTAGTTTAAGTTCGAAGGTGGGCGGAATTGTCACGCCCCTTCTGGTACCATCCACACAAATGACCCATACTCCTATGTTAGATTAAAACCGCTGTAAATTTTGCACAGATATTCGGAATCCGCTATACAATGTTTTTATAAACACTTTAAGTGTGCAAAATATGGCGCCCCTTCCAGTACCTCCCACACAAATCACCCTAAACTAGGTATAACTAAACTTGTTATACCTTCTATACGAATGACCGGAATACTGTGAGATTTCACATTTGGTAATGCTTTTATAGAGCTTACATTCGTGTGAAATATGAGCGATATTGCCACACCCCTTCTGGTACCTCCCATACAAAGTGGCGTAAATATTTACGCTTTAGCCATGCCCCTTCAAGTACCTCCCACACAATTGTCTGTATCCTGGGTAAAATTAAATCCTTCACAACTTCTATACTGGTGCACAGAATTCAACTATTTTAAAAATGTGGAAGCTGGAACCATGTGCCACGAACCTTCTAGCACCTTCCACACAAATTATCCTACCCTATGTAAAATTTAACTTCTTACAACTTCCGCATATATGTTCTCTCATAATGAGGGTATATAAAGAGTGATTTTTTTGAGGTTAGGATTTTCATGCATTAGTATTTGACAGATCACGTGGGATTTCAGACATGGTGTCAAAGAGAAAGATGCTCAGTATGCTTTGACATTTCATCATGAATAGACTTACTAACGAGCAACGTTTGCAAATCATTGAATTTTATTATCAAAATGCGTGCTCTGTTAAGAAAGTTCAGAAAGAAAGAAATTGTGTTCAGCGACGAAGCTCATTTTTGGCTCAATGGGTACGTAAATAGGCAGAATTGTCGATTTTGGAGTGAATATCAGCCAGAAGCATTGCAAGAGCTACCAATGCATCCAGAAAAAGTCACAGTTTGGTGCGGTTTATGGGCTGGTGGCATCATTGGACCGTACTTCTTCAAAGATGATGCGAATCGTAACGTAACTGTGAATGGTGAGCGCTACCGTGAGATGATATCCAACTTTTTTTTGCCCAAAATGGAAGAACTGAACTTGGTTGACATGTGGTTTCAACAAGATGGCGCTACATGCCACACAGCTCGCGATTCTATGGCCGTTTTGAGGGAAAACTTCGGAGAACAATTCATCTCAAGAAATGGACCGGTAAGTTGGCCACCAAGATCATGCGATTTGACGCCTTTAGACTATTTTTTGTGGGGCTACGTCAAGTCTAAAGTCTACAGAAATAAGCCAGCAACTATTCCAGCTTTGGAAGACAACATTTCCGAAGAAATTCGGGCTATTCCGGCCGAAATGCTCGAAAAAGTTGCCCAAAATTGGACTTTCCGAATGGACCACCTAAGACGCAGCCGCGGTCAACATTTAAATGAAATTATCTTCAAAAAGTAAATGTCATGGACCAATCTAACGTTTCAAATAAAGAACCGATGAGATTTTGCAAATTTTATGCGTTTTTTTAAAAAAAAAGTTATCAAGCTCTTAAAAAATCACCCTTTATAAGTCGGTTTATCCATCTGAAGCTTACTTGTTTTCTTAATAATTTATTTTCATACTTCCGAGAGTCATATGTAGACGATATGGGTATCAAATGAAAGAGAAGAGTGCCTTTGTATGACTTGTTAAAGTATGCATATAAATTATTTAAACATCTATATCCTTTGGGAATTAAAAGTCCTGTAAAAAAGGAGAAAGGACCACCAAATGAAAAATTGAGTACACAGTTTTTCTACATACGATATCTAGTTTCACATGTATATTGTCTTGTTTAAGTCCAATAAAATAAACGTAAAATTATCGCACGATGTTATTGTACCGATTATCGTAACAACTGGGATCGCATCCGATGATTGTATCCATGGAATCGTACTGTTTGTTTGTTTTGTCACAATTGTAAGAACGATTTCATTTACTTTCTGATGTTAAACTGAGAGCATGAGGGTTGTTTCGGTTAGTGGCAAGGAGTCTTGGCTGCTATTGGGTGGGTCATGTCAAATATTGAAATGATTGACAAGTACAATTATGTACCAAGTGTACAGTCAGAGAGCTTGAAAATATCTACAACATACATGTGTGTTTATACAATTAGTTTAAAAGATTTTACGAGAAAGAGGATGGTTTCGTATTTTCAAGGTTCCGATCTCATTATTAGCCCGAGGGAAAAATTTTTCCCTCACAAGGACTAAAAATACCCATAATAATCCCTAATATTTTAGCGTATTTAAGCATGTTTTTTGAATATGTCTGTTAATATTTGCTTGAGTAGATACATAATATAAAAGTGTTTTTTCCAAATTCGTACTTTTAAGGAGTAATATGGGAATAGAGGGATAAAAATGGTGCCAAATAAACGGCTGTTCCTAGAATAATGAAATTCGTACTTTTTGGGGTTAAAATGAAAAAAGGGGGATAAAGATAGTACCAATCAAATGACAGCAGCTAGAGTCATGAAATTCGGAGTATGCATTTCTCTGACTATGTAGACACGGAAAATAAACTGATTTTTCGAAATTCGTACTTTTTGGGGTCAAAATAGAAAAAGGGGATAAAAATAGTACCAACCAAATGGCCGTAGCTAGAGTTTACTTGTTTTTTTTTTAAAGCTAGTTAGTTTTTCGTGAATAATACATACATGGCCATCTGCAATCATTTCGGTCAGCGGTTCTCTCCAAAATCGATTACAAATCGAATCGTCTTCTTAGCCTTTCCCTGCGGACGATCTTATTTTCCACTCGTTGGGAATTTGGATATTTTATTGGGATAAAATGAAAATGAACTTAA
The DNA here is from genome assembly GCA_947397865.1 of Polietes domitor. Classification (NCBI taxonomy): domain Eukaryota; kingdom Metazoa; phylum Arthropoda; class Insecta; order Diptera; family Muscidae; genus Polietes; species Polietes domitor. The sequence goes on along the minus strand of OX377618.1, from coordinate 223,453 downwards.
TCCCAAAATTTTAATTTGTGAAGATTTCACGCAGTCTTCAATATCAATTAAAAAGCATATTTATGAAGTTTTTTATTTTGCACGATGATGCTCAAAAGGTAGTTCGCAATTATTACAAACTATAAAAGCTCTCGTTCCGTCATTACCAAAATGGTATAACATTTCGATAAAAAGTTCATTTTCCTGCTTCATAATTATAATACGATTTGTCTCCGCCAGTGAAAATACCACGGAAGAAACATATGTCTCAATAATATATCCAAATCTCAACCGATCTGCCCAATACTTGTACCAAACAAAAAAGGTGAAAAAATTGATTTTATATCGATAGATTAATTTTAAGAACTTCTTATTTTTCTTATATTTCATCATTTCTTTTGTTAGATTACTGAAATGTACAACTATAAATATTCGCTCTACCGGTTCACTCGAATATGACCAATTTCCGTATAAATTAATTTATGTAGACAATTAATTGTCGAATCGCAAGGAACCTATTACAAAAGTGAACATTTTATTTTATACACGGATACAACCGAGATCTGTCATGGTAAATATATAACGCCAAAAACAAAACATATTCTGAATTCCTTACTCTATACACTCCAAACCATGAAAAAAGAACAGCGATATATGTACTTGTAAATATAAATCCACTAAAATCTAATTTCGAAGCCTAAAAGGAATTGAACATTAAGTAACTACTAAGCGGAACGATCCGAAAGTAGCAACAAACAGTCATGCTCCACTCCATTCCCCCACTGTGTGGTAGTTGCACGGTGCGCTGTTGGCTGACAGCGATTGTGGCTTTGGCGGCTCTTACACTAGACTCCACTGCCACCAACACGACACACCACTTACAAAATATCAAAATATGACTACGATAATGCGATGCTATCGATAATGCGATGCCATCCAAACCAAACGGCCAATAAATGTATTAATGAACGTGGCGCACATATATCAGTGGACACTCGATCCGAGCATTAGTCGTCTCATTACACTGTCTACGAAAATCAAACTTGTCGTCATAATAACAATGTTGGCTAAACGGATTCTGGTCGAGTGGACATGTATCGGCGCTTTGACTGAGACTATTTAAAGCGGAGGTGGTCCAAGGTGGCAACCTTTGGCTCATTCCAGCGCCGTAAGACACCATACCATCCTTACATTTTAGTTAAAGGGTTAATATGTTATATATGCCCTATACCTAAAAAGACGGACATATGAATTTTGAAAATGGAGCGGCGGGCAACAGCTGTTTTTTGTATAGACTATTCCTATTGCTTTCGAAATATGCGTGATTTTAAAATATTGACAAAATACAAACGACATTTCTTATTTATCGAGTTTATGTTGATGATATAGGCCTGTTCGATTGGGCTTTCTAGCTTACAATTACGAGGCTTCAGTAGATGGCAGAAAAAATCTGGCAGCACCACAAGTGAGAATAACAAGTTTCTCTCTTGTTAAGCGAGTAAATTCCAATCGAACAGACCTAATAATAATAATGTATTCATTCGTATGTGTGTCTAAGTCATGGGCGACGGGTGAATCTGGACGTATTTACTACCGAGCTGTAATTGTGCAATTTTCTTATAGCCATCTTGGTGACGCACAAGTTACTTTTGTTAAGGATACTCAATTTGAAAATGTAGATCTGATCGCACCCGCGTATATGTTGAATTTAAGGGACTTATTACGGCTACAAATGTTGCGAGTTCCATTTTCACATAGAAATAGTGGTGTGGGAACAGTCTCAAATAAAATGAGAATTTTTTTTTTCAGATTTTTTATTTTATCGGTAAACATATGGAAAATATCGTTCAAGATTTGGCGTAGTGTGAAGATTTGGCCAAGTCTTACTTCATTTTCAATAGAGTGGACATATCAAGCGTAGGTTCCTATTGTCAGACATGCCTTCCTGCAGCAAGATTTTGAGAATATGTTTGTAAATGCGGACTGGTCGAACCGAGCGTCTTTAACTTGTTGAGGAGTTTGTTAAGACGTTATTAGACAAAACTTAAAAATCAATACGGTTATTGCGAGGTTGACAGATCAAATCAAGTGCATCGAAATTCACTTTTGCGTATTTAGGAATAGGCCTGAATATTTTGTTGACTTTCCCTATCAATTCTCCAAGTTCTCCGAGTATGGGTGGTCATTGGAGTGTATTTGATGCTAAAGCTACATATGTATTGACAAGGTGGTATCCCACTGTGTAGCAAACCGAAGGGAGGGGGATGTGTTTCTAATAAACACTCTGCAACTGGACAACTTTTACGTCATGAATGTTCAAATTACTTGCTCTAGCCCTGTCTATCTGCTAGCCAAATCACGAGAGAGCAACATTGAAATATACTTCGAAAATGTGATTAAAATATTAAAAAGTTATGCCAATGTCGGGCGGTGACAATTGTCAAAGCAACAACATGGCAAATGACCTGCACCTGCACCTGCAGTTTCCTGTCTAAGGATTATCTCCCAAATAATTCTTACCCCCAGAAGTCCCTGCCGCAGTCCTGCTGTTGCTCTCCGGGGACCAGTAGGCTAGCTTGACAGCCGTTGGTCTGTGCCCCCGCATGGATAAACTTCATGTGAATTAATCCCCAAGCTGAACTTCCGTTGTGGTGACGAAGGTATGTACATACATACACACATACATATGCATGCATAAACCACAATGGAACACTGCTGCGACTATTGTCACATATCGGTGTTGCTGGCGTCGGCTGTTATTCCCCAAAATGTTGCAATCAAAACTCGTAATCGTGACATTTGTCGCTTTTTATTGTTGTCAATAAAATGTTGCTTGATTGTGCTGCATGCATGCGGCACAATGCACAAATGTTGCACATTCACACATGCATGTACTTACCTACATATACATACATATGTAGGTAAGTACGTTTAGTATGTTTTGTTGTTCTTATTTCTTCTGCTTCTGATTCAGTATGGATGTAGTAGGTACACGGGAAACCTACTCCCCGATGAGCTACTCTCGCTGATACACTGCACTATCAAGATGCATAAGCATGACTTCCATTTATGGCAGAGACACCAAACAAAGTGCTTGAATTAGCCGAAATGGAAACAAAATAAGAACGAAATGAATTCATTATGAGCCGCGTTTCCAAATTGTGAATGTTTTGCATTATTTTTTATTTTTAATTGGCCTATTGTTGTTCGTCGATGCTTGTTTCACTACCCGATTGCTTTACCTGTTCGATAAATGTAAATTACAAAACGTAGGTGGGTGGCACATTAGACCCCATCCCCCACAGGCGTAGAAAGGTGATATGGGGCAAAAGAGCGTCCCTACTTCCATTTACTACAACAAATCTACTCCAGATTAGTTAGAATTCCCTCAAAAGTAGGAAAACTAACTGAGTCTCGCTAAAGTTTCCCCACTTCAAAGTCATAGTAAATAGTTTATTTACTAGAAATTGGTTTGTCATTTTACTTAGGTCAGGTCAGGTATTTTTCTACACAGATCAATGCTACCCGCCAACATTTCCAAATCATTAGACGCAATGAAAATATCAAATCGGAGTTTCACATCAAACGCTGAACGAAACTATTTGTCATCGTCGTTTTCATTGTTTTCATTTGACTTATTTTAAATAGATTAATAGATATTATCAATTTTATAATAACTTTCTAATTGCACACTACAAATCAATGTGTCTGTCCAATCTAATCACTCCACCCTCAGTCCTGACGCTCAGTTCAGTCTCTGCAGTTTCTTCACAGTTGTTAAACAAATCTTCAATACAATTACCCTTTAACCACTGGCATCGAAGTGTGGTTGACCAAAAATGCATTTAGTGAAGACCTTCTGTAGACGGTCTCAGTGGTTTAAGCGCTAATATTTTATTGCACAAGGCCCCTAGTATTTTTAACGATATTTTTAAAAACAGGTTAGCCACCATAAAAACACCTATTGCATGAAATTGCATGTGTCATGTCATCTTATGTGTCAAATCAGATGAATGTAATTTAAAATCTGTGCCGTCTAGGGTCGCTAAAATATGACCAGATTCTGCGTTGGTACAGTATGCTAAATGTGCCGGTATGATTTAATTTAATTATAGCTCGTCTTTGTTAAAATTAAGTTAGAACAAAATTGAATATGATCCGACAACATTTTTGTGTGTATCTTCACTTCTTTACCTATTAATTCAGTAATTTTTGGGAGAACAATTATACTCACCCGTATCGCGAATAAAAGAGGAGTTTATTAAAGTGGAATTTCCTATTGCCCCGATGATGTACAACGGTAATATGAATATAACCCGGGAGTAGGTTCTACTTCTTGGCGTAGTAATAGAATCGATATAAGAAAGTAGAAGAAACTCGACATAAATAATGATTGGAAATTTAAGGGGAAAATTCATTCGCGATAGAGGTGAATAAGTCCAACTGAAGTTATCACAAGTCAACTTTTACAAATCATGTATGAAGTAAAATAGAACTATGTAGAATCAGGTTCAAAGTACGTTGCTGTTCAATATACTAAGAATAGAAAATAATGTAATGTATTATTTGCCTGGTTTTGTAACAGCGAGTATCGATACTACGGCTGAAGTGACAGCAATTGCATTTTTTCTACTGCGCTCTTTGCAAAATGTAATAACAATAAAATGTAATAAATGACGATTAACCCGATTCAGGTTATCATTGTGCTTGCAGATGCCAACTCCAGAGGAGAAACCGTCGAAAGAGTCATTGAAACGCCACACAGTGTTTCCGAATCGCTTTGTATCTACCCAAAAATCTATGTCTTTTGATGTTGGAAACACAACAAGGATTATTTTGAGATACTCCCACACATACAATTGGGCGATAGTTTATATTACAAACATTCAAATTATTTTTATTTGAAACGCCACTGAAATTAATATCATTGAAATGTCGTTCCTTATTGTGCTTCATACCGAAATTTTTAATTTGGAATTTTCTCAATTAGAAATGGAAATTTCTCATAATGAAATGAGAATTCTTAATTTCAATTGGAATTTTCGCTTCCTTGTTGGGAGTTTTCAATTGGAAATTCAAATTCAAATGGCAAAATCTATTTCCTCAAACTGAATCGGAAAACCTCAATTTCAAATGGAATTTTCTCTATATAAATCGGAAATTCTCAATTTCAATTGGAAATAACGACAATAAATATTTGTTTCTCTTCATAAGACTTTACGCTATATTTTAAGCAATGACGACTTGTGCCAAGAATGCAGTATATAATCTATTTCCACTATTACAAAAAAAATAGAATTTATTGGACATTCACTCAGAAAACAACCAGACAACACTCGTTTGGAATGCACAATGAAACAGAGAAAAGGTAGGCCAAAAGTCGCAAATCAAAAGCAATCTGATGAAAGATATACAAAACAGCGGACGAATCTGGAATGAACTAGAATTGTTATAGAATGATAAAATAAATTCTACACCGAAGATAATTGCACCAAAATATGTTTATCAAATTGAAAATAAAAAAACAATTTTAACTACTCTAAAAAACAATCATTCGATTTCAATTCTATCATACCGAAATAGTATTCGCCGGTTTCTATCGCTATCGAAAAAGACCAGTGGCGCGCCGATGAATACGGCTGAAAACGGCGCAGCAAAAACTAAAATTATATGTTAGACATTTTGATATTTTTTAATTAACAATGTAGATATCCGAAATAACTACCAAATATTGCAAAACATCTTAATATCAGTTCAGATTTATTTATTTATTACAAACTAGAGCACTAGCAATTAAAGCTATCGGCTTAGTTCAGACTTAGTTATAGACCCCATACAGATGTCGCTCCCGATTTGACTTTTTCCGCTCTAGAAACCACATATAGAACCCGATTATCTTAAAATTTGGCTTAACACCTTATAATCCAACTAGAAACACCTATGCTGAAAGTGGGTAATATCGGTTCAGATTTAGATATAGCCCCAATGCAAATGTTGCTCCCGATTTGTCTTTTTCCAATCTGGAAACCACATATTGTACCCGATTTTCTTTAAATATGGTACAACAGCTTAAAGTGGCACACAATCTTATAATCCAACTAAAAACTCCTATGGTGAAAGTGGGTAAGATCGGTTCACATATATACATAGAGCCAATACAAATGTTGCTCCCGATTTTGGCCCAACTTTACATGTTATACTTCATCTTTAAAAATTCATGGTGAAAGCGGGTCACCTCGTTCCAGGTTTCAATATACCAAATGTCCTCTCTGATTTAACATTTTTTGTCAAACACATACAATTACAGGATACAAAAATCCTTCCCGATTTCACTTCTTTACCGAATTGAATTGTAATGGGATAGAAAGTGGAGAGTATCATATAGTAGTAAAAATTGGCGAACGTATGAGGTTTCTAGAGCGGAAAAAGTCAAATCCTGAGTTACCAATGTCATATTTCTGAATCGATTTTCTTCAAATTAGCTAATAGCTTGTTGCTAGTTTTTCTAAGCGGCTTCCTTTTGGGTATTATTATTAAGGTAATTATTTGTTTTAATTGAAAGGCTAGGATACTTCTGATTGAAGGTATTTGCTTATATCATATTTTTGTTATATATGACCTCTTGGGGACTTTTCTTGACTAGATTGGCGTTAAGGGAACATAGATCTGGCAAGTCTGTTCTTAATGCATGTAATTGCTTGTTTTATTTGAACGCTGATTGTTTGTCCTGCTCGTGTGGTTTTTTGCAACAATTGCATTTTTGCAGCAATTGCACGTCGGTGAACGCTGTTGCTTGTCATACAATTCGCAATGTTCCTCTGGATGAACATCGCAGTTTGCTTTCAACTTTATTCTGTCGGAAGAGGGAGATAGAGAGGTGAGTTTAGGCCCGCGACTAATCCGTAAACTCTTGCTCAATAAAAGTGATGACTGGTCTATTAAGTAGATGTAGTGCCAGTCGACTGTGTATTTTGCGGGACGGTTCCATCCGACATAATGTTTAAAGGGGAAGGTGGAGCAATGATTGTCAGTGGATGACTGCGAAAACGTGTCTTTTAATTAATATGCAAGAATTGCTTCGACTGCGATTTGTTGCAAATGAAATATTTCCACAAAGCGGCAAGCAGGCCACCACTACGCACACACACACAAAATGGATGGATTATTTATTAGAGAAGCGCAATTAGGTGCGTAATTAATTGGCAAATCAGCGGAAATGCTAACGGCCTATACGTGAATATGGGCCGTGATTAGCTTGGATTTAGCATGGGTGCTACAAGACGATCAAATCTGCTGATTTACAATCAATTTCATTGAACGTATCGACGACAATTAATCACAGGATCGAGCACGTGGTATCGCTCCAAGTGCAGTATCGCAACGGAATCCGCAAAAAAAACGTGGGCGGTGTTGTTACTCAGGTGCTGTTTCCATATCAGGAGATTATACTGAAATTGCAGCAGCAACTAATTACAACTGCATTACCAACAAAACTTGTATGTTTCATACAAATACAATTCATCTTTATTTAATCATGGAAATATTAAGGAAATGGGCATTATTATTTCCTACACGGAACTTAGGGCCACTCTTAGTGGATACCGACAGTAAAATACGATTGGAAAAATATTCTCAAAGCGCATTAGAATAAAGCCTTATTAGAGTCGAAAAGTAATAACGCCAATCTATGGTTTCAGATCGCCATTTCACCATGTCCACTACTAATTAATGGCTAATTTTGATCCAGTTAAATTATCTTTGTACTTCTTAAATTCATATGATACACCTGGGCACTAGCAAACTCTTGCTGAATAATTTCATGTTAAATCGGCCATAAATTTTCTTGACAAGGGAGAGAGACAGAAATTTGTGAGAACATTGGAATACATATCGAGGGCTTATATGAACAAAAACATAATTATGTACAGTTTAATCTAAAAAGGATTACTAATGGCTACGATTAAAAAGTTTTCGAAATTTCCTATTATTCGCGGTTTTGTGGATCATAACCACTTTTGCATGTTTGAAATTGAGCACTATGAATGTTGAAATAAGCGCATAGCCATTTATGCCTAAATATATAAATAAGATTTGAACTGGGATACTGTCCTGGCTCAAGACCATTTTGCATCTATATTTACTGGAATGCAAATTTATTTACAAATGGCATGGTGACATTTATTACTTGGCTGCAGACTGGAAATCATGATAGTATTTCCCTGTCAAAGGTTTTGTCAAGTGGCTTCGCAGCGACTTTACAACATCAAAGCCGGCCTCTGTAAGGAAATGATTCTCACGAACGAACGAGAAGCACTTGCAGCGAATATAAATATTCCAGCTTCATCCGTCAGATTGGTACCATTTTTATCCTTTTTTCCAAAATTTTTACAAAAAGTGGATCTGGGGTAGGGCACGGTAAACAAAAAATACAAATTGGATACGAAGTTGCAATTGCTTATATTTCTGAAACTTTTCTGACAATAATGTGAAGTCAGCAATCATATGCAAAAAATATTTTGGTATTCTCAATATGATAAAAAGTTTCTAAAGATACTTTTCACAACTTTTGACTTTACAGCCACTATTTATCTTACTTTAGCCTGATAAGTTGGGAATCAAAGTGCTATTAACGCGAAGTGGTGGAATTTGATAGTACGATATGTCCTAAATTTAGAAAAATGTTTTAAACAAAGTCGTTGTAGCGAATTATAACTTTCGGTTATATGCTGCTCCATTGTTGGACTATTTAATTTATATTATTTTTATGTTCATAGCCACTTATGCAGTCACAAACTAACGTGTGAGTGGATAGCCAAATCAGAAAAATTTGTAAAAAATGGCTTTAGAAAAAAATTCTTTTCCAAATTTATATGACAGATGACATCCAAATCTGAGAATAGTTCCGCATCAAAAACTTATTTTCGAGAAAATGGTTCATAGCCACTTTTGAATATAAGCCCTCGGTATATTAAAAATTAACATTGCAATTTCGAATATTTTGAGGAAGAGGGTTTGTGTTTGTGTAAAATTTATTGATATATTTTTTTTGGAGAATTGTTAGTTTGGCATTTATTGACTATTGATAAAACCACATGAAACTTTACCAGTCGATAAAGCATTGTGCTCTGAATTGAGCAATATATTTTTTGTCGACCATCCCTCTTTTAACGGTGTACTTTTTGTTACGGCTATTTTCAATTAATTTTATCGATTTAATTTTATCCATTAAATTAAATGCATTTGTGACTCGCCCTTTGAGATTTTTCACCTTTTTTGTCATATTATTGCTTGTGACGAAGTAGAAATTTAAATAAGGTCACTTTCCCCTATTATCCCGCAGAACTCAACATGTGGGTCGTATGTAGAGTTTTGTCAATGCATTTTCTTAGTTTTTTGTGGATATTTTTCAGTATGTTTTTTACAACAAACAAAACTGAATCATTACATTTCTTAATTTGGTTTCTGGACTCGTCCGGGTTTGATATATAACGATTAATTCTGCATCATTACCTCAAAAATCGCGTTTTTCGACTTATGACAGTCTTGAAGAAAGTGAGCGAAATATTTGTCTTGTAATAGTGCCGTGACATACAGCTTAGACATTATATAAAAATCAATTACAAAACCTCCAAAGAATCTAATAACAAAATTGAATTGAAAATTGCCATTTTCCCATTGTCTAGGAAAAGCTGAATTTAGAAGCATCTGGCACAAATGTAGTTTCGTCCGTTCCTATCATGCCCTGAAAAGTAATTACCCCAGCTTGAATCTCATAACAAAATCAAATCATTGTTTTTTATAACCGACATTTACAGAACAATGATTACTTAGGTATCGTCCGTGACTCTGGCCGCCGTGATAATTGACAGGCCACAAAAAGAATGATATCAGGGGTATCTCTGGAAATGATCGAATGCCATTAGTACTCTTTGGCGAACAAAGTGTATCCCGGAAGATCTGTAACCTCGAAATTGCACTTGCTGCAGCATCACACATTGGAAAAAGGGGTAAATGCGAGCGCATGACAGTATTTTTATCTCACGGCTTCGCCATTAAAGATTGAGTCCTACATTTTGCAAATACTGTGGCATCGACTGATAATACAGGAAAACTCAACTAAAAAATAAATTTCACTCCACCCTAATGTATATTAAACTACTTACTAAGCGTTTAACTACATTCTTATAGTCCATACCGAGAAAGTAAAATATAAAAATTATACAAATTTTTATAATGTTAATAAGATCGGTATCGATCGGTCGTAGAACACTACACACTGCAGCCGTCTGTAAATTATTCGCTCAGGACCAGTCGCATTTAATATCCGATTTTCTCGAAATTTTCTGATCAACGTACAAAGGGCAATACAAGATTGCAGTAATACATTTTTTTAATTTCTTTTTCTTTCATTTTAATTTCTAAATGTCCTTGTCCGAGGAAGCCGACAAAATATAGAAATCTATGACCTACATACACATATCTCGGGATTTTCTGAGAGATTTCGTCATTTCAATTACACGACAAAGACAAATAACAATTAGCACTTCAGCAAGACAAAATCTAGATTAAAAATGAAGATAGTTTACCAATTCGCATGCAACAGGGACAAGTTCAACGTATGCCAAAGGATAGATAAAGGAAGGTTGCTTCGCATAAATCTAACACAATTTTCACGATGTAAAAATATTAGCACAAGAGAATAACTACAACGCAGCTACACACTTTCTTGAAACGTTACACATAATTGATGCTCCCACTGACTGAAGAGAATAAATTACAAAACTGGCACAAACGGAGCGCTCACACATATCCAACAAACCCATTATTAACAAGTAGTTTCAGTCGGTTAAACCGACTTGTATATACCCTCCTCTCTCAGAGAGTATAAGGCACTTTAACTTTACTTTGGGTCGGATTATTTGTGTGGGAGGTACTGGAAGGTTCGTGACACATTTATAAAAAATGGTAAAACCACGTTCAAATTTCAGGTCATAATGCATTTCATACAACGGTAAAGAAGTTATAACGGATTTAATTATACCCTCACTCTACAGAGTTGGAGGAAATATATCATTTGGGACAGAAAAAAAGTGTAACGCATTGAAGGAGTGACTCAAGACCCTAAGTATGTTTGGACCAAATCCGTTTCACAACATTTTAAGATGTTTGAGCCATGTCCGTCCGTCCGTCTGTCTGGCTGGCTGGTGTACACGATAACTCTCGAAAGGAGTTAAGGAATCAATTCAAACTTTGTATATAGTAATATTTTTCCCAAACTTAGTTAAAGTTCGAAGATTGCCGAAATTGCCACTCCCCAGACAGACAGTCAGAGGGCATGGCTCAAACCGCTTAAAAAGTCGTGACACGGATTTGGTTCAAACATACGTAGGACCTTAAGTCACTCATTCGAGGCGTAAACTGTTTTTCTGCCACAAATGTTATGTACCCTCCTAGTCTGTAGAGTGAGGTTATAAAAATCACAAATATAAAGAAAAATAATTTGTTTGCCAAGGTTGGAGTTGGACGAAGTTACTAATTATATTTAAAAATGATTGTCAAAAATGATATGATTGATGATAATTGACTAATGCTCTAATGACTCTAGTTGGCCAAAAAGCGGGATATATGAATTCCAATAGCGGAATTTTGTAGAAAAAAAAGTGAAATAATAAAAAATCGGTCAGTTTAATGTATTATGTTTTCAAAATAACATACAAAATATTATAAACCCAGCTTTGATTATAATATTTTTTATTTTATTTTCCAAATTTTACACTTTCAATTTTTAACATCTTGGAAAAAATTAGCAAATAAGAACTCAACTCAGTTAACGAATTTCAATGTTCCAAAATATGGACTTGGCAAAATGCTCATTAATTTAGCATTTTTGTGACTAGGGTTTTTGTACTTTATCAATTTCAACGGAAAGATCGAAAGTAGTAGTAAGTAATATCTGTTGTAGTCGTATTTGTTAGGCCATATTTACCTATGTCGGTTATATCAGGAACGGAGATCTTAGAAATCTAAATCTAATCTTGGATAAATTCAACTAATTTCTATATTTCGATATGTATATATATAAAATATGTTTTATAGAATAACACGTTTTCTTTTAGTCTGTCTAAAATCTTATTTTAGACAATATTACAATAACGTAACACTTTAAGTTTTTGAATACTATAGTTTCAAATAAAATAGATTATAATTACTTTTATTGTGAATCATCGTAAAATACAACATACGAATTGATATATTTGAACAGTACATCGATGTACGTCCTTACTGTGAATTATAAGGAAAATAGATTTGAATATTGTACTAAATATTATAAACTACAAACTACAAAATACGAATTTGATAAGTTTCCTAAGAATATATTTTGAAATGAACTCTCACTTTTCCATCAAACTCAGAAGGTGAGCTACGAAAAAAATCCTATCTCTTGAATTAACAGTTAATTGTCTTTGGTTTTTTATCTTTCTCGTTTTATTTCTCTAACCATTATTTTGTGACAATTTCTCTACTCAATGAGAAATTGCATGAAAGACAAACAAGTTTTAATTTTGTTTGCTCTATAGTTCCCTAAAGTCTCCAATCTCTCGAAGTATTTATTCGCTATCGGCAACTGATCTCACCTTAACAACAGAAAAGGAAAGGCGGTTAGAACCAAACAATTATTGCAGAGTTTCCCCCGCAACGTCTCCTCTGTTCACAGTCATATAAGTCTTATTGCTGTGAAAGTCAACTTTCCATAATTACAGTATTATAGTGTTTTAAAACGATCTTTTCATTTATGAGAGAGAGGTTAAAAACTTTTATTTTTCGATATAATCTAAAAATAACGAAAAAAATAATAACGTCCATATCCAACTTGTCTTTCTTTATCAATTGATATTGCAATTTTCAAAATGTAAAAAATATAATTTGTCTTTAATAATGTTGTTGGGCTTACAAATAGGCGATGATTTTATGGATCTATATTTTATTCATTGTAGAGAAAATGTCTAAAAAATTGCATGACTTGGAAATTGAAAGAGAATTGTTATACCATCATTAAGATATCTTTTTTAAATGTGACATCCTAGCCCATTAATCTTCCTTCAAACAACAACTTGGAACTACATCTTATCAATGTACAGTTTAAATGTCAATTAACAATGTTGTTTTTCATTTAAGTCCAGAAGTAGGACATTTTTGAAATTGTGGATCTTAGTCGGTTACCAAAAAATGTTTAAGTGGCAATTTTAAAACGAAAAACCAGGACTTTTTTTAAAAATGTTGCATGATGCGGGATGAATAATTTAAGCGGATTTGGTCATCAAATGATAATCCCACGAAAAGAGGAATGGATGGTCACCTTATGATTGACGAACTCAATCAAAATATTGGATATTTTTAAATACAAATTTTATGATAACCCAACATAGTTCTTTTTAAATTACATGATCTCAAGCCTGACAAAAGTAGCTAAAGAGGACAACTATCCAAAATATATATATATATATATACATATATATTTAAGATTTGTATGTTTAAGCGCATGAAAGTATAGAAAGCTCATTTATATATAATAAAAAAACTAGAAAAATAAATTAATTTGCACCAAGAAAGAACGACACTGGCTGTGTCTGATTTGAAGAATGTAGGAAGATGTAGGAATGTGTATGCCGTTGAGGGATAATAGCTATTAAATATTCTAAAATTATGTCACAATAGCTACGTGGGAACTATGACGACTTCTTGGACATGAACATGGAAAGTACTGCGCTTATGTTGCAGCCATTCTAGGTGCCACTCACTTTCCATCCGGTAATTTGACTCCCTCCTGAGAGTAGGCAGAAAATAGATGAAAAACAAAAAGGACTGCTACTGCTCACGTATCCCGATGAGCGATTCTACCATCTGCAACACCAGCCACCCACTACCCACACCACAATTGCGTATTATAGTCGCAACCTATGCCAAAAATCCAATATGCTCAGTGTTATAAAGTAGACGCAGAGGGAGAGAGGACATATTTTCTCCTTCTTCCCTTCCAAAAACTCCAAATTATATAAAAGCGTCAAATCAAAAGACATGTTGACAAAGTCAAATGCTGTGGGCAACTTACGAAGTGATACATGGATGGAGATTGGAAGCTGGGGTCGTTCTGTACCAGCAGTTAGGTCCCTTTTGTGGGAAGGCCTTGCTGATTCCGCAGCTGGAATCATATATTCATATCGTTACCCTAATATAAAAAAGACTCAACTAACATTTTTTGCAAATCGAGATTTTTGGTTATTTTAACAAAACACAACAACCTCGGTCATAATAAACAAAAATATTGATTTGCTAAAAAATGTTAGTTGAGTCTTTTTTATATTGGGATAACGATATGTACATGTATATATATGTGTGTATGTAGGAATGCAACTATGTACATACCTGCATTGTTATGACAAATGCTTCAGTCGACCGATTGTCGACTTCGCTTGGCCACTGCGACTGGAATTGGCCACATTATTCATGAGCCACTGAGTGTGGTGGCGAGGAGTAAATTGCGACTCGTTTCGATGCCACATCGAGATCAATTTTTAGCGTCCCTGGCATGTCTTCACACAATAGCTTTAGCATCGGAATGATATCGATGCTTGTCAATAACACAAAAATATGCTTGATTGTCCCGATTGTCTTTTTGTGCGTCCCCACCAACTCGAAACCGAGTCGGCACTGAGAAGGACTTAGCTGCTGACTTGTTGACATTTGTGCCGTAGAGAAAGTAACGGTGCGTCACAAAAGCCCATCTACCGGCTACCCATTGTACGGCTGCCATCCATCCAGAATGCCTGAGCGAGTCATGTCGTTGGTGGCTTATTGTGAAAAAGTAAAAAGTCTGTTACGACGATACAAGTTTTGTGGACACGGGCCAGCTAGTGCACATGAAAATCATTCCTTGCTTGGTGAGAAAATGAGAAATTACATTTTTATGCTAATGCCCCCCAATCAAACTCACATTCATACATACGAATATGTCTTCGACTTGGACTGATTTGGTATTTGGGAAATACCTTTCCGTGCTTATTATCATGGAGCCAGCCAATGCCGGCCCTTAATTGCCATAGTGCTGTAATGACTTAACTTGGCGGCAATGTACCACATATACATGCATAAATGGATTTTATTTAAAAAACGTAACTTAAAGCTAACGATTCACTGCGATACGAGAACATGTCGTTACCCTAAGATAAAAAGACCTAACTCATATTTTTTGCAAATCGACAAGTCACACGACAAGTTCGGACATAATTAACAATAAAAGATCGATTCCTCAAAAATTATGATTTATGTCATTACACCCTCCACTACGGTATTATGTCTTTGTGCATTTGTTTGTAACACAGATCGACTTAGAATCACTTTCTCAGTCGATTTAGCAATGCCCGCCTGTCTGTCCGTCCGTCTGTCCATCAATTATTGTAATCAAATTACGGGTCGCAATTACAGTCCGTTCTTAACAAAAATTGGCACAAGTAAGTTTTGTGGATCAAGGACGAACGCTATTTGATTTGAAGCAAATCGGATCAGATTTAGATATAGCCCCCATACAAATGTCGCTCCCGATTAGACTTTTTCCGCTCTAGAAACCACATATTGTATCCGATTTTCTTTAAATTTGGCACAACGTGTTATAACCCAACTAAAACAAGTAAGGAAAGGCTATCCGAATACAATTCAATTCGGTAAAAAATTGAAAACGGGAAGGATTTTTGTATGCTTCCTAATCATAGGCTAATTTGACCTGACCCAATTTGTCAAATCGAAAAGAATATACAATAGGTTCTTCCAATTCAGATATAACGTGTTATGCTCAATTTAAAGAAATTTTCTGAAAACACGTGGTTTCTGGGGCTGAAAAAGACAAGCCGGGAGCGAAATTTCTATGTGAGCAATATATAAATCTAAACCGATCTGACTCATTTTCACCATGGGGTTTTCTAGATGGAACATAAGATATTTTGCCAAATTTGAAGAACATCTGTTAAAATATGTGTTTTCTAGAGCAGAAAAAGTCAAATCGGGAGCGAAATTTGAATGGGAGCTATATATAAATCTGAACCGATCTGACCTATTTTCACCACTGGCATTTCTATTTAAAATATAAGATGTTTTGCCAATTTTGAAGACAATCTAATAAAATATGTGGTTTCTAAAGCGGAAAAAGTGAACTTGGGAGCGAAATTTGTATGGGAGCTATATATAAATCTGAACCGATCTGACCAATTTTCACCATGGGTGTTTCTAGTGGAAATATAAGATATTTTGCCAAATTTGAAGAAATTCTGTTAAAAAAGTGCTATCTAGCGTGAAAAGAGGTAAATCTAGAGCAAAATTTGTATGGGAGCTATATCTAAATCTGAACCGATTTCCTTCAAATTAAATAGCGTTCGTCCTTATCCCATAAAACATCGTTGTGCAAAGTTTCATTTTGTTCTCGCTACAATTGTGACCTGTACTTTGATTACAAGGATAGATGGACAGACAGACGGACGGACGGACATGGTTATCGCTACAATTGCGACCTTTACTTTGATTACAAGGATAGATGAACAGACAGGCGGACATTGCTAAATCGACTCAAAAAGTGATTCTAAGTCGATCGGTATACTTAACAATGAGTCTCGAGTATCTCGTTTCCTTTTGGGTGTTACAAACGAATGCACAAAGACATAATACTCTCGTGGAGTGTATAAATACCTATGGTGAAAGTGATTAAGATCGGTTCAGATTTAGATACAAATGTTGCTCCTAAATGCTTGGCCGATTTTGGCCAAACTTTATATATTATATTTCACCTATAAACATACATGGTGAAAGCGGGTCACATTACATCGTTCCAGGTCTTTCCGATTTTACATTTTTTTGTCAAACACATATATTTACAGGATACAAAGATCCTTTGATTTGACTTTTTTGCCGAATGGAATTGTAATAGAAAGTGTAATATAGTCGGCTCCATCCGACTTTAGCCTTTCCTTATTTGTTATTATATTAGGGTAACGATATATACAAGGAAGTAATGAGTTTCCGACTCATTGATAATTTCCAAAATAATGCCCAGGACTGTGTGCATTTTCACCCTATAACAAGTAAGGAAAGGCGGGCAGCGCCGACTATATGTGCCAGTTAGTATGATAGTGGCATACATTTTTCAAAGAATGTCCTACTCGAAATTTTATTGGTACCACTACATTCAGAAGATGCACTGACTTAGACCACTTTCATTGTACTCAAAATTGAAAAAAGTAATCAATTGAAATCGGGTTTCTCTATAAAAAAACATTTTATTTTAATTCGATAAAGAAATATTTCCTTACTTCCGGACAAAATTTAAAAATGAATATGAGTCATTCCGTGTCAAGCGGTACGGTGTTTGACCTCGATAGCTGCGATTGTTTTGAAAGTATTATATTCTTCTCATAAAAATATTGTAATCGTATTTTTGGAAAAAAAAAATTAATTATTTTTCACGAGTTATGACCAATTTAACAGAATCAGAACGATTTTTGTATGAGAACTAAATAAGTATGAACTGATTTGGCCCACTTTCACCTTAGATTTTCCTAGTTGAAGTGGCGTGCAAAATTTGAAGAAAATCTGTTAAAATATGTTATTTCCAGATCCACATATGTTTCTAGTTGAAATTTAACTAAATTTAAGAGAAATCGGAAAACATTTGTGGGTTTTAAAGCAAAAAGTCAGATTGGGAACGATTTTTGTGTATGAGCTATATTTAAAACTGTACCGATCTTACCTTTTTTGAACATATATATTTCTAATTGAAAAATAAGGTGTTTTGTCAAGTTTCTTTAGCAGAAAATGTAAAATCGGGAGTGGCATTTGTATGGAAGCTATATATAAATCTGGGACCTGTATTTTGATTACAAGAATAGATGGACAGACAGACATTGCTAAATCGATTCTAAGTCGATCGGTATAATTAACACTGGGTCTATCACGCTTCCTTTTGGGTGTCACAAACAAACGCACAAAGACATAATACCCTAGAGGTGGTTATAACAAATTTATGTTTAAATCACCACACATCATTCACAGTGGATACAGAACGACTTAGACCACTTTGAAACTAACACTAAAGATATTTTGGTGTCTATAAATCGAGAATTGCCATTGTAACGGTGCATTTTTTATAAATGTCATAAAGAAACGTCTTTAAATTAGAGAAGTGGTCCAAGTAAAAAAGAATAGGTAGAAAGGCGTTAAGTTTGGCCTGGCCGTATCATTTGTATCCCTCTTTTCCAATTGTATCACTTAGATGTTCGCTGTACACACCGATTTTCATGTTTCTAGCTGTTGTCGTATCATTGGTTTTGTTTTTTCACGTTACTAGAGGAATGTACGCAACAAATTTCAAGTGTAAAAAAGCAGAAATTCTCAAGAAATTGCTTAAATAATCTAATTATTACGGGCCGATTTGTCCACTTTCAGTGCCAAGCGATCTGCAACAATTAGACACATTTACGGAACCTCCTAGCTCATTTCGTTCGGAAACTAGTGTGTTTTCCACGGACAGAAGCACATAGTTAAATCGTCTTCGAATTTTACCAGGATACGGAATATAAAGGGTGGGTAAATTGTAGGGGCCGATGTTGAATGTGAACCACACCTAAACTCAAGTTTTTTTCTGCATTTCATTTGACATTTCTCAATTTCAGACTAATTCAATTTGAACCACGGAAAGATACACAATCGACCAACGAGTTAAAGTTATTCAGGCTTTTTATGAAAATGGGCGTTCAAAACAAAATGCATATCATGCACTTTTTTCTTCTCTGGTCAATTTGATGAGGCACATTTTCACCTCAGTTGATTCGTCAATAAGCAGAATTGCCGCATTTTGGCGAATGATAATCCAAGAGTGATTGTCGAAAAACCAATGCACCCACAAAGAGTGACTGTTTGGTGCGGTTTATGGGCTGGCGGCATCATCGGGCCGTATTTTTTCCAAACGAGGCCGGTCAGGCAGTTACTGTGAATGGTCTTCGCTATCGTGAGCTGATAACGAACTTTTGTTGGCCTGAATTGGAAGATATGGATGTGGACGATAGTTTCAACAGGACGGTGCCACTTGCCACACAGCTAACGAAACAATGGCTCTTTTGCGCGACAAATTCAATGGCCGTGTTATCTCACGTGGTGGCGATGTCTATTGGCCGCCTAAATCATGTGATTTGACACCGTTGGACTTCTTTCTTTGGGGTTATTTGAAAGAAAAGGTGTATGTCGATAGCAACAATTCAAGAGCTAAAGGATGAGATAATTCAATTATACTTCAGCGTCATCGAAAATTTGGACCATCTGATGGAGGTGTGCCGCAGAGATCGCGGCGGCCATTTGGCCGATATTTTGTTCCATACACAAATGAATCATACCGATATTATCATAATCAACATTGGCCCTTTAAATGTAACCACCCTTTATATACTGAATGGGGTCTCCCCATCCTAAGGTGGAGGGTATAAAAATTAACAAATCCATTATTATACTAACTGTCACATATTGTAACCGTCACTTTTTGACAAGACGGTCGGACACAGAAAGTAATTCCAAGGCGTCAACTATATAGTTAAAACTATACATGTATGGCTGGCTTAAGAAACTTAAAAAAAAAAAACATTTTTTATTTAATATATTGTTTTTAGTATAACACCCATTTAAGTTAATCCAGTTGCCATCATAATAAAGAAAACAAAGCATATTTAAGGGATCTGCGTTCACCATCAATTATAGCAAAAACTTTATTTGAAAACGATAAAATAGGGAAATTGATATTTTGAAGTTCTATTTTTTAATATTAAAAATGAGGTATTTTTTATTTCTCTTACAAACAGGGCATAATTTGTCACTTATCCATATATATGACATTGTTTTATTCTTTATGTTGCAATGGAGCGAAATATTTGTTTCTAGTCTTATCGATTTTTGCGCGACAACAAAGAACGACTAAAAAATATTTTTGTAGGCTTTCCCAAAACAAGTACTTCTGCTTGAAGGCGGTATTCAGGAGATTTGCAGTATTACTCCAACCTTCGGATTAACGTTTGGCCAGACATGATCTGAGTTCGGAATAAAACTTCACAGGCTTTACATGATAGTTACAGAACAACGGTTCCTGTTTAATATGTATTTTATACTGCCACAAATGTACTGCAGATTTCCTTCTTGTGATACCAGTGATCAACTGGACCACATAAATACTTTAAAGACTAATTTTTCAAAATTGATTTATTCCAAAGTGTCCACTTTTACACTAACTAAATTCGCATTCATGTGTTACAGAATTGTCACTGTGACAAGCACATGTTTACTTATCGGAAGTGAACGTTGCAAGCCAACTCTGTGTACCGTCCTCTTAAATTTTCCACTTCAACATTTTGCCCACAGGACAGGAGCTGAGCAGACGTTTCATAAATGCAAATAAATGGATTTAAGATAAAAAGTACAACTCGCTATTATCCGCTCTTCGGAGGAGTCTCTGCGTGCAATTCATGTTATCCCCGGCAAACGATTTCAATCGACGCACTTAACTTTGGCGGTGCGACGCCACCATCAAATTCAAATTGTACTGTAGTCGCAAAGCCAATGGCCAATAATTCTGTGAACGGGGAGAGTGAGACGGTGACGGCGACAGTGGCGGTGAAACGTATCTGCCATAAAATAAAGTAAAGTCATTTAAGTCAATTTGGACGTTTTTTTTTCGAATGTTTGTCTGTTGCTGAGGCCGTGTTCATGGCGTATTATTTGGCGCCACGTTTTGGTTGCTGGGTTTTGATCTATTTTTCACATTTAACATGATAATTTAAAGACTAAGCTTACACAAAATCACCATGTTTTGTATTTGTGAACATTTTGTAATTGGCATAAAATGTCAATTGATTGTAATGTTATGTTCACGTAGGCTACGCGGACGAACGTGCTCTTGTCAGGGTTACCATTGCTTTCCTTTTTGGAGGACTCTTTGGCCAAACTACGCGTACAGTTCCGTGGAACCACAAATGCTATTGTGAGAATAAACAAAAGCATATCGCTCACTTACTTCAAGACTTTCATAAATCAAAAAGAAACGATTTTCCCAAAACGTGTTTATGTTTTCAATTACCTCCCGCCGTGCAGAAAAATAACGACACATTCGCTTCTCAAGCGGTCAATATATAATATATTAGAATGAACATTTAACACAAGATTCAAGTTCTTTAAAGCCTGACCTGGATCCCTGGATGCATTATTCGCCTATTCAAAAAAATCTGGGATCAAAGATAATTTTGTTGGTAAGTCCACTCCACAACAGACCCTCAGCAGAAGCATATTCGCAACTACTGCAAAGAAATATTTTTCCCCATACCAAAATCCAGAAACAATGTAGAGTGGGTATTCTCCATGATTGAGTTCCAGTGGACTGTTGAACAGAAGCGTTCACAAATTCCACAAAATATAATTTCAGAAACTGCTCCTGCATATAATTTCATAAAGATCCCTGGCACCACTGAAGTTATACTGACAGTCTCAACGCCGTTGAACAACACTTTCACGTGAACGAACTTGGTGGCAGGCTTTATTTTAGAAATTAATTGGAGTCTTTTTATTTTTAAAAGAAATTTGGAAAATAAATGTGACTATTCGATATTCTTTTATTAAAATTGATTAATTGCTCATAATATTCTTAAACATTTCAAAAATGTCCTTTAAAACCTCAAAATGTCCTCGTTTTTGGCGCAAATGTTCACGAATCAGAAATTTGGAGATGGTATCCCTGGCTCCAGTGTCTACGTGGAGTAGAACAAATTAAAGTAAAATGTGTCTATTTGCATTAAATTGGTCGTGTGTAAAACGTCTGTGGCACGGCGGCATTGTGGCACATGGAGTTGTGCTGCTGTGATATTGTGGTACTGTACTTCATGCACACCAGTACACGCGGCACATTGAGGAGAGGAGGGACGGCTCAAATGTAATTGTTGGCAACAGCTTCAAAAGCTCATTAACATCTTCCATTGGCTAACATGTCCGCTGTTCTTAGGTACGTGGCTCCTGCCATCTGACGGATCAATTAACGTGCTCGCAAGAGTTGTCTACACTCACTTCAAATAATTTTCAACGCTCGACGTCATTTCATCACTTAGGCCTGCCTACCTATACGCACTGGGGGGTAGGTCAAGACATCAAATAATCATTTTACTCCTGGTAAATGCTTTGAAACGCCATAAGGAATTTAAATTGATGCCCTGACTAAAAAAAATTTCAGTCAGGAAAATATTTATAAATCTTTAAATATGCGTCCGAGATCTGTTGTACGGGCAGAATTAGAATAAGCAATTGTTGTTGTTGTATTTTAAAATAGATTAATAAAATTTTATTTGACAAATGTTCTGTTTATAAATCACAAATATTTTCTTCACTTAAAACAAGTAAGGAAAGGAAGTCGGAAGGGCAGTCTATATGATATTCTTCCCATTACAAAGTTTTTCAAATCCAGTTAAACTCTAATACCGGAATTATTCGAAATCGGGTGCGATTTTATGGACTCTATATCAAAACGTGGTTCTTTATACACCAGAGCATTTTCGTTAATCATTTTGGTAAAAGCCAAAGCACGGTGTCATTTCGGGACATTTCGAAGTCCTTCTACAATTAAATCCTTTTAAAACGCCGAGGATATGTAATGGTTTGGAGATCATTTTCGGCAGCTGGTCCTGGATCTCTCCACTTCATCGAAGGAGCATTAGATCAGAAAGTGTATTTGCACATTTTGAAAGTCAATTTGACTATATCCAAGGAAAAACTGAAGTTGAGCTCCAACAACTACTTTTACCAAAACACCGATCCTAAGGCGCACACTGTACACTTACAATGAGTTAAAATGAACTCAAATTTAGGAAAAAATTGAAAGTACGACATGCTTTGAACATGATTCTGTTAAATTCTCCTGAAACCGAGTAAATATTTACATAAACTGAAGCAAATTGCAGTAAATTTTTCCTCAAACCAAGTAATTTTTTACAAATATAAGTAAAATTTCGCTGATATTTTCCTCAAACTAAGCTAATTTTTCCTTTAATCTACTAAACCTAGTACTTTTTACTAAACCTGAGCAAAACTTAACTTATGTCGGACGTGACCGACTATATGATAGCCTCCATTTTCTACCCCATTACAATTTAATTCGGTACAAAGTGATATCTGGATGGATTTCTGTATGGGGCCTAATCGAGGTAAAATATATCGCGTTCTGTCAAAATATTTAAAAGTTTTCTGTAAATGTATGTGTTTGACAAAAAAATGTTAACTCGAAAAGTACATTTGTATGGGGGTATATTAAAACCTGGAACGATGTGACCCGCTTTCACTATGTATTTTTATAGCTGAAATAAAATATGTAAAGTTTGGCCAAAATCGGTTAAACATTTGGGAGCAACATTTGTATGGGGGCTATATCTAAATCTGAACCGATCTTACCCGCTTTAATTATAAGCGTTTCTAGTTAGAATATAAGATATTGTGTCAAGTTCAACAAATCGGTTAGAATATTTAGTTTATAAAGTCAAATCAGGAGCGACATTTGTATGAGGGTTATATCTAAATCTGAACCGATATTACCCACTTTCAGCATAGGTGTTAAGCCAAATTTGATGCAAATGGAGTAAAATATGTTGTTTCTAGAGCGGAAAAAGTCAATTGGCACATGCAAGTTTTGTGGACTAGGGACGAACGCTATTCAATTTGAATTAAATCGGTTCAGATTTAGATATAGCCCCCATACAAATGCCGCTCCCGATTTGACATTTTCCGCTCTAGAAACCACATATTGTACCCGATTTTCTTCAAATTCGGCGTAACATCTTATAATCTAACTAGAAACACCTGTGGCGAAAGTGATTTGACATTTTCCGCTCTAGAAACCACATATTGTAAACGATTTACTTTAAATTTGGCACAATATCTTATAATCCAACTCAAAAAACAGAAATGGTGAAAGATGGTAACCGAACCAAATGAATAACACACACTTCTTTCTAAAATACTTTGTTTTCTGTTTAAGAAACCAAAAACAATTGATCTCGAACCTGAGTAAGAGTTACAACAAAAATTTATATTTTATATTTACCTATAGACATACATGGTGAAAGTGGATCACATCGTTCCATGTTTCAATATAGCCCCATACAGATATCCTTTCCGATTTAACATTTTTTGTCAAACACATACATTAACAGGATACAAAACTCCTTCCCGACTTCACTTTTTACCGAATTGAATTGTAATAGGATAGAAAGTGGAGTGTATAATATAGTCGGCTCCGTCCGACTTTAGCCTTTCCTTACTTGTTTAGCATAGGTTTTCTAGTTGAAATATAAGACGCTTTCTTAAATTTGATGGACGTCTGTTAAATATGTGGTTTCTAGAGCGTATTTGTATGGGACCTATATATATACAATCGGCCCATTTTTACCAGAGCTACTTCTAGTTAACACATATGTTAACTAGAAGAAGCTTTGCCAAATTGGAAGAAAATGTGCTGAAATATGTGCTTTCTAGAGCGGAAAGAGTAAAATCAGGAGCAAAATGTATATGGGAGCTATATCTAAATCTGAACCGATTTGCTTCAAATTAAATAGCGTTCGTCCATATCCCATAAAACTTCGTTTTGCAGATTTTCATTTAGTTCCAACAACAATTGCGACCAGTACTTTGATTACAAGAATAGATGAACTGACATTGCTAAATCGACTCAAAAAGTGATTCTAAGTCGATCGGTATAATAAACGTTGTGTCTATCTCGTCTCCTTTTGGGTGTTACAAACAAATGCACAAAGTCATTATAACCTGTGGGGTAGGGTATAAAATGAAATATTTCTAGTACATTAATAAAAATTAAACATTGTTTGTTTACAAAATTAAAATTTTTTTTAGACCTTCTAAAAACTTGATCCCATTAACTTGCTATTTATAAAATATTACGGGATATTAAAATATTATCGATTTTTTGGAAGTTGTTTAAAATAACTTCCTCAAAAGCGGGATTTTGGGATTCACCAAAGAAGAATTTTATAAGAATTTGTTAATTTGAAATACCTATATTTTCATATAAGAACGCCTGCTGTTTTGATATAGCCCCCTATACAAATACTCCTTCAGATTTTACTTCTTACCGCCATACGATCGTTGTTCTTCTTTTTATTTTTTGTTGTTTATGTTATTGTTAGGCTTAAGTTTCTTGATAGTTAAGAAAGGTGTGATATTCTTTTTAAATTTATTTATTTTTGCCCAATATTTCGACTAACATCGTCTTCTGGCGATATTTAAATTTAGAAAATACAAAATATACGGCTTACCAATTTTTTTGAATTTGTACTAAAATTCACATAAGGACAGTGATTTGGAAAAGTATTAAAAAAAATTTGCTTACACGAAACAAATATTTTTTTTATATAGCTAACGTTATAACGAAGAAAACAGTGTCGACATGTAGAAGATCTATTGATAAATATAGATCATAATATTTAGGAGTTGCGAAACGACATTTTAACGCCCCACTCTAATGTATCTATGCATGTCAGTACTTCTTATACATATGTATGTTTGTGGCGGGAGAGAGAGGCTTGGTTAAGTTTTGTCACAAATCAATAAACAATTTATTGAATTTAATCGAATCACTTAAAACCAGCAATAAACGACTGAACACAATCAACTTAAGCGTGGGTTCGTCACAGCCACAAATTGGGACCACTATGGATGGCAAAGCTTAAATGTTGCACATACGTACATTTCTACATGTACATGCACATATACATGTGCTGATGATTTCTTTTCCCCAGCTGTTCGTACAAAAACTTTTCATAGTGACATCAACGCACAGTGGCTCCGACTACCTTTCCTAGTCGCGACAAAGTAAATATTTTTTGATTTTTACTATAAGCCAATTATACTCTACCGCCCTGTTGGTTTGTGGAATGTGTTGTCCAAAAATGTTTCGGCCTTCTGATTTTATAAGGATACGTCCACAACATCGATTCATTTTCGATGCAAATTGCTTCATTTTTTAGTTTTTACTTCAAATGTAATCCATGACTAAAAATAGCATTCATTTATGATAAATGAGTTGTGTCGATTTTTTTAATATGATGTATTAGGGCTCCGGCCAGATTTTGAAACACTGTGTTCTTCACAATAACATGCAACCGAGAATTTGTTGAAGAAACCCCTAATTTTAAAGATTAAGGAAAGTGGCCATCGCACGAATGGTCAAACCATTTTGGGACGATCAATACCTCTCCAACGAGTCTCTAAAAACACAAATCAAGCAAAAAATGTGAAAGTTATTGTGGATTTTATAAACAATGCATCAATTGTACCAAAATTGGGAAAATCGACTTCAATGCACGTATAGTTTTGTGACCTAGGGTCATATTGATTTCTTTTTAGCGATGTTATACACTGTTTAATCGTAACCTATGCTACATTTGTTCGTCGGAAAATTATTAAAAAATATAAATGTCTCCACAGTTTCACCTGTTATTGTAAATAAAGTTTTATTCTAATATTCAGATCTGCGACAGTAAAATGCTGGTTAATTTTGTTCACAGTGCAATAGATTAATAAGGCAGTTTTTCTTTAAGACTGCATAACTAAGCTGCGATAACAAAAATCAAATAAAATATTAAAATTTCACTGAAAATAAAAAATTCTTTTTTAAAATTGTCGCCAAAAGCAATATCAATGTGTGTGTGAAAACAAATATTGAAAAAATAATTTTGTATTAATTTCTTTTTACTTAGCCTGGATAATTATCCAGTGTAAGTCAAAATTATGGTTATCGAGGCTAAGTCCAATAAAGTCAACACAAAATATTTTGTTGAAAATTTTTTATATTGCAGTTGGCGACAATGGGAAAAAAAATAATTTTTTTATTTTGAGCAAAAAATTAAATTTTTATTAACGTTTTTGTTATCGCAGCTTGTTATCCCGGCTTAAAGGAAAACAGCCCTAATAGTATGAGAATTGGCTCATTTCTCATAGCAGAGTTGGAGAAATGTGTAGACGGACAACCAACGTATGCTTACCATGTCTTATTTATTTACGACACGGGATATCTCACAAAATATTAAAGAATTGTTGAAATTTGCTGACTTTATCTAAAACCAATTCTCAAAAATCAGACAATATCGTTTCATAAAAAATGCACAAAAAATTCTTCTGAGCTCGAGATGATTGAAAATTGGATTCGATTTACAGGTTTATAGGAAATTGTATAATTTTGTCATTAAATGCAGCCTATTGGGATTGAGGCCAACTTAAAGAGTAAATATTTTTTACAAGACCACGAATAATATATATGAAACTTGTCTTACTTCTTCATATGACACTAAGATTACTTTGAGGCAACGTACTATGTATCATAGATATTAACTTCAATGTCCGGATAAACTTTCCTATTAGTCATAATAAATTTTGTACTCACCATCCTTGCACGACTCCATTTTCACTTTGCGGCAGTAGTGTATGTCACCATTCATCCTCCCTGCTACTGCAACGAGAAAGAACAAATAAAGAGTGATTTTTTTGAGGTTAGGATTTTCATGCATTAGTATTTGACAGATCACGTGGGATTTCAGACATGGTGTCAAAGAGAAAGATGCTCAGTATGCTTTGACATTTCATCATGAATCGTCTTACATACGAACAACGCTTGCAAATTATTGAATTTTATTATCAAAATGCGTGCTCTGTTAAGAAAGTTCAATGCGCGCTTCCATTTTATGGTCAGTTTAATCGACCCACTGAAGCGGCTATTCGGGCTATTGTGACTAAATTTCGCACCAAATTTACATTGTTGGACATTAAACCACCAACACGCTTACGTAGAGTGCGAACTGAAGAAAATATCGCAGCTGTATCGGCCAGTGTTAATGATGACCACCAATTTTCGATTCGTCGCCGTTCGCACCAATTGGGTCTCTGTTACTCAAAAACGTGGAAATGCCAAAATTGGACTAAGCGGATGGACCACCTAAGACGCAGCCGCGGTCAACATTTAAATGAAATTATCTTCAAAAAGTAAATGTCATGGACCAATCTAACGTTTCAAATAAAGAACTGATGAGATTTTGCAAATTTTATGCGTTTTTTTTTTTTAAAAAAGTTATCAAGCTCTTAAAAAATCACCCTTTACAATAAATAGAATTATAGAACGGAATTATGGTCACAATGGGTTTACAACGAGAGATTTATTATTTCACTAAAATAGGCTTGACATCCGTCTCGTTGTTTTACCCTCCACCATAGGATGGATAGTATATTGATGTTGTAATTCCGTTTGCAACACATTGAATTATCCGTCTGAGATGGATGACACATTCGACAAAGACGATGAAGGAGCGTAATTGCAACGCACGTCTATGTAGTTAGAACTTAAATAGTAATTCGTTTTTTGGGGGAAATTTATTGATAGGTTATAGAAATATGTCCATGAAAATAAGTATGTTTCCTCATAGAAAAGTGCGCAATGTAAATGTGTTTTAATTTTTGAAGAAGTTATTATTGTAAAAAACTGTGGGCCAGATTCCCAGTTTTTTTTTTGGCAAAACGTATGTTCACGTACGAGATCAATCTAAATGCATTCTTAGAATGTAGACATATTCAATATTTGGTGACAAATTTCCTATTATAATTAGTTGGTTATTATGACATCTGAACTAAATTATTTAATTTGATTTTACATAAATAATGATAATAATCAGTACTCGATATAACGCGATAAACATTTTTACCGGTTGTGAAAACAAGTGATTATTTCTAGGGATATTTATTCGACCGATACAGGTTCACAAATTTATAAGAAAAAAATTTATATACTAGGGACCCCAATATGCGCCCAACCCATGTTGATTTATTTCATATTTGCTTCGTACAATTTCCTTTCGTTTGGCATGCAAGGGACGGGTCCATTGTTGAGGGTCCTGAGTCCCAGTTCATAACCTAGAACCAAATTTTACATCAATTTACATTCGTTAGAGTACCCACCGGGTCCATTTTATGGTCCATGGGTGCCTAATCGGTCCACGCCCATAATTTCATTTCTTATTTGAATTCCTTGTGTAATTTCCTTTTTTCCTAGTTTTAGTCAAAAAGACTGGGACTTTGTCCCACAGTGCACTGTCAACACATCTGTTTACATTGATTTTCAGTGGTTTAAAATTAACCATGAGATGATTTGTGACTGAAAAACTGAGTAATAAACTTATGAAAACTATCCGAATTTTAAAAATAGAGGTACTTCGCTGGAAATAAAAATACTTCCAAAGTCATTGCGATGAATCTGATGGCCAACAATATGGTGCTAGAGCGTTTGACCGACTGGAATTTTCTTGTTGTATCTAGGGTGAAGGTATTGGTATGGGATGTACCAGAATGTGATTATATAATAATTTTCCGCTAATTTGAACTACGTTTTTTCGCACAATTTTAAAACGCCGAGAAATTCGTAATTTGTGTACATCGAATTACAACACTATTCCGATTAACTAGACGCTTCCAATTGACAATAAAATCTCCGTCAATGAATATGGATGATATTTAAACAAAAGCGTCACACCCGTTCTAATGGAATCACCCTTAGGTAAGGGTGACTTGTGTGGGAGGAACTAGAAACATACCTAGTGCCTTAAGTCTCTCCTGCGATGCGTTACTCATTTTTACAATTGTTTTATAAATATGGAAGGTGGGAGCATCATTTGCAATGCCTCTTCTAGAACAAATGTTCTGCAATTCAGAATTCTTTTCCGCCCATGTGGGAGTTGAAGATTTTCATCCTTTGGGATTGTAATGTTCATAACATGTTTGCCAATTGATGGACATCGATACGCCCTAATATATATACATCGAGCGCTGGTAACGGTTTTCATAACTTATATTTACGTTCGTCGTACCATGGATACTTGCATTAGGCCGTTTATTAAAGATTAATATCGAGCATTTCGTCAAATAAGGCAATGGGACAGCATGGTGAGTTTAGTGACGCCACAAGGAAGGTAGTGATTCTGTCCATATAAGGCGTAGTAGCAAATAAGCAGTAGCGACTAGCGGGCAACAAATAACTGGTTTTCTGTTTTCCGTCGGGCTACAGAAGAAGTATTCCAACACGTACGCTGCGCTGCGACTACATCGTCGCGCCAAATAGGGTCAGATCGATTGATTTGGTTGGTGTTGACGGCAACGTCGGCGGAAACGACAGCTACGATGACGTGCTCATATGATCATGGTTCGCTCAAACATAGCAAACTGTTTCTTGTTTACTGCTCGTATATTTGTTATTTCAAATGGAAACACCTTCAATTGTTGTCAGTCTCATCACTGCCATGAACATTTCAGTATCCATGCTTCATATCTGACATATATCCCTTGAACTGGGACCCATCGGCGTCACCCAACCCCACGGAACTACGCCCACTTCAAAAATTGTTCTGCAATATGTAGTACTTTCGGTCCAACAGATATTCAGATCTCCAAAACTTCAGATCGATTTAAAATAAAATAGAAATTTTCCGTCCTTCGCAACTAGAGTTTGGGTCCGGGAATTCTTGGGAAAAAAGTTTTAATTTCCCGGGAATACAATAAAATATTTTATTGATTATTTTTAGCACTAATTTAGTTATATAAAAGGGAAATTTCGATAACCAGATAGGGGAATACACACTTTTTGTGAAGATATTTGTAAGATTTTTATCGTGAAACAAAAACATCATACTGACAATAGCTGACATTAAATTTCTTGTTTTCTCAAAGGAGAATTTACTTTATATGTGAAACCAGTAATAAATGGCCTAAAAATAGGGATAAAATTTAAAATTGTTCACTTGGAAACTTTCAAGAGAAATCCAATATGAATAGAAATATTTAAATGACCATTAGTGAGAACTAAGGACTGCACTATTTCATTGTTTTTATATTTTATGATTTATTTAATTAATATTAACATTTATTAATGTTTCTATTGCTTCAACAGCTCAGAATATGTTTCCTCTTTTTCTGTAAAAAATGTTCCTCTCTAGACGAATGAATCTTCTAAACCAAACACGTCAAAACATTCTCAGTCATACAAGTTATTTGTTTCCTTAAACATTTTTTTTTAAATTTTGAATCTAGTGTAGGTGTCAGTCCGTTGTGCTTGTGATTTAAATGTCTATATTATTCTTAAATATTTTAACAAAAACGTTCATTTTTAATTTGTAATATGTCAGTATTTTAACCCTAAACCCTAATGATATTTTCATTTATTAATTTAATTTTTTTCTTTTCAATTATTTTCCATTCCTTTGTGCCATATAGTTTTATTAGAAATTACATTCATATTGAAAATTATCAAAAATGTACGAAAACCTTAAAATAGTGTACACGGACGTGTACGGTGTACTTTACCAATATTGATATTTTAAACCATATTGGACGTACCTAAAATAAATTATGTTTTCCCGGGAATGAAACTTTTTTTCCCGTTTTCCCGGGAAATGAATAAAAGTCCGAAAAAACCCCAAACCCTAGTCGCAACCGAAGAAAATAGTTTTTCTCTGGAATAGATGGATGAAATGATCATAAAAATCATGAAGGGCTATGAATCAGTAATTTAGCAATGAATCTTAAAAGCATTGAAATCAATGATTATCATTTTCAAAGTCTTTTTGACAGAAGTTTCATAATACCCCTATTTTCACCAAGTTTGGTTAACCTACAGGTAGACCTAACCAACTGTTACAGCTCTTAACATGTTTTGATTATATGTATCTACATTAATCCACAACTGAGCTGTGAGCAAATGTACATTCATATAAAATCAGTAAATTTTTGCGACATAAAGCAACAATATTCCAGATTCCAAATGTGTATGTGTGTTTAAACGGCATTTAACTGAAATTCATTGATTTTCTCATTGTATTACTGATATTGTGTTGAACGACAAATATTGGTATATATCGTATTTGCTTTAACTTAATTTAAGTCTAAAATTTCTATTCGTTGCATCAATTGAGGTCAGACTGTAATTCTTTCATCTCACCATAGCAAATGATGTGTAATTTTAAGTAAAGGAACGACGCAGATCTCTGATCATATATATCAAATATATTTTCTGATTTGTTTATTTCTGCATTATTAAGTTCCCTAAGTTTTGATTCGGATGCATTTATTTTTAATTTGTTTGCCTGTTCAGACGAAATGTATTGTATGTCGGAAACATCAGGAAAGGCGCAGCTATTTTATAATTTAAAATCTCTGGCTTCTGAGCAATAAGGGGTCGATTTGGTCCATTTCCACTGCCGATGTTCCCAGGTGTAATATAAGATGAAATTATTAATAGAAACAAGTAAGGAAACGCCAGTCGGCTAAACCGACTTATATATACCCTCACTCTCAGAGAACATATCTATGGAAATTATAATAACTTAAATTTTAAGTAGGGCCGGATGATTTGTGTGGAAGGTACTAGAAGGTTCATGGCATTTGGTCCTAGCTTCCACAATTATAAAACAATTGCAAAAACATGATCAAATATCCATGCACCAGTATAGAATTTATGATGGATTTAATTTTACCTAGGATATAGACAATTGTGTGGGAGGTAAAAGAAGGGGAGTGGCTAAGTTGATTATAGAAACATTTCGAATATCAAATTTCAATTGATTTTGACTACCCGTATGGAAGTTATATCGGTTTTATTTTAACCAAGGCTTATGCCACTTTGTGTGGGAGGTACCACAAGAGGTGTGGCAATATCGCCCATATTCCACACGAATGAAACATATATAAAAGCATTGTCAAATATCAAATTTCATAATATTCCGATCATCCTTGTAGAAGTTATAAGAGGTTTAATTTTACGTAGGTTAGGGTGATTTGTGTAGGAGGTACAAAAAGGGGCGTGACAATACCCACCATATTTTGCACACTTAAAGTTACAATAATATCTTTATCAAATAGCCGATTCCGAATATCCGTGTGGAAGTTACATTGGTTTTAATTTAACATAGGAATAATTTAATAATAACATAGGAATAATTTAATTTATTAATTTAACATAGGAGGTACCAGAAGGGGAGTGACAATTTCGCCAATCTTCAAACTTAAACTAAGTTTGGGAAAAAAATTACCATGTGCAAAGTTTGAATTGATTCCTTAACTTCTTTCGAGAGTTATCGTGTACACCAGCCAGCCAGACGGACGGACGGACATGGCTCAAACAGCTTAAAATGTCGTGAAACGGATTTGGTCCAAACTTACTTAGGGTCTTAAGTCACTCCTTCCTCCTACTCTGTAGAGTGAAGGTATAAAAAATATGTAGCCTATATAAAAATGTGGTCCTTCAATCCTTGGCCGATAATACAAAAGTTCATAAGAATTAACCATCGTTATATTTCGTTTAAAGTTGGGTCCAGCTGGAGTATTTCTTGGTATTAGACATATGTTAGTATGAAACTAATAAGACTAATTAATTAATTTAATCTTAAATTTATCAGTTTAAATCGAAATCCGGTTTCTAAAAATTCTAATTTTCGAACAAAGAGAAAACCGAGGAATACAAAAAACCAGTGATTACTCCAGATAAAAGAGCAACCTGGCTGTCTACGGGATGATAATGGGACTCCCCTCTGTTCGACTCCTTCCTTGCAAGGAATTTGACCACGAATGAATTTACGAACGTCATCTTAGGAGTGCTGTAGTGGGTCGGTGCTCGAACAATACGCAGACGTTTTTGGATAATGCCATCTTGTCCGTATGCTCTGTCGAAGATCCCACATTAGACAGTCGAATTGATGATGTTCTATTGATACTTATTGATTGATGATGCTGAACACTATGTACTGGTTTCTGTGAATGACAACCAATGACGTGCATCAGTAATTCATATTATTGCTATTTTGACTTGAGTCACCTCTAACTTGATATTCAGCAGAACGACATAGGAATCAAGGGTCACTCCCTGATACTTCGCGTGGTTCATTAGCGGGAGCTCTACCACGTAAATGGGGTAGTCTAGGATTTGGTGGTAAAGAGTACCAATAATTCCATGGCACTCCACATGACACCACCGACGGAAACAGGGAACAGGATTAGTATTACCATATTTTGCCCGCCTATGTCACAACATTCTTTTGCTGTATCGAATTCAATTTAACAAAATAATTAAATTAATAATTAATTAAAATTAGAATGGTGATCTCTTATCTGCTCTCGAAATCATTTTTATACAGTGATAAATAAAACACGTCTAATATATTTCTTCCCATGATATGAGCAGTATGCTATTATTCGAGTAGAGATTAGTTCATCGCTTGGGTAAACAATGAAAACCTTGATATCCACTTTTTCTTCTTGCTCCGTTTTGCATTTCAGGTGCCGACCGCCGATCTGAATGTTTGTCCGAAGTCAGCGTTTTTTTTTTAATTTTAACGAAAAAAAAACACAATTACGTTATTAAGTTTAGATCATGCACAGACACATACACTCAAACGTACACACTCGCATCTATATATATTTGCATAAGTGTTGGTTCGCATTGAGTGGTAAATTGACGAAAACATCAGACATTTTTATGATCGTTGCGTGATATCCAACTTATTCTTATTGCAAAGGTTAAAGTTATTAAAGTGTCAAAATCATGCATAGTGATTCATTTC
Source organism: Polietes domitor (assembly GCA_947397865.1). Taxonomy (NCBI): domain Eukaryota; kingdom Metazoa; phylum Arthropoda; class Insecta; order Diptera; family Muscidae; genus Polietes; species Polietes domitor. The sequence continues at coordinate 188,756 of OX377618.1, read as the reverse complement.
GTCGTTCAGGTAATGATTCCGTCATTCAGCAATTCAGCCAGCACACGCTTGTTCGGCACCGCTTAAACGAGTGGAGTACTTTTTGGGAAAATGGAAATGGAAGAAAACTCCTGTTCCCGAAGAAATCTGCCGCCATCAACTGATTCACTTTACTTTGGGGTGTCACCGATAGAGAGTCCCTCGCACCAGAGTGACTCAATGCTCAAAGCTGAAGTCACCCACACACTAAGAGAGGAAGCGATGGCTGGTTGACGGCCACTACGCGCGCACTTAAATCGATAGATTGACAATGAGTAGTAACAGACAACAGCCTCAAAGAGACTGAAAATGTGCATGAAGAAACTACCAAACTGGTGTTGGTCGTGTTGTGCGCAGTTAGTGGGTTTCTCGGTCGCCGGTCTGGTGGTAATAGTGGTGTGGTGGTAGTAACCCATAGCCGCAGTTTACACGGGTGACGTACTCGCCGTAGTAACCGAGACTGAGAGACTTTTGTTTTCGTTGTTGTTGCTGTTGCTGGCGAAGAAAACACAAATGATCATTCATACGTTCATTCATTAAAATAGCAGCCAAACGACGACGACGACAACAAACAAACAAGCAACGCCACCGCACAAGCTTCGGAGAATTGGTTGCGAACAGCACCGGACACGGTTGAGTGGGCTGGGATTGGTATTCACTTAAGTCAAGATCAAAACGCCTTTGCACAAACAGCAACCACTCAAAGCTAGAGCGTTGCGACAATCTGGCAACATTCGCCACCGCGTATCTAGTTGCCAGCAGCATATGTACGTCTGCATGTATGCATGTGTGTAGACGCTCGCTCGGCGGAGATGTGGAGAGTGTGTCTGCCCTGGCGTTCAGACACCACACCGATCGCTTGGATAAAAAGCATACACTCACACGCACGCTCATAATACTAACACATGCTACATGCTGTAGGTACGAGTTGATATCGATGATTGCTTCTGCAGCCACTTCGTTTTCCATTCGACCGAGCAACGTGCTGCGCTGACTGATGCTTATTTTGTATTTTGTTCGTTGTGCCCGCCCGATGCTATCAACAACAATATTTTTGAATTCAGTGCAAATTTGAATTCGAGTGCCAACGGACGCGCTTAACAGTACACAAAGCGACGAGCACACGACATACATCGCCGATCACACACAGCACATGCATGCCGGACAAACTACGCGCTCTTGTCGTACGCTTTCGGCTTTCGTTCCTTCGTGTGACGCGTAATACTGTTATTTTTAGAAGCAATCCCTCGCACCGAGATCTAAAATACAAACAAACAAACGTGCTGAACTGAACCACAGCGTTTGTGGGGGTAATACAAATAATAACACCTCAGCCAGCAATATATTCACCGATTGCCACCATCCCGCACCCTCCTCTCCTCCTTCGCACCCTCCGCACTCCCCGTATTAGTGAACACTAATGCATGCTCTCTGAAGAGATCTCCCAAAACATCATTTGCCATCCAAGAAGACACGCAAATCGTTTATGTGTCACCCGTCATCCGTAAACGAGCAAATTATTATCAGCTCGATCATAAATATGTGCATAAGTAACTGACACAAATTCAACCCGCTCCTTATGCGAGCGTATGAAGTGTTCAAAAATCGTCTAGAATTAATAAAAGCAGCCATCCGGACCGAAGCTTTTACTGCAGCGACAAACGGATAAACACGTTTCCGAGCCAAAGACAAATGAGACAAATTACCTTCGACGCGACGCGCCGTACGCCTAGCCTACCTCCTTCAATTTGCCGAATTGCCATAGCAAAACTCCTCTTCACTTTCCAAGCAGCCAGCAACAGATTACTAGGGACGATATTGCCCAAACCCAACAGTCAGTCGTCCAGTTCCTACAAGTTTATGGTAAATATTGTTTGTGTGGATATTTATTTTATTTATTTTTGTGCGGTTGTTGTCTCCACTCGGCGTGAGTCCAGTTCCTTTACGTTTGTCATTTGACGAGTGCAGACAAGAAGAAAGTCTAGCACAGCGAGCGCATGCAGTATGTACATGACTCAACACCCAAATACTTCTAGAGAATACTGGGAGCATCCATCCATACACATGTACGTATGAATGTCGTACTCATGCGATTCCTGGATCGCTGAAACCCATTTGAAATGTGGGCAGGATTCGTCAATCCACATTTGATCCCATTCGTCCAAATCGGTCTGCTTGTTATCGCAGCCCTATGTCATTGGATGAACCCTTCTCAGCAGAATAGTATGTTAAATCGGCCAATTTTAGATGGATTTCCCGACACATCGATAATGATCGTCAATGGGTTATGTTTTTCGGTTTTCAGAGTTGGATTGCGAATGTTGTTACCCTTTTTGCATTAAACGGTTCGATTTATCGTAAACTATATTTTTGCATAGTTCATTTTGTAAAAAATAAAATAATTCACTCACTTTAAATTAGAACGTGAGAGGGTACATGAATCTGGAAGCAGAATCTGATTATTTAAAACGCAAACACTCACTCACTTACGCGATCTCTTGCGTTGGGTTTCTTTTTTCTGCTTTGATTTTCATAGCCGGAGTGGTTGGTCCTGCAACATTCTTCGGACTACATCACAACTGTAGACAAATGAAGCAGTTAGATCTGCGTTCAGATGAGCACGTACAGCCAGAGGCTGTTCAGTTCAACCAATTATGTTGGGAAATTTAGTTAATCAACGAAATATCCTTGTCAACTCATTATTTATACTATTCTGTACACCATTTTGTCAATGATATTGAAGTTTCAAATATATTGTAACCATTGTTTAAAAACAATATTATGCCATACGTTGCAGATACAAGGATCAAAGCATTTTGCTCTATTTGTTGCGGTAGAGGTGAAATTTTTTTAATTTTGCCTGTTCGTTATATCGGAAAAACACTGTATAATATTAATGATCTTATCTTTTACGGAATGCGAGGAGAGAATTAATATTTTCAATGAAAACTGAAATATGACTTAAATGGTCAAACCCTTACGCCAGAATTAATGGATTAAAATTAAATTTTTTAAGTGATAGTGAAGTAATCCTAAGAAAGTATGTCACACGCGCCAAAATTCGCTGTCTAAACTAGAAAACTTTATTTCAATTTTCTTCAAAGGATAATTTAATATTTTACCCTGATTTTGAAAATATAAGTCCGATCCGATGTTCATCTTTAAGATACTAACTAGTAGAAAATAAAACAACATATTATTTTTCTAGTTTGTAAAGGGTTTCACGTTATTTAAATAAAAATTTAAAATGGTCATATCTTCTACATTTATTCATAAATATTGTTTTCTTCCGATGTCAATAAAACTTGGCACCTATGAGTTCTCCAGGTCAAGGACGCTGTTGAATTTATAGCTCCCATACAAATTTCGCTTCCGATTCGACTTTTTCCTTAACTGATTATGAACTAATTTCGAAGCACGCGTTATATTGCACATGGAAACATACATTGCGAAAGTGGTTAACATCGGACACATTTCCGCCGAATTGAATTGTATTGACTTAGGTAGTGGAGGGTAATATATAATCGGCCCGCCCGACTTTCCTCACTTTTTTGTTGCATAGTGTACTCAATGAACTCACACAAAACTTCAAGATTCTTGTTGTCATACTACAAATTCCGTTCATCTGTATCTGGTCTAAATGAACTCACACAGTAGCGCCCTTCAATACTCCATGAACTCTCACTGTAGTAGACCAAATATGTTGCTTTATAAAAGTCGAAAAAATGGTTACATGTAATAGCATGTAAATGGACAAGAATGGGCAGTCCACTTTAATTGGATACGGTAGAGTAATTAGGACTTAACCATCCTAAAGTGGAAACTTGCAAAACTAAGCGACACTTTATTGGTTCTGAAAAACGACCCCACTATTGTGTTTGTACAATTGCGATTTTTTCTCAAAATTTAACGTATTTTTCAGACAACACCAAAAACTTGGTTGTGTAGTTTGTCTATAACTCAGTTGTAAAAGTAACAAATTGTGTTTTTCTGGCGAACTGCGGCCACATCACCCGCGCGGGTTCCGGACAAACAAAACAATTGTAACATTATTAAAGCCAGATAAGTTGCAAAGGCTTTCATTTTACTCTGAAGGGGGACATTTGAGTGGGAGGCACTGGAGGAGGCGTACCAAAAGCATACATATTTTGTGGATTTATATCGATTATAAAAGCATTTTCAAAGATTTTGCCCATTTGCGTGGGAATGTGTGTACAATGACCATAAAAACATTGACATTTATAATATATTCTTCGTTATATGAATACCTTTATTATTGTACCCAAATAAGATATATCCGTGCAAAAACTTCTTCACAAGATATTGGATATTGTATAAGATCAATTTATAGCATTTTGGTTTATAGTATTTTTCGCTTCATAAGTTTTGTTAAGAGTGCACCGCAGATTTCAGTTAATGTTTTCGTGACCTAGTTCCCAATCGTACTTAATATTGTTATTAATATTAATGGGACATTCATCCGTCTTCCAAATTTGGAAATAAACCACTTTCTTGTTCGATTCAATTAAAAATTAATTAGATGAATTGAAATATCAATTAAATTAAAAATATATTAATTCAGCATATTTACAGATTAATTCATTTTAATGAAGTGCGTTTTCTGATTTTCTGTGGGTGTTTGTGGGGGATTGACAATTTGTGAAATAAAATAAAATTGCTAAAATTAACAATTAAATATAAATTAATTAATTCCAAAAATAATAAATTTTCAAAATATCAATGATTGACCGACAAAATCAAAAATTGGTTTTCACACTACAAAGTCTATGCGATAAATATATTCTCCTGGGCAGTTATATCATATATATCATGACAGTCATTTTGAAAAGACTCTGATGTGATACCGATCTTCACACTCCGATCAAAAAATCTATATTTTAATAAACCTTTTTGGACCTATTTGTTCCTTTTTTCGTAGCTTATGATTTATAATGGCTAGGGAGCTATAAAGTTTAGATTGGTGAAAATTTAAGGTTAAGGTTCTAATTACATTTATGTTAATAACTAGGGAAATTATTACTGTAATATTAGTTTATTGGCCCGAAGGGCTTTTGTATTACAAAACTGAATTCAATAAATAAATAAACCCTAGGATTGTCAATGACTCTTGGGCCACTAAATGCTCATTGTGGTCCAGCCAGACCACGTGAGAAAAATGAGTACATAATTACAAAAAAAGCTGAATTGTTCTGACAGATCTACTAGAATATCCAGAAACAATTTTTGTATGAAATATAGTCGTTTCTGCTCAATATTCTTCTTGAAATCCAACTAGTAAATCAAAAAAATTTTTTTTTTTTCAAATCCATGCTTTATGCAAGCAGAATTCTATTGGGCCTAGAAATTATTTTTTAGTTATCTTTTGTAGAAGGAAAAATTACTGCAAAATTTCAGTTTTTTTATCTGCCATAGAACGGCATATATTCGAAAATGGGTTTTAACTTCGTATGGGAGGTTCCACGCCCACATTTCCATTACCGCCCATTTTTGTCACAACTACGCACATTAATGCTAGATGCACTTACACAAAATTACAGTAGGTGTAATTTTGGTTTTAACTTCATATGGGAGGTGCCACGCCCACTTTTGCATTACCGCCCATTTTAGGCGCAACTACGCACATTGATGCTAGATGCACTTACACAAAATTTGAGCACTATACGTGTCATAGAACTGACACTATTCGATAATATGTTTTAACTTCGTATGGGAGGTGCCACGCCCACTTTTCCAATACCGCCCATTTTTGGCACAACTATGCACATTGATGCTAGATGCACTTACACAAAATTACAGCACTCTAGGTGTCATAGAACTGACTATATTCAATAATAGGTTTTAACTTCGTATGGGAGGTGCCACGCCCACTTTTCCAATACCGCCCATTTTTGGCACAACTATGCGAATTGATGCTAGATGCACTTACACAAAATTTCAGCACTCTAGGTGTCATAGAACTGACAATATTCAATAATAGGTTTTAACTTCGTATGGGAGATGCCACGCCCACTTTTCCAATACCGCCCATTTTTGGCACAACTATGCGAATTGATGCTAGATGCACTTACACAAAATTTCAGCACTCTAGGTGTCATAGAACTGACAATATTCAATAATAGGTTTTAACTTCGTATGGGAGGTTCCACGCCCACTTTTCCAATACCGCCCATTCTTGGCACAACTATGCACATTGATGCTAGATGCACTTACACAAAATTACAACACTCTAGGTGTCATAGAACTGACAATATTCGATAATAGGTTTTAACTTCGTATGGGAGGTGCCACGCCCACTTTTCCAATACCGCCCCTTTTTGGCACAACTATGCGAATTGATGCTAGATGCACTTACACAAAATTTCAGCATTCTAGGTGTCATAGAACTGACAATATTCAATAATAGGTTTTAACTTCGTATGGGAGGTGCCACGCCCCTTTGTCCAATTGGTCAAATTTTTCCATTTCCTTGTATTGTCATCGAAAATGATTAAGTGTGCAAAATTTGAGCAAAATTGGTTGAGAAAAAAGCTTTCAAAAATTGATTTCAAATTTTGTGGCACACAAACATATATAGAAAGTAACCTTATATAAAGCATGGAAAAAAGAAAACTATAATTAATAATTTTTGGTATATTTTTTGTTTATTTTTTTGTGCTGAGCATATTTTAAGAATTTCTTTACGCACCACACACAGAAAAAACATATTTCTAACGGTAAATGAATTCTAACGGCAAACGAAGTACATATACCGAGAAAAACAATGTATGAATGCATTACACTTAGACAAATTTGTTTAAACACTTCATGAAAATGCTTGTGGTCCAGCCAGACCACAATGAGTACTTAGCTTCTTTTGACTTTCGTCGATAATTTTGCACTAATTACTTGGCCGGTCAAAGTCAAATTTGGTCTGGCCAGACCGCAATTACCATCCTAGGGTTAATCGAGGCCGCACTGTATATATTTCATCGCTCCTTGTATATATTGACATTTGGTTCTTTTTTCAGAGAACAAAAGAGAAACTTGCTTTCACTTTCCAATATGTCTGTCAATTCGAATTCGAAAAATGAGTACGTCGCCGCACTTTCGGACCACGTCACACGGTGGGTTCTACGTGAAGTATGCACCACCGTGTTTCGATCGATCAAAACCCGATGTGGGAATTGAAGTGCCATCATCGCCGTACCAGTGAACTATTCCATCTTGAAATGTGTATGTACGAGATGTATGTACTTTACGCCAGTTGGGTAATCCGCGGATCTTTGACAAATACAATTATCCAAGCGTTCATATGTACGCATATGTATACATGTATGTATGAATGGTCACATTTCAAAAAGACAGAAACAACAAACGTCAAATTAACTCAAGACTATAATAGGAGAAGTAACTTTCCTGTTAAGTGCTGTTTGAGTGACAACAAATGTGACATACTAAACTAAACAGAATTTGTGGAAAAAAGCCGATGCCGATACCGATACCGATACAGCAGGTACAACGGACTACTTCAGCCATTCATTCCAACTCGGTCGCAGAAGAGTCGCTTGCAACCAGTAACAAATAAAATGCCATCTTTGGCTAAAGTCAGTCAAGGATACGACAACTCCAACATATATACATATGCATGAATGTACGTGAATGTGTTGCCAACACACATTCCATCTTGAAGTATTTTCCGAAGGCTGTGCAGCTTTTCCACCACTTCTAGTAGCCCCAATGAAAGGCTGGCTACCTTTGCTAGACGCTGCAACCACCTCAGGCCATACACATACGACCGAGGTAATTCAACACGGTGTAAAGCTCCCCCAAATACAAACGGAAAACACACATCCACACAAGTCATTACACTCTGTGGCATATGGAATATCTTAGCTTGCAACAAGCAATCGGTTCCATGTACTTAGGTCCACTGGTCGCGTATCAAACACCAACTTCATCCATCGATTACATTTCGGCTGATTAGAAAATGGCATGAGAAAATTGCAAATCGAAAAATAAAAACTCAAACGAAACAGAAATGATTCCATGCGTTCGTGTGGGGATGTATGTGTGCGCACTCATATTTATTTATTTTCACCTTTTAAGGATAGGAATTATTAATAACGAATTCGGTTGTAAAAACTCTTAGAAAATGACAGAATAATTGTATTTGGCGATAAATGTTCAGATTTCAGAACCGTGACTAGTGATACATGTACATTAGGGTGAGTCCTTTTTTTGTGTTTTCGGGCTCACCCCTAGCTAGTGTATTGAAACAATATTTTTCAAATTTCTCGAGAAGGGCTCATATTTTAAGTTTGAGCGACCTTTAGGTGGATCCCTTATTTTCGTCAATATCATCCGGCAGCCCCCATCGACCATTCTTGACGGTTGAGTTAGTTTCGGCTGCAATTATTCTTTCACTCATTTTGGAGAAGCAAGCACGGCAGAACATCGCCTGAGCAACAACACACGCACTCTACACTTATGGCTGTATATTCTCGCACCCAAAAAATCTGAAATGAACCCAATAGCAATGTTTCCGGCACTCTGACGAAGTCATTAACTGCTCCCATTCCCAATTTGTATTCATGTGATTTGTCTCGCAACGGCCACACATTTCAAGCTTCACTTATTATTTACTATTAGTGTAGGACGTCTTCTCCGACTGCGAATAGAAGTATCACATATCAACTCAATGTGGGAGGGAAGAAATGTAAAGCGCTTTGAAGAGGTTTTTAAAAAGACCTTTTTCCAAAGCGCCAACTCAAATCGAAAGTCGTAGGTGTATTTGATCGTCGGAGCGCAGCGGACGACACATCAAGCGGCATTAAATTTGAATGCGCATAGCTAAGTATTCAACAACACAACCCACGATGACCGCTTCTTGTTTCTTAGTCAGGTATTATTATCGTTCGTGTGTTTCTTTGTAGGCATCTTCTTTTTACAATCGACACGAAATTAACGATTTTGATTTTCCCTCCAAATTATTAATTAAAACGTGGCCCGTGCCCACTTCATCGTACGTCATATCAAAATACTATAACAAATGTTAGATGTTAGATAGATGCTTTCAAAATATATTGTCGCCCTCTTAATTTACGAGTTTATTTTCATAATAACGTTGTTTTAATGTAAGTCGGGATTAGAGATGGGCGCGACTCACGTGAATTGCGTGAATCACGCGTGATCGTGAGCAAAATTTGTTTTACTCACGTGAGCGTGCGTGAACGTGAAGAGCGAAAAAATGTGCGAATGTGCGTGAGTCACTTGATTTTTGCGTGGGTTGTACATACTTTTTCATATATATTTTTTTCGTTTTTACCACCATATATTTTCATTCAGTTATTGATATTTTCTATTAAATTGTTTTCATGTATTAGATTAGATTGTTCCATGGATACATAGGTATAGGTAGCAACTTTAATACCTGCGCAAGAACAAAGTCAAATTAAATACTATTTCGCGGAATGAAAACTTTGGGAATATTTATATATTTTTCAGATATGTACATCAAAATTATGCCTTCGTGAGCGTGCGTGAACGTGAGTCAGAAATCACTCACGCGCCCATCTCTAGTCGGGATACCCAAGCAGAACACCTAAATAGGGGGTCAGTCAAAATGACAAAGTTCATAGGCGACTAAGAATTAAACTATTTATATAAATACACTATGCCATAAAAGCCTACAAACAATAGTAAATTATGAATAAAATAAAAATTGTTGTTGTGATGTTCAGACACGACAAATGCCAGCATCATTCGTTGCATGTGGTTAGAGAGGAGTTGTATGTGTAGTTATGAGGAGGGATGTTTGTCTTTAAGCCGGAATAACAAGCTGCTATAAAGACAAACATCCAAAGTAAAAAAAAAGTTCGCCGTACACCTTCGAATATGAAGTATTATTGAAAGGTAGTTTCAAAAAAATTTTTTGTATTTTTTTATGCCGAACGTAGGGGTCGCGCTTTTACATTTTTCTATATAACTTCTGCATTTATAAACGGATTTTAAAGTGTGATACATCAATGTTTTTGTCTCGACGAAGCCGATTTTTTTGAAAGTCGACATACTTCCTTAGGAAGAGTTTCATGATTTTATGCGAGCTTTAATTTTCTGATATTAGAGTGGTACATTAGGGTAGTAGCAACTGAGATATGATGGGTAAGTACCAGAAGGGGGTGCTTGAGCTCAATGACTTCAAAGACAAAAACATCGATGTATCACACTTTAAAATCCGTTTATAAATGCAGAAGTTATATAGAAAAATGTAAAAGCGCGACCCCTACGTTCAGCATAAAAAAATAAAAAATTTTTTTTTGAAACTACCTTTCAATAATACTTCATATTCGAAGGTGTACGGCGAACTTTTTTTTGAGGTACGCCCTAATGTACATAGGTGAATTATAACAAATGTTATCTACAATTTTACTTCTTTCCATTTCATGATGAGTCCAATGACAGGCTTAAGAGGTGAGGCTCGTTGTTGTGGGCACGTTTATGTATCGCTAAACTAAAATGCTGCATAAAATCGAATACCTTTCGTAAAATCTATTCGGAATTTAGAATTTCATAACAAGCAAAAGAGTATTTGGGCTTCATATATGAAGTCGCAATTGATGATCACGTGTTGTATATTTGGGGTACATAAAGGGTGATTTTTTAAAAGCTATAGGAAAGTTTTTCATGAAAAAAAAACATAAAATTCAGAGAATGCATGAAATCTTTATTTGAATCGATAGTACGGTCCATATAATTTAATGTTTGAAGATTATTTCATGCAAATGTTGACCTTGACTTCGCCTCAAATGGTCCATCCGCTTAGTCCAATTTTGGCATTTCCACGTTTTTGAGTAACAGAGGCCCAATTGCTGCGAACGGTGACGAATCGATAATTGGTGGTCATCATTAACACTGGCCGATACAGCTGCGATATTTTCTTCAGTTCGCACTCTACGTAAGCGTGTTGGTGGTTTAATGTCCAACAATGTAAATTGGGTGCGAAATTTAGTCACAATAAAAAAATAGCCGCTTCAGTGGGTCGATTCATGGTTAAATTATAGACCAAACTGATGTTTGACAGTGAACAAAACACGAAACGTGCGACAGCTTTTTAAACCAGTGTTGCCAAAAAGATAATAGCTAAAAAATCACCCTTTATTAGCATTGCAAATTGGACCTTCGTCTGATGTAGAAAGGTTGTTAGATACGTACCTATTACCTAATCTTAGTCTGATGTATTTTTGTAAGTTTTGTTATTTTGTCATGATTGATATGGTTTTGTAGTGATGTTGATAATTGGCACACTCGTTGCTTTAATTCTAAAAAGGGCGTAACTCGCATTTCCTTTTCATATTTCGATGTATTCCACATTTGAATTTATTTATTAGTGACATTAAATTATTGCAGGATGATATTGATAGATTTTCCCGTTGGTCTACGTATAATGGACTAGCAAGCAACCATTCGAAGTGTTTACAAATTACTTTCCACAGATGGCGTAATTCAATAATTTCACAATACAATATTTCAAGTCATAATTTGGATGTTGTGTTTGAAAAGCTTGATTTAGGTGTTTTGTTTGACTATAAGCTAACTTTCCTCAGTCATCTAAATTATATTATCCCTAAGGCTTATTCAGTTATGTATTTCATACGTAGAAATACTGCTGAATTCTCAGACCCATATGTGAAAAAGAAAAATAAAATTTTGCTCTTTTGTTCGATCAAAAATTTAATATGCTTCTTCCATTTGGAGCCCAAATGCATCAGTACATATTAATCGTGTTGAGAAAGTTCAAAAGACGTTTATGAAGTTTGCTTTAAACTCTTTGAACTTTTCTGCACCATTTCCATCGTACGAAAGTAGATGTTTGCTTCTATCTTTAAAATCTTTGACTTCTAGAAGAGATATAGCTTCATTGGTATTATTAATGCTTCTTTCTTCTTTGATCTGAATCTAAATACTTTGTTCTGAATCCGCATCTAATCTGAATCTAAATCTGCAGCAGCTACATTAACTTTTATTTCTTTTCATTACAGGGAGAACCTACGGCCAAAATATGGACAGTGAGAAGTACTCTTTGCGCCAAAGGCAGCAGAAGCGTAAGCACGTCATAGGAAGAATCGTCGAATCTCAAGGATACGCCAGTGACAACTCAACCGAATCGTTTCAAAATGTGTGTCTGTCAAAAAGTCCTGCGTCGAACAACGGCAAATCGAAGACGAAGGCAGCTCCCTTGAGCAAATACAGACGAAAAACCGCCAATGCCAGAGAACGAACTCGAATGCGAGAAATCAACTCGGCGTTTGAAAATCTAAGGCACTGCGTACCGGCCTGCATCACCAACGAAGATGCGGCGTCTACCAATGAGAAACTAACCAAAATTACAACTTTACGCTTAGCTATGAAATACATAAGGGTTCTTTCAGACGCTCTAGTAAACCCACACGAGGCCGACTACGATTTTCTGTATGAGTGTACAATATACAAGCCAACTGATAGAGTGTATGTAGATAGCCCCGATGAAATGGAAGTACAGGAGCAGTGTAAAAAACGGGAGAAATCGAAAAATTACAAATCATCTACTTCGAAAACTGGGGCTGCTCGTAAGGCCTCGTCTACGAAAAGACAAGTTAAAAAAGAAAACGCAGAACAGATTGAAACGCTGTTATCGTCGCCCATTCCTTCGCTGTACCAATCATCACCTGCCTCGAATGCCTCATCGGCTTATGCATCATTGTCGTCGTCCGACTCGTCTGCTTCGCCCATTTCGAACTCGTCATACCGATTCGAAAGCAATAGCTTCAACAATAGCCTCAGTAGCTCTCGCCACCATCATTCTATGTCCGACTTAAGCAACCTGATGCTCGAATCCGATGGAGAGTCATTGAACCCACCTGAACGCTGTTTGAGTCCCCTGCACACCAAGCACAAAATCCCCTCGATCAGCAGTGATCCCTATGAATGCTCCCCCGGCGATATGCAGACTTTGGAAAATCCTTTAGAATTAAGTTTGCGCCTTATGGATCCTGCCGCCGATTCATTGACGCTCTCGCCAGGTCATGTGGCCCCTTCGTCCTGCTTCAGCCCTCTCATGAACTTGGAGCCATTCAACGCATTCGATCTATTCCATTCGGACTTCAGTGAACAGGCCGCTCTTGACTTATTCCTCACATGACTTGGCCTCCACACCAACACTAGATTAGTAGTCTAAGTATGCATTACTATAGCAATGCTCGTATTAATTTCATCGCATCTATTTAGTTCACATTTGTTATTATCTGTTTATGTTATATGTTCTTCCGATACGGAAACTGTTTCCGGTTCGGTTACGTTAGGTTAACCCGATTTATTTCTACTTAATTCTCATATTTAAATTTATATGTTTTAACTTTTATTTCAAACGAATGTATACCTCAACTTGGTGTTTTATGTAGTCCTATAAGTCCTACCAATTCTCATTAGCCCCACATACACGTCAAGCATGCCAAATGCTCGGTTACACGACAGCAAACGGCGAAGATGGCGTTTGAGTTTTAGAAGGCAACGAACCTTGAAGAAGGGTACGTGTCCCAAGGAGAAACTGAATTCTCGTGTGTCATAAATGTACATTTGTTAAGTGTTTTAATACTATTTAGTTTTGTTTTTTTATTGTGTATTTTGTCATTATTGTGTATAGGAACTAAAGCTACTTACACCTGATACCGATATTTGAAATAAATTTAACTTGAATAAAAAAGAACGAATACATACCATATGCATAATTAACCAGTAGAAGGGGCGCTAAGTTCGTCTGGACCGAATCTGTGGAATACACTCCACTATGGAGTTCATGGAAAAAATGCTGTGAAAATTTTTTCCTCTAAAGAAGCAGCCTAGTAGCATCTGCAACAATGAAACTCATTTTAAAAACTTCATTCTCAGAATTGTGTAAAAAATCGTATGAAAATTTAAAAAATCGTATATTGCTTTGAATAATTAAATTTCCTACCATAATTAGTTGGTTATTATGAGATCTGAACTAAATTATTCCTGATAATAATCAGCACTCGATATAAGGAATTTCTCGATTTAATGAACATGGCTGACAATCAATTGTGCGTTAAGTCGGGAATCCACTGTATTATGTTTACTGTTTTAAACAAATTTGGTTTTTCATTATTGAGTGAGTATGACATTACACAAACCCCTATAGTTTCAATATAAAGCATGCCGCAGGGCATAGGTACACCACAACAAAGACAGAAACAACATGTAAGGAAAGGCTATAGTCGGGCTGGGCCGACTGTATGGTACACTCCACTTTCTATCCGAATACAATTCAATTCGGTAAAAATGTGAAAACGGGAAGGATTTTTGTATTCGAGAAGAATGTTGGTATCGGGGCTATATCCAAACATGGAATGAAGTGTCCCACTTTCACAATAGGTTCTTCCAGTTCATGTATAACGTGTTATGCTCAATTTGAAGAAATTCGGTGAAAATACGTGGTTTCTGGGGAGAAAAAAGTCAAGTCGGGAGCGAAATATGAATGGGTCAATATATAAGTCTGAACCGATCTGACCTACTTTCATCATAGGTGTTCCTAGTATTTGTATGGGAGCTATATATAAATCTGAACCGATCTAACACATTTTCACCACAGGTGTTTCTAGTTGAAATATAAAATGTTTTGCCAATTTTGAAGAAAATCTATTAAAGTATGTGGTATCTAGAGTGAAAATATTCAAATCGGGAGTGAAATTCGTATGGCGCTATATCTAAATCTGGGTCGATTTTCTTCAAATTAAAGTTTCAGTTTGTGCAAAGTTTCATTTGGTTCTCGCTACAATTGCGACCTGTACTTTGATTACAAGTACATACAGACAGACGGACATTGCTAATTCGATTCAAAAAGTGATTCTAAGTCGATCGGTATAATTAACAATTCCTTCCTCGATTCCTTTTGAGTGTTACAAACAAATGCACAAAGGCATAATACTCTCGTGGAGTGTATAAAAATGTGTGGCTTACCCAAAAATTATTTGCACGCGTAGTATTATTTTTAAAGTGATTTTCGCTTTCTTGTGTCCAGTGTTTACAAACGTAAATTTTCTTTACGAAAAATTCTAAAGTAATTTATATCGGGTGATTCAGCGTGAGTTTTGATTTCCAATAAGCTTTTTTTGACAGATCACACATGACCCATATCAAACTGCTTTGTCATTTTTGTTCAGTATCGTTTGGCAATTCATCATGGAAAGACTCACACCGCAACAACGTCTCCGTATTGTTCAGCTGTGTTACGAAAAAAGCGTTCTGTGAGAAAGAAGACTGTGACGAATCGACTCGACTCGTCGTCGTTCCCAGCAACTTGGCTTGTCGGAACTCGGCCTTAAAGCGTACAAAATTCAACTTGTGCAGGAATTGAAGCCAGTCGTAGTGCTCGAACGAGTCGCCCAAAATTACACCCTTCGAATGGACCACCTCAATCGTAGTCGTGGCCAACATTTTATCGTTTTCAAACAGTAAGTGCCGTAGATTGTTATTTTAACCGTTAATTGTTTTATTTTACATTGTAAATTAAACCTCACTATGAATCATTCGAGCTTTATCCAAATCCTTACCGATTGATTTCAAATTCGGCAGGGATCTTTCTAAATACAATTGAATGTGTTTAATTTTATTGAGATCGGCGAAGTGCTTTTGTCGATATAACGCCCACTTTCCCCCCATTTTTTTCTTTCCAGTGTCTTTCATACCAAGTTTCATGCTTCTATCCTTATAATTCTGGAGATATCGCCGAAAACGACGTTTTTACCCGACTTTCCTTTAGTCTTTACATGTAGAAAATATTTAATCCTGATACTTATATACATCCAGAAATCCTCCTTTGAAATATTATTATATTATATTTAATTGATATATAAGCAAGCATTCACATGTATTATATTCACCCTTATTCCGGTTGTCGTCGTCGACACAAAATTACACCGTCTTACGTCGACGATTTAAATTGGTATTCCCGTTGTCAATTCCCTGTCGACATATATTTCGTATTCTGTAAGTTAAAGTTAAGTTGATATTGTGTTGACGCGGCTCTGCCGTCGCCGTTTTTGGTGACGACTTGAACTTTTTTTTTTTGAGTTGCATATGTAAGTATGTGTATATGCAGGTATTTGTTTTAGTTTTTTCCCAGTTCAAATCAAATATTGATTACAGACCAAAAAAATGCAAACGAAAAAACTAAAACAAATGAGCGTTGGCACGGCAGAAGTATTGCTGGGTAACTATACCTGCATATACACATACTTACATATGCAACTCAATGAGATGCTTGTAAGATGGCATGTGTGCTTTATTACTTGGTGCGATTTTTTAAACGCAAATTCGGCAAGTGAGTTGTGATTCTCGTTCGTTTGTGAGAATCATCTCCTTATAGAGGCCGGGTTTGATGTTGAAAAGTCGCTGCGAAGCCACTTGAAAAGACTTTTGACATGGTCGAAATCATGATCGTGGTAGTCTGCAGCCAAGTAATAAATGTCACCATGCCATTTGTAAATAAATTTGCATTCTATTAAATATAGAAGCAAAATGGTCTTGAGCCAGGACAATATCCCAGTTCAAATCAAATATTGATTACAGACCAAAAAAATGCAAACGAAAAAACTAAAAAAAAATTGAAAAACTTTGAGTTTCTTGCAAGAATATTTCGAATGGGCACCGTTCCCAGTAGTTTTAAATCAATGGGATGGAATAACAAAAAATTTAAATGTCCTTTGTCCGCCAAAAAGAATTTGAGATAGGTGACAAAGGATAAAGAAACTAGGAACTTATGTAGTGAAAGACAAATGAAGGAAAAGATAAGTTAATGAAAGCCAACAAAGTCGAGTGCAATGTTACCAGTGGCTGGAGCAATATGTGACGTATCTGCTACAATTTGAGGGCACCGTTCAGGAGTCCATTCGCAATTCTGATAGATAAATGTTATGTCCAAGAGCGTGTTTTGGCTACAGAAGCTTCATTTCGGTTTCAGCTCTTCCCATGGAGTTCCTACACATATTTCTCCTCAATGTTCCTACTCCAGTTTAGTTTCCGATTTAGGATCACCATAAGGTATTTGGCTCTTGAGAAAGGTTAAGTTCGCTTCCATCCAGAATTAGTTTACTGAATGGTTCTATGCTATATTTCCTTGTGAAGGGAACTAGTTCAGTTTCCCTAGAATTAATACCCAGGCAGGCCCAACCTGATAATTTCCTCAGTGCGTCTTGCACTGATTGTTGGTAGGAACTTACATTCTACCACAGGGCCGTGCGCAAGGGGGGGGGCGGTTTGGAGGTTCAACCCCCAGAGAGGTTTCGAACATATATTTGTTTAAAACCTTCTATACTTTCTGAAGCAATAAAATATAGAATTTTTAAGTTCTTTTTAAAATAACTCGTCTGAAATGGTAATTTTGCAGTAGTCATGAAAACACGAAAATTACATAAGAAATCGTGGACACTCGTGGACACACTAAACGAATTGTGCCAATTTCAAGATTGTGTTATGCTAATTTCGGTACTTCTTGACATATTAACAAGAGCAATATCTGTACAATAAATGTTTAAAGATTTAATAAAAAAAATTTTAGTAATTTTAAAAAAGTGTATATAAGAATCACTAAGATATCATAATGAAATCTAAAAACACTCTTAATAAAAACAAATAATATGCTTAATGCTAACCCGTAGCTTAACTACGAGTGCCAAACTTTGCACAAATTTGTAGTATATCCAGTTGGAATGAAATCATTGAAAAGCAATTTACCTCTAAATTAATAATTATGTAAAAATCTATTGGCGAGATGAAATTCTTCGTTTCTGCGAAAAAGTATTGGAGTAACCTAAGAATTTTTATGTAGACATTTTTTACTTATACAAAAGAAAGTACAAAACTTTAATAAAATACAATTTGCATTTTTAAATTTCTTTCAATTCAAACCCCTCTCTGCGTATAGAAATCGAGTGGGACATTTGTATTTATAAGGGCTATATCAAAACATTGACCCACATATTCCACTTCCGCAACAGATGTTCACAAGTCAAATATAATATGGTGTGGTGGCTATTCGTATATTCCGTTTGCAATGCGAGGTTTGTAACATTTGCGATGTGACATTTTTATGGAGCTGTATCTAAATCTAAATGAACCGATGAGACCTATTTTCATCACATATGAAACAACAAAGGTTTCTGTTACTTCTAAATGTTTTGGAAGTTTGTAATGATAATACAAATCCATTTCGACAAACGAAGAAACTGTTTGATATATCGACGGCTTATATTCATAAGTGGCTATAAACAAAAACACAAATTTTCAGGAGAGCGAAAAAACTGATTTTCTCCTTACTTTTAAGAGTAATTATGAATCATTCTTCTACAGTTTAATCTAAAGAGGATTACTAATGGCTACGATTAAAAAGTTTACAAAATTTTCTGTTATTCGCGGTTTTATGGTTGATAGCCACTTTTGCAACGAAGCTTTTCGGGATAAGGACGATTTAGATATAGCCCCCATACGAATTTTACTCCCGATTTGACTCTTTTCACGCTAGATACCACATATGTAGATAAAACATAGATTTTCTTCAAACTTGGCAAAATATCTTATAATTCCACTAGAAACACCCATGGTGAAAATGGGTCAGATCGGTTCAGATTTATATATAGCTCCCATAGAAATTTCAGCCCCAGAAACCACGTATTTTCAGAGAATTTCTTCAAATTGAGCATAAAACGTTATACTTGAATTGCAAGAACCTTGTGTAAGTGGGTCACATCATTCCATGTTTGAATATAGGCCTGATACAAATATTCTTCTCTATTTGACAAATTGGGTCAAGTCATATTAGCCTATGATTAGGAAATATGCATAAATCCGTTTTCAATATTTTGCCGAATTGAATTGTATTCAGATAGAAAGTGGAGTGTATCGTTAGTCGGCCCAGCCCGACTTTGGCCTTTCCTTACTTCTTTTATGAAATGTTGGCAATGTTGTGTAGAAAACGCATTTTCTGGAATGTGCACAGCGAATTTTCATCCGTCAGATTGGTATCATTTTTATCCATTTTTCCAAATTTTTTACAAAAAGTGGATATTGCGCTAGGGCATGGTAAACAAATAATACAAATTGGATATTTTTGGAAAATTTTCATTTTCGCGGCAAATATGGCTAAAATTATTTTCACGCGTGACATTTTTGATTTATGATTTTCTCGCGATCTAGCCTACGGATCCGACTGAATTTTTGTTTGTGACATTTACGCGTGTTTTTCTAAAGATACTTTTCACAATTGTTGACTTTTCAGCCACTATTCATCGTTGTAGCCAACCTTCGGTTATATGCTGCTCCATTTTTGAACTATATTATTTATATTATTTTTATGTTCATACTTTCGCAGTCACAAATTAACGTGTGAGTAGATAGCGAAATCAGAAAAATTTAAAAAATGGCTTTAGAACAAAATTTCTTCTACAAATATATGTATATGACAGATGACAGCCAAATATGACAGATCACAGTCAAATAGTTTGGCATCAAAAACTCATTTTCAAGAAAATGGTTCATAGCCACTTTTTAATATAATCATTTACAACAACTGATACATGTTTACCGCAAATAAACTAATTTTCCCACAAAAGAAACTCAAAAACGATGTTCACGTGTCTAAAACTTTGTTTCTACGTAATGCATTTTTTCTCTGCGTGTAGGTATCTATTTTAAAACCTATTTAAAGTTGCGAAACAACTAGTAAATCAAAAAAAAAAATTTTTTCAAATCCATGCTTTATGCAAGCAGAATTCTATTGGGCCTAGAAATTCTTTTTTAGTTATCTTTTGTAGAAGGAAAAATTACTGCGTTATCAGGAGCAGAAATAATAGATTTTTAATTTGTGGTTTGTATGGGAGGTACCACGCCCCTTTGTCCATTCCCGCTCATATTTGCAGCAGCACTTAAAAAATGCACACCAAACCGACGTACCAAATTTTGTTCAAATACCGTTATCAGGAGCAGAAATAATAGATTTTTAATTTGTGGTTTGTATGGGAGGTACCACGCCCCTTTGTACAATTCCGCCCATATTTGCAGCAGCACTTACAACATACACACCAAACCGACGTACCAAATTTTGTTTAAATACCGTTATCAGGAGCAGAAATAATAGATTTTTAATTTGTGGTTTGTATGGGAGGTACCACGCCCCTTTGTACAATCCCGCCCATATTTGCAGCAGCACTTAAAAAATGCACACCAAACCGACGTACCAATTTTTGTTCAAATACCGTTATCAGGAGCAGAAATAATAGATTTTTAATTTGTAGTTTGTATGGGAGGTACCACGCCCCTTTGTACAATCCCGCCCATATTTGCAGCAGCACTTAAAAAATCCACACCAAACCGACGTACCAAATTTTGTTCAAATACCGTTATCAGGAGCAGAAATAATAGATTTTTAATTTGTGGTTTGTATGGGAGGTACCACGCCCCTTTGTCCAATTGGTCAAATTTTTCCATTTCCTTGTATTGTCATCGAAAATGATTAAGTGTGCAAAATTTGAGCAAAATTGGTTGAGAAAAAAGCTTTCAAAAATTGATTTCAAATTTTGTGGCACACAAACATATATAGAAAGTAACCTTATATAAAGCATGCAATAAGAAATGAGTTTTAACTTACTGAATTTGTTGTCATGTTTTTCGCCTTGCATTTCATTGAGTACAAAAAAGATGTATTTAAATTAATTAAATTATATTAAAGATTATAAAAATTAAGAAACATTTCCAAATAATTTTTAATTAAACGGAATATGCGTATAACGATTTTGAGTAAACATCCTGTGACTCATGTAACTCCTGTATAAATTAAAAGCACCAAAACTCATTAGACATCATATATAGGCCCATACTTTGTACAAGCATATCTAATTTTCTGCATTTATCATAGAAAAATGCGGCGCCTGAAGAGGGCTCAAGCGCCAAGGAATTCGATCGTTTTTTGTGTAATATCTCTTCAAAATATATATATGTATGTAATTTCAAGCAACTATTTGAAAAAAAGAAGTTCTACACTTAGAGAACAAGTCGGTTAATAAGAAAGCAGCGATTGCCTGCTGCCTATCAGCAGACACTATTCTGCTATTGCAGCAGTTTTTTTGGCATAACAGCAGTTATCCTGCTGTTCCTTGGGACAATATGTGTATCATTAAAAAGACAATCGCAATATCTTTCCGCGATAATAAATTGTTTTATAATAACTTCTATTCAGAAAAATTTTGTTAACATGTATATTTAAGTGGGCATACTGTTGTGTACATATGCTTAAAGTTTTTTCTATATTACAGCTGTTTACCATCTCAGCAGATCAGCAAATCTGCTGTCTCTTTTTCAGCAGAAAATCTGCTCTTTCTTTTACTGACAAATTCCTTTGAGAGTACTGATAGATGGACTACTGAAATGCAATTTTGCCGATGAATGTATCAACATATTTCTCGAATATCCTGGTAATAAAATGTGAATGGTTGCCAAACGCTTACGTAATCACACATAATCAAATTAACGTCATTTACCGTTGCGCCATAGACTGACTAGACTTCGCGAGAAAAATTGAACATTGATTGAAAATTTACTAAAATAATTAACAGAATTATCACCTGCTTTATTTTTTGTAAAACAAGACGAAACCCCCCCCCCAGGGGAAAATCCTGCGCACGGCCCTGTTCTACCATGATGACGACATCATCGGCGTATGCAGCTACTCTGCTACCATCAGAAAGGGATAAATAAAACTCCTCCTTGCGGTGTTCCCTTGTCACTAGCTTTCTTATCGAACCGATTCCTAAGGTGAAGTTGATGATTCGATGCTTGAGCATCGCGTCTATTCCTAGGGATTTGAATGGTTGCTCATTATACTTTGCTTTCATTGGCTATATTGTCTACTGTTTCTTCGTTAATATGAGAGGAATTGACTGCTATGGCCATGGTAACCTCACTGTTGATTTCCCGATTTGCCATCCAGTTTCTGGATGTGTCCTAGAGGTTTTGGGTCCTTCGACTGGACTATTCTGAATCTAGCGCCATCACGCTCTCTTTGCTCTTTTGAGATCTGTCTTGTATTTGTTAAAAATAATCTTATAGTTTTCCCAATCATCATTGCTTCCTGTGCGCTGTGACCTTTCTCTGCTTAACTTTTGCCGCTCAAATTGCATCTGTCTAGAAAATTTTCTTTGCAATATTGATTGTATTTCTTCTCTTCATCACACGAATTCGAATTTAAATTAGAAATAAAAAACATTATCCCGATATGGCAACACGCTCCGTGCACAGTGGGCCGAGATATCTCTATTTTTCGGAATTGCAACGAGATGTTGGTTTGAAAATGAGAACCCGTGAACCCGTGCACCGATTTTGATGAAACCAATTGGTGTTTCTTGGCAGAAGGTTTAGGTAGCGAACGATCGATGTGGCAACGCGCTACGTGCACAGTGGGCCGAAATATCTCGATTTTTCGGAGTTGTAACGACGTGTTGTCTCCACATTCGATACACACTACGGTGCTTCATAGTTTCATGTTCTTCTTGGTAGTAATACATATGGTGACAATCCATCCCTCTTTTCGCGGGACTATCCCGCTTTTTGATGTCCAGTCCCGTTTAAATTCCCCATCCTGCATAATTCCGTTTTTTGCAAAAAGTCCCGCTTTTTCGTTTTACATTATTTTTGCTACAATTAATAATTATCACTAAAAATTTTGATGGTAACCGACAAAAGTTCACATGAAAGGAAAATCGATTTTTTGACAGTCACTACTAAAGAGTGATTTTTTTGAGGTTAGGATTTTCATGCATTAGTATTTGACAGATCACGTGGGATTTCAGACATGGTGTCAAAGAGAAAGATGCTCAGTATGCTTTGACATTTCATCATGAATGGTCTTACAAACGAACAACGCTTGCAAATTATTGAATTTTATTATCAAAATGCGAGCTCTGTTAAGAAAGTTCATTGCGCGCTTCCATTTTATGGTCAGTTTAATCGACCCACTGAAGCGGCTATTCGGGCTATTGTGACTAAATTTCGCACCAAATTTACATTGTTGGACATTAAACCACCAACACGCTTACGTAGAGTGCGAACTGAAGAAAATATCGCAGCTGTATCGGCCAGTGTTAATGATGACCACCAATTTTCGATTCGTCGCCGTTCGCACCAATTGGGTCTCTGTTACTCAAAAACGTGGAAATGCCAAAATTGGACTAAGCGGATGGACCACCTAAGACGCAGCCGCGGTCAACATTTAAATGAAATTATCTTCAAAAAGTAAATGTCATGGACCAATCTAACGTTTCAAATAAAGAACCGATGAGATTTTGCAAATTTTATGCGTTTTTTTTAAAAAAAGTTATCAAGCTCTTAAAAAATCACCCTGTATAATACAGCTACATTTTTAAACACAGGTGTTGAAAATTGTTCAAACAAGGTCTGTTAACTAACATTTATTATAAGCGCCAACACTCTACTTTCTAAAATTGTTAGGCAAATTAAATTTGGTAAAAATCGGATGCAATGTGTTATTCCTGCATGTGATAGATCCCAAAAAAACGTAACGAGATGTGACTAATTCTGCCAAGATTTGCTATGGGAAATTGGGGGGAATTGCTATAAACGTACCTATCCAGAACTGATCCCAAAGTGTGAATAAATTGTAAATTACTTCTGTTTTCTTATATACATATTTAAATAAAATAGTTTCTCTTTTTTTGGTTTCGACTTTTTTCATCTCTTAGAGTAATCGGCTTTTTTATAGCCGATTATTTTGTCCGATTAATTGTTTAAGTGTAAAAATCATGCAAAATGGAAATTGACTTTCCCCATCATTTCTTCAATCTATGTATGTAAGTTTAAATTTGTATGTTTAATATTATTAGTTTGACAGATAAGTAGAACAACAGAAGGAGACGATACTTAGGGGCAAAAAGTGCTTGTTATATGCCAATGATCTTGAGGGAATGCTTGCTAGTCAAATAAAACTCTCCTATTGTATAGTTTTACAAAAAAGCCCAGTTGGCAATGTCCCGTCGTCAAAGACGAGTTCAAGAACACAATAATTCGTCGAGGACATATCCATACTCAAAAACGGTTATTTGCATTCTTCGGTTTTCGGTTTGATCGTAAATGAGGATATTTAGAAAGGTTTTCGGTTTAAACCGACAGAAAATTACCGGTTTCGGGTTTTAATGTGTCTTACATCTCAACTCCGCTCTGTGATATAGGGTACAAATTAGTTCCCTTCTAAATGCATCAGATTCCAAGAAATACTCGAGCTGGGCCCAATTTTAAGTATACTGGTACGGTTAGAATCATCAGCAAAAACAAATTTATGTAATAGTTTTCCCGAAGAAAAAAGAATACCTATTTTTGGATCCTCTAGAGCGACCAAGGCCCTTAATGACGAAAATGTAAACTGGAGCGGAAGACATCACTGAAGTGATACATTTTATTATAAAGTAAATAATTTTTGTGTATGCATTTTCGCAAAATTTATTTATGTTATTTATTATCTTCTTTCATAATTCTTTATTTAGTTTTATAATTCTACAACTATATTATTAAGTAGTTCTTTAGCCATGTTAAAATATTAATATATAAGCATTTTGTAGTTTATTTTAAATTGTCCCGTTGGTTTAGTAATATGGGTTCGGATAAGAAAAGTAAATCAAATCAAATAAATCAAAAGTAAATTTAAGCATTTTATTAGTTTCTTGTGCATAATGCATACATTTATAAACGAATGGTAGACAACAATAAATATTAGAGCTGAGTTACACTGGATGTGTTCACCGTCTCCACAGGTTAAGAATGAAGAACGGAATGCTATAGATTAATATCGTGTGTACAAACGTTGGTGGACTTTCCACAAGGCACAGCCTGTCCAAAATATGTTGTTTTTATATGCTCATCGTTACCGTCGAAGTTATATTATGTCGGCAGGTCATTTATGCAAACGTCTTGTAGCAATTCGAATTGGACGTTCACCTGATGCAGCAGTCATGCTCGCGGGAATGGCGAATATGTTATTGGTGGTATTTTGTGCATTAGTTGTTTGGGTATTGGTTGCAGGAGACGCGCCAAAATTAAATGTTGCGTTTGATCCGTTAGTTGCCGTAGGTGCCGCAAACATGTTCGACGACGTTTGATTGTTGTTGGAAACTCCCAATGCCTGTGAACTATTAGTGGATCCTGTGCCAAAACTAAATGCTTTACTAGATGTGGTACTTTTAGGATTTGCTGTTGTCGTAGCAGCAAAGGAAAACCCAGTATTAGAAGAGACGGGTGGATGTCCTGCCGCAGACATTGTATTGGATGACCCAAAACTAAAGGCTGGCGAAGATTTCTGAATATTGCCAGTTGCTGTACCCGCTGCAAATGAAAATCCAGCGGGAGAAGCGATAGATTCTGGCGGAGCAGTAGAACCCCCAAATATATTTGCTGAACTCTTCTTTTCACCTCCACTAATGCCAGATGAAAATGTAAAAGTGTTACTTGGTGCAACAGATGCGTTACTTGTATTACTTTGCGAGGAGCTACCTGTAGCACCAAACGAAAATGCGCTGGTAAGAGTTTTTGTAGACTCTGTGCCAAAGGCAAAGCCCCCGGATGATATCGAATTATTTCCAGAACTTGTTTTATCGGCAGATTTCGCTGCGAAAGGTGTTGCAAGATTTTTTGTAGATTCGGCACCGAAAGCAAAACCGCCAGATTTTATGTTAGAATTATTTGCAGTACTAGTTTTTTCAGAAGATTTGTTTGCAAAAGATGCGGACAATGCTGCTTTATCGGTAACAGATGATCCGCCAAAGACAGATGGTGTGTTACTCGCCTCTGACCCAAACCTTATAGTGGTTTTATTTTCATTTTTACCAAATACGGGTGGTGCGGTGGTCAAGTTCGATGATCCAAATAGATTTGCTGTTGTAACTGAGGAAGGTTGAGTGAATGCTGTCGCTCCAAATCCAGAACCTAATGAGCCTGTGCTTACACTTGTAGTACTCGTATTAGAAGTTGGGACATTACCCTTACTAGTAGAGCTACCAAAACTAAATGCATTTGCCGATGGCGATGACGTTTGAACTTTATCTGTTGCCACAGAAGAACTAAAGGTAAACTGCGTATTTGGAGCAGAAGCAAAATTGTTGCCAGTTGTTGCCTGCGAGTTGGAAGATACGCCAAAGGAAAACGGTGCTGTTGTTGCAGATGTTGCTGCTGATTTTGTTTCGACTATGGGATTATTGGCATATGTCAACGTAGTAGAAAAAGCAGGGCTGTTACCAGATGATGAAGATGATATAGGATTATTTGAATCACACAATCCTACAACTACAGGTGCAATGGCTGTATTAGTACTGTTACTATTGTCGGCATTTGCTTTCGGAATATTAGATGTACCAATTGCAAATAAATTGTTGTTTGTGGCGATAGCAGGATTGGTTTTAGTATTCGTTTCAGCAACAGTTGATCCAAAATTAAATGCTGGCTTATCATTGGGTGTACCGACAGAGTTAGATGTTGATGTTTGAGTCAGTGTACCGAAAGAAATTGATGAAGTAACTATAGTTTTAGCGGGTGAAGCATTCGTCGAGGCAGAACTGGTGACTGTACTGGAGACTGGCGTCGGTAGGAGCGATATGTTATTACTTTGAAAACCTCCCAACATAGGAGTGCTTACCCGTTGGCTGTTATCGACATTTTGCGTAGAATTCGATGCTGGCGTTACGGCTTGCGGTGTCAATTTTAGTCCAACCAATGGTGATGTTTTCTTAAAAGCAGGGTTTAAAGTTATTTCCGTTGAGCTAGTCTTATTAGGCAAACCTGCACCATCAAGTGTAGAATTGATGTTATTAGCTGAAGCATTTGACGACGATACACATGCATTTTCCTTGTGCACCGTCATCTGCTTTGAATCATTGTCTTTTACTATTTCCTTTTTTTCTGGTGTGTCCACTTCGTCATTATCATTTCCTTGATATAATTCGCCTCTCAGACCTGATAACATAAGTGCTAGTTTCGATTTTTGGGTTCGTTCTATAACGGAATTTTTCAACCCGGATGAAGTCAACTTTTTGGGCTTCACGAAGTGTATACCGGAACATTCACTACTCTCATCTAAATTGTCCTCGTTTCCAATATCATTGCTGGATGTTTCATTATTGACGTCGTACTTTTTGTTGAATAGAGTCAAACGAGGCTGTATAGATCCAGCGACTTCATGTTTATGTAATGGCTCTGATTTACTACGTTGAGGCACTACACCGTATGCAGTTGGATGGTTTGACGGCATGGCAGAAGTATGTTTATCGGTATCTGTTGCAAGAGTATCAAATGTTTTGTCTGAATGGATATTATTTTCATGACACTTTTGCATCTTAACCTTTTGAGCTACATGCGACTCCAAATATATGGGCATTGTCTGGTTGAGTGGACACGATGTTCGTTTGTAGTCAGAGGGTTTGCGCTTTGCGCTTGAACTTAAAGAGCTAGTGATGTCATTGTAGTAACTGCAAACTCGTTTCTTAGCTTGTTCTGGAGATTTATTCGTGTCTTGAAGCTTATAAGGGGATACCATTTCGCCCTTATAATTAGAAATTACGTCACGTTGCCTTTTGAAACTGTTAGCCATCATCGTCACATTGTCAGGAGATATATTCGAAATTGAAGAATTAACTCCTGCGTCCAACAGGTCGCTGCCAATGCGGTTCTTTTTAGAAGTATCCACAGTCTTTGTGTCCTATTTCATACAAACATTGGAAAAACCATATTTAATAAAGTAACAATATTCAATAAAGTACAAATGTCGTCAGGAACGACTCCTTATATGTATAATCCTAATTTTATGAGGCAGATGATAGTTTTAACAAGTCGTCGTACAAACATGAACCTTGTAATAGTGTCTTTAAAAAATTGTTTTAAATAGCCCAACGATGATTTGTTTCCGGATATTAATATGGGGTCCACTGGCATTAATCAAATGTGAATTTGTATTCCGTGGCAACTTTACTTCGTTTTCATTTTATCACTTGTAAGTAAAAAGACATCACTTGAAATTCAAAAGACATCAATTGAAAATAAAGAAATAGCAATTGAAAATCAAAAATTATATTTGAAATTCAAGACACGCCGTTGAAATTCAAAACACATGAATTGAAATTCATAATTCACCATTTAAAATTCAAAAGACATCAATTGATACTAACTCGTCAATTGCAGAAATTAAAAAGATACCATTTGAAATTCAAAAATGTAAGCGTAATGTACATTAGATCAGGTAGGTAGCAGTCAGAAACACACCACAGCGGTAATGGATATTGTACTCAACCATCGACGTTATAGGTCGTTATGCACAAGGTAATGCTGCGTCTGATGGCTTTGTTATTATGATGGCTTCAGAAAATCATGTTTTGAAAATGAATATGAAAATAGGTCTAAATTTGGATATAGATATAGAGCACGATTTTGTTGAGATTCGGTTTGAAATGCTAGATGTGGGCAAGAAACATATTTTGAGAGTGGACCTCATAGGTCCAAATTTTGAAGCAAAAATTGACTGAAAGAGAGAAGTATTTCTCAATAACCGACAAAGTTCTGCAAGCTATTTATAAGCATAATATAATGCCCTAAAAATCTATCTAACTTTGATATTTGATGGCATGGCGGTGTTTTCAACAGCCGTACATCAATGAAAACATGAAATTAACATTTTGAGTTTTGGCTCAAAAAAAGAGACTCTTCGGACCTTTGTGCGAATTCTTTGTGAAATTCTGTGCTAGTGGTTTGGCTGTTCCGCTGACGTTATTATATAATGCTTCATTGAGATGTGGATATATCCCATCAGCTTGTCGGCGGTCATTCATTGATCCCCTCCAACAAACTCTGGTTCAATCGGGAGTTCCCCGATGTAGTCATCTTGGGCCTGTACTATTTTTATTATTTATAAATGACCTTCCGGGGTCTTTGCTCGTTAGGTCTATTTTGGTTGATTTTGTAATATGCGATTCTCAGTATGGTATCTATATTGGCAGAATTGAGTCAGTTTGTGATATTATACTATTGTTTTTGTATAATTTTGCCAGCTGTTGATATTTAATTTGTAGCCGGTATACACCCTCTACTGCTTGACCGCCATAGTTCGATCTGTGGTGTGTACGTTTACCCTACGTTGTGGGGACTAGGCCCTCTCGATCGAAAGGTCAGGAGTGGGAGGCGTTGGGATAGAAAAAATCTAAATTCCTTTACAATGCCGTCGAAGATGACGACCATCAAATTAACCAACTAAACATACAACTTGTAGACTCTCCGACTTGTTATCCTATAACTATCTGTTCATGTCTGGTTATGTTAAATGGAAATTGTTAGCTAATGCTTAAACTTAGGTGTAAGATTGATGAGATGTTAGTTTATGGAGCAACCACTATGAGTAAAAATGTGAATAACCTACAACAAGGAATACGCCAACTTACATCACTATTGATTCGTTTGCGGGAAATCTCCTTGAGAACGTCCAGAACACTGCGTGTTGGTGCCATATCATTTTCCGTGGGAGGCGGGTGAAGAATTGGACGGTTTTCTCTTGATATGTCTTCATCGCTCTTCTGAAGACCCACCACGGAACTCGAGCGTAAAAGACTGGACAACGTGTTACCGTAAAACATGGATTGTTCTAAAATTACGAATTAATCGTATATCAATTTGGCTGTAACATGTGAAATAAACTACCTGGTGGCGCTATTCGTGTCATAGATACATTTTGCTTGGTAGCCCGAAATGGCAAGTCGGTCTTCTTTAGAGTTACAACTGGAAAATGTCCTGGTTTACTGTAGAGATTATGGGCTGACATGCTGCGGTTTAGGCGGTTGCCATTCTCATGATACTTTACGATTCTGGAAGCTAGCCCTTTGCTCTGCACATCGGCGACAATCCGCGGATCAATTTTACTGATATTCTTGCACCTTGATCTCCCTATTAGGCTATCTTCAACGCAACTCTCCAAAATCGTGCTGGAACTACTAATCGGAGTCGAACCCCATCTGAAACTGCCATTTGAATGGTTAAATTTTGTAGATTCCGCAGCGGGAAAACTGTAGCGCCCTTCCAATGAGCTGTCGCGGTCCATCATTTAGTATCTCGCACGGGAATTTTAATTTTACGTGTTTCGTTTAATTATTCATACAAAAAGAAAGACGAAATCTAGTATTACCAAAAACAAAACGCACACCGCTAGTGTTAGGGAATTTAGAGTTCGGGTACTCGATACTTTGTTCTTCTTCTTTTTCGTATGAAGCGTTGCCATTTTTTCGCGGCCTAATACCCAGATAATTATTTTTTATCCCCTAAAACTCCAAACAAAGATTTCTCATACCCAAAAAATATCTTAACTCGTGTGAATGAAGTATGTATTTATATTGTAGTTGGCGACAATGTGAAAAAATATTTTTTTATTTTGAGCAAAAAATTAAATTTTTATTGACGTTTTTGTTATCGCAGCTTGTTATCCAGAATAAGGAAAAACAACCCTAATTTGTCTGTTCGATTAGGCTTACTAGCTTATGATTAAGAGGCATGATAAGGTGGCAACATTGTTATCCATTGGTTTTTCATAAACGAATCAACAAGAAAAATCTGACAGTAATGCTAAGAGAGTAGTAAGCTACTTTCTTGTTAAGCGAGTAAATTCCATACAAAAATTAAGATAGTAAGCCCAATCGAACAGGCCTAATATTATAAAAAAGTAAAGAATAAATAATAGGCATGTTCGATTGGGCTTACTAGCTTAAAATTAAGAGACTTGATAAGGTGGCAACCTCAAATTGGGGTTAACCCCCTAAAATTTTAAATTTTCAAAAAATCCAACCAAGATACTGGACTTAAACAAATTAAACATGACAAAAATGGCTGTTTTTCCTTTCACGTTAAGGGTTGGTTGTTTCTGTTGTCATAATTCAGTTTCAAGTTCTACACCTTTTTAGTGGTGTTTACACATGAAGATTTATTGTACCACTTGAAATTATGAATTTACGTAAACTTGGAAATGTTTGCATTTTCTGACGCAAAATAATTTTTTTCAGTTACTTAGCACTTATATCTACTTTGGCCAACATTATCTAGGTTCGGAAATAAACAAGATTTTATACTATTTCTCATAACATTTATTATTATTTAGATAAGATTGATTTATTTTTTGCATTGACTTATTGATTTATTTTTGCAAAATTCGGCTTTTTAGAATATCATCCATCATCACGATAGCATCCAAAGCCTTAATAATATATATTTAAATCATATTATTGAAATTAAGATTTACGTGTACGATGTTTATAAGAACAGTATAAGAAAGCTTGTATAATGAGTATTTGCAAAGAAACTAATCATATTTTGCGCTCTTGCCCGACCATACGAGATAACGAGATCTTAACTTCGTTGCCTGTTCAAGGAATCATTTGTTCAAAAATTCATTTCGAAATGTGGTGGTACATGTCGTGCTCGTTCTTCCTCTGTTTCTACATTGTGCTCCATGTGACCTTTTGAATTTCGATGTTGTTTTAATGACGTAGCACAAATGAAACCTTCCCCACATATATCGCACACATATGGTCTTTCGCCAGTGTGGCGACGATGGTGCAGTGTCAGATCGTTGGACTGAGTAAAACTTTTACCACAATACGTGCACGAATACGGTCGCTCACCCGTATGAATGCGCATATGTACATTTAGTTTATATTGCCTAGAAAATGATTTCTCACAATGAGTGCATTTATAAGGTCTTTCGCCAGTGTGAGTTCGACGATGGGACTGCAAATCTGATGAGCGGGGAAATGCCATTTCGCAAAGATCACACTTGAAGGGTTTCTCGCCTGTGTGACGTCTCATATGCACGGTAAGATTTGAGTTGTTTGAAAAAGACACACCGCAAAATGCACATAAAAAATTCTTAGTCTTGTTTGGAGAAGGCTTTCCGCGTTCCTTAGTTTTTAGTGATTCGTCTTGGCTGACAGCATCGTTATGAAATTTTTTAAAATGGGCTTTATATCGGTCCCTTCGATTGTAACGACGATGGCACTCCATACATTCAAATATATTTGGGTCGTTTTTGTTGTTCGTCTGATTCCACTCCAGTGTTTTTGAATCCATCTGATCTTCGATTTGTTTATGTTCTGTAGATATAGGATGGTGCAGCATGGCGATATGATTTTGCAGATTTTCTTGCCATGTGAATTTGAATTTGCAGATCTCGCACTGATACTGCTTCTCTACGTTATAACATTGGGTTACAGTATGATATTCTAATAATTTCTGAAATTCGATAAAAACAATTAAAGAAGACGTTAAATTCAGCCGACTCGAATTTTATATACCCTTCATCAGTATTGCCGTACATAGAGTGAGTCTCATTAATATTCGAAATTCGCATTGGTGAAAGATCAAACTCCCATTAATCCATGTAGATTATTTAAACATAAAACTTTATTTTATAATCTTAATTCACCACTAGATGAACTTCAACATCCGCGAAAAAAATAATCATTTTCTCTCAATATCTTCTAATAACATTCTTCATTCAGAACTCCGTCAAAAATACAAATTTTCCGAGTCATTTGTCCCCCCTAAGCCAAGACATGGTAATCGACCTGCTTGGCATGCCCACCACTTATTTGGTCGAAATTTACAAGAAAGTGCTCATTTTGGCCGTATTTTTTAGGAATTGAAAGATTTCATAATAAAGACCTCAATTTGCAAAATCTGTGTTGATCTTTAGAAAAATTTACAAAAATATTATTTCTATCAATGTATAGTCAGCAATTGATTAATAAATTGAATTACAAAAAAATATTGAAAGTGCATTTTTGGTGTATATCAGACTGTACAAGCATTATCAGAACGAAAATATTCAAGAAGTAAGCGACTTGAGATCCCCCAAATGATTATATCGATCTATGGTTTTCGGAATGCTCGGAAAGGGGATTCAAACCACTTTATTTCTCAAAAATATATTTTTTTGAAACGATTTATCATCAATCAATTGAAAAACCTCCAAATAATCCAATATGAGCATAAGGTGCCGATAAATATTTCAAGGCGTTGCAAACACAATCTGGTGGAGGGTATACAAATTATTCATATTATTAAATGTATTTCAGCTCTTACCTGACATGAAGTTTTGAAAATACACTTTTCACATTTTAGCGGTAAACTTTCATAGCTGTGCATAGAACGTTGATGTTGGACCATTTGGTATTTGCGATCGCAAGATAGATTACACAAGGAACACACGTATGATTTGCATATGCTCATTAGGTCTTCTCGTTCTTCTTTCTCTGTCTCGTCTTCTGGTTCGGTTTCCGAATCTAATTCTAAGTGTAATTCGAACCCTTTTTGATTAGTTATTGAGTAGCTGAATGTAGTAGCTGAGTGTTGAACTGTACATATGGACAAATGTTCGGCTAACTCTGCCATAGTTTGCAACTCCAACGCGCAAACTTTACATTTCACTTGTTTTTTCCCATTGGGCCAGCACGTAGAATGTGTAATACTTTCGACACAACTGACATAGGTGGATTCTAAATTATGTCGAGATAGATGTTCATTGAGATGTTCGACTGTGTAAAATGTTTTAGGACATAGAAGGCAGTAATGGAGCTCTGATTCAGCGGGATGATTTAAAGACATGTGATGTGTGAGGTCTTTTTGAGAACTGAATTTACACTGGCATAAGAAACACATAAAACGGCGACTCATTTCCATCTGAAAATATTGAAAGACATAATACATCACTGTAATTCTTTAAATTCTAATACAAACTCTTACCTCCTTTGACATCTCTTGTGAATGGTCCATTATAAAATGAGTCTTAAGGTTGCTTTTCCACATAAAACGTAATGGACATCGTCTACAAAAGTGGCGTTTTTTCGCATTCTTACATTGATTTTTGTAGTGTAACTGCAGCATATGCGATGAAAGAAATCGTCCACTACAGTGTATACAAACATGACGGCCATCTTCCCATTTATGAACACTGTGATGATGTTCATAAACCATATACTTCCGAGTGAACGTCAGATGAGGACATATATCACAAGTATATACTCGTCTAGACTTGACCTTCATTTCACTCTGTTGATCGCTGTTACCGCTCTTGTCAATTTTATCATCGTCTGAATCACTTTCAGTTTCTGAGCTATCTAAACTGACTTCGTACCCATTTTCATTGGTTATTGAATAAAAGCGTTCCAAATTACGTTCAGCGACAATGTCGGATGAAATTTTTTTGGTCAATTCTTCTTCGTTCATTGGAAGTTCTTCGGGATATAGTTGCTTCGATATATATGCAAATGTCTCAATTTCTTTGCGTTTATCAAAATTGATCGCATACTGATGAGAGCGTAAATGTGATCGCAAGTCATATATTCTATTGTGCTCTGAATAGCATATCATACATTTCACCCGTTTACATCCGTGTGGGTTAAACAAATGAGGCAAAATGTGATCAATTGCCTTGTTCGAATTTGAAATTAAAGGTATACCATCAGGGTCATGGGTACGAATATGAGCAAGTAAGTTATCCTTTCGTTGAAATTTACGGTCACAGTGAGGACATGAGAACTTTTTGCCCTCTGTATGAGTTTTTCGATGTCGTACTAAATCCTTCGGCCATATGAATACTTTCTCACAGTATTCACATTTCAAAGTACTTGCTCGTTTCGGTCTTGGCTGTTTTTGTTGTTTATGCTGAAAAAATATAGAGCGCTTTCAGTATTAATGTCCCAAATGGATAAATTCTAAAATCGTCCTTCAGATCGCGCAAGAAACAGACGATGCGTGAAACAGTAAGTAAGTTTTCAGTCGGTTAAACTAAACTAACTTATATGTACTCTCAGTCTCTGTATGGAAGTTATAAGGACTTTAATATGGCTTGGGCTGTATTATTTTTGTGTGGGAGGTGCTGTATTTCTATTAAATATTTATAATTTCGACTACAATCACATTTACAATTGTTGAAGCAATTTGCAGTAAGTTCGCCAAAAAATATTTGTATATCCTACCACAAACAATTTATGAAAAAATATAACTCTATGTGCAAAGTAAGAATACATTTTATTTATTTATTTGCATTCAAAAATAACCGAGCCAAATGGGCCGCATATGGTTATACATTACTTCAATCTTATATTGTAAAATTCATTGGTACATGCAATTCTAAGTCCCAAGGACAATAAAATAAATGAATAAATTCTAACGTCAGTGAATATAGTCGCCTGGTCTTTAAGTGATGTTAACAAGGCAATTTAAAAAATGTTAAGTCACTTCTGCAGGACTTGTACAGTTTCCAATAAAAGCCAACACACGATCCTAATAAGATGCATTATGAAATGTAATGTTTGAAATGTCGTTTTATTAATAATACCAAAAAACGTATTCAACAACTAACGTTAAAATTTATTCACGAAAACTAAAAAATTCATTGACAATACTCTACATACGACACATGCTTCATTTTGTTGAATTCTGCAGGATAATAACGGGAAAGTAGTCTCGCGCTATGTTAGTCAAATAAATTTTTAACGCAGCAGGACTATCGAATCATATTCCCAAATATTTTTTATTTATATGGATGCCCATTGCAAAAGTTCGGCGTTTGAATGCATGTCGTCGTTTTAAACCCGAAATTAAAAATTACTTGAAAGAATACTTTTTATGTGAATTGAAAATGTACTCAAACTTTGAGCTTTAAGTGTGTATTACTAGTTTTTCCGACCAGATGATGGAATGGGTCCTACTTTAAAATGTATTTTTTTTTTAATTTCTGGTGACAGGTGACGTCACCGATGTGTATTCTCTGCTAAATGGAGCCAAGTACAATGCTAAGTGAATTCGTAATAAAAAGCTGATGTCGATTTCAAAATATATGTATATAAAACGTGTAATTCGAAATTACTAGAACAATTGGTTATTCGAAAAAAATTATTTTTTCATAATTCAATTAAATCAAAAAGTCCAAAAATTATCGAATACTCAAATGCAGTTTAATATTGTTAATAGCCACATACCTGAATGTCTTTGTGTTTAACCAAATTATTGGGCCATATGAAACGTGCATTGCAGTATTCACATTGTTGCGCCACACGACGATGTTCATTCCAACAATCTCTGTACAAATGCTGTTGCAACAAATCATTGCTGACATATTGCTTGGTGCAATCATTGCACGTATAAGGTAAGGGGACGTCACTGTGAAGTTCCAACTGGTGACTCAGCAATTTTTTCCTTCTACTGAACGTCATAAAACACAGTTCACATTTGTAGATCGACGACTCCTCTTCAGATCCACTGTCGGAATCTAATAGATCCATTTCGTTACCTTCCTTGTCTATGGCTCTGTAAAAACGACTTATTTGAGATTTTTCAAATCCATTTTGTATTTCTTGTTGTATCAGAGCCCGATCATGCGTTTTTGATCTTTCAAACCTTTTGAAATAAATGCCGTTTTGAAAATCGATACCTGTTGCACCATCCGAATGCTGTGTGATGTGTTTACGCAGTGCCTTAAGTTTCTCGAAGGATTGTGTGCAAAGGCCACAACGTATTATTACCTTTGCAATTGACTTGCCATCCTCAAGGTTGTGTGTTTCTAAATGCTTCAAAAGTTTCGTCTTAACTTCGAAAGGCCGGTTACATACGTTACATTTCAAGATCTCTCTCTCGGCTAATGGCTCCGGCTTTGTTGCACAATTGTGATTTTTCATATTTTCAGACCAAACAAACTTAGCCGGGCATCTCGTGCATAATAACACTTTACTTCTGTTTCGACAGTGAACTTGGGAATGTTGTTCGTACATTTTTGATGATACAAATTCCAACTTGCATAAACCACATTTGGATGGTATTTCGTCGTGTTCATGCTTATCTTTTAAATGGCTAAATGCTTCGTACTGAAAACAAAACATCATTTCGCACAAATCACATTTGTATTTTGGGCAGTCGGTGTTGTTCTCTATATCCTCCACTTCTGTATCGCTTATTGACATCTCATACGAATATTCATTCAATACCGCGTAGTATTTAAACCATTGTCTTTCGTTTATATCTTTGCAAATACTTTCCTTAACACTTGTCAGACTTAGGACATTTGTGAACAAATGATTGATGACTTCACAGTCTAGTTGTAGATGACTAAGAGTATCGATGTCACAATGAGTCTCCATGTGCGCTCTCAGTTCTTTGGTATTATTGAATGGTCTATTACAGAGCTTACATTCAACAAGGAGCCATCCTGCAGGTTTACTATAAAGACGATCTCCAAACATCCATTCTTTACGTTTGCCTTTGGGATAGACAGATCTATCCGAGTGCATACGTTTGATGTGCTGTCGAACCTTATCTTTGCGACTAAACTTTTGGCCACAATATTCACAAGGGAATGTAGTTTCTCGCAGATGTATCGATGCTATATGCCGACCACAATCTTTACGCAATGAAAATGTTTTCTCGCACATAAGGCAGGCAAATCGGTCGTTAACCTTTTTTATTTTGTCAAAATAATCAGGAGGTTGTCGACCGACTTTTCGTTTGTTAGTTTTCTTTTTGCTAAAAATTTAAATTAAAAATAAAAGTCTCCCTCAAGGCTATAAAAGTTAATGGATGTATGTGAAGATAAATTAGAAATTAGCCAGCTTATATATATATAGTAAGCGTTCTCAAAGCGGTGCCCAAACTCGTAACCGGCTAATCGTTATGTCGTCTGTATCCGTCGGTTGGTTTTGTCTAACCGACTATTTTTGGTTAACCAAGCAAACCTTTTTTGATACATGTTTTACATGGGCGAAAACGTTTTACTGTAGTTTTACTACTGACTCCACAACCGGTGATGTTATAGAACTGGTTCTTTGGAATGTCATATTGATTACATCATAGTTCCAAGGAACTCAAAACTCCATATCCTACCATTGGACCACTCTCTATTGCGCTTTGAGAATGTTTTTCCTTACTTACTTTTCTGACTGGGTAACATACCCAGTCATTAATAGTGCGATCCTAAAAGTTTTGTTTTTGGCTTCTATTAAATTCGAATTTATCTTCACAGGCATTTTAAATAAGCTCTTACCTGCCGCATTCCCTTTTTTCGTTTTTAGGCTCGTAATTGCTCTCATCTGATGATGATGCGTTTTTATTGTCTTCATCAACTTCATGTTTCCCTTCTCCTACATTTAGAGTACTACAAATGCACAAAAGATAAGCTAAAAACCAATGCATTTACTTACATTTTGCAGATACCTTTTAGAATACGCATTATTGTGGGCCCGCTTTATGTGGTGTCGAACCTTATCTTTGCGATTAAATTTTTGACCACAATATTCACAAGGATATGTAATTTCACGCAAATGTATAGATGCTATATGACGACCGCAATCTTTACGCTGTGAGAACGTCTTCTCGCACATAAAACAACCGAACCTATCGTCAATTTTCTTTATTTTATCAAAATACTCTGGAAGTTGCCGACTTACTCTGCGTTTTCTAGTGCTGCTTTTGCTAGATAAATATAAAGAACATTAATAACAGCCCCATAAAAACAATAGTGCATACCTGGTTTAAATGGAGGTTATTGGAAAAAAATTATGGGATTTGGTGACACTATATACACAAACTAAAAGTATATTCCACATGTCAAGTCAAAAGAAAAATGTCTGTGAGAGGAGCTGAAATCTAGCTTCACAATAGTCTTATCATTTGTCATTGCTGAGATGTTATTACCGATATTTTAAAAAATCTAGTTTTTCATTTATAATAAATAAATTTATAATAATAAATAACGGACTGACACATAACAATTTATCACAGGTTTAACGCTAAGAAAATCAAATGTCTAAATTTACTATTACTCTACCACTAAAAGCTATGTTTTATCATATTATATTTTTCCATAATGCAATTGTTTATTTAGCATTTTTGACCGATTTGACCGATACGTATATCCATGTCATAAAAAACTCTTAGCATCGCAACTTGAAAATAAAGAGACAACTGATCTAATCTAAATAACTTGAAGCTTGATTCGGATTCTACGTATTTTCTTGCCTGTTAAGCAATTGATTTGACGTGTGGAACATTTTGGCTGTAATATTCCATCAGTGCACACTTTACAAACTTTTTCTGGATCTCTTTATAAACCAGGTGTGTATTGTTACTTACCCACCACATTCCGTTTTTATTCTTTTAGATGGTTCATAATTGCTTTCGTCTGAAGACGATGCTTGTATATAGTTTTCATCGTCGTACTCATTTGTACTACCTTCCCCCACTTCTGATGCCCTGTAATTAGTAATCGTTAAAACAATAACCAATAACACTCTTGATGGTTATCCATTCTATAAATACCTATCTTTTAAATCTGCAAAATATTCACTAGTGGTTCCATGCAGAATGTTGTCTATTTTTGTATTTTCATCATCAGTGGATAATGTACCGAGATCATGATCATTACCTTTTATTGGAAGAATCAAAAGTAAATACTCTCACTACTCGCAAAGTATTACCTTGTTCTTTGCCGTCCTTCTGTGTACCGCCAGATTCGGTCACTTTGTCGTCCAAAATACAGTACTGATCCAGTACAACTTCCAATTTAATATCGCCCAGGAATTGATCAACAGGAATGTCAATAGCCGATTCCTCCAAACAATCCGATAGCGGATTGCCCTCGTTTAATCCTGCTTCCTGAAGAGGATCTCCGTCAATAGATAATAGTTTTAAATACTTCTCATTGACGTCGTGCGTACGCCTTATAAACTCGTACGCATTTTTGAGACTGTTTGTGCAATTGTAACATATAGTTTTGGGTAGTCGGTCATCTATGGGGATCTTAAAGGGGATCAAATCAAAATTCAATGAATTGTGGTAGAAATAATATTTACCTGCAATTGTACGACTTCCCGTAACAATTCTAGCAATGTTTTTGTCTCATAAGATATTTCAGTCAATGCAAAGAAATGTTCGCCGGGATCAAAACATGTTCGGCAGATTCTCATATTGTCTGTCGCGCCTCCTATACTGCTACCCACTTCCAAAAGCTTCGCTTTGACGTCGCTCTACAAAATTATGGCGTTATGCACTGGCTTGGTTGATTTTTCCGTGAACTTACTCTCATTTTCTGACCAATATCGTTCCCGTAATTGTTCATGATTTTATTTTCATAATTATGACCAACATATAAAATAATATACACACAATTAGTGTTAGGAAGGTATTGAGTAGTTGAGTACTCGATTCGGAAAAGCAACTCATACTAATTCTAGGCACAAAACACAAAACTATTCAGAGTTCAAATAGACAAACAGAAAAACATTGTTCATTAAAAAGAGCAACAATATCTAATTAGTTTGATCTTCAGAACATCGAAAAATTAGTAAATTACATTGGGAATAATTAAACATGTATCGAGTAATTACCGAGCTCTCGAGTACTCATACTTTACAACACTAGTACAAGAATATAGGGCGATTTACACATGAAGTTTAATTGTAGAATTTGTCTGCGTCGAAAAAAATTATAAAGCTTCGGACAACAGCTGTTCAAGAAAAACACAGTGCCGAAAAAAGCGTACACCCAGAAAAAAACTTGTGAAAAAATACCTAATTCAACTTTGTAAATCTTTTTTATATAGAGTTGACAGAAGGCATTCAAGTAAATGCTAAATTTCCCTCGTACTTGTGTAAATTACACATGTGCTTCTTTTGTATAAATAACTAAGTTTACTTGGTAGGTATTCAGTGCTTATGTGTCTTAAAATATTAAACCATGTTCTTTTTCCAATTTAGAAATTTGTTGCATTTACACAAGTTTCTTAGTTCAAATTTATTAGTTAGTTAGATAATGGTGTAAGTATGAATATGTAAGTTGACAATTTCATGAATTTTGTAGCTCATAGTTGCAAAAATACGTATATGAGCAAAGGTTTCTATAAATTTGTCAAAGTGAATTTCGACGATTAGAATTATAAGAAAACCAAAAACAACAGAACAGAAGAAACAACAGACGAAGAAGTAAGTATGGTGAAATTAAAATTTATTTATTTTGAACTCGCAAAATGAAGATTTATTAATATCAATTCTAGTTACATTTCGGAAGTCTGGAATGATGTTCTCCTTCAATTAATGTCAATGAAGTTCATTTAGGAATTGTTGGAGCAACATTATGCAGTCTCGACAAGTAATGCCGTAAATGGTTTCGGCAGCAGTGGTATTTATGCACTACGCACAACAACAAGCCTGTTCGATTGGGCTTACTAGCTTAATTTTTGTATGGAATTTACTCGCTTAACAAGAAAGTAGCTTACTACTCTCTTAGCTGTGTTGCCAGATTTTTCCTGTTAATCCATTTACGAAAAACCAATGTGTAGCAACGTTGCCAACTTATCAAGTTTCTTAATTGTAAGCTAGTAGGCCCAATCGAACAGGCATTTGGTTCTCCGTCCGATGGTGCTGCGACATCTTTTGTATTTAGTAATATAATTAATAATGTAGTAATGAAACCACAGCGGGCCTCTGTTATCCATTAATACCAAAGCCAGTACGTGTTTAGGGAAAGCCTGGAACAGACAATGGTTCACACTATATTGTAAATAGTAGTTATAAGTGTTAGTGTTAATTGTTAATTTAAGTTTTATATAAAAAAATGATGAGTAATTCCCTTTTTAGTAATTCGTATTTTGGGGTAAATTTGTTAGTAATAATGTAAGAATGACTAATGTTAGCTCTTAAGCGCATTTAAATATTGTATTAAGGACATCGAATTCAATAAAGCAAGCGAGCAAGGGGAAAGCCGAAAAACGTACAATTATAACAAGGTACGTGTGGCTGTGTCTGTTTTTAAAAGTTTCTTTCGCCATTATTAATTTAATCCTTTTATGATTTATAGTTTACATGCTGTAGGGGTGGCGGTGGTTGTGCCTCAGCAACATACAAACAATATGTGGGTAATGACAGCAACATCATCCACGGCAGTAACAAACACCACCACACCAACAACAACAATATTGATCAACAAAATACTGTTGTTTGAGAAAGATATACAACAGAAACCACAAACCCATATTGTTGCTGTTAACTCATCGCAACAGACTGAAGCTATAACATCAGCCTCATCTGTACGTCGATGCCCAATCAACACACCAGCAGCAACGACAAAAACAATAATAAAACAAGCACTGGTACAATTCGACATCAACAAATTTTCACTTTTCATCGTAAAATAAGAGTTTCTGCAGTCAATTTTCCACCCGAACACACTTCCACATAAAAATAGTCATTTCGATTGCTCCAAGGTCCAGGGAAGAAACTAATAGCCATTAGCGATACATAACATGGCTGTTAACATAAAAATACAGCGCCCCTAGTGGAGAATAGTGGTACAACTCGATTAACATCCAATTCTCTTAACATCAACCTTGAAGAAGATGCAAATAACAGCCGGACAACATGAGAACGATGATGAACAAAGGTTCCCGCGATAATCGGATACATGCCGAAACGAAGTCTAGTACAATTCAGACTTAAGGATTATCACCTCAGCTCCCTCTAAAGCTGCTACAATAACAAAAAGAATAACAATAGAAGCATCGAAGAAAAACAGTCTTAATATCATATGCGTATAATAGGCCTGTTCGATTGGGCTTACTAGCTTACGATTAAGAGACTTGATTAGGTGGCATCATTGTTATCCTTTGGATTATCTGAAATGGATCATCAAGAAAAATCTGGCAGCAACATTAAGAGAGTAGTAAGCTACTTTCTTGTTAAGCGAGTAAATTCCATACGAAAATTAAGCTAGTAATCCCAATCCATTGTTCCACGGGATAAATACTTAAATACGTGAAAATAATCAAATTTGAGATGGATATCAAACCTATGTAACAATAACTACCACACTTGGAAATTCAACGTGGAAATGTTATTGTTGGGACGTGAATTGTGAAGTTCCAGCACAGCCGGATTCTAAATGGCTTATTACTGGAAGAAAATCGAAATGTTCACATCAAGAAGCTGGAACATGCAAAGGATTATTGGGAAGTACTCAAGGCGTATTTATAAAGGTGATAGCAGGAGCCCAGCTGACTGAAATTTTTTTCATTCAAAAGTAACCGAAACTGTCAAATCCCATGTATTTTGCATTGACAGTATGGCTCACCATTCAAAAAATTACTTGTATTTTGTTGTTGCCGAATTTGTTGTTGTTCTAGTGCTATCACCTGTATAAATACGCCTTGGAAGTACTCAAGAAAAATCATGAAAAGGCAATCTAACAGAGTAAGTCTATTGAGACAACTTACAAACAAGAAACTTCAAGATGGTCAATCAATGGAAGACCATGTTGCTGAATTCCTGGATATCATTGATCGTTTGCAAGACATGGGTGAAGAATTTCAAGAACACAAGATAGAAGCTTTTTCTTTTTTCTGAAAGTTACAACATCATCGTATCTGCTGTTGAAATGAGGCCTTAAGCTGATCTTACATTGGACATGGTAAAGGAGAAATTGTTACAGGAAAATAAGAGGAGAATCGGCGATAATACTCAAGAGTTGGTGCTGAGAACTGATGCTAGAAAGAAATATACTAATGTGAAATGTTTTATTTGTGGAAAACAAGGACATTTGAAGAAGAATTGTTACAAGAACAAAAACAATATAAATAATTCGGCAAAATATACAGGAGAT
This sequence comes from Polietes domitor, assembly GCA_947397865.1. Classification (NCBI taxonomy): domain Eukaryota; kingdom Metazoa; phylum Arthropoda; class Insecta; order Diptera; family Muscidae; genus Polietes; species Polietes domitor. The sequence goes on along the minus strand of OX377618.1, from coordinate 144,968 downwards.
GATTTGAATTATTCCTGTTTTGGGGTATTTTCTGATAATACAATCCACGGTTGGTTAGTGGACTCTGCTGCTACTTGTCACATGTGTTGTGATAGGAATTTCTTTAATACAATAGAAGATTCAAAACAGAACATATTCTTGGCTGATGGTAGCATGATCAAATCTGGTGGTATTGGTGAAGGTTTTCTACAGTTGAAGAACAAGAAAATTCTCGTAAGAAATCTGTTGTCAGTGCGAAAGCTGGTCTTAGAGGGATTTACGGTAACATTTAAAGGGCACCAGTGCGAGTTTAAGAAATAATTTATTTGAATTGGATGAGCAAAATTCAGCAAGGAAGATTTCAGTTGCATATTGTTTGATTCTAATATGGACTTAAAATATTGGTCAGAGGCAACAAATTATTTACAAAATCGTTTGCCATAAAGTGCTTTAGATGTAACTCCATATGAAGTGTGGTTTAAAACTAAACCAAATATGAATTATATTCGGGCATTTGGTTCACCTGCGTTTGTACACATTAATAAACAAAGACGACGAAAACTCGATAATGTATCAAAAAAACATATCCTTGTTGGTTACAGTGATGCATCAAAAGCATACCGGCTGTTGAACCCTGATAATGACTAAATCTTAATAAGCAGATATGTCGATTTTATTGAGAATACTGTAGATGAGACGAATTCAATATCTAATCATCCAACTATTTCAGAAGCTGATTCACAAAATGAGGTTATATCATCACAATTACCAAAAATTATTTCGTTTAGTCTGACAACAATTAATGATGAAGAATCCGAACAAAATAGGTCAATCGATATTATTCCTGAATGTAATAATATACTTCCAGACATTAACGAAGATGCTATGGGCATAATTAGCGAAGACTCCATACCGACAGAAGAGGATAATATTCTTGGTTTTGATATCCCTGCCGATAACAGTTCATATGCAGAAGATGAGACTTTAATAGATACACGAAGAATATCATCCAGATCAACAAAGGGAAATCAGCCTAAGCGTCGTGCAAATATGACATCAATAACGAAAAAACCTACTACATACAGAGAAACAATTGATAACCCAGACAACAATGAAGAGATTTTGGCGATGAAATAAATTCAATGTACGCGAAAAATACATGGAATCTTGTGGAATTGCCAAAGGATATGAAGTGTGTTGGTAGCAAATGGATATTCAAGATATAGACAAAAGTTAATGGTGATAAGCGTTATAAGGCTTGTTTGGTAACGAAGGGGTATTCCCAGAAGTACGGTCAAGATTATGACGAAATATTTGCCCCCGTAGGAAAGATAGCCACATTACGAACATTGTTAGCTGTTGTGTCATATAAGGACATGTTTGTGCGCCATATAGATGTCAAGACAGCATTTTTAAATGGCGAAATCAAGCAACCTGAAGGATTTGTGGAAGCTGATAAAGGAAATATGGTATGTAAACTCAACCGTAGTATGTATGACCTTAAACAATCAGCTAGGCGTTGGAATCAGCGAATTCGAATTCAGAAGGGGAGAAGCTGATAATTTTTATAATCCTAATTATAATTTTATAATTTTTATATTAAACAGCAGAATGATGGTTTCATATATGTACCGATATATGTCGATGACATTATAATTGCATGCAAAAATAAAAGTGACGCTTATAATCTTAAAGTAGATATAAAGAAATACTTTGATATAAGTGATTTGGGATCTTTAAAACTCTATCTTGGTATAAATAGTTCAAGAAATCGAGATGGAATTTTCTACATGGATCAAAAGACATACATACATTGACAAAATATTGGCAGATCATAATATGATGGACGCCAAAGACTCAATAATCCCATTGGATCCTGGATATTTCAAAATTACGAATGATACATTTTTTGAAGACAACAACCAATACTGAAAAGCTATTTGATCTTTACTTTACCAGGCTTGTAACTCCAGACCAGATATAGCATTGGATATTTTCATTCTCTCAAGAAAAGTAAGCAAGCCAAGTCAAACTGATTGGAACGAAGTAAAAAGAGTAATGTGGTATTTAAAAACAACTAAGAACTTTAAATTTTGAGTTGGATCGAAACAGGAACTGCAATTAGAAGGTTTTACAGATGCTGATTGGGTAGGTGATGTTAATGGCCGGAAATCTACAAGCGGTTTTATTTTCAATTTTTTTCGCTACAATTCATTACGCTGCTAGAAAACAAAACCTTGTTACACTTTCGTCCACAGAATCGGAATTGGTTGCATTAACTGAAGCTAGCCAGGAAGCAGTATGGCAGATAAATTAATAAAAGATTTTGGAATTGCATCAACTACAAAGTTACATGTAGACAATCAAAGCAGTTTAAAAATATTGGAATCGGAGAAGTTAAATTCAAGATCTAAACATATAGACGTTAAATACTATTACGCAAGAGACCTGAAGCAATCTGGAGCTAAAATATATGAATATATATCTACAGAGAAAATGGTTGCAGATATATTTACTAAACCGTTATCCAAAATTAAATATGCAAATTTCGAAATTGTTTAGATTTAATTGATTAACAAAATTGTGTTATTGCGAAGGGGTGTTAAGTTCAGTTTTTTGTCCTAGAACAATCGGTTTCTCAATAAATAGAAAATCAATTTCATGTTATTAAATTTAGTTAAAAAACATTCCAAATTAGATAAATGAAACATGGCGTCGGATTACTTATGTTCTATCAATTTGTTTTTAAGAATAATTTCTTTGTTTTTAAAAACTGATAAATGCAAATTGTTTAAGAGAACAAACAGCCAAAACATACAAGGTAATTTTGCACTAGTTTTATTGTATAACTGTATATAGTTATAGTAATAAATAGTATTTCATTTAGTTGATTTAACCCTTAAGTTATAGATAAAACTCAATTTTCGTCGAAATTCTAAAATTGTTAAGTTTTCGTCATAATCTTATTTCAAGTTGTATACAATAAATCTTAAATTGCAAACTGTGCTAAAATGCACTCGTAATAGGTATTTCATATAAATTAAAAAATAAATTGAATTTGAAGTCAAAACAAATGATATTTCAATTATTAATATAAGCTACGCATAGATTACGTCGGTTGTATTAAATAAAACGATTTGCCTTTAGACCTAAAATCCCTTCGGACAATTTCAATGTTTAAAACCTCTTTTAAAAATATTTGTCCGAAGCTTTTGAAACCCTTTTGATATAATTACGGTTAAATATTACAGATACACGTTTATTTTCAAATAGGAAATGTATTAATTTCATTTTTTTTAATGTTAATTTCGAGCTGAAATTACATGTCATTTCAAGCTGAAATCGATTGATTTGGCATGCATTCTGAGAAGGCTATTACTTTTGAAATGCCTTTATCCGTTAGCCCGCCACAGATCCTTTTTGTACTGTCACTTTCTATTTCACGCTGGCCGTGACGAATTTTAGGTAAAATAAATGATTCTCCTTGGTCTTTATGAAGTTACTGTTTATTGAATTCTTAGACATATTAAACAGTTGACATGTTCGATTGGTCTGCTTATTAGCTTACAGTTAAGAGAATTGATAGGGTTACAGTATTGCTATGCAAAAATCTGTCAGCCTTACTCGGTAACTAAGCATCAATTTTTCGTGTTGAGCACGTAAATTCTATACAAATATTAATCGAACAGTCAAAAAATGGGGAACTTACATTTGTTTGAATATGTGATAATTTAAAGGGTTAATTAATTAGGGAAATTAATAGCCGGTTTCCAGAAGACAAATACATCGTCTTCTGGAATACGTAAGAAAACGTAAGAAAGCGAATTTCATCTAGAATTGGAATTTTTCTATCTAGTTACTACTTCTGCGACATAAAGATCTCAATTTATAACGATTCGTCTTCTGGAAACCTTCCCTGTATGGTTACATTTAGTATATGTATGTATGTTTAAGTTTAAATATGTTTATATTGAATTTGATTATAATCGGAGTTTTATTTCCTCCAATATTCGGAAGACCTTTAAAAATTTCTTGTCTATGACTTGCATCATTTGATCAATATCGTTGCGAACAATAGCCAATTCTAAAGCTGCGTCGGTTAGAGAGCTATCTCCGCTGCTACATTTTTTAGAATTTTTATTGTTTTCATACCAACAAGCCACGCCGTCAATATAATCGTCCACAAGTTCGGGAGCGACAGAGTCCTCCATAAAGGAAATGTCGCGTCGTTTTACAAAAGAGTTCATAAGCAACTGTAAGAAATCACAATTCCAGTTATTTTGCTGGAAATAGAAGTACTGCAAGTTTTTCAAACTGTCGAATATGGTAAATTTCATTGTGAACAGGGAATTTGAGGAAATGTCGAGCATTTTCATACGAGTTTGTTTTTTGAACGTTCCTTCGTCAAGATCATGCATATTTATTGAACTTAAATTCAAACGTATTAGACTCGTATATTGACGAAATGGATTGCCTTGTAGTGAGCCCAATGGATTGTTGGATATATCCAAACTAGTCACATTCGATGCGTTCGGAATATGTGGTATATCTCTGAGGGAATTATTACGAAGCTCCAGTTCCTTTACAGTGCCATAGACAGTTAGTTTACGTAAATCACAATTATTTGCTACAATTGTTTCCAAACTTGAGAAGTTTAGAGTTAAATCCTGTAATACATTGTCTGAAAGATCCAATAGCACAATGCGTTGAAATTTAAAAAGTTCCGATTGAAAGACCTTAAACAAATTTCCTGCTAGAGAAATGCGTGTTAGATTCAGGTTATTATCAAAGATTCCTCTTGGAAAGGCTTCCAGCCGGTTTCGAGCCAAATTAATGTCAATGACCTTTCGCAAAAAGTCGAAAACTCCTGCAGGTAACGACACTAGTTTATTACTATCCAGTGAAAGTTCCTTTAGCTCCTTTAATGCATGAAAGGACTCCTTGTGCAAAGTTTCCAGTTGATTGTGATTCAGCATTAAACTATTCAGGTTATCAGCTCCAAGAAATATATTCTTTGGTATATCTTGCAGAAAGTTGTATCCCAAAAATAAACTCATCAAGTTACTGGCTCCTTCGAATTGCGGCTTTTCAAAAGTTTCTAAGGAACAATTCTCCATACGCAACAATTGCAGATCAGGATACGTGTCGAACATTAGATGAGGTATCTTTGCAATGCTGGAGTTCAAAAAAGTCAGCATTATCTGTTTTTCACTAGCGGCCTGGGACATTATAACGTAGTCACTCCGGTCGATTGAAATGCCTGAACATATCCCGTTTTGACAATGATCTTGCATCCATATACGCCTCAGCTGTCCACATTGAACGTTACTCAAATGTAGGGCTACAACAAACCCCATCCAGATGTGCCAAAACTTTGCCATTGTCACGTTTGTATATGATGGATATGTTATTGTCCTTTATTTTTTTCTTAATTACAACACAACGATGCATATCAATAATATAAACTCTATCTGTGTAAGTACATTAGTAGTATTTATGTATATATAAGGCGTTAGACATGCAACGTGATCTCTACGACCTCTGCTACTCAACTAGACTGTGTGATGTACTTGTGACTTCTGGTCTACTGAATACGATATCACAATCAACTTAACAACATATAATTATCTACACTTCCCCTTCAATTAATATTTATTTTGATCCTCATTATAGGGGTGAAAACACAGTGTGACGGCTTCATACAAAATCCAGAGAGAAACTACCATCGAGAGTAGTATATTTGTTCTTACCATGTGATACAATTTGGAGCAACACAAATACCCTAAAGAAGGGAATGTGTGTTAGTTTATTTATAAGAATTCAAAAAATAACCGGACCAAATAGACTGTATATGTTTAGAAATCACTTCCATCTTATATTATGAACAATAAAATTCGCTTAAAAACAATATAATTTTTATATAAACCCAAGAAGCAATAACAAAATGACAAATATTAAGTGTATACTCAAGAAAAGACTACTATTATAAGTGAATTGCACAGATTATATAAAAATCATAAACAAAAACGCAGAAAAGGTTTCCTCCTGGATAATGTGAAAGGATAGCACGAATAACGAATAAAAAGACAATCATCATAGCAGTACTATAATATGAAAATCGAAAATTATTTAGCTGGTAAAGTTTTTTCCTGTACGTATGGCAGGAATAAGTAAATGTTTTCAGCGAGACTTACAATTTATTATATATCCGAATAACTCTGTTGATGTGGTAAAGGAAAATCGGCTTAATTATTGCATGAACTACTCAAATTCAAATTATATAAGTTTCGCAGAGAGAACTCTGGAGACTAGTGAGTTGATATGAGTTATGTCGAAAATTGAACAACAGAACTTTAGTTTGCGGTGGAATAAATACCAAAAACTAAATTGAATATAATAAATTGTCGTAAATGACACTTCACCGTCTTTAATAGCTAATATTTTAGTACAATGCGGTTCAATTCTTTTCTTCTTTTTAGTAATTATAGAGCTTCTGCGTTGTACTACAATAAAGAATTTTTCCTTGTTTTCACCATTTTGAAACGTACGATTGTCACGTATGTGACCAGGAAATACCCATATTGAAAGTATTTAAAAAATGAAAAAGGGGGATGCCGCTAAAGTGAACTATTTTAGGAGTAATCATAAAATATATTAATCCTCTTTTTCAAGGGGGTATCTTTGTTTGCTTCTTACAGATTGAGTCGGATTAATATGTATGTCTCCAGTAGAACATTTGAGTGATTGTACAAATTAATTCTCCCGATTTCGTGAAAGAAAACAACAAACGTTTTCGTGTCAACATATTCATTTAGTCCGTTTCTGTCAACAGATCGATACATGCCGCTTTGAAACATTGATCGGTAGAAACTACACTGGTAGTGTGGAATATTGAAAATATGGAAAAAGCATTAATGATATGCAATTACAAACAAGGCTATTTGAATTTATGAGCAATATATTTTACCATTTCGAGAGCAATCGATTTATACTTTAGACTTTCAGGAACGTATCAATCGTGTACTTCTATTCCAGTTTCTTTGAAATTGTATTGCACAATAGTAAAGAGAAGTCACAATCCGAAGAAGTTTTTTGATAATAAACGGCAATTATATTCAAGTTCAAAGCTGTTTTTCAATGTTCGCAATTATACATCTTCACTTCTTTAGTGTCTTTGGATTGAACGTGCATTACACCAAAATCCACATCCTCACAAAATGTATTCTTCTACTGCATATATGGCGATTTTATTAACGAAATTCAAATTATCCTAAGAACAAATTTTGTCGGTCCAATCAGGTTCCATTATGGGGTCGAAATTGGTATTACGTATGAAAAATATTTTTTAGGATTGTGATTTTCCGACCTTTTACATTTGGCATTTCAGGTCACGATATGTTTTTCAATCCCATTTTCAATGAAACGAAAATCCAATCTCTAAATCTAATCATAACACATGAGTGAAACGAGCATTCATATAAATTAAACTTTTGATTGATATAATGCAATTAATTTTTATTTTTAATAATTATTACATAAAATGTTTAATACACGTATATTTAGTACATAAAATATAAGACAAAATGAAACAAAAAAATATATATGTATGTGTGTTTTTCAATCATCGGTTGGTGGCAGAATTCAAATCCCTAAAATCCTAGATGATTGTTCGTAAAATAAGATAGTTATTTTGAAAAAGCAAAATAAATCAAAATATGGCAAAACTGTAATTTTGCTCTGTATAGAAGAAGGGAAAAAAGATTTTATATTACTTTATAAGGTTAATATCAAAAAGTATATTTAAATAAACTGTGGGATTGAAATATATGTAGCACCGAACTAAATTTAAGAACAGTAAATAATCGTTTGTTGTCTGCAGTAAAAATTTACAAGTTTTGTGCGTAACGTAAAATACTTTGGGAATTTCGCTACATTATTATTCCTTTATTTTATGAGGCATTGAAATAAAAAATGTGTGGCTTGCTTTTACCAATCGTCTGTTGACAATTGTGAAATGGAAAATGGAGAGGCAAATAGAAATCTTAACTAGCACTGACAAAGAATTTTTTCTTTTATATACCCAAGTCTAGTTTTGCTAAAGAGCATTTTTAGCGTATTTCTATTCTATGAAGTCTCACATTTAGTATATATATATGAAATGTCCTACCACCTCTTTGAAAGGACTTACAGAAGTTCACATTTGAACTTGCGATTTATATGTGTATTCTTTTTGCGATTTTTTTTCACCCTGTGTTCTTTATCTTTGCGTATTTCACGGACCAAAGTGTAAAAAGCGTCGTCCACTCCCATACGTGTCTTGGCTGAGGTCTCCACAAAGGGTATACCATACTGTTTGGCAACCTGTAATAGAAATACATTTTATGTCTGTCCATTTAGAGTTTCTTTTTAATTACTTCTCTTGCTTGTGTCATGTTTACAGCCCACGCTTGTAAGTCACACTTATTACCCACTAGAACCATGGGCACCTCCTCCGCATCCTTAACTCGTTTGATTTGTTCACGGTATGTACCAATATCCTCGAATGATTTTGCACTATTTACAGCGAATACCAGCAAGAACCCTTCACCCGTTCGCATATATTGATCTCGCATCGCCGAATATTCTTCTTGGCCGGCAGTGTCCAGAATATCAAGTAAACATGTTTCACCATCTGTTAAACGCAAATATATTTTTTATGTTTATATATATAGTTAGTTAGAGTTATTATGGCTTTTTTAGCAAACAAAAGAACTGATGGAAAATGACTTTAGAACTTCTTACCTATTACCACCTGCTTACGGTAAGAATCCTCAATTGTGGGGTCATATTCATCAACGAAGTGGTTTTGTATCAACTGAATGGTTAAGGCTGATTTACCAACCCCACCAGCACCAACCACTACAAGTTTATATTCCGTCATCTTTATATCTTCTCCTAAACAATTGTGATTCAGAAATAGAGGATCTGTGCTGTGCGTTCGCCCTTTTGCAAGTAAATAATAAATGCACAAAAAGTTGTGTTATTGTTTGTTGCCTTCTCCCAGTTCCCAGTTGCTGTTGCTCTTGTACGTTGTTCTTCTTTTGATTCTTGTTTCTAGTACATATGTGTGTGCGTGCGTATGAGAAATTCTTCGCTATAAATGGTAAATGAGTTTAAAGCAGACCAAGAAAAAGCCAAGTAAAATATATTAATTAAAAAAATATAGAAGTCAATGATGGCATTTAAGAAATAATAAATAACACACAACTGAATTGAATTTTTCTATTTGTCCACAATAGATACACCACCACTTTTAACCATATAATGTCTCGCAATCTTCGCAATCTACTACTCTTTGTTCTGAGGGAGCGGCAGCGTTTTGAAGTAAATGATAATATTTTATTTTGATGTAATATGGAACATGTTGAGGACTAAATGAGTCACTTGTCTGCACTTTTTAGTTAATATATATTTTATTAGTTAACCTCAACCGGACGGATCACTACAAAACCAATCTTACATTTTGATTTTGTTATTGCGTACCTTTGCAGCTGAATTCTCGCTATATTAACAAATAAATTGAAATCCACTGTGTGCAGAGAAAGAAGAAGAAGATATTTCTTGAAAGCAATAGAGCAGTGTTACCGTTGTGGCAATCTTGCCCCTTTTTTCGAGCCGAGATACTTTTGTGCCACTTTTTCATTGAGGTACTAAATGTGCTACTTTTTGCTTTTTGTGCCACTTTTTTCATTTCTCGTATCCTGGGAAATTCTCGTACGGGAATTCAGTAGAAAATTTTACATATTTCTTCGAATATTTTTTTCCATCACGCACCTTCTAGTACCTCCCAACTATATCCTATAACTGCTAGAAGGGCTGAATATTCCATTCAAGCCATCATAAAGACCACTTACCCCCTACGCCCAGATTGAGAGTGGGCTTTGATCCTGGCAGCAGTCGTTTGGTCTTCATGTCGACACAATCTGGGGTGAAATGATGACCACAGACTCGGTCGGACGTATTTAATGGTCTGGAGATTCCTATAATCTCCTTCCATATCGCCTTGTTCGCTAAGGTGAATCTTTACATAGGTACTCCATCACCTCGTCGAACTTTGCAGCCTTTCACTGCACACTTTTCTGTACTTTTGTACATAATTAAATATAATTTATGATCAAGGCGTATTTATAAAGGTGATAGCAGGAGCCCAGCTGACTGAAATTTTTTTCATTCAAAAGTAACCGAAACTGTCAAATCCCATGTATTTTGCATTGACAGTATGGCTCACCATTCAAAAAAAATACTTGTATTTTGTTGTTGCCGAATTTGTTGTTGTTCTAGTGCTATCACCTGTATAAATACGCCTTGTTTATGATTTAATTTATAAAATTTAAAATCACATTTAACGGACGCGGGCTTTGGGAGCTTTACATGGAAGGAGTTGCGAGTTGCTAATAAAAGGAGTAGAAGCAGAGCGCAGAGTTGAGTATAGGGGAGAATAGAATGGATTAGAATGGAAGAATCTGCAATTTAAGAATGAGAGAGAGCATAAAGAATCTGCAATTTAAGAATGAGAGAGCATAAAGAATCTGCAATTTAAGAATGAGAGAGCATAAAGGCACAGGAGAGCAGAGAGAGTGAAAGAAATAGAAAGAAGCGACTGAACGAAAAATGAGGAACTGAACCACAACAAAAAGAGGTTTAATCAAAACCGAACGAAAAGAAAATCAAAACTAAACCAACAGTGCTACCACAACATAATGGCGAAAAAACGAAAAATTCGCAGTACTGCCACCACAATAATAGTAATATCTTCCGAAAAGAGAACTGAGCCGACCCTTAATTTATGGCGGCGCTCATCGAACTAACGAAATAATAATTTATTTAATACTTTTACTAAATTTCTGATTATAAATATTCTCTACCCATCAAAAAGCTTGTTTACACATGAGGATTTATTGTATAACTTAGAATTTGGATAGGCACTGGTGCAGTACCTCATGGGTAGCGTGGAAACCTGCACAAAAATTGCTGTTGCCGAAATTTTTACATTAGGCCTGTTCGATTGGGTTTACTAGCTAACAATTAAGAGACTTGATAAGGTGTCAACAGGGAAAATCACAACACAACTAAGAGATTAGCAAGCTACTTTCTTGTTAAGCGAGTAAATTCCACACAAAAATTAAGCTAGTAAGCCCACTCAACCCAACCACTCACACTCTATTGATTTGTACAAAACATTTTCGCTGAGATTTTGAAGTGAAAACATGTTATTATACTGCGCGCTGCCTCGGTAATACTGGCGACAATTCTAAAAAAATGAAGAACCAAAAAATAAACCTAAAACAAGAATTTGGTGCAAGGATGTAGATCCACAGCATTTCAAAATAACGAAAAACACAGTAAGTGTTTTTCATTATATTACAATGTACCTGCGTGGTAAACATTTAATTATTGAATTTTCATAAAATAAAATAAATTTATCAAATTCATTTTTTCTTTAATTTGTTTTATTTCTACTTTTTCCCTATTCGTGTATGTTAAACCGCATATACACATGTAAATGTCAGTAATTTCTTTAAATTCGTCCGAAATAAATGATTTTGTAATGTTTCAGCTCACGCATATACGTCTGATCACGTTTAAATTTTTGTTGAAGTGGCAAACGACAGTTACAAATGCAAAACATTTGTACAAATTTAACAGAAATCAAAAAATTCTGATTTTTATTCCAAATTTCGCACAATAACACAAAAGCGCACTCACAACTTCAAAATATTTGCCCAACAGCCCTTTTGCGCAAATATTTGGTACGTCTAAAGACCCCTTAACCAAAAATAATAAAATCTATTAAGATGTTCCGTCCGACTCTTTGATTTCTGACAGTTACGTTAGATTAAAATGTAAATATAAGAGCGACTCTCATTTTCCCACTCTTAGGTGAAGAATGGGTGTTTCAAAATGAATATATTTCGTGTTTTTTGTTTAATTGTGAATCAACTAAAGAAAACAGCACAAAGCAACGACAAACAACATTAAAATACTAAGAAACTGTGTCGTATTTTACTAGAATTTTGTCACCATTTTACTTATTTTATTTTTTTTAACTAATTGCAAAAAAATTTATTGAAAAATAAGGCAAAAATTATCGTATTCTTCTTTGTTCCCGGCGTTCTTAATTTTGAAATTTTTATGTTATTTTGAATGATTTCTGTCAAAACCGACGACAGCTCGCTCTTAAATTTTATTTTTCACATTTTAATCTAACGTAACTCGCTCGATTTTTTAAAAGAGTACGACGGAGCTTCTTGTTCGTCCACTTTCTTTGCTCTTAACGAGAAACCAATGGATAAAAATGGTGCCACCTTATCAAGTCTCTTAAATGAAAGCTAGTAAGCAATCGAACAGGCCTAGTACAACAAAACGTTTGAAATGACAGAATCGAAGTAAAAAGTCGATTCCTTCCTTTTCAACGAAAATTGATTTTGGAATATCGATAATGGTTAATTTTTTGTTGTTTTTAAATGGACTCACATTACTTTGCCGATTTGTTAAAAATAATATCATTGATAAATAAATAAATAATATCACAATATCACTGAATATTCGGCAAAAGAATAAAGAATAACAAAATTGGAGGCTGGCCATATTTCTCGAGTTGCTGGTCCCAAACAAATATTTTATCGGAATTGACTGTGAATGGGTTACAGCCGGAGGTACCAGGCGTCCCGCAGCATTATTGCAATTATCTAGACCTCGTCTAAAGTTAAAAAAATAACCAATAACATACCGACGGCGATATGAGTAGCGGTTTTAATTATCAATTTATAAGCCAGGTATTTATGTTTTTATTTATAAATTGCCCTCATCCCGAGTTTTTTTTTGTAACTTTGCAATATGCATGTCGAAAAAGACAAAAAAAAAATTATTTGTATATCACTGCGACGCTCCATAATCTTGGCGGAGATATCCTCGCTCGGAGATAAAAAGAATGTGTGCTAAGACCCGACCTTGGATACTATAGATACTCGGATACTTATTGCAGGGGTGTACCCCCACATGCCCAAAAGTGTTTTGTGTAAACAAATTTCCGCTTATGTCCGACTTCAGAGTTGTGCAGTTCCGGATGGAATTAGTTCCATGGTTCTTTTAGTTCCACACTTCCTTTTACCTCTTAGTAGTAGCATTTAATTTGACTATGGCAATGTACTGCTTTTTACCGTATTTACTACTCACATACATCAAAACTTAATCGAATGAAAAGTCGGAAGATAGAAGCTCAAAAAACATTTGCCAAGCCCCCGTTAAATTTATCTTTCCCGTGATCAGTACCTACTTTGATCCTGGAAGCTCTCAAAGCAATTTTGCCCGTTTCCTTTTTCGTGAACGCTTCCAAAATGAAAGCTAAGGGACAGTTGAAGGAATACGAGGTCATCGGCCGCAAGTTGCCCTCCGAGAAGGAGCCACAAACTCCTTTGTACAAGATGAGAATCTTTGCCCCTGACAACATTGTTGCCAAGTCCCGTTTCTGGTACTTCTTGCGCCAATTGAAGAAGTTCAAGAAGACCACCGGTGAAATTGTCAACCTCAAACAAGTGTATGAGACCTCACCCACCAAAATCAAGAATTTCGGCATCTGGTTGCGTTACGATTCCCGTTCTGGTACCCACAACATGTACCGTGAATACCGTGACTTGACTGTTGGCGGTGCTGTCACCCAATGCTACCGCGATATGGGTGCCCGTCATCGTGCTCGTGCTCACTCCATCCAAGTCATCAAGGTTGAAGCCATTGCTGCCAAGAAGACCCGCCGCGTTCATGTCAAACAATTCCACGACTCCAAGATCAAGTTCCCCTTGGTGCAACGTGTTCACCACAAGGGCAACAGGAAGTTGTTCTCCTACAGAAAACCAAGAACCTACTTCTTGTAAGAGGATTCAGTTTTGTGATGAAGTTGACAATGATGTGGGTTTTACTAAAATTTAGTTTTTTATATTCTAAGACTATGATGAATGAGTCAGTGAAACACACGCAGTGTTTTATTTGGAGGTAAATGAAATAAAAATAGACAAAAAAAAACCTATTTCTCCCAAACTGAAAATTTAGCAAATGCATAGCCTAAAGAGAATGATTAATACTTTGTGATAATGATTATATAAAGGAAAATGATGAATTATTCCGGAATTAGTTAAATAAAATGGAGTCATGGTGTAGGCCAATAACCCAGATAGATAAATCGACCTACTTGAAATTGGAATATGTCTTCAAAAGCATTTGTCGTTGTTGTTGTAACAACTATATATGTTCGTGTCTGTGTTGTCCGTTTAGTCCTCTTTGAGTAGATCTGCATCGTTTGTCTCCAGGTTCAAGAAGATGACCACCTGCTTCGGGTGCGTCCAAAGAGACCTGGGGACCAGCGGAGTTGGTTTGGCTGGGCAGTTGAAGAGGTGTAGCGTATCTTGTGGTCCCTGGCTACATGCGGGGCAGATGTTCTTGATTTGAGGCGGCTACACCATCCTGATCTCAGCTGTGTCAGTACCGATCTCATTCGTCGTGACAGCTCCTCTTCTTCTGATGGATGTCTAGGGGAGCATTTGTCGTGATTGTGATCAACGACCAAGTAACAGACACTATTAACTCCAAGCTGCAGTACAATGCCATGTCTAGCAGCAAACTGCATTGAGGGCAACTTTGACGACGTCGTCAATTAGAGTTTAAATTAAAATATTCAATTGGTTGTGAACATCATGCGTGAGGTCGTAGTATTTTTTTGTAAGCAGTTAATCCAGTTAAAATTTATGTAACAAATCACAGTAATTCATCCGAGCATGACAGTGAGTAAAAAATATATTGTGAACAACTCGTTAATTGAAACATTATCTGATTTGTTCCTTGATTTTTATTGTTGAATTCTGTATATGTATATAAAAATAACAATTAAAGAGAATTAGTAATAGTATAAGTAATCTGAACGAATGGTGATTCTGTGTAATGTTCTCTGGACTAAATATCCTTTATATTGTGAGAAATAAGCGATTGACGAATTTTAGGTAACATAGCTCTATATATAACTGTGGCATATAATCATGTAACAATCTCTTACAATATACAGGGTTGATCACGCATAAAAAAGTTGCGGTTGACACCCCCACCCCCCGTATTTTTAGTTTTTTTACACTACGTCGACATTTGAAATCGTAATGGGAATAAAACCGTTGTCCATATTTTTACAAAACACACATTTTCCTACTGATCTGATGTTTTCGACTCAGACGTAATATTCGAATGTTTATTTCTTGCATCTCGCATTAGATAGGGTCAATCTCCAAACAAAAAAGGTGGGTTTGTCACCCCAGATTTGAAGATCAGTCAAAGAAAATTTCGAAACGGGAATCACCCCACGATACATAAAATAATTTAAGCTTGTAATTTTAGTTCACTTGGCTTTACTCTGTGTATCTCTTATGTAATAGGCCGCTGTAAACCAAGCTGCGGTGTCTGGACAAAATATTGACTGGGCTCAGTTAGCTCAACAATGGATACAAATGCGAGATAATGCAACAACAACAAACGTTAAGGAAACCCCTACTCCAAATGTGAATGTTACAAAATATGAAGAAAAGGGCGAAGCTGATATGGATATGGATGACGAAGAACAAGTGGACGATAAGGACAACGACGATAAAAATAGAAGAGATTCAACAACCGCATTAATGCTACATTCAGCGAATGCCGCAGATGCACAGCACTGGTTTATGGACAAGACTGCTGTTGATACAGGTATATGAGTGTATTTCAAAATATCGCGTTTTGACGAGAATATGTTGTTTCTTCATGAACTAGATATGGAGGTTGGGGCTAATTCTCAAAGGCCGAATCAGTGGAGTAAATGGTCCAATAAACAAAATATGCCCAAAACATCTTGTCAGTCCAATATGATAAAACGTCAAATAAATCCAACAGCACATATTCCATCCCTACTAAATATTAATGTTCCTCATCCAAATGAAATCAGGGCTTTACCGGACGATCCCGGCGAACAAAGTAGTTCATCAAACCTGATGGATGCCGCGAAAAGAAAAGGATTACCAGCTTGGATTAGGTATATTGTCATGTAGTGCCGCCAATGTTAAATTAGGCCAAGTAAACTAAACGCATAAAAGTAGTTAATGAGTAGTTCCATGTCAAATCAACCAAAAAGCCATAAAATGTTTCCTCACCCATATACGAAATTCTGTACCTCTGCTGTTTTTTGTTTGGAAAATATGGTACAATGAAAAAATCATTTTATTAGCATATTTTAGATTTTACTTGTATTGCGTTCTTTTGTAAAAACCGTAAGGTTTGATTGAGGAAAATTATTTGCTTGATTTGACTTATACTCATGATCGATTGATGGGGGTAATGAAAATACAATGTACTTAAAATATTTGACCAAATATGATTTGCGATCTCTAGGGAAGGCCTTGAAAAAATGGAGAGGGAAAAACAAAAGCAACAGGAAAAAGAAACAAATAGTCAGTGTGATCTTTCCGATGATGGTACTCCTATATCTTCTAGAAAGGCTACGGTAATTTCTCTTAATTTAAAGCAATTAGTAAGTAATGTAAATACTGAATGCTCCTTGAAAAGCTGCTTAATGGTGCAAATAAACTTTAGGACAATGATCATGATGAAAGCACCGAAATAGAATTGTTAGTTGGAGAATCATATGGAAATCGTGTAGAAGAAAGCACCGTAATTGATGATTTATCGGACGATGAAGTTGCAGCAACAGAAAAAAATGAAAAAAACTACGAGCAAAAACTCGCAGAATTGGTAAGCGTTTATCCATCAGTTGATAGGATACCATTCTTGTATTTATTTCTTAATTTATTTTTAATTGAATAATTATTATTGTCCAACATTAGATGGTCGTTGTCCGCCATACATTAACTGAACTATTATTAGAAGTTACTAATGAAGAGATTTCAAAAATCGCAAACGATACCGTAAAAAGTTACAAATTGAAAGGTACATTATTCCATTGTAAAATATATTTCTTTATTTTTCCACAGCATACTTCGCGAAGCGTAAGTTCTGTTACATTCTGTAATTGCTGTTTATACATATTCTTTCATCCAAAGTATTACTATAATTTATAATTTAATATACTATACATTTTACATAAACAAACTAAAAGCGTCTTCGGTACAAGTGATCCACAATCCATGTGGAAACAGCGCTTTATCTTCCATAACCGGCAAGTTGGGTAAGTTTATTCACAATTTATTATTTGTTTATGGTTTTGTTATGTAAGACTGCATAATGAGGCGAGTATTAACTAAAAATTATGAAAATTATTTAGCACATTTTTAACATAAGAAACCAAACTAATTACTCCGTAAGTATAGGGGATAAGATTAGTAACGCAAGGATTAGTGATGTACCAGGGACTAAACAGACTAAAGCATAAAAATATGTATTCATATTCCATAGACAATGTGATATACAACAGTATTTTGAAAACTTTAATTTTTTAGCTAAGAACACGTTTTTTGTTTATAGCAGTCGTTTTGCAAATTAGCGATATGATTTCAATTTATATATTGGGTCTTTAAACCCTGAATTTGTTCGAGGAGATGCTGCCACTAGCAATCTTTCAGTTCGTTTGGAAGGATAAATTGGTCCTTTTATCCGATCACATGACTTTCGCGGTCGACCACCTCGGTGTATAACAACAATTTGGGAAGTTTACTTGAAATTTGCATATATGCGAGATATTGAACTTCTTGAACATTATAATTCTCGACAATGTCTTTATTTGATATTCCAAAAGAATAGTCATAATTCGCTATCTGAGCTATGATTCGAATTTGTAGCGTGCCATTTTAAAACAAACTGTATTTTAACTTCTATGGAAAATACAAATTTCTTTTAAAAAGCCTTTAATTATTAATATGAACAACGACAAAGGAATGCCGTTATAAAATACACAACTGAAATTGCATATGTTTTGTTCACACAGATATTAATATTTATCGATAACAAACAAATTTGAAAAAAGTTGTGCATTCTTAATCTTAAAGCTGTATTAATACCTATTTAAACATCATTGTTTTATTTTTGATTCATATTTACCAACTTACGGAGCCTGTTAAGGTCAGTCACCATATATTTTGGGCACCACTGTATATATATCTTCTTAATCCACAATTCGATTCCAAAGATAAGAATACATTCTATTAGCAGTTCCAGTAAGAATAAAATAAAATAGCTTCTGTTTTTATTTTTTCCAACAACACAATTTTTTATTTAATAAAAAAAGTTTGTTGATCGAAATTGGGTGAGCTTTTTTCAGACATTTTTCATGTATATTTTTGTAAAACTTGCCTAGTTTACATTCAGAAGGATATATTTTTAAGGAAGCAAGTTCTTCAAACTACACTATACCATTAGAACGGCTCTCATAATACTCAGAAACTAAAACTATTATTTTTTAAGAAATTACATCCGTCAAAAATGTTACGTTATTGTTATATTTATCATTATGAAGGTATCTGCCAAATTTATACATGAAAAAATCTACAATTAAACAAATTTGCTTGAATTTGTAAAATTTTTTAAACCTTTTGGGGTTTCAACTTGTGCTAAATGCTATGCTTGTAAAGCCATTATTTAACTAAAATACCTTACTATAACCGAATGTCGATGTTATCATTTATAATTTGTCATACTAATACCGTATGTAAATTTTATCATTTCGTTTAATTCATTGAAAGATATGTAGAGCCACTAGAAAATAATTAACCAATTTACAGCCGCTTTAATAAAAATTGAATCCTACAATTTTTGATAAGCAGAATCAATTGTATACGTCAAAATGTTTTTAAGGGATAGGCCTTTTTGGGAACTTTTCTTAGGACATTTATTATAAATATCATTAACTGTATACAGTAATTTTTTAGAGAAGTTAATTCTAAAATGGCGGGACATTTCTTTACAAAATTGCGGTACAAAAAAATAATAATTTTGCCCAAAATATTTGTTCGAAAATTTGTAATATCAAAAAACGATGTATTTCTGAACATGTATTCAAAATTTGAAGTTAATCGGTTGTAAACTGTTTCCGGCTATCTTAAAAAACTACAAACGAGTAAAACCGGAATTAAAGTATTTAGGATTTTTTCCGCGCGATCAAAAAGATAATTTTCTGCAATTGCAATTAAAATTTTTTGAATTACAAGTTGAAATAGTTAAATCAAATCAAAATTTCGGTCGCATATTACAATCAACATTGCCAAAATTGTTTTTATTTTATAGATTTTTATCAATTAATCACATCAAATATTTCAGTTAACATCGCTGCTTGCTTGAGAACTAACATGCTAAGGGAGCCAATTCCACTCTCAGTCTTTATAATCTCTCTGATAAATTTATTTGGAAAATCTAAATATATTCCACATTTTTACAGCCTGGTTAACCTACAGCAGTTATATATGGCAGTTTGTGTATAATTTTACATATTGCTTTAACTAACTGGTGATTGTGTGGGGGTCAATAAACTTTAACATGATTTCTAAGAATAAGAAATTTCTTTTTGGATGCTGAATAATATGTGTAGAATCGACATTCTACTAGTTTATCGCTAATGCTAGGGTAGGTTAGCGTTGACATTCAAAAAGTTACAATAAATATTTATCGAATTTTCAAACGCGAATTTGGGACATGTTGTATTTGTAACACAAATTGGATTTAGGAGTAGAATTAGTCGATCAGGGTTATTAACTAAGATACTCTATATTTGATTGATTATGTCAACATGAAAGCTTTTGAATTAGCTCAAACTAACTTATAGGATTAGCAGTTTATGGTGATAGTTCCAGTGACGAATTTAGCGATGATGGTGATGACGAAAACAAGTCTAAAAGGAAAGCCTTTCTTTCTGAAAGCGGTAACGACTCTGAAGAAGACATTAAGGCATGTGTGTTTAAGGCAAAATTAACTTTGTTATGTAATGTATAATCGTTTTTATAGGTCGCTGTACGAATGAAAAGACGTTCTTTTGTTAAAATTGCCAATGAAATCGAAGAGCGCGTTTCTGCAGCAGCTGCTAAAGAAGAGGAGAAGATTAAATATTTTTTGCAAAAAGAGGCTGAAGCGAGCGCTAAAAAATGCAAAAACGCGGAAAAGGTTATTGGACCAGAGAAGAGAGAAATGGTAACAAATGAATCAGTTTCAGCGCAGTTATCCTCCGGATGCGGTGATAAAATTATTGGTAAAATTTATGAAAGAGATTCTGGTGAGACAACTGAAACAAAGTTACAAATCATAAACGGTGCGTCTGTTAATAATATATGTATATATATATATATATATACATATATATATATAAATATATATGAACCTTTTTGGAGCTATTTATTTATTTTTTAACTAAAGTTCTGAAGATTAAACTATTTCTCATTGAATGCAACATGCATTACTAAAGAGCAGAATTTTGAAACAAACTTTTGATATTTTAAGTATCAAAAGAATTCGCAAAATTAACTTACCTTAGATAATATCGAGATGTAATATCTAGCTAATCCTTCTTTTTCGCAGGTAAACGGCAAAGGGATCGTGGAGCACTAAAAGAGCGTACAACACGCTTTAGCGATAATAGAGATAATAGATATTTAGCAATAGCGGCCACTGCCCCATGCGTTACAGATTCCCAATCTAAAGGAAATATTAGTAGCGTCCCCCAAACTGTTAAGAGTCACAGTCAAACTGCGTATAATATTAATTGTATATTGCCAAGCTACACTTATCCAGGTATTGGAAACACACAGAAGGAAACGGAAAGTGAAGTGGAAGCAATTTCCAAACACAAGACTTCATCAAGTTCAGAAAACCGAGAAGAATACAAATATGCTAAGAGAAAAAAGCAACAGGAAGATGACAGTAAGGTTTCGCCAGTACGATCTCTGTCTAGATCATCATCAAGTTCTTCATCATCATCCTCATCAACATCAACAGAGTCCTCTACTTCAGAGTCATCGGATAATTCAAAATATAGTCATCGATCTGTTTCAAAGCGTTCATCTCATATATCGTCAAAAAGAAGCCGAAGTCAAAGAGATAAATGTGACGATAAAAAATACTATTCGTCATATGATAGAGAAAGAAGCAATACATCATATAGTCGATATGGTCGAGACAGAAGCCGCAGTCGTCACCGCCGTCATGGATCTAGTGATTCCGATGACACTTATAGCAGGCGGAAATGTGATTCTCGATACTCCTCCTCTTCCCATTCTCGCAGCCACAACTACTCGAGAAACCATCGAGATTTTTCAAGGTCTAATTCTAGGTCTTCTTATTCATCTTCTGGTAAACGTCGACACTAATTATTTTCGTGATTTCTACTTAGCCGATGTAGTTAAGTGTGTTTGTTAAATATTAGTTTAGTGTCAGAAAGTTTTTCAGTTACTTTTGTTAAACAATAATGATGATAGCGACCATTTCGATTAAGGCACAATCATTCTTAATTTACTTTTAAACATTAAGTAATGAAGGATATGTAATAAATATAAGAACAACAGTTTGGTGATTTAATAAATTATAATAATGAACAAGTTTTGAATATTTTTAATCCTGTGAAATAAAACTACTAGTATACTGTAGCCAAAGACAAATGAAGAAAGATATCGGAAGTTGCACCAGTCGTCCCCTAGTTTTACACTGACATCTATAACTTTTGGATAGCTCTGAAAATGACGGTTTATATTATTAAAAAAATCTGGTGAGAGAGTTGTTGAATCTAGTTGTTTCATTCTCTTTAGATTAAATCACATTCCCTTAACCCATTTTGACCCAGTCTTCGATTAATCGAACAGTAAGAAACAGTGAAAAATGAAATTAGCTGGGCTTTAATGGGTTAACATTAACATCAGCATTAAACAAATGCAAATAACAGTCGTACAACATGAGAATGATGTACAATTCAGACTTAAGGGTTATTGCATGAGCTCCTTCAAATAGGAGGTTTGGACAAATTTTTGTGCAAATATTTGGTGTGTCTAAAATGACCTTAATGCTGCTACAACAACAAATCATGGATTTAGATTTTTTGCCAAAATTGAGAAATTGCATTGATTAATAGCGGATTTATATACGCCGAATTGGTGCCGAATATCAATAGTTTGTCGCAGTGGAAACCGAATATTCGTTCGGGCTCTAGTTACCGGCTATGATTTTGCATTTGTATTTTTTCAGTTATCTTTTTTTTCAGACGAGCAAATTAAAAGGATGTTTGGTTAATCCTCCGTTTAGTAAGTCTCCCGTAAGCCTTGAAATAGCGAAAAAGTTCCGCAGGGACCTAAAACAAAATGTATGGTATATGGTTTTTTCTTGGGATACATGTACGATTCGGATATTCAATCCATTCAATATAGAGTTTGAAAATCAAAAGGTTCTCCTGGGACCTTCTCACAAACAGAAGGACTAAACAAAATAATTTTATAGAGGAAATGGAAAAATTGAAACTCGAAATCGCAAGAAAATGCGGTTGTCTGAACTTGGTCGATAATCTACTTTCAAGTTGTGCATGAAATCGTCATGTGTAAATACGCCTATAATCGCGGTCGGCATGAAACTGCCGTCGGTAATTTTACTTACGCCGTCATGAATTACGACTCGGATTTCTGTATAAATACAAAAAATAATATAATATAACAAAATAAAAGGACATCATCTGCAGAGAATATTGAATATTCTAAAACAATGTGCCCTGTTTGCCGAATATGTGCGAAGGAGAAGAAAGGCGATGCACTTAAACAGCTTTTCGAACGGAGGCACAGGAAGTTGTTAACAAAACTTAAGGAGATAACTGGCATATTGGTATGATGCTTTCTATAAAAAATGACAATAAAGGCAAAAATGAAGAAAACGACCGGCAATTTGTCGGTTGCTGTCCCTAATATTAAAAGATTTTGGTTGTGGTGGCAGTCAAAAAGCATGGCTGATCTGAGGTCCCAGCTTGGCAATATCTTCCGCGAACTCAACCCAATTTAAAAATGCGTGGCCTAATCCGAGACCCGCGAAAAACGATCCAATTTATCAAAAAGTCATGGTCACTTTTTCCACCTCGTAATGCTAAATATAGCCATTCGCATGTTGTCTTGCCCATATTTGCATCTTCTGGGGAATGGGATGTTAATCTACTAGTACCACAGCAATTTATGTTAACGGTCGTGTTACGAATCGTTAAAGGGTCTTTTTCTACCCTCTACCTTGCGCAATCGAAATGACAATAGAAACTCTTATTTGCAATAACGCAGCCTGCCGGGAATCGAGCCCAACACGTTCACACTGCAAGATGCACACACTTCCGCTGAACTGTAAAGACCACCCATATTTGTTTCCTCGCCACCACAGAAATCTTGTTATCAAAATATATAGGACGCCTATCTTCATGAAATTTAGCACAAGTCATTTAAGGCCGAAGAAATAGGTTTGGTTTACTATATCGTGTTAACCTAAAACACTCTGTGGAGGAAGGTCTTGTAAGGGAGACCAAAATTAGTTACCACGTATAGTATACACAAACTTGTTATCATAATATAGGCGTTCAATGAAATTCATTTTAAGGAAAAGCGGTTTAAATATGAGGGAATTTGATTTGGGTTTCTATATATCACGCTGTCTTGATACAATTTATTATACTAATTTCTCCTTCGAACAATTACCATTATAGCTAAAAAACAATACCGGTCTTCCTAAGCTTATATGTTCGGCCTGTCATCAGTCATTAAATGAGGCACACCAATTTCGAGAAAATGTTTTAAAAGTGCAAGCGTCATATGAAGTCGATATTTCAAAATGCAATAAAAGAAAACAAAGAGACAAGGGGGGTGCCGCAATTGAAGCCACAGAATTTGTGCAAGTAAGCCACGTGAAGGAAGAAAAGGAAGCATCAAAGAATGATGTTGAAATTGGCGAGGAAAAGGAAATGATTATTATCGATCCCGAAATAACCTACAAAAAGGAAAAAGGACTATATGAAGCTTACCCAACTGCAACTGAAATAAATGCCTTGGAATTGAGCTCAAGCGATACCCTGGAAGAGAAGAAAATTACGATAGTGGATGATAACTGTGTTGAAAGTGATGATGAAAATGATTTCCATAGTTCCAACATACCACCTAAGGATGAAGAAGGTAATTTCTCGGAGGCTTCATCAAGAGACGAGAATAATTGTAGTGATGCCGAATATAATCCAATGACAATGTCGTCCAAAAAAGTTAAAATACAAAAGTATAAAAGAAGGGATAAACAAATCAAAGATAAGACGAAGTCCCAAAAAGATATAGCGGATTCGAGGTCAATAGAGGCAATTACGAAGGAAAATAAACCTAGGAAAAGGCGAAAAGATGCCGAAGATCATCCTAATTTATTCATTTGTGATCAATGTGGCAATC
Source organism: Polietes domitor (assembly GCA_947397865.1). Taxonomy (NCBI): domain Eukaryota; kingdom Metazoa; phylum Arthropoda; class Insecta; order Diptera; family Muscidae; genus Polietes; species Polietes domitor. Next base: position 120,567 of record OX377618.1, on the reverse strand, counting down.
ATTTCACTTGCCGCCATCACTTTAAACTACATCTTAGAAGACATACTGGTGATAAACAATGTTTTTGCGAGTAAGTTACTAAAAATCAAAATTTAATGCTATATATATATATATTATTTTAAACCTCCGCAGACTTTGTCCGGATAAATTTTTCACAAGTTCGGAGTTGAGAAGACATATGAGAAAACACACAGGTGAGCGGCCATTTCAGTGTAAATTTTGTGAACGGCGATTCACTGACTACAGTACCAGAATCAAACATGAACGAACTCATACAAATGAGAGACCCTTTGTGTGTTCACAATGTGGGAAATCATTCACAACTTCATATATTCTCAAAAATCATATGTTGACCCACACGGGCGAAAGACATTTTAAGTAAGACTATAAACATATTAGATAATCATAATTTGAACAAATCAAATCCGTATTATAGGTGTGACGTATGCAGCAAAGCTTTTACAAGAAGAACACATCTGGTTGTACACTTTCGATCCATTATGCATAAACAGGCCGTAGAAAAAGAAAAGGCCAACCTCACCACAGAAACACAACAATCGCAGCGTGTAATAGCTACCACGAATATCCCAACATTTTTAGTTTAAAATAATAATCCTTGTAAATATAATGTATCAATAACAAAGTTTGATATTCGAATTTGATCGATTGCAGGACGCGTTGCTGTGTTGTTCGAACTGAGCGAGTCGCACAAAAGATTTAATGGCGGGAGTGAATGAAAGCGATTGGGCTTACTAAACTAATATTTGTATGAACTTACTAGATTTGCTATTGCGTCAGATCGTTATTTAATAGTACAGTTAATATAGAAGGTGGTCTATTTCGCCAATGGAAGTAAATTCAAAATCAAGAAAGGAACTATATCAAAAACGGCTAATTTGGAACTGAATTCTTTAATATTACGAGCTTTCTTTGAAATATCCTGGCACAATATCGATTAAATGTCAATTTAAAAATTTGCGCAAACGAAAATTCCGTTCTACTATTTGCGCCGCATCATATCTTCTAATTTTTATTTTTCATCTGAATCTACAATATACAAAAAATTAGTATAATTAGAGCAATATTCCTCATTCCTGATCCGATCGAGATATATATCGTTGGAAAGCAATTAAAAACAACGACATCTGGAAATATGACCCACATTGAGGTATGTATGTTATCGTATACACCGAAAATGTAGAAAATAAAATTCGAAACGATTTCAATCACACCAAAGATCAATCAATTAGCTATCAATTTCATTTTAAATCGAACCGATTTGTATCACATACCTGTATGTTTTTTTCGGACTCATGGATACCATTCATCAGCCAGCTTTTCAACAAATGGGAGTATTTACAAAAAGGTATAACGGACGCAGTGTAGTATGTTATGTTGTATTCTGAAATGGTATTTGTACATATACGAACAGAACATTGTGTTCAAATAACTCCATACCTACAGTGAGTCTCATTAATATTCAACATTTGCATCGATGTAAGATCAAATGCTCATTAATCCATGTACGTAAAACATGTAAAACTTTATTTTATAATTTAAATTAATCATTAGATAAGCTCCGCGCAAAAAATAATCATTAAAAGATTACAAAAATAATAAGAACAACGCATTACTTCATTTACATCAAAAATCATAGCGTCATTAATATTCGGTTATTCTTAAAAAAAGATAATTAGTAAGGCAAAAACATATTTTTTATAAACATTTAGTATTTATTAAGCCTTTTACACGGTGTTGGCCTATATAAGGCGCAATAGTAAGGACTTTCTTAATCCTTACACACGCAAAATGATTTATGCTCAAATATGATCAAAGTTGGAATATGCTTCTATTAGGCCTGTTCGATTATTAGCTTAATTTTTGTATGGAATTTACTGTCTTAACAAGATAGTAGGGCTGTTTTTCTTTAAGACTTGAGCTGCGATAACAAAAATCTAAATAAAATGTTCAAATTTCACTCAAAATAAAAAATTCTTTTTCAAAATTGTCGCCAAAAGCAATATCAATGTGTTTGTGAAAATAAATTTTGAAAAAATAATTTTGTGTTAAAAATTTTGGACTTAGCCTGGATAATTATCCAGTGTAAGTCAAATTTACGGTTATCGAGGCTAAACTCAAAAAAAAACTCAACACAAAATATTTTTTTTTAATTTGTTTTGATAGAAATATTTATATTGTAATTGGCAACAATGTGAAAAAATATTTTTTTTTTATTTTGGGCAAAAAATTTAATTTTTATCAACGTTTTTGTTATCGCAGCCTGTTATGCAGGCTTAAAGAAAAATAGCCCTAGTAGCTTTCCTGTTAATCCATTTAAGAAAAACCAATGGGTAGCAACGTTGCCACCTTATGAAGTCTGCTGCTTTTAAGCTAGTAAGCCCAATCGAACAGGCCTATTGTTTGGAGTCCATTTTACACAATTCACATAAACCGTATTGAACGGCTATAAGATATTTATTAATTTTGCTTTGTTTTCTATTAATTTTTCTGACCCTAGGCCTTCTTATGAATTCAGGTGTTTACTGATTCATTTGGATGCATTAGCTAATCGTCGTTCTAAAAGGTCTGTGTTATTTATTTCCAAACTATTTATTTATTTATTTCAAATATATTACATAAAATTAATTTATGAAATATAATAAAAAGTTGTCGGATTTTCAAATTAATTTCTGGAAAAATTGACTGCCCTATGTTGCTCTTAATGAACCTACTTTACGTGCTCTAAAAGAATATAATAATATAAATAATTTTAATGAAGTATTAAGATTTGTTTAACTCTTAGATTAAGCTAGTATGTAAGGATTATAATCCCCATAGACTGAAGTAAATAAATAACTAAAGGGTGATTTTTAAGAGCTTGATAACTTTTTTTTAAAAAAAACGCATAAAATTTGCAAAATCTCATCGGTTCTTTATTTGAAACGTTAGATTGGTCCATGACATTTACTTTTTGAAGATAATTTCATTTAAATGTTGACCGCGGCTGCGTCTTAGGTGGTCCATCCGCTTAGTCCAATTTTGGCATTTCCACGTTTTTGAGTAACAGAGACCCAATTGGTGCGAACGGCGACGAATCGAAAATTGGTGGTCATCATTAACACTGGCCGATACAGCTGCGATATTTTCTTCAGTTCGCACTCTACGTAAGCGTGTTGGTGGTTTAATGTCCAACAATGTAAATTTGGTGCGAAATTTAGTCACAATAGCCCGAATAGCCGCTTCAGTGGGTCGATTAAACTGACCATAAAATGGAAGCGCGCAATGAACTTTCTTAACAGAGCACGCATTTTGATAATAAAATTCAATAATTTGCAAGCGTTGTTCGTTTGTAAGACGATTCATGATGAAATGTCAAAGCATACTGAGCATCTTTCTCTTTGACACCATGTCTGAAATCCCACGTGATCTGTCAAATACTAATGCATGAAAATCCTAACCTCAAAAAAATCACTCTTTATATCACATGCAGTCTGAAAAGGATATTATAGCCTTATCAGACTGCAGGCGAAATCTAGCTCAATAACAAATTTCAGATCCCATACAAATTTGGCATTTGTTAATCGACATTGGACTGAAATCGCTTCTCTTCCCATGCAGTCTGAAATGGCTATCATAGTCAACGGCTGTAGTCGCCGTCAGTGTTTTGGTTAAGCCATATCGCGTCGATCTGATGGCTCTTTATTATTAAAAAATATTTGCAACTGCTGTCGGTCGGCTCTGAACCGCTGTCGAAATTCTTTGCTTCAGCCGCCGCCGACAATTAACATTTTGCCAGATTTGTATCTCTGATTTATTTAAATAAAAAATGTAAAATGTTGCCACCTTATCAAGTCTCTTAATTTTAAGCTATTTGGCCTGTTCGATTGGGCTTACTAGCTTAATTTTTGTATGGAATTTACTCGGTTAACAAGAAAGTAGCTTACTACTCTCTTAGCTGTGTTGCCAGATTTTTCCTGTTAATCCATTTACGAAAAACCAATGTGTAGCAACGTTGCCAACTTATCAAGCTTCTTAATTGTAAGCTAGTAAGCCCAATCGAACAGGCCTAGTAAGTGCTATAATAAAATATATCGTGTCGCTACCATCTTTTTTCCGAGAGGTTCGACGTGCGCCGCCATAAATGAAGGGTCGGCTCAGTACTCTTCGGAAGATATTACTATTATTGTAGTGGCAGTACTGCGAATTTTTCGTTTTTTTCGGCATTATGTTGTGGTAGCACTGTTGGTTCAGTTTTCGGTCTCTTTTTGTTGTGGTTCAGTTCCTCTTTTTTCGTTCAGTCGCTTCTCTCTATTTCTTTCACTCTCTCACTCTGTGCTCTCCTGTGGTGAAATCAGCAAACTCACCTTTTGTACTGCCTCTATGCTCTCTCATTCTTAAATTGCACTGTCTCTATGCTCTCTCATTCTTAAATTGCACTGTCTCTATGCTCTCTCATTCTTAAATTGCTCTGTCTCTATGCTCTCTCATTCTTAAATTGCAGATTCTCCCATTCTAATCCATTCTATACTCCTCTAATACTCAACTCTGCGCTCTGCTTCTACTCCTTTTTTTAGCAACTCGCAACTCCTTCCACGTAAAGCAAGCGTAAGGCTCCCAAAGCCCGCGGCCGTTAAATGTGATTTATATTTTATAAATTAAATATAAATTATATTTAATTATGTACAAAAGTTCAGAAAAGTGTGCAGTGAAAGGCTGCAAAGTTCGACGAGGTGATGGAGTACCTATGTACAAATTCACCTTAGCGAACAAGGCGATATGGAAGGAGATTATAGGAATCTCCAGACCATTAAATACGTCCGACCGCGTCTGTGGTCATCATTTCACCCCAGATTGTGTCGACATTAGGACCAAACTACTACTGCTGTCAGGATCAAAGCCCACTCTCAATCTGGGCCTAGGGGGTAAGTGGTCTTTGGCGTATTCAGCCCTTCTAGCAGTTATAGGTTATAGTTGGGAGGTACTAGAAGGTGCGTGATGGAAAAAAATATTCGAAGAAATATGTAAAATTTTCTACTGAATTCCCGTGGGATTCCCGTATGAATTTCGAGGATACCAGAAATGAAAAAAGTGGCACAAAAAAGCAAAAAGTAGCACATTTAGTACCTCAATGAAAAAGTGGCACAAAAGTATCTCGGCTCGAAAAAAGTGGCAAAATTGCCACTTTAGTGGCACAACGGTAACACTGCTCACAGTGATGATTTCAATTCACACATTTTATTTTGTAATTGTAATTGTCGTAGTAACGAAGAAGAAGAGTGTTTTGTTGTCTGTGAAATTGAAAAAAGTCGACGGAGGGATAATTTGGAGCAGCATCCCACAATAAAAGAAATTGTTTAGCATTCAGCAAATGCGGAGTGGGAACTGGCATCAAGCTACAGTAAGTTATCAAGAAATTTGCACAGAAAAAGTACATATCATCATTAGCATAATTGTGGATGAAAAACTTACTGATTAGCACTTGCATACGCCCCAAAACGGTAAACATTTGGAGAATGAAATATTTCGTGACAATAGTGATTTGTTGGGCATTGGATGTTAGTATAAGACGCCACTATTGTACATATATATATATATACATATGTATGTATACATACATATGTATTTCTTTTGGCTCATTTGATAGTGAAAATTGTAAATTGTAATCGCGAAAGGAAAACGCTTTTTTCAATTACGTCATTGTGGATATTTATTTTGACGCTATAATTATGTGCATTTCCGTTGTCGAACAGTTCCTTTTATGGCATTGTTTTTTCATGATATAATGGTTTTCCATGTGCAGTGCAATAGTAATTAGTAGTGTCACCTAAAGTCGACCTTCCCCATTCGTCAACTTTTAATTTATTTCAATTATTGTGTTGGTTGCCCCCCTTGATAGTAACTAGTGACACTAAATAACAAGTGATTTAGCATGTTTAATTCAATAAGCGAACCGTTGTAATCCCTTCATTCTCGGCAGTTCCATACAAAATGGGAGAAAATATTAGTGTGAACCGGATCGACTTCGTCCAAAAAGATTTCTGATTAATTCTAGAAAATCAGTTTTATGCATATGCACCGGGATCCAGATAACGTATGTACAAAAGTTTTTCTTTTTCCGCCTCTTTTTTAAGTTATCATTCATTTTGCCAAAACATTTATAATGGGGATGTATACAGCTTGTATTGGAGACCGATCATAGGAATGATTTCTGAGCTTTTGATTTGTCATGTTCCTTTAATTTTCTTAGAAGAAAATAAATTCTTCAGTCTAGTTCGAGCAGCAACATTAAAATCTTGCAATAATATGGTTTGCCGTTCGTCTCAATGAAAGGGTAATTTATTTACGTGGAATTTTCCTGGAGGCGTAATTTGGTCATATGTATGGTATAGTTATGTTTTTCACTTATTTTCGCTGAAACAGAAATAATATGGTCAAATCGAAGAAAGAATGCCGAAAAAAACTTTTCCGCTGAATAACACTCAGGGCATGTACCCTATGAATGCAGTTCATTGTGATGGGATGGGGAAGGAGGGAGAAGTTTTTTGGCATCTGTTTTGAATTTCTGAATATCGTAAATGGTGATAGTTTGGGCGAAAAACAACATCATTCTGTCATGTGCAGTGCGGCCGGCTGTCCAATCGACAACGAATGGGTGAGAATACCTGGAAAGCCGTGTATCCCTAAGATCACGAATATCGGAAGAGCAAGCACCATGAAAGTATCAGTATAATTGAATTGGATATCCTACCGTCACCTATCCTATACATGTCTTGTCCAACGAGCGTCATATTGTATTTTCATGCCTAGAATATCAAGAGCGTCCGATTGCTCAATATCCACACAGTCCATTGAATCGCTTGTGAGACAACAAGGAGTACGGTGTCTAATGTGCATTAACATCTACTCTATTCACTCGACCCTATTCAGAAACTGCCCTGTGGTACTTCTGCTTCTACAACAACACCTATAGTGTGATCTATCTCTGAGGAAGCTCGACATAAATAGAGAGAATTTCTTATGTTGAATGCAAATGGTCCTGATCATAACCAAATATCATTACAGATCTTCAATTTGACCAACGTACACTACATCTAGATTTAGATTCAGCGTTCTGGGTAGAGATTAGAAAAATAATACTCAATTAAATGTCAAAATCACTTTAGAGAAGTTTATTAAAACAATAGCCTCTGTTAACAAATATTTTCAGTTAGGTTTCTCTTTAAAATTATTTATTTTAATTATACTTTCTATGAAAGTGTATAAATTATTTGCATTAATTTCAAAATAAATGGCGTTCCAGTAAAGACGATAAAAATATTCCCGAGTCAAACCACTTGGTTGTCGCATATCGGTGTCCAGCCCCATACAATTAATATAATAACCATTTTAAAATATGGCTTATTTTTGTTTAGCGTCATACGTTAGTATTAACCTCTTTTGTGAACCCAAAATACGAAGTCATAAAATTATTTCAAGCTGGGAATTTGCAGAATACAAACTGCATTACACTTCGAGGCAATACATTTGTGGCAGAATAGATGGATATCTTGCGGATTTGGTCACCTTCTTTGCGGCGAGACATATGGAAATATCCGCTATGAAATCACCGGCCATACTCTTTACCAACTGGACGAAACAGTCCTCAACGCGAGAGTCGACTGCGAAACAATTCCGATCACTAATCATCCCAAGATTCTTGGACAGCCTCTTCTCATCGTCAGCGCATGCCACCGCTACATACACAAGATGCAGACTAGAAACAAGTCGCCGTATGACAGTTCCGTAGCTGTAGGCCAGTCGGTGGCCAACTATTTAGTGCCAGTGTGGTCGATGAATGTCAGTGATACGCAATAGAAGACAATCCTTTCGAACAGCCTAGAACTGCATCCACGAGGACACTGTGCCAACTCTAAAAAACTCGTACCGTATAAATGCAGTCTTAGAACAACAAATGATTGCAACCAAATGCAGATTTTATTAACTGGCATTCTGCCAATTCAAAAAAAAAAAATTCCATGAACAATCTATGTATAGTTTTTAAACATGAAACTTTATTTTATAATTTTGATTCACCATTAGATAACCTTCAAAATCCGCGAAAAAAATAATTATTGGCTGATTACAAATAATAAAAAAAACGCATTACTTCATTCACATCATATTGTTATTAATATTCGGTTTTTCTTAAATAAGGATAATTAATATAATAGGTTTTTCAGTTCAGATGTAAAGGTTACTAAGAGCCGGCGAATACGGCGGTCCAATTCGTTCCACAAGTTTTGTATAAGATTCATATCTTTTATAAAATAAAGTTTTACGTTTAAATATTGTACATATGTCGACTAATGGGCGTTTAATCATTAACCAATGCGAATGTCGCATATTAATGACACTCACTGCACATACGTTTAAAAATATAGAATTTATTAACACAATACGAACTTCACAATTGACGTTTTTTGCTTTTCTTGAAAACATATGAAAATGTGGGTTTCGTCATTTTGCAATGACTTCTTTATATGACTTAAAAGTCTTGACGAGTTTGTAGGCAAACGACGTAGAGAAGTTCCCTGGGCAGAAAAAAATCATGAAATGAAAATTTTGGGGTTTTTGACCTTATTCTTGTAGAATTTTCAAAAAGGTCAGGTAAAAAGTCATCGTGTAAATTCACACGACTTTACGTAGCAACTTCGAAAGAGTATTGAAAAAAGTCTAGCAAAAAGCCATCACATTTTCTGTATGGAAGAAGTTTGTGCCAAAAACGGATGACATTTTGAGTTTTTTTGAGGAGAATTTAGAAAAAATGAAAACTAATATTTTATTAAAAATGCATAATAAACATACTAATGCAATCCAAAAACTCTTCGGCTAAAAACCGAAGAAATATAGGACTGTCCGGCAAATGGTGAACAAATAAATTTAAACAAGTAAAGAAAGGGCGGGACCACCTTCCTCTTTCTACCCTGTTACAATTGAATTCTTTTCTAGAGCGGAAATCTGAATATGAATATGTTTTATAGAGCGGAAAAGGTCAATCGGGAACGACATTTTTATGAAGGCTATATCGACCCACTTTTGCCATAATGCTTCCAGTTGAAATCGCTTCTTTTTAGTTGTTACGAACTAATGCACAAAGACATAATACCCTAGTGGAGGATATAAAAATACAAATTGGAGGACAGGAAATAGGGGCCAAAAAGGAGGATATGTCCTCCAAAAGGAGGATGTATGGTAAACTTGAACGGACTTCATATTACTGATGACAAGAAAGATCAATTTGAATTTTCGGCGTATTGGCAGTGGAAACGTGGTGAAATGTTATTACAATTAGAGGTTGAGATATGAAATATGTTACGTATCGTCACCTAATATAATAAAGTGCGGAACACCACAAAAATCCAAAATTGAGTTTTTGATTTAGTGCATTAAATATATATCCTCATAAAATTTTAGACATCTATTAAAAAAATTGTGGCTTTATTATCGAAAAAGTCCTAAAAACATAAATATTTTTTATTGTGTAGTCCCATTTTTGGGTCCAATGATGGAATGCATGCAACACACTTAATACTTACCTTAATTATTTTTTGTTTTTAAAGTTTCCTGAAAGATCGCAATTGTTACCGCAATGGTTTTCATAAAAGTGATGTTACGCACTTTTTCATTTCATGTGACGGTATATGTATTAGTGACCACGGGATATACGTATATTGACAATTGCTGAATGTTCTCCGTTTACATTTTCTCATGGAGTTGTATTATTTTGTAAGAACACTTTTAGCGAAATTTAATGAAACTAAAAAATTAAATAATTATGCAAAAATCTATTACATTAAAAAAATAAAACCTATTTTTACACAATTGCTACTAAAATATCCAAAATACCTCTACATCTTGATTTATGATACAAAATAATACTCTTTTGAAACTGTGTAACGTGCAAAAATATAGTGGCCTATAAATATTACAGATAAATAAATAAATAAAATACAAATTCAGTCAAAATAAAAAGAATAATGGCCAGATTCATTATATTTTATCAAAGCAAAGTGTGCTTTTACATTAAAAAATTGTTTTTTAAACCTTTGATAAATGATTATGAATATGGCCGTAAATTGATGTCATTTATGGTATAACACCGATCGATTCTAATTTGGATCATGGAAATGTGTATAAAATTCCGAAAATAGGCACCAAATTTATAATTATTCAGAAGTATGCTAGTCCCAGAAACGCGATATAAGTACCACACGAATGAGGACACTTACGGCAATCTGAATGAAAATAAAAGATTATGACAAACGGTAAACATTTTCGTAAATATGTATTATGGTCCTTACTGTTCTACTACACATATTAAAATCTCATCTTTAAAACTGCAATGAGCAACAAATATTTTGTAAAGTAAATACTTAATTTTTCGTGACCCTGCCTGCAGATGGAGTCTAAGAAGTCGTAAATACGTTATTCTTTTATTAGATATTTCGAAAAGCACAACATTGGACTCTGACCAGATTTTCGAGGGGAAAGTTATTCGCTAAAGGGGTGCTTGCCAAAGGAAACACAAATTGGCCTAACCTAATTCACAGGGAAGTTTCATTATGCATTAATGTTCTTAACATTTGGAATGTACATACATACGTATATTTACTGTTTATAGAAATTTTTATTGCCAACTGGAAACAGGTGTATTTTAAAATAACAATATTATTGAATAACGATGTGAAAAAATAGGCGGGGTTTTGTTACAAGCTAGCGATTTGTTAAAAAAAGAAAAGTTGACACCAAGGTGCACAAAGTGTATGAAATATGCAGAAATTTAGCTAAGGGGGGTGCTTAATTTATAAACAATTTACGTCGGTAATTACCACTTAATTATCTTATGTTCTGTACAGGGTAATGCAAACTCTCAAATCAAAAGTGATACTTTCTTCATTATAGTCTTCGATAAATCGCTAGTTTGTAAGGGAAACACGACTAACGCTAAACTTTAAATGTATATTAGTAAAATTATTTCTGCAGAAGGGCGTACTCACTCGCCGCTACGCTATCCTGACCATAGGGAATCTTACAACGCAGATTATAGTAATTTGAAAAGTTCTTTTCTTTTCTTTCTTTTTGCTTAAACTTTGGAATTATAAGAATTCCAATATTCATCATGTCGTCAGGAAATCCAGATGTGGCCGCTGCCCTGATAGCTGAAATGCCGGAGATGGAACATGAAATTCAAGCCGAACTTGGTTCTGCTAAAAAAGAAGACTCTGTATATCAAGATGAGACTCCTATAGATAATAAAACAAAAACCACTTTGAAGGAATTAAAGAATTTCCGTATACAGCGAAAAAGAGAACATGAAGAAAAGACGCTAGAAGACAAGACACCACTTACTAAACAGTATAAATTTGAGAACCATGTAGCTGAAAGAAAATCCATTATAGAAATTCATATAGACAATTTAGATGGAAAGAAAAGTGTATTAGGGTCAGACCTGACGAAACTGGTCGATTTGAGAAAAGATACTGTTGTACAACTGGAAGTTACAGCTATGGAGAGAGTACAAGAAGCTAAGGAACACACCAAGCGAGCAGATGAAGAGCATCAAGCGAAAAATGAACCTCTACGGTATGAGTTAGAGAACTGTAGTGGTGATGACAATTTTACACAAACACCGAGAATGGGACCAAATATAAAATCTGTCCCTGAAAACGCATGTAACAGCATTAATACTGAACCAAATTCCAATGAATACAACAATCTTTATTTTCCTCCAAATCATGACGACACTAGTAACAACTCTCAAAGCGAAGAGGTCAACTTTGACAATCTGGAGAAACTAACGCCAGAAGAAGAACTTAAAGATGAAATTTACCGTAAATCTTGCAAACCATTTCTTCAACATTTACCTTGTTTCAAATTGCAAGTGAAAAATGCCAATTCCGCTGTAACAGATAACAGCGATCTCGATAGTAATGGTACATGTCTGAATGCGAAAATTCATAAATGCCGAGAATGTCGACGTCGGACCCCACAACAGGGTTCCAATGATGTGTATTGTCGGTTCTATGAGTTTAGGTGTCTTCAATACGCAGAAGATGGTCAATTGTTAGTTGCAGGATTTCCAAATCCATATACCGATCCAACTAAAGAAGAAATGAACATCTGGAGACCCGATGAAAAAACCGAACCTACTGCTGGTAACATGGATATACAAGTGTGTCGTTATATTCTCTTACATGTAGGTGATCAGTTCTGCTACCTTTGGCGCCAAGAGGCAGAAGCGTTAAAATTACATGAAAACACAAATAGCACAATAGCTTGGAAGAAAGTTGTTCAGGGAATACGCGAAATATGTGATGTTTGTGACACAACTCTATTTAATTTTCACTGGACGTGCGACAAATGTGGTTTTGGAGTCTGTTTGGATTGTTTTAAAGATCGGAAGGATAAGATAACTGTACGGAAAATCCAACCTGGGGAAAAACCACAAAGAGGCAGAGATGAGTACTATTGGTTGCTATGTTCGGGTGGAGTTACTCATCATACGAAGGAGCTGATATTGACCCAAATCATAGCCGGCGATGCTTTAAATATTTTGGGTAGACTTTTGCATGACATAAGAACTCTGTGGCAAATCCCACAGCTCTGTGGATGTTTAATGAGTAAACAACAATTGCCAAATGGTGAATTAAAAGCTCTTATACAGGATATGATTAAAGAGTCGCAATTGAAGCAGCAAACAAGTGATTCTTCTTTGGCCACTGAGGAAACCTTGAGAAAACAATCACGATTGGAACAAATACATTCAAAGGCTCTAGAGTTCGCCCGTGCAAATGGTATCGACTACGTTCCCGGGCGTACGCATAACAAACAAACTCTAGGCAAAGATCCCATAACAAGTGCTTTCGATAATTTCAAACACATTAATTTTTTGCGTAGAGGATTGGCTGGCTTAAGAAGATTTTTACCACCCAGAGCTATGACGTTAACACACTCTAGCCTAATAGCCCCAGGAGTGCCTCACGAGTGGCTCTGCGACGGTAAATTATTGCGTCTTACCAATGCAAATCATCCGGATAACCGCATTCTTTTCCAAGAGGTATGGAAATGCGGTCAACCTGTTATGATATCCGAAGTAGCAAAGTCTCTCAATTTAGATTTATGGCGTCCTGAAGCCTTTTTAAAAGATTTTGGTGAGAAACCCAATGATCTAATCAATTGTCTTAATGGCAACCTGGTTCCCAATCAACCCATGCGCCATTTTTGGGAAGGATTTCAGTGTATGAAGAAACGACTGCTAGACGCCAATGGTAAACCAATGTTGTTGAAACTGAAGGACTGGCCACCGGGTGATGATTTCGCAGAAATACTTCCAACACGATATAAAGACCTAATGAAGGGATTGCCAATGCCTGAATATACGCTGCGTACTGGTCATCTCAATATAGCCAGTTGTTTGCCTAAAATGTTTGTTCCCCCCGATTTGGGACCGAAAATGTACAATGCATATGGTTCCGCATTCCACCCGGACAAAGGTACAACAAATTTGCACTTGGATATATCTGACGCAGTTAATATAATGGTGTATGTTGGCATACCTGAAGATTCTGATAGCAAATCTCAAGTATCTGCCTCACATAAAGCAATAGCTATGGGTGGCTGCGAGTTTTTGACCAGAGCTAGAGTTCAGAGCAAGAAGGTCGTAGCCGGCGCACTATGGCACATATTTCCAGCAAGAGATGCCGATAAAATTAGAGACCTTTTAAATAGAGTTACTCTGGAAAAGGGATTTCGTTTGGAGCCCGATCATGATCCTATTCATGACCAAAATTGGTATTTGGATGATAAACTGCGAGCTAGACTATTTAAGGAATATGGAGTAGAAGGTTATCCAATAGTACAGTGTTTGGGTGATGCCGTTTTTATACCAGCTGGAGCCCCCCATCAAGTACAAAATTTGCATAATTGTATAAAAGTGGCAGAGGACTTTGTGTCTCCGGAAAATATTACACATTGTTTTCATCTCACTCATGAATTCAGAAGACTTTCACACTCCCATACAAATCACGAGGATAAATTGCAAATTAAAAATATCATATACCACGCTATTAAAGACTGTTGTACAATTCTAACTAGGTCTTTGGAAACTCGCCTCGATCAGGAAATAGCTCGCGCTGAAGAAACGAAGAGAACGATACAGATGAGAGCTGACGATGTTGAATTTGTTTGAAATTTATAAGAAGTACTCTATTAACAAAAATATATGTTTTTTAAAATATAATAGTTGTATATTTTAACAGCACACAAATTATGTAGTTTAAAGAAAATGTCAATAAAGTAATTAAGATATTCAAAATCTATTTTATTCATTAAAATATTGTTTTCGCACAATGTAAGTATTTACCGCATCCGTGGTATTAATGTGAATGTATAATTATGAGGGTATAAATTCCCTGCTAACATGATTGCACTATAACACATTTTTTAAAAAATTGATTCTGGTAAAGTGGGCAAAAAATTGCGTGTATCGGTATTTTGAAAATTTAGCTCTTAAACTCTGTAAATGGAGGCGATTCAAGTTTTCCCACTTTTGGAAATTATATGGGATAGGAAACTATGTTCTGTAAATATTAATTCGTTCTGTAAATACCATCTAATATTATTGAACATTTCAATTTCCTCTTCCATACCTTCAATTACACTAAATTTGAGTAGCTTGTTATAATAAAATATATTGTTACAAAAAAAAAAAAAAATATATATATATATCCAGGTCGAAATTACCTGTTCCGAATTGAAAACAAAACTGGCCCAGTAATACGTTTTCAGTTTTAGTAGTGAAATTTAAGAAGAACTAATTCATGCCTTCGTTTTTGTATTGCGTTTCATGGTAAAATTTTCTTGATCGAGTGTATGAATGAAATCATGCTTTTCATGAATGATATATCCATTCATGAATAAATTTGAATATTTTAAATACATTATTTTATTTATATAGGCACATCGTTATATCGGGAATTCTTAGTGTATGTATGATAGTCGGGAAACTAAGCCCATAAAATATGACATCAGTTCAACAAATGTTTTTGAAATATTCTTAACACAGTGAGTGTTCATATAAGGAAAGAAAAAAGTTTAAATGTCACATTCGCTATGTAGCACTTTTAGTATGTTAAGAGGAGATATTTTCTTGTGAAACGTTGTCGTGTTGATTAATTCATGTTCATGATGCATGTTATTTAATGGATTTTGAACATTCAGATCGTAAATTATCATTCATAGATTTTGTTTTGCAGTATACCTGCTAACGTTTAATTTTTGTCAAAGAAAGAAATAAACATTTCTACAAAATAGTCGTAACTAACAGGATTAGAGTACTTTTGGAGGATAGATAATAACACATTTTGATTATTACTAAGAAGCACCCACTTCAGCTTCTTTTTCCTCAAATGAAATATCTTTTTACACAACAAATATTATTTTTATTTAAAATATTATTTTATTTCGTTTAATTGACAAGTACTGATTTTCATTGTCATCGAGCCAACCAATAAAAATTTATTTTTGGACAATATATCTTTGTACAAGTTGATCATTTATCTCTTTTGGAATAGTTCTTTTATAATGGAAATTTGTGTAAAAATTTATCATTTTATCATTTGTATTTTCAGCCTATACAACTATATACTGGAATAATAAATGTGCTAATTAATAACAATGAACATAAACTTCTTAGTCCCTCACAGCTGTTGTCTTTGTTGAACATCAAAGTTCTAACTTTTTTTGATCAAAGGCATAAAGAAAGAATAAACATTTTTCACGATGACGGTGGATTTCAACGACTATTTTTGGGTAAGTGCTATTATCCCCATACATTATTTACGTAAACATGACGAATATATATATTATATAATTTTAGGGTGAAAAAAACAATGGGTTTGACGTTCTTTACCATAACATGAAGTTTGGTTTACAAGCCAGTAAGGAACTTTCGGAATTCTTTCGAGAAAAGTCAAATATCGAGGAACAAAATTCGAAATTAATGTCAAAATTGGCTCATAAGGCTAGTACAGGAACTCTAAATAGCACGTTTGCACCAATATGGACAATACTAAGGACATCTGCAGAGAAACTATCCACCTTACATATGCAAATGGTACAGAAACTAAGTGAATTGGTGAAAGATGTTGCAAAATATGCTGATGAACTGCATAAGAAGCAAAAGGCGGTAAAAGAAGACGAGGCCCAAACTCTGGAGTGTGTGAAAGCTATACAAACATCAACGGCAGAGGTGCAGAAAGCAAAAGATCTTTACGGTAGTAAGGTGCAGGAACTAGAGAAATTACGCAAAGATAATTCATCACAAAAAGAGATTGAGAAACTAGAAACTAAATTACGAAAACTGCAGGAGGAGTACAAAATATTATTGGATAAACACAATCCAATCAAAAACGAATTTGAACGTCGTATGACTCTGACATGTAAAGTAAGTAGCTCTTGGTTTTTGAAAGTCTTTTGTATTTTAATTTATATCCCTCTACCACTCTAGCGTTTTCAAGAAATTGAAGAAGTACATCTACGGCAAATGAAAGAGTTTTTATCTACCTATTTAGAATTGTTGCAAAACAATCATGACATGGTTGGCCAAGTTAGTTAGACCAATACATATTTAATGATAAATTTGTGTAATCGTGTTTTTGTTCTTAAGGTGCACTCCGATTTTAAACGTCAATTCTTAGATATGACTGTCGACAAATTGCTGGAACAATTTGTTTTAAATAAATACACAGGCTTGGAAAAACCTGGTTTGTATAATATGGACTTAATGAACTTAACGCTACAATAACATATTTTCTTCTTCTCAGAAATGCCAGAACTCGAGTTCATTCCATTATCTATAAATCAACAAATGCTAGCCTCCTCGAACGTTCGCCTTCATCAACCATCTATAACTTCTAATTCAAATTCGGTAACTAGTATAAATCGTGGAGGCATATTTTCTTTGGAGCAACGTGGTGCAGAGGGTGCATCAATTGGTAGTGTTGCTAGCGGTAGTGGTAGCTTTGTAAATGCCGATGAATCAACAACCGAAGTGAAGAATACAAAATCCACATCTCGCCCAACATCACCGGAATTAACTTCCGCCAATAGTGCGACTGCCACAGGCGTGAAAAGTAATTTTCGGAATTGGTTTTCCTCTAATAACACCAGCAAACTTCAGCAGCAAACCACTGGAATGCCTACATCTGTCACTAGTGGAAGTGGAAATTTCGGTACGGATAGTAATTGTATTACAACTTCACTATCAAGCAATCTTATAACCACAAAAAATACTACTAGTACCACCACCACCACCGGCACAACTACTACAACCATCAACAAAAATTCCCTTAAATCAGAGCTTCAATCACAGCAGGAAAATAATAATCAAGGTTCATTGTTGACAACATCTTAACATTATTACTTCTTCTTATTTTACTATACACGGTTTTCATTTTAAATCTTTTTGTGGGACATACTACTTTGACACTCAGTTCTATACATCTAAAATTTATTTTTTGTTAATAACACTCGAAACACCAACTTTATCCTTTATCAAATTAGATTTCAGATTCAATATATACATGCACACACTTTTATATAACTAAACAGTCTCGCTAATTTTGCTGTATATAGATAAGAATACAAATCAATTCAATCATTGAAAATAAATTGGCATAACAAGCCCATCTAATCAATAACACCCTTTCATGTGTACATGCATAGTGGAACGAGATGCTTTAATGACAGATCCTGCGGACTCCACTCCGACATCATCTAATAATCGAGAGCCAACCATTAAAAAAAACACAGAAAATTCACTGACTGCAATAAAACATCATCAGTGTTCTCCACCACAGAATACAACAAATAAGACTTCTACTATCACCAATATTACATCTTCATCAGTATTGGGTACAAATCAAAGACGTACAACATCTCTATTGAATATATTCTCTTCAAATTCTCAGGGTATGATTATTCCACAATTATATGGAAACTCTAACTTAATGTCTATATAAAGGAATACATCTATGCTTATAATAAAATAACTTGGTTCCAGAGTTCGGTTAATTTTTTTAGTAATTTTTATTATTTAAATATAAAATACTTGGCTCATTTTATACTTAAAATTGTTATCCATCTATATAGAGTTGGTGTTTGAGTATTGACTCACCTTTGTATCTATCTATTAATACTAACTCTCTTAGCATGATATACATATGTATGTATGAACAAAAATTCATATTGTCCATTTGCGAGAAGATCGATATAATTAAAAAATCTATCATTAATACTAACTCTCTTAGCATGATATACATATGTATGTATGAACAAAAATTCATATTGTCCATTTGCGAGAAGATCGATATAATTATAAAATTGCTCACATTTGTCCTTTCCTATAAATAAATTCATTCAATTCAACACTTAATACAACTTGAAAAATAAGACGGTTTCCTTGCAAATGAGCGATATTTATACGAGTGGATGGGTTAAACAATGTCGGTTCTATGCTATACTCGGAATAAATTCTAATATTGACGTACGTACTAATATAATATACATATTTATTTTGGAACAGTGTCTGGAATATTGCGAAGTCGGCGTGACAAAACAAAAACTAAAAAATCCAAGAAAAAGAAAGATGGTGAAATATCAGACAATATACAAGAGGAGCGAACAAATAGGTGAGTATTGACGTTGCAAACATTCACAACGAGAAATCTATTGTGGAATTTGTATTTAAGTATGGATCAAGACAGTAACTGCGCAGAATATGACGAAAATAAAATCAAAACTCAAAACTCTAGTGGGAGTAGTGCTGGTGCTTTAGCCATTTCATCAAATTCTGGAGGAGGTAGCGTTGACTCAGCGGGTGCATCCGCAGTTGCATCTTCATCGAATGCTGTTGCATCAAATATCAGTGATATGGGCGATCTGAGTCACACGAAAAACAACAACAATGCAACTCCTTTGGCTGGACAAACGTTTGATGGCAACGACGTTGACGAAGACGGATATAGTATACAACCACCCAAAGAAGTTGCTTGGGAAGAAAATAATGAAAATGGTAAATAAATGGATGTGAATAATATTCATTGATAAATGTTAAGTAGAAACGTTGTAATCATCAGCAGGTAGTTTCTATTCCGACTCTGATTCCGATTCGGACAATGATAGGCCTGAGAAGCGCATTCATGTAAAGATCAAACCACTTAATAATGGTCAAGCACCAATGTCAGCTAGTGTGGATGAACTAAGAGCTACCGTCGAAAATATTTCACTATCGCCTACTGGAATATTTACGGTACATTTCCATTTATTTTGCGTTTGTTTAAGTATGTGTTTTAATTACTTCCATATATTTTTAATTATTAAGCAGCACAGCCAGCAGATACAACAACAGTCTAGATTGGCTTCCCGACAGCAATCACCGGAGATTTCAAATGCATCTACGCCTACTGCTGCTGTGCATCCTTACGCTCCATTACAGAGTCCAACATTGTCTATGACTAATAACTCAAGGTGGGATCAACATTCATAGAAATTTTCCTTTGAATTGTGCATTAACCATATATACTCACAGATATGCTGATCTAGGCGATATATTTTCGGAATTGGGTGATGTCAGTAGTTCGGCTCCTGCTTCTGCAAACCTTGCGAAGAGTCATGGTCGCCAAATTCCCACACCTACATCCGTTACTGGTAGCAGTATTGCAATACCGCGCCCTCCTTCTAGACGTTCCGAAATGGCTGTTGGTAGTAGGGGTCGCATAAGCCCTGCTCCCATAAACGCAATGAATCGCGCCGATAGTGTAGGTTCATTGGAATTTCGAACGGCTGTCGGTGGAATTGGTTCTTCAAGAGGACCCTCTCCTCTTACAATAGGTATTTCAGACACTGTGCCTTTGGCGGTAGCATTCCATGAGATAATTCATGCCTACTTCAGGTATAATATCAATACGTGTACTTTGAACTAATTCGGCAATAATTGTTTTATTGATTTACTTTCTGTATTTTAGGGGAAGTGATGAATCTCGTTGTCAAGTGAAGATATCTGGTGATATGATGTTATCATTCCCTGCTGGTATTGCTGGTCTTTTGGCAAACAATCCCAATCCAGCCAAATTGGGATTTCGTATCAAAAATGTCCAGAATTTAGATAATTTTATACCAAATAGTAAATTAGTGCAAGTGTAAGTAAATTTGAAACAAAGCTCTCAATAGCACATTTATTTTTATGCGTATTATTCATTTAGTGACAAAAATCAATCGAGCTCATTTACTACAATGCTGGAATTTAATATGCCTGCTTTGACGGCATTGTTAAGACGTCAGGCTGAGCACAACCCCACAGCATCGTATTTCAACGTGGATATTTTGAAATATCAAGCTCGCACCAAACCAGGCGCTAGTTCGTGTCCGTTTCAACTAGTTACCTATTGGAAATGTGAGCCAACATTTACTGCTTTAAAAGTGGATTATAAATACAACAACCACGCCATGGTAGCCGCATGTCCGTTATTAAATGTCACACTGTCAGTGCCTGTTAATGGTGCTGTGCGAAATGTACAATCAAAACCACACTCAGCATGGTAAGTTAGTTATATAAAATGCCTGAATAAGCACAGAGGTAATTAATTCGCGCGGCGATATTACATTAAAGTAAGCAGAACCCATTGTCTCGAAAAATCAAAACGTTCGCGAGATATAAAGTACAAGTCTCTAAATGGACATCCAATGCATTTTTAATTTCAAATGGAAACTTTTGATTGGTGAATGACGAATTCTGATGACTCCAATCTCAAAAATGTTAGCCGTCGCCGAGCATGCGTAACACTGAAAATAAAAAATATAACAGAATACTTTGCCATGTGTGCTTTGTTACTTGGTGCAATTGTTTTTGATTGATATTCGAAATATGAGTTGTGGTTAAGTTAATTGGCGTTTTCAGTTATTCACTCCTCAAAAGTACTACAAAGTATCAAAGGATATTTAAGAAAAGTTTTAAATAATTAGGATACGAATGTGAGTGTAAAATTAAATAGGAGAATATGTGTTAAAATACATAAAATTCCATAATTTTTTCTGTATTTCTTTTGATGCTTTTGATATTGAAATTGCATTTTTTAATTTTTCCTGGGTTATGAACAACTGTGGAAAAAATTAGCAGCGACGACAAAATCGACAAGGAAATATATATTTTACTTCGGAAACATACCCCATTCTTACTTACCCCGTTTTCATGTTAGGCCTTACCGGCAGTTATAAATGTGAAATTTGAAATATATAACTTTGGATTAACTCTAACGGAGTGACATTAAAACGGAAGTTAATCTGATAAAAAAGTTTTTGTATTTTTAGATTAAGCCTTTCGAACCAGTATTTAATTCTTACTTGCGAAAAAAAAAAAAACTTAAAGAAAGTGTTTCGGATCCGTTTCTAATTATTTTTATAAACGGATGGTATAGAAATAAGTACTTCCACACGTGCTTACAAAAAGATGATAAATAAGTACTTCCACGCACGGTTGCACCTTTGGCAACGACCAATTTTGCGAAAATGAAAAAAATAATCTTAGCCTTCTGCTATTTTTAATATATACAAGACGCTCGTAAAAAGGGTGAATAAATATTCATGCGAGTACACAACGTCGACCAACATGTTTCATAAACATTTTTTTAAATGGATATCTTCTTATCTCAATAATCGTTCGCAGATTGTCAAATTCGAAATTCTTGTTCTAGGCCAATTCTGGTTTCATCGGGAGTTCCCCAAGGTAGTCATCTTGGGCCTATACTATTTTTATTATTCATAAATGATCTCCCGGAGTCTATTATAAACTCTAGGATTTTGATGTATGCGGATGATGTGAAAATATTTTTGTCTTATAAACAGCTAGAATATTCTCATTATTTGCAGGACGACTTGGATAATTTTGGATGTTGGTGTGACATAAACTGCATGGAACTTAATTTACGGAAATGCAAGCATATGCGTTTCTTTAGATCGAATCCGAAATTTGTCAGATATGATCTTATTGGAGCTGAGTTAGAGACAGTTGATTCTTTTGTAGATCTTGGTATTCTGATGGATTCGAAACTTGATTTCAACAATCATATTATGGCCATGGTTAACAGGGCGTATGGTGTTCTTGGCTTTATTAAACTTTGGGCTAAAGAATTCTCTGATCCCTATGTGACGAAACAGTTATTTACTTCGCTCGTTAGGCCTATTTTGGAATATGGTTCTGTAGTGTGGGACCCTCAGTATGGCGTCTATATTGACAGAATTGAGTCAGTTCAGAAGCAATTTTTATTGTTTTCATTGAGACACTTACATTGGAATAGTGATTTTGTTCTTCCCCCTATTCTAGTAGATTGAAGTTGATTGACTTGCTCTCCTTAAAAAGTAGACGAATTATGCTGAACACCGTGATGGTATTTAAGGTTATAAATCTCATCTGAATATCTTATTTCTAGGATTAAGTTTAACGTGCCATTTAGACCAACTAGATACTATCAGTTTCTTCATATTGATATTCAGCGTACGAATTATGCTTCTGCGCAGCCCATTCGTAGAATGTGTATTGATTTTAATTCATTGTACCACATCATAGATTTTGGTGTCGGAATCGATACAATAAAGTCAAGGATTCTCTCGTACTTGAATGTTTAGTATTCTGTTTTAGCATTATTAAATGTAATGTATTGCTTCTATGTCAAATGTTAGCATTAACCTTTAGTGTAGTTTGTCTTTGTTTTGTTTTTGCCGGCTGAAGATATTTAATCTGTAGCCGGTATTCCACCCTCTACTGCTTGTCCACCACAGTTCGGACTGTGGTGTGTACGTTGTCCCTACGTTATGGGGACGAGGCCCTCTCGGTCGGAAGGGGCGGGAGTGAGAGGCGTTGGGACCGTTCGAAAAAAACTGCAAGTATCGCTTTGGTTTCTCGATTATATCACTATTATGATCATTCAACCTCTGAACTAAGATTGTATTTTCGAGATTGTATTTTCCCTTTGAAATTCATTTAGGATATTTGGAATTGAAACGGACTTCATCATATTGCTGCAATAGTTTTACGGGAGTAAACTCGATCCAAGAGAGATCCAAGAATTATTTCGATAACGATAACAGAATTATTTAGGTAACTGTAACGATAACGGTATTTCAAAACGGTAAGGGTATTGAAACGGTAACGGTAGCCAACCTTGGTTTAAACGATACTACTTTCGAATAATAAATAACAAACGTCGTTTCATGTTGCTAGAACCGAAATATTTTTTAGAAATAATCATAAAACATATCAATCTTAATCTTCAGAGCGGTAACTTTTCAAAAATTTTGCAGCGAGTCCCTCTAATGTATAAATACCATTTTTTAATCCTTGCAGGTTGGGAGAATCAAATCGTTTGCTATGGAATTTTACAGATATATCACAGAATTCACAAGATGGTGGCGTTGGAACCCTAAGAGCTCGTTTGGAATTAAGCGAAGGCCCTTCGATGCCTACCTTATTAAGTACACAGTTCAACTGTGAAGGTACCACTCTCTCAGGCATTGAATTCGAATTACAAGGCCTCGGATACAGGGTCTCCTTGGTGAAGAAACGATTTGTATCAGGTGATGTTTTGTAAACATTTTAGCAATTAAATCCCGCTTCTAATTGTATTTAATATGCTTTTTAGGCAAATATGTTTGCGAGGGAGATGGTATACGCAGCGCTGCTACACCAACACCACCATCTGTCGGTTCTTCTAGTCCATTTTCTGCAAAATCTAATTAAGTTTATTTATCCAAAACATCACTTGCTTAGAAAAACGGATGCCTCAATTAATTTTAAAATAAAAAATATTTTATACATAAACATTAAAAAGTACCGAACGATCCGAATCTTTTGGCGAACTTTTCTACAAAAAGTTTGTTTGAACAAACCGACGGCAATTTTGTATAAGAATCACATTTCTACTTTTTTGCTATTAATATGTTTACAAGACAGAAACACATATAAATGTATTATTGTTATTCGCATTACTATAATTATATAATATAATTCATATTATTTCGTAGATATATAAGTGTTGATAATGCGTTGGAAATGTTCTCCTTTGGGAGACGACAATTACGAATCAATTTTTATTCAGAGATAAGTTTATGTTGAAAATAGTGTGCCGTACTCCACACTAACTTCGAGTAAAAAATATAATTCTGTTTTCATACATATATTTATTTTGTGTACAAGATATTTTGTTATTAAAGGAACAATTATTCAAACAAATACTATTTATGAGAGTAAATAATATCTCAATAAAAATATCAACAAACTTTATTGTATCTCGTGTTCTGCTATTAAAAAGTTATGTCAGGAACACGATAAATATTTCTCCATCGTCGTCGTACTGTGTATCCTCAACACGGTATATGGTTCCTGTCCGATATATTTTACGAGGTATGTATGTAGATGTGACTAAAATAAATAAATAAATTCAAGTTTGTTTAAAACATGTTTTTGCTTTCTCGGAGACCTGAAGGCTTAGGGCCTGTTTCTGTAACTTATTTTCGTTTGTCTGAGGCAAACGGTCCAAAATCCCACTCGACTGACGTTTGAACCTGCTGTTTTTATAAGGATGGCCACACAAGAACACTGTTGTACACACACGTACAGTTCAATGATTAAGTTTTTTAATGGATTCGAACAACCAGGACGATTTGGTCGCACCTTGTGTACTTTTGTAATTTTACAAAAAAGTAAACAGTGGCGCAAGAAGTGGTTACTACAACGACATTTATCTTCCCGCAAAAATTATTAAAATAATGAAGTGGAGATCCTTTAGATTTCCTTAATTATTTGCGGATCACACAATCAGTGTACCAAAAATTGATTTCGTTGGTTTCCCTTTGATTACACTACTCAACAAAATGAAAAAAATTTCATGTACTCCGGATGCGATAATTTTTTCTGTGTAGATAACCTTGACATGAGCTCGAAAAACGTAATAAATTTTTTTTTCGTTTGGTTTTTTTTTTATTTTTTTTTTTAAATTTTAAAAATTACAATTCCCTTAATCTGTTCATATATTGTTTTCCTATACAAGCAACAGTTTCCAAGTTAAAAATGAATATATAAAGGAAAAAACTTATTTTTTGCCTAAAGATTTAAATTTTTTTTTTTTAAAAATCCATAAAAAATCCAAAATGAAAAAAAATGTCAAATCTTATTACTTTTACGTAAAGTCACATAACCTATGAGCAAAATGAGACAAAGATCATGAAAATCGATGCACGCGTTTCGCTTTTATTCGCAATTGAGTAAAGGTATGAATTTCAAAAATTTGCCCGACATATGCACAACTTTGTCTATTGTCTATGTTGTGGGTCTGTTTCTCTTATCAGGAACCAGATATAGTCCCCCATCATAGCTTCGTTCCAAAATCCTTGGTATCGGTGCTCAATTTCTTTCATTTGCTGATGAAAACGCTCACCATGCTCGTCACTCACATCGCCCAGGTTGTCCGGAAAGAAGTCCAAGTGCGAGTGTAGAAAATGTATCTTAAGCGACATATTTGCTCTAATTTTTTTATAATTTTGGAGTAGTTGTTCGACGATCTCTCTGTAATTTGAGCTTTTGTTGTTTCCAAGAAATCCGGAAACAATTTGCCGAAATGAGTTCCAAGCTGCAGCTTCATTTGGTGATAAAATGTGCTCAAACTGTTGGTCTTGCAACAACTTTTTAATTTGCGGACCGTCGAAAACGCCTTCCTTAATCTTTGCCGATGAAAGGTGAGGAAAAATGGTTTTTAAATAGGCGAACGCTTCGCCATCTTTGTTGATAGCTTTCACGAAGTTTTTTATGAGTCCGAGCTTTATGTGAAGAGGTGGGAGAAAAACATTTTCCTTTTTTATGAGTGGTGTATATTTCACGTTGTCGCTGCCGGGGATGAAGTTAACTCTTTCTGTCCAACTCCTCCTGGTGTAATGATGTTGACGATCGCGACTGTCCCAAAGGCAGAGAAAACAACAGTACTTTGTGAATCCACCTTGTAATCCACAAAGGATACCGATAACCTTAAGGTCGGCACAAACTTTCCAATCGTGCCTCTCATAGTTAAGGCACTTTAGTAGATTGTCCATGACTTCGTATGTTTCCTTGGTGTCAACGGCATGAGCAATTGGAATTGAAGGTTTCTCGTTGCCGTTGTGCAGTAAAATTGCTTTAAGGCTCTGCTTGTTGCTGTCGATGAAAAGACGCCACTCTCCTGGATCGTAAGAGTACCCGAGTTCACCAAATAATCCGGGAATGTCCTTACAAAAACAGATGTTGTCTTTTTTTGTGTAGTACCTTGCGTATGGTTCATGACGCTTCCTGTAGATTGTTGTCACCACACCAGGAGCCAAGAAACCGAACTGTTGCATGCGCGATGCATGCAACTCTGCATCTTCCTTGGAGAGTTTCAATTCTCTAACCCAATCGTTCTGCTTGGGAACATAAGCGTTGACCTCCATGCAATGTATATGTTGACTCGCATTCTGATGTGGTTTCTACTGTCTCCAGATCTGATGTTGGATGTATCGCCTCATTATTAGATGCCCATCTTGAAACGGACGGTTGCGGGTCCACTGGTTCTTCGGAAAATGGCACTGGAAAATTCACTGTTGAAACAGCAGCGTAAGTCCATCGTATATTTTTTCCCACGCCTGTTTTTTTGCTAAGACAGAAGTAGCAATCTGTTACATGGCAAAGCGGAGCTCTCCAAAGCATTGGCATGATGATTCTCGGCTGTCGTCTGAAAGAATTTCAATAATAAGTTATATATGTTCTTGAATTTCGTAATCTACACTTACCTTGAGTCAGCTAGCTGTACGTAGCACCTTGGACATAGAGCACTTGGTGTCCACCGCTCATCTATGTTTGAGACCTTTAAATTGAAGCTCTCTTCAAATGAATCTCTCAATTTAGGTGAAAAACAACGCTTGTTTTTTTTCAGAAACGTATTCTCCGCACATGTAACAAAAATTACTTGGATTGGTATTGCATTCAAATCCTCGCGAACGTTTGCTCATTTTAACTATCGCGTTCGTCGACACTTGTTGAATGAGTAAAATCGATCAATGAAGACCTATTTATACTGTGTATTGTTTAGTATTTTACTGACAGGTACTTATAAATGGGTGTATATTTTTTTACGGTGGCTTCATACCTGTTTCACCATGTGTGAGTCTTAAATTTTCCGAATAATGACCACCCTTAAATGTGGGTTGCATTTCTGTAAAAAAATCATACAGGTAGCCAACGGAAAACCCAAATAATTAAAAAAGTCCCCTTTCCTTTTTTCCTTTTAATTGTTCACGCACATTTATTAGCGTTTATTACTTTGCTTACGCAATCATAAAAATTAAATAACCCTTTGTTTATTCCGTTTTGTTAATTCTGAGAATCAAAAAAAAAAGAAAAAACCTTACCATAGACAAAGTTGTGCATATGTCGAGCAAATTTTTGAAATTCATACCTTTACTCAATTGCGAATAAAAGCGAAACGCGTGCATCGATTTTCATGATCTTTGTCTCATTTTGCTCATAGGTTATGTGACTTTACGTAAAAGTAATAAGATTTGACATTTTTTTTCATTTTGGATTTTTTATGGATTTTTTAAAAAAAAATTTAAATCTTTAGACAAAAAATAAGTTTTTTCCTTTATATATTCATTTTTAACTTGGAAACTGTTGCTTGTATAGGAAAACAATATATGAACAGATTAAGGGAATTGTAATTTTAAATTTTTTAAAATTTAATTCAATTAAATCGGGCTAGTGGTTCCCGAGTTATGCCGGACGAAACAAATTAACCAAAAAAAATTTTTTTAAATTTTTGAAATTCATACCTTTACTCAATTGCGAATAAAAGCGAAACGCGTGCATCGATTTTCATGATCTTTGTCTCATTTTGCTCATAGGTTATGTGACTTTACGTAAAAGTAATAAGATTTGACATTTTTTTTTCATTTTGGATTTTTTATGGATTTAAAAAAAAAAAAATTAAATCTTTAGGCAAAAAATAAGTTTTTTCCTTTATATATTCATTTTTAACTTGGAAACTGTTGCTTGTATAGGAAAACAATTTATGAACAGATTAAGGGAATTGTAATTTTAATTTTTTTAAAATTTAATTCAATTAAATCGGGCTAGTGGTTCCCGAGTTATGCCGGACGAAACAAATTAACCAAAAAAAATTTTTAAAATTAAAAAAAAAAAAAACAAAAACCAAACGAAAAAAATTTTTTTATTGCGTTTTTCGAGCTCATGTCAAGGTTATCTACACAGAAAAAATTATCGCATCCCGAGTACATTTTGACTGTTGACTAGTGTTATGAAAGTATAGTCAGTCATGAGAAGAGCAATATCGCCCCAAGCACTTGGTAAAATTAAATCTAATACTGTAGTATTGCTACAGAACTGAAAAGTTTTCAGTTAGTTAATTTCCCTACTTTAAAGCAAATTGCAGGAGTGGATTATGGAAATACAACGAGATCTGACAATTTCACCAAATCGAAAGACGATGTTGGCCACTTTTTCTGTAGGTTTTCCTAGTTGAGATATAACACGATGTGGAAAATAAATTTAAATCCGATTTGATATGTGGTTTCTAGAGCGGTGATAGGGCAAATCGAAGAACAAGAACTCATGTGATGCATTTTCATTTTGAATATATAGACATCCGACAATTTTTAATAAGATCAGATGTAGATGTATGTGGATTCTAGAGGGGTAATGTAGAAATCTAGGGAGATTTTTATTAAAGGAATATTTGAGTGAGATCTATATCAAAACAAGAACTCATGTGACACATTTTCCAGTCGACATCCGACAATTTTTAATAGGATCAGATGTAATATGTATGTGGTTTCTAGAGGGGTAATGTAGAAATCGTGGGGAGATTTTTATTGCCGCTATTTATTTCACATAGGTGTTCCTATGTAAAATAAAATATGAACTGAAAAATTGGCCGAGATCTTATTTAATATGAGGTAATGCTGGAAATTGGGGAGACATTTGTATGTGGCCTATATGGAAAATCTTACAGCGCATTCTCACTGAAATATAACATGATATGGAAAATTTAGTCAATACCCGATGAAAAATGTGGACAGCTTTAATAGGACAAATCGGAGGGACTATATACAAATACACTTTAAAGCGCAATACTGATAAGGTGTGTGTGGCTTTAAGTAGTGCAATGTGATACTTGTACCATACGAATCGTTTTGCTCACATGACACCTTTCGTAGAAAAATTTTTGGGTTGTTCTTTTGACAAATTTATTAATCTACGTTCTCTAATAATGTTCTATAAGGTTTACAAAAATCGTTGTCCAATATTTCTGGCTAGTGCATTTACTCTAACGCGCTCCACTAGATCTAACCAGCTGATTATCCCTATGTTAGACCATTATCTAGAAAAGTCATTCCTGTTAATTTAAGGACTTTTAATATGTCATGTGCGACCTGGCGCAATAAGATCCTTCAACACTTACAGTTAACTACATAGATTTTATTAGGAGTAGTAATAGAAATATTGTATGAATATTGTAATATACAATATTCTTAATACAGGTGTTTGTGCAGTGTTTTGTCTCTTTTTACTTTAAAATTTTATAATATAAAATTCGAGTAGTCATTCTTAAAACAACTTCTTCTATTATCATTATATTGGAAATATGTCCGATGCAGCATTTCTTTAAAGACCTTCGTCTGTTTTTATTTTTATTATTATTGTCCGGCGATTCATTGGGAACTTAGAAATTGTTATTGTATGCTCTTTTATTATTTATTTATTTTTTATTTAATTATTTATTTTTGTTTAATTATTTATTTTTATTTAGTTGTTTATTTTAATTTATTTATGAAAATGTTCGGTTTAAAATCATATTTAATTTTTTATTATTTTTTTAAATACTATTTGTTTGTAGTTAGGATCATGATTACTTGTAGTTAATTGTTTAAATAGTTTAAGACATTTAATAAATGTAATTTCTTGAAGAATATTGTAATTCAATTATAATTGGCCATTTGGCTTGGAATTACAAAGAAATAAATGAAATGAAATATGTACTAATTTTCTTCAAATTCTGAGATCGAATCAAATTACTTCTGCCAAATTTTATGACCATCGGATAATAAATGCTACTTATCCTTTAATAATAAACTGTAGATAGACAAACGTATGGTCAGACAGGCATCGTCAAATCAACTCAGCTGGTGATTCATACATATTTGTATGTAGGTGGATCTAGCTCGATTATTGGAGTTACAAATATTTGGTGTACAATTTAAAGTTTATAATACCATACGAAGTGGATAAAAATCAAGTGAAGGTACTTACTGCATTCAAAATCAAAATGATTTTATGACTAAAGTGATAAACCGAACGTGGTTTTTAATTTTTCATTTGTTTATTTTTTTTATAAATTTTGGCTGCATACATTTTTTCGTCTTAACTTTTTAAATGGCAACAACGTTATTGGTAAATCTTATATTCTAACGTTTATGTGGCAATCCGATATCGCATTTTTGGTACGAGTTATTTTACTATCTGTGGAATAATTTAAAAAAAATGTTTATTTTGCAGGAAACATATAAAACGCATCCGATGAATTTAAAATATTGACTAAACATCAACAAATATGGTGGTTATTGGATCAAATTTTATATTATATGTCATTATGCCAAGCTACAAGGTTCATTGTTTGTATCGAAGTAAAAAAATCAACGTTTCATGATTAGGATGTGACGGCAAGTGTTGAAATTGTTCGACGATGTTCCGAGAATAAAATTTAAATGCTTTTTGCTTTTTCTCCTAATAAGTAAGCTTGTGGTTGTGGGTAAATATTTTAAAATAAAAAAAATGCTGCCAATTAAAATGCTTCGATAATTTTTTATCAGGCGAGTCAATAACGGTTTTATTTGGTGATGTTATTTATGTTTGAAAGAACCCTAAAGTCCAAAAAATTATGATTAAATTAATAAAAATCAATAAATTTTTCAGTTTTATAGTCATGTTTCAGTATTCTAGTCAAATACCTAGAGCATATGGGAAAATAAAAAATATATACCCTCGTAGTATTATTGGAAAATTGGTATATTCAGCCCACAAAGATGATGAATATTTGCAAGTTTTGTGCCATATGCATTTAATTTTTTCTTAGTCTTTATGCTTTTAGGTCTTTGTTATAATCAAATCTATTGTATATATTTTTTATTTTCCCATATGCTCAGTCTTTACGCTTTTTGGTCTTTGTTATAGCTGTACATCAACGACATCTATTGCTTGCAGACACTTACAAATTTTACTGAGGGAGTTGGTGAATCTTTGTTGTAAAGTCTCTTTAGTACAAAAAATGGTACACTTGTACCTACTTTTGCATTCCTGATCCATCTCAAAGACTAGTGTTGGGCAAGTAGCGGGTACTTGATACCGACTATGTACTCGACTCTCACAAGAGTAATCTGTGAGTCATTCAAATAAACAAAATATTTGATCAAAACGCCACTTTGCACAAAATATTGAATTTGTGTAGAATGAAGATTTATTGTACAACTTGAATGTAGAGTATGTCGACAACATAAGAATTTAAGCATTTTTTTATGAAAAATAAGTTTATTCAGTTATTTAACAGAATATATATGTAATATAGTTTAAAATGTTTATATCACCGGTGAAAAATGACACCCTGTAAATGGTGGCCATTTTCTGCTTCGTACATACATTCGTGATCTTTTTAACATATTTCCCACAACCTCTTCCAAAATTTCAAATTTCTTCATGTGTACACACCACTATGCTTTTATTTATAATTTAATTTGATTTGCAACTTGTTTTGTGTGAATATGCAACTGTAATTGTGCACCTGCTGAATATATAAATTGAAAAGTATGTTTTCAATTTATATATTCACTTTATTTCTCTATAGTACTTTTCTGTATTTCAAACCTCACGCACGTAAGCAAAATAACAAAATCAAGTTTTTATAATTATTCAATATTTGGCATCTCAAGCGCCCAAGCAAATGAGTACTTGCTAGTCTAGTTCTAAGCGATCCAAAAAAACACCACTAATAACGTGTCTGTCATCGCTGTCGCTTTTGTTTAAGTGCTCTTATGTATTAGCTGAATGTAATTATTCGTTTTGACGTTTTAGAGTCCAAACACAATGCTGGCGGCGGCGCCGGCCAGTCCATTTCATATGGGTAGAAAAAAAAACCGTTGCGGCTAGCGACTCTACTGAAAAATGCACAAAGTAACCCTTTTCCTGTTCGATTGGGCTTACTAGCTTACGATTAAGAGACTTGATAAGGTGGCATCATTGTTACCCATTGGTTTATCTTAAATGATCACCAAATGGAAAAATATGACAGCAACACTAAGTGAGTAGTAAGCTACTTTCTTGTTAATCGAGTAAATTCCATACAAAAACTAAGCTATTAAGCCCAATTGAAAAGGCCTATTTTTATTTTTTTTTTTTTTTCAATATAAATTATTAATTTAAAGCCCAATTAGCCCTTTCTTATTTTTCTGATATTAAATTTAAATATTAAATTATGATGGAGAACAAATTTATTGAAAAGAATGTTATATTTTGTATAAATTGTCATTACTCAAGTAATGACGCTATTGCTAACTATAATTTCAATAGTATTATTTTGTTCCTCCGCACATTTCAAATGATTAATTTTTGTGTCAATTCTATCCGCTAGCCGCTCTCTGTCTTGTTTGGTTTCGCCGTTAGCGATTTTTTGTTTCGCCGCCGCCAGCGTGTAGCATTGTGTTTGGGCTCCTATTTAGTTAATTTTACTATCTTCGTGACTGTCATCGCGGCTGCTGCTGTGCGTACGTTGGCAGAGTTTATTTTGTCGTGTTTTTCTTTCTATTCCAAAAAATAAATATTTTCTTACGAAATAAAGTAGTAAGACAAAAAGAAACAAAGAAAAAAATCCCGAGTATAGACTATCTTTTTCTTATTCAGAATAAACATTTGTTCGTTGTTATTATTTATTTATTTCTCTAAATTTGCAATAAGAATCGTCGCAAGAACACCATCGTTAATTTTATTAATAAGTCATCCGAAAAGTTAAAGTGCAAAAATTAACATAGGATACACGCACGATACACATCAACAACAAAGGTAGAAAGGTGGGTAATACCAAATTAATTGCAAAACAGAATAGAATAATCATAACAAAGCAACACAGGCTATTTTTTGCATCAAATCAAATGAAATAATTGGCAAAAATTCATCTTTCCCGATGGTCGTCCAATATTAGTATAGATGTATGTACATTTTTTCTTTTTGACGGCGCCTGTCATAACATAACTATAACTTTTTTCTTCTCCTTGTATACACAATGTTATATTTGGCCTCAACCACCGATTGTAATATGTTTCCTTGTACTTCAAAAATTAAAATTGGATTATATCTCATAGCTCAATTTGATTTCAAATAAGGTCAAGTTGATTTGTTGTTGATAAACATAAGACATCATTATAAGTGGTCGAACTACTATGTACAAACATAAAACAAACGCAAATTTACCAATATATGTACCACCACTTACAAAATGAGACATCAACGAAGAATCCATTTATTTGATATCGGATATATGTATCTAGTTTACATTAGATTTTAGATTTTAGCTTACAAATAAGTACGAACGAAATTCAGATATACATTATCGTACGTAGTTTATGCTATACAAGAAACAATTAATACGTATATTCGCTATTTTGAGTTTGGGTGCATTAAAAAAGAGCAGAATAATAAGAAATTGAAAGGGAAAATCATTACATTTTGCACAAGATATTTTTACCATTAATATAATTATGATTCATATTATTTGCAACTCCAATGCATCCTCAATTTGATTTTCTATCCAGTATCTATTTCTTTCAGGTCTTGGTTTATTCCTTTAATCGATATAGCTTCAGCAGTTACTATGCTAAGAACAGCTACGGATAATGGGGTTGCCACAGTTTGCTCTTTTTGCTACTACAGGAAACTGAGTAACATTATACTTTGAAAATGTAACCGCTAATTGACTCCCCGCCAAAACCCCAATCAGCATTCACATATCCGTCTACCGACTGCGAATGATTCTTATGCTGTAATATACACTGTGTGTTGTTTAAAATTTTGAATTACAATAGGCTATAATGGAATCATTTATAATGGAACACAATATCATTCATATGACTACCACGACTGGCTCGGCAGTACCTCAACCGATCAACCCAATTTTTCAGTACATTTTCGATTGTTCCGACTCGAATCTCTTCAATGGCCTCTTCGATTTTATGTTTCAACACTTCAATTGTCTCTGGATGATTTCGTAACATGTATCCTTAATGGATCCTCCTCTCCACACAGAATAATACAAAGGGCTCAAATCACAGCCTTGAGGCGGCCAATTGACAACACTTTTTCAAAACCAGAGCGTAGTTAGAGTAGCACGTATATATAATTCACTGCCTAATGAGTTGAAAAATTTCAGCATTGCATCAGCATTGCATCAGCATTGCATCAGCTACAAATAGGCTTATTAATTATCTTCAATAAATAGTTTTGATATCACTCTTCTGCACGTAACTCGAGAGATGTTAGATTACAAGTGTTTTAAACAATTGTTTTTTGTAGTTTTTATACTACATAAAAGCTTCCAAATTCATAATGTTTTTATGATAGGTTTTACATTTTATGAATTATTCTGTAATATGCTAACAACGTAATCACAACGTATTATTTCCGATTTCATAATTTGACATTTAGTTTCCTTTTTTATTACTGTTATTAAATGGAGTAGTTTTTTAGCTCTACAAAATAATTTCTGTATATGCATTTATTTAATTTATTATATACATAATCTAAGATCTTTATTTAGTTTTTTTAATTATACATACTACAATATTATTGAGTATTTTTTTTAGTCATGTTAAAAAAGTATTATATATGCATTTTGTAATTTGTTTTAAATTGGCCCGTTGGCTTTGAATTACAAGTTGAAATAAATAAATCTAAATCTAAAATATTGGCTATGTGACATGTTGCCCCGTCTTGTTGAAATCAAATGTCGTCCATGTCATTCTCTTGCATTTTTGGAAACAAAAATTGGTACAGGTTGGCACGGTAACGGCGGCTCCTTGCTCATTTTCGAAGAAAAGGCCCAATGATGCCGCCAGCCCAAAATCCACACCAAATAGTGACTCGTTGTGGATGCACTGGCTTCTCAATAGTTACGTGTGGGTTCTCTGAACCAAATTTAGCTTATTGACATAGCCACCGAGGTGAAAATGAGCTTCATCTAAACACACGAATTTTCGGTAAAATGTGCGAGAAATGTTCATTTTCTGAGAACGTTGACGAGTTGATGGATGTTCTTGGACATTCTCAGCCACAAGCAATGTTTTCGATTGAACGCACTGGACAAGAACGTACGGGTTGGTTTGTCCAATAACGATCCATTTTCATGAACTCACTTCACAAATTGACGCACAGACAGACATTTTGAAAACGAAATTCATTGAAAAAATAACATTTCTTTTTAAAAACATAAAAAAGTGATAAGAATATGCGCAATTGTTGCATTTGCAAAAAAATGGGACGTGGAAATGGACCGTTCTTCAATATTCAATATTCCGAAAGACCAGTGGAAAAAAATAAATGGAGTAATATTTTCCGGATGGAGTTCCGACCAAATACACGCATATGAGGAGATCACTTTTTACCATCAGATATTATAAGCGGTGCGCAATGAGCTATCTTAATGCCCGATGCGATGCCTTTTGTTGTGGATTCTTCGAACGGTTCCAACGCCTCTCACACCCGCCCCTTCCGACCGAGAGGGCCACGTCCCCATAACGTGGGGACAGCGTACACACCATAGTCCGAACCATGGCGGCTAAGCAGTAGAGGGTGGACACCGGCTACAGATCAAATATCAACAGCCGGCATAACAAAAATATTAAACAAAATATTAGTATCATATGCAAGTAAAAGTTATTCTTAAAGTTAGTAACTAAATATATTAAAGTAAACATGTCACAACAAACTAAACATCCAAGCAGGAATTCTGAATTCAAACCGGTCCTCTTAAATTTCTTAAAAAGTCTTCTTCTCGAATTCTTCATGCTAGACAACTCACGTGAAAGCCAAGGTAGTCTTCTAGAGTGGCCAACACGAGTTTTCGGTACTGATTGTGACAAAAAGTCATTCAAAATTTGATAAAATCTATCTACGACAATGTCAAGATCAGTATAGTGACGACAGCTACAAACAGAATTCGATTTCGTTAAATCTGCAAAGTGAAATACCCTCATGTAATTTGCAAAAAAGTTGAAACAAAATCGTTCCGTGCTCCAATGTAAAGCTGGTCAATGTAACTATGATCTCATGATAAAAGCTTTCTGTAAAACCTTCAATTGCAATTTTCTCAAAAGTAAATATTCAAGCTAAGATAAGGAGTTGGATGGAGGAAAGAGTGAGAAGTATTTGTTGGCATTTGTTTTCAATCTTTGGATGTCATACGTTTTTGACAAGTTTTTTAAGAAGTGTAAAATAAATTTGCCGGCATAATCCCGCTTCTTTGTTTTAGCTTATTTTAGGTACGATATAGTCCATGATATACAAAAGTCCACAATTGTTGACTATGTTTTAAATTGTTCGCTATAAGTCAAATGGTTTAAAGGAAGAAACCATAATGATGTCAGCTGTTATAAAATAATCATTCTCGATACTGATGTCGTAGAACGTTTTTCTACAATCAAGAAAATATAGACGCATGCAATTATCGCCTAATTGAAAGCACTTTAAACAACATTATTGCAGACTGATTTCTTTACATTTTGAAAATCAGAACCAACACTATTAAATATTGACAACTATATAGAATATAATAAAGAAAAAATAAATATTCTACACACAACTATCTTATAATG
This sequence comes from Polietes domitor, assembly GCA_947397865.1. Lineage (NCBI taxonomy): Eukaryota > Metazoa > Arthropoda > Insecta > Diptera > Muscidae > Polietes > Polietes domitor. The sequence goes on along the minus strand of OX377618.1, from coordinate 83,544 downwards.
AATTCCCGATCGTCGGACATATTCGAAAAAATCGTTATACCGAGTATTATTATTATGATTATTTATGTATGATACATATAAAAAGAATGAGTCATTTCAGATCTCACTCCATAGATAAAATGTGAAAGGAAATTAAATCATTCGATGAAATTTGTATATATTTTAAAGACAATAATTTTGAAGTCCAGAGGGAACACATTCGTTTTTAAACCCATCCGCAGGTTTTGACATCCATCTGCCATTATCCAAAATTAATTAGTTTAGGATAGCAAATAATTTTCCTACAAATAATAATAATAATTAAATAAATAACCAATATTTATGGTATTTAACCCTTAAATGCATATTATAGCCTTTTGACTACATGTCTGTAATCGTGTGTGTTAATAAAACTGACACTTGATACCGAATACTTTAAAAGGAAGCTGTCAATATTACCCTCCGTTCAAATATCGTTTCAGCTCGCTTGCATTTTGCTATCAGTAAGCCGCCGAAGTGGACAATTGCACTTAGTTTCGAATGTGGGATATTTTATTGAAAACAAAAACGGTAATTTTATTTATTCGTGTTGAAATAAGAACTTGCGAGTACACAAAGCTTTGTTTTAACTAATGGTAATGAATCCTGAGCTAGCATTTTACTCCAAATTTCTATATAAAACATAGTTTTCTACATTTCCCCTAAAATGAAGCATTTCTCACGAAAATGAATGCCGAATGTCGTGTTTAGAGATTTAATTTATGTATATTAAGGTAGCTTGGTTTCCTTACTTTTCATTAATTCATGCTTTTAAGGGTTAACCACATTTGGTGTTGGATGCGTAAAGAAATCTACACATAATTTGTTTTTGGTAATGATGCTTAACAAGCTTACTATTAAGCTAGAATTTGCGTCTATATTTTGTTAATAGTAGAAAGTGCTTGAGAACCTGTCAAACTAACGACTATATAATTGAAAGTGGTTTTTATAAAATGTTTGACATTCTATGTCTTATTAAATTAATCAATTGAACAACGCAGCTTTGAATTGCATTTTATCAAAATATAGATTAATTTACTATTAATAATCTTAAATGTTCCCTTAAAACTAGAGCCAATATTTAGAATGAGAACAATTAATTAAATATTTTAGAAATTGTGGACTTTGGTGACTATTTCTTATCGATAACATACCAATAATAATGTAAAACGAAAAGGACGGACTTTTTGTAAGAAAGTCGTATTATGCGGGGTGGAAAATTTAAGCGGGAAAAGCGGAACTGTTTGTTAAAAAGCGATATTATGGAGGATGATGATGAATAAAATGATATGAAAAGCGACTTTAGAAAAACTTTTTCGTATGGAGAATACCAGATTTTGCATATGAATGTCAGAAATATATCCTAAGGTATTTTTCTGATAAAAAATTTCAGAAGCCGGGAGAAAAACAAAATTAAAATTAATGCAATTGCAACCGCGAATTTTAGTTTCTTCCTACTGTAAACTTATAAGTTACAAGTGATATTGATTCTTATTAAACATGCCGAAATACAAAACAAAGAGTCATCATTAGGGGGCAAAGGTTTCAAGCAATTATTTACGGAGGAAATTTTAACTTGCTTACAAACTATCAAAAAAAATGTCGAGAATAAGCTCCTAATTTTTTTAGATTATTTAAAGATTTCAAATGGATTGGATATTAATGAAACAGCACTTGATTGAGTGCACGCATATTTTTTATACCGATTTATATTAAAAATTTTACGTTTTTAGTTTAAATGAGTGAATAAAACGGATACAATACATATTAAAATAATTTTAAGTTTTTCTTTTTTTCACTCCTTTGAAACGTTTGACTGTCATGTGTGTGACCAGTGAAATGCAAGTGATGTGTCTTGTTAACCCTCCGAGTACACACTTTTTTTGTAACACGGAGTACACAACTGGTTACAATTGGCAAAAGAGTTTGAGTTACGAAAAAACAACAACGCCAAATCACTGAACTTATTTTATAATAAATCTTATAAAAGCGCAACTTACTGACACGCCTGATATTTGTTATTTATAGGACGAGCATGATACAGCAATCCATGATAACCACGGCAAGCTACGTGTAGTAGTATTATGCCAAATTGTGCACGTTGACGAAGAAAAAATTGAATCACGCACGACGATTTTTTCGTTCCTCACGTTCAGGTGAGTACAATAAATTTGGCTTACGATCACGCGTGAATCACGTGATTTCCCTCATTTCCTATTCTAAATGCAAATGAGTAAACATCGAATAATTATATTATGTAAACCACTCTACATTTGTGATGTTTGTCTTAAATTCATATTTTGAAACTAGTATACAAAATTATAGAGTCATATATCGTATAGTTTAACGCAAAATAAGTTAAAAAAATCGGCCACTAAGACATTAAATCAAAGTAGAAAACAAAGCATACACCACGATATAACTTATGTGATATTTTTTATTAAACTAACACTAAGGAATGTGCCATATAAATCCAGTGCATTGTGTTGGCGGATGGAATGTTTGCTTAAATAATTCAAAAATAGAAATTATATGTGCACTAAACCTTTTTGTTTATAAATATGTATTTTTAAACATGGTTCGCAAAAGAATGCTATATTAAATTCGCTTCAAGATCATGTGAGTAAAATAAATTTCGATCACGCGTGAATCACGTGGTTCAAGCAATTCACGTGAGTGGCGCCCATCTCTAGTGCGCAGCCAAGTAATACATGTCGCCACGTATTGGAAATAAAGGGTCCAGGACAATAAACATTTTTGTATGTAAACATATTGCAACAATTTATTTCTCCGTGTGCAATTATAACATCCCAGCAAAACAAACGATCCGACATTGGCTGATATCCGACAAGTCTGCACATTTTTTTTTGCTTTGGAATATTTTTACCTGTTACAAAAGACGGAGAAAACTACGGGAGTCTTGCTAAATTTTATAATATATCAGAACGGAAACGAAAAATATCAGAATTTATATGTATTCATTGAGTTGAAATGCGAAGTCGGTCAGAAGTTGGTACGATGAGTCGGTATAAACAACAGAATTTCTTCAGACATCAGAAGATGGTCAGAAATCGGCTAGACGCGTCAGATTTCCCTTTTAGCGCCTTCGGAAGTTGTAACCGACTGTTGTTCCGATTTTTGAACGCTTGGTTTGCTGATTTTGCGTTTTTTTGTAGTTTTCTTTTTTATGAGAACGTCAACACCCTGAGCAAGACTTGTAGTTGTTTTGTTTCTAGCTTAATTTATAAATGTCAGTGTTGGCTGAAAGCGAAAAATTATACAAAAGCACAAATCTTAAGTCAGATGTACAACGATAACATATTATTCGTTCTTTGTCATTATATGACTGAACTTGCATTTTTATACGGGTACGAGAATAATAATTTATTTGAACCAGTTTTAAACGATATGCAGCCTATATTTTCAAAGTAATCTGCTTTTTAATTTTTAGATACATGTTTGTGAAGAGTATGAACTGATCTTCAGGATGGTGTGGATCAGTTTTAACAACAGTATTTTTAACTCGCGCAAAATAAACTCAAGGATGGCAAAACATCCTCAGGAACGCTAATTGATGTTGAATTTCGATGAAGTATAAAATATAAATATCAAAGTAATACCTCAAGTCAATTCAAAAAAGCTTAAATACCCTAAATATTGGGGGATAGTGGGTGCATTTTCCTATTTCAATTCCAAAAGTATAGATTTTGAAAACCATTATCTCTCAGGTACACAGTGCAAGAAAAACTGATTTTGAACATTCGCAATCCCAACCGATCTACAACTATAAGACGTATTCAAGCAAATTTTGGACGCCCCTGCTCCTTTCGTTTAGATGCTAGCGTGCTTTCAACAGACGGACGGACATGGCTAGATCGTCTTGGAATTTTATGACGATCAATAATATACATACTTTATGGGGTCTCAGGTCGATATTTCAAGGTGTTACAAACGGAATGACAAATTTAGTATACCCCCTTAATGGTGGAGTTATAAAATGTAAAAGAAATTACAACAAAGGGCAAATTAAAGTACTTCTTTTCTGGCTATAATAGGACAAATATTTGCTGTTAACTCAAAAATTGAGTTTGAAAAAATCCTCGTATATGAGCTAGAAAGATGGAATTTGTTATGAAAGATATTGGAACAGAAATAAATTGTTTAAATATTTCGACTATTTAAGTGTAAAAGCACCAAAAAGTAAACAAAAGTTTTAGCGGGCGAAATGGGACAAAAAAGAGATAAAAATGATACCAATGATACGACAACAGCTAGAAACATGATGGATTTTTGAAAATACGTACTTTTAAGGGATAGGATGGAAAAGATGGTTAAAAACGGTACCAACCAAACCGCTGAAGTTGAAATCATGAAATTCGGTGTATACATTCATCTGTCTGTAAAGATGCGAAACACTTCTGACTAGAAATGGGTGCGACTCACGTGAATCACGCGTGATCGTGAGCAAAATTTATTTTACTCACGTGAGGAACGACAAAATATTCGTACGTGAGTCTAATTTCTGCGTGAGTCACGTGATTTTTTCGTGAGTCGCACATATTTATAAATTCTTTTATTTTCATTTTATTTCGTTTAAAAATGAGAAATTTTCCATTCAAAATAAAAGTCATATATATACATACATATATTTATTTCTAAAAAAGCAATGTACGTATTTATTTTTTCATTATTTAAGCAAGCATTCCTTGCGCCACCAAAGCATTTATATAGGAAACCCTGTTAGTGTTAGGTCAATTAAAAAATCACATATATATGCTTTGTTTTCTACTTGGATTTTATGTCAGTGCCCGATTTTTAAATTATTTTGCATTAAACTATATATTACAGTATGACAATTTTATATACTACATTAAAAATATTAATTTAAGACAAACATCGTAAACGTAGTTTTAATTAATATTAAATAATATAATTTTCGGATTTGTGCGGTGTAACTCATTTCGATTTAGAATAGGAAATGAGGGGGCCATGTTATATTATTTTCTTTATGGAAATTGTTTGCGTGATTTACGTGAATCACGTGATTCACGCGTGATCGTGAGAAAAATTTATTTTACTCACGGAGTGTGCGTTAACGTGAGGAAGGAAAAAATTTTCGTGCGTGATTCAATTTTTTCCTGCGTGCGTGAACGTGATCCAATAATCACTCAGGCGCCCATCTCTACTTCTGACTGCGTCATAGGTTTGTGAAGAATAGTTTGGTCGCATATTATGTAATCGTCAAAGCTTGAGTTGCAAACAGACATACACTGACTTGCTAATCCTCGGAGTGATTAAACAGTTTATAAGCAGCGACAATGTGGTGTGAGACATTCAAAACGGTGCCTTAAGGCACTATGTACTTGACGCATGCGTTGTGTGAACTTGAAATTTTCCATTAACTTACTCGTTAAATCTGTGAACAAACAAACATGCACAGAAATGTTGGTTGAGCTTTGTTAACTCTTTTTGACCGGGTGTTCGATTAATCGAAGTAAAAATATATAAACAAACTCTTGGGTGGGTTCTAATGGGTTAAAGGTATGGAGACATCAGGTACCATTTGTTTATACGATGTGAATGGTCTGCATCCATGGCAGTTGTTGTTGATTCATTTCATTATGAATTCCTGCTGTTGCTTTAGAGTGTTTCCATTGGGACGTTTTTTGCTTAAACATGCTCAAACTTTAAATACAATATAAACTAATTATATTTTCGTATATCGAGGTGAGATTCCAAAATGTACGTTATTAACTCTGAAAAATCCTAAAATGGCGTATGAAGCAAAATATCATTAAGCCGACAATATATAACTTGAAGTTATAATGAACTAAATTTTGGTTTTTATGTGTTTCGATAATATGTTTCTACAAATAAATAATTAAAAACTTATTACATTTATAAAAAAAATTATAATGTTTATACTCTCTCTCTGGAGTATTATGTCTTTGTGCATTTGTTTGTAACACCCAAAAGGAAACGAGTTAGACCCATCGCTTATTATACAGATCGGCTTAGAATCACTTTCTGAGTCGATTTAGCAATGTCCGTCTGTCTGTCCATCTATTTTTGTAATCAAATTACAGGTTGCAATTATAGTCCGATCTTAACAAAAATTAGCACAAATAAATGTGTGGATCATGGACGAACGCTATTTAATTTGTGGCAAATAGGTTCAGATTTAGATATAGCCCCCATACAAATGTCGCTCCCGATTTGACATTTTCCGCTCTAGACACCACATATTGTACCCTATTTTCTTTAAATTGTGCACAACATCTTATAATCCAACTAGAAACATCTATGCAGCAATTGGGTAAGATCGGTTCAGATTTAGATATAGCCCCCATACAAATGTCGCTCCCGATTTGACATTTTCCGCTCTAGAAACCACATATTGTACTCGATTTTCTTTAAATTTGGCACAACATCTTATAATCTAATTAAAAAAATATGGTGAAAATGGGTAAGATCGGTTCACATTTAGATACAGCCCAAATGCAAATGTTGCTCCCAAATGTTTAACCGATTTCGGCCATACTATACATATTATATTTCAACTATTTCGTTCCAGGTTTCAATATACCACATACCTTTCCAATTTAACATTTTTGGTGAAACACATACAATTACAGGATACAATAATCCTTCCCGTTTTTACTTTTTCACCGACTTGAATTGATTTCGGATAGAAAGTGGAGGGTTTCATAGAGTCGGCCCCGCCCAACTTTAGCCTTTCCTTACTTGTTTTTTTTTCTGTATTTTTATGCATATTTTAAGCACTTATTTCTCCATAAGCGTGGGAAATAATGTTTTACAAATTTCCACACTATATAAAAATGAGAATATGCATAATATAATGCATAAATAAATACTTAGAAACTTATTACATACTTTTAAAATTTATAATGTTTTTTTCTGTATTTTTTATGCATATTTTAAGTGCTTATTTCTCCATGAGCGCTTCTTTCTCACACTACATGAAAATGAACATATGCATAATATCGTTGTACCCGTATGGGTACAGATTACATTAAATTTAACATAGGGCGGGATAAAGGGCATTTATAAAACAATTGTAAAAACATGCTCAAATATCAAGTAATAGTGGATCCCATGCACCAGTATAGAAGTTATGAAGGATTTAATATTACCTACAATAGAGGCAATTGTGTGGGAAGTACAAGAAGGGCGTGGAAAAAGCGTAAATATTTTTTAGGTTTAAAGTGATTATAGAACCATTTTTAAATATCAAATTGCAAACGATTTTGACTACCCGTGTGAATGTTATGTCGGTTTTATTGTAACCAAAGTTTATGCCACTGTGTGGGTGGTACCAAAAGGGGTGTGGCAATATCGCCCATATTCCTTGCAAATGTTGCCACTATAAAAGCGTTGCTAAATATCATCAGTATATAAGTATATAAGCTTTAATATTACGTAGTTTTGCCTGATTTGTGTGGGATGTACTGGAAGGGGCGTGGCAAAACCCGTCATATTTAGTACACCTAAAGTGATTATAAAAACATTTGCAAATTCCAAAATATAGCTGATTCTGAAAATCTGTGTGGAAGTTACATGGGTTTTAATTTAACATTGGAATATGGGCTATTTGTGTGGGAGATACCAGAAGGGGCGTGGCAATTCGAACATAAACTAAGTTTGGGAAAAAATCAAAATCATTTGCAATTTGATATTTGAACTTTAAACATAAAAAATATTTACGCTTTAGTCACTCCCCTTCTTGTACATCCCACACAATTGCCTCTATCCTAGGTAAAATTAAATTCTTCATCACATCTATACTGATGCATGGAAACCAGAATGACTTAATATTTGATCATGTTTTTCAAATTTTTAACAAATGTGGAAGTTGGGTCCAATTGGCACTAACTTCTAGTAGCTCCCATAAACATAATCCGGCGCTAAACAAAATTTAATTCCTCCATACAAATGTTCTATGAGACTGAGGGTATATATTAGTCTGTTAAGCCGACTGACATTTTCTTACTTGTTGTAATTGTTGTTTGTGTTCTTCTCTTTTTTATTTCTTCCACACACAATTTCGGAATGTTGGTGTAAATACGTCTCTTTCAACACAACAAATAAAACCTTTGGGCGTGCGAAGGTTAAGACCCCAAGTATGTTTGGACCAAATGCGTTTCACGACCGTCCGTCTATATAACTTCCATACGAATATTCAAAATCAGCTATATTTTGGTATTTGATGAAGTTTTTATAGTCACTTCAAGTGTGCAAAATATGGCGGGTATTGCCACGCACCTTCTAGAACCTCCCGAAAGAGGAAATTATAAAAGTTCGATATATTCATAACAATTTTTTCAGAGGGAATATTTTCATTAAAAAATATTATTTTAAAGTGTTCTTAATTTAATACATTCGAATGCCGGCTATTTCGATCAAGTTTTTTTTTTCTTTTTATGAATCGAAATTTTGTGTTTGGTATAGGAAATGAGGAGAACCACACTCAACTATACACACCGCCTTTTAAAAGCACCTTACAGTCAATCAAAATCGATCACTAATCAAACAACGCTAAAACAAAAAACATTAAGGTATACTTTCTTTCTCTTTCTACAAGTGAATCGATGAACAAGTATTTCCACAGAAAAAAGACTCTATACCCATGTGTGCTGTGCTAATTAAAAGTAATATTTTGTAAAGTGCTAATTGAAAATACTGTTAGTTTGGTCTTCTTCAGTAAATGCAGTCACCTTTAGATAAATAGAGCATCACGACATCACGATTCTGTGTACTCGTAAATGTACATGAATGGACAAAATAATATGACCACAGAAATGTTCATACCTTTTTAATTTTTTGAAGAACTTTTATATATGTGCAATTCTCTGTAGAACGCATCAACGAGAAAAGTCTTGCTTCTTGAATATTTTTTTGCTGATCATAAAGTTTATTCAGAGAGAAGTATACTGTGTTGATGGGGGAGGTTCCATTGCGCCGTTTCCGCACACGGCGGTGGGAACCTTTGGGGTAGGCGTTAGAGGCTACTGTTTTCTAAATGCGGACATAGTTAAGAAATTTTGACGCGCGAAGAGGAGTATGAAGGTATTTCCTTGTAGATTTATAGAAATTAATTTAATTCAAAAAATATTCTTTTTTGACAATGAAAAATTAAAAATAATAATAAATATTTTTATGAACTAATGTCCCCCTCGATTTTAATTATTTTTGCTTTCATCTACCAAAAACAAATTGTGGGATATCACACGAAAGTTAAAGAAGAAACCGAAGATTGTATTTTTCTAAACAAATATAATTTTTTACATATTTTATATAATTTTGTTAGGGTGTACGTTAGGCACATTCTAATAATATTGTAGAAGATGAGTTCATCAAAATTGTTGCTACATTTTCAACCTTCAAATCCCGCATCTTTAAAAAAAGTCCCGTTTTTATACCCTACACTACTTCGTGGACTAGGGTTTCATATGTTAGTTTTCCACCAAATGGTTGTAACGCCACGAAATAATTGAGCTATACCTATCTTTGCGTATACCGATCGGCATAGAATCACCTAGAATCGATTTAACGATGTCTGTCTGTCCGTCCGTCTGCTGTCCATCTAAAGCTTCTTCGCACTGTACAGGTCGCAATTTGGTAGAACTATCTTTTTTCAGCCAAGGACGATCGGTGTTGAATTTGGAGGAACTCGATTCAGATTTAGATATAGCATTCATACAAATATCCCTATTTACACTATTACTTCTCTAGAATACACATTTTACACGGGACCATAACAAAAATCTCAGGATCGTGTTATATTTGAACTACAAACAGCTAACGGGAATGTGGACCACATGGGTCCATGTTTTGATATATCCCCCATTTTGCACACCATGTTATATTTCAATAAAGAATACCTACTTTGAAAGTGATCTATAAGGGCCCAATTTTTAATGTAGCGCCCTTACAAATGGGCCCCCATTTTTATTATTACCCCTCTAGGACTCACATTTTACATCGTAAGTTAATCAAATTTTGCAGATTATATTATATTTCAACTAAGAATAAAGACTATGAAAGTCACATAATATGGTACCTATTTTGGATATCCCCATACAAATTGTGCCCCCATTATACTCTATTACAACTCAAAATTGGATCAATTACCATATTATATACTTGTTGTAGCCGTTATTGCTTATTAATTGAAAAACACGCACAGATCAAAAAGGAATGATAATAAAAGAGAGATCAAAAAGTAATAAGCAATAATACTATATACTGTATAATTTATATGAACTACATAAAAGTGTTCCCATGAAACACATTGGTTTAGTAATCAAAGCAGGGAGTGGTGTAGGGTATTATATAGCCGTCTCCACCAGACTTTAGCCTTTCCTTACTTGTTTCATTTTAAATTTTTTGGTAAATGACAAAATATCTAAACTTTGTCTTTATTTTTTGAAATGTTTCGTCGTCGATGAAATGTAACTAGGCCAAAAAGTAATATTCAAGTAGTGCACTTTCTCATGTTTGACAGGTACATCTGCACCAGTACATCGTTTTGTACAATGAAATTCTCGCCGAATAGTTATAAATTTATACAAAATTATAAATGATGTAAATTTTTTACATTTTGAAAATTACAACATAAAATGCAAGGCAAAATAATAAATTAATTAATCACAAACACACAAACCGTGGAAAGCGGTGGTTTCATTTCCATTCCCGCCTTACGATATTGTGAATCTTAACCAATTGAGTACAATATTAAAACCTGGTATGTTTACAGAAAGTATTCATAAATGTATATTAAAGAACCGGAATAATTCCTTTATACATTCCAGGGAATGTATAAATATTGATATTGTGCCTACTGGTATAATTCTACAAAATCGAAATCAAAGTACTTTTATAAACACCATTCTCGCATATCGAATTGTGACAGCAGCGGTGATTCAGACATGTTGCTATTGATTTTTAAAAAATGAACTAAATACTACTCCACCCATCAGAACGAACAAATAACTGAAAACTGTAAGACCAACATCAACATCTAGAGAACGCGTATTTGCTTCATTCAATTGAGATTTTGCACTCAAATTTTTATACACTCCACGAGAGTGCATTTGTTTGTAACACCTAAAAGGAAGCGAGATAGACCCATTGTTAATTATAACGATCGACTTAGAATCACTTTTTGAATCGATTTAGCAATGTCCGTCTGTCTATCTATTCTTGTAATCACGATACACGTCGCAATTGTAGCCAGAACCAAATGAAAGTTAGCACAACAAAGTTTTCCGGGACAAGGGCGCTATTTAATTTGAAGAAAATCGGTTCAGATTTAGATATAGTCCCCATACGAATTTCACTCCCGATTTCCCGGAAATATGCCCAAAAAACAAAATAATACCTGATTTAGCAGACAAATCGAACTGTTTCTCACATATGTTAAAGATACAGTTCGTCAAGAAACAATTTAGATTTAGCTAGAATCTAACCTTTTTTCTTGATGATCTGTATCTTTTGATGTGTTTCCTTAAAATACCATTAAAATTGTTCACTTTGAGACTTTTTATTGGTCAATATTGTGAGATATGTAGAAAATTCTTATCTGTACGTAAACTTTTTTGCTCACTTATATGTTTTTCATCAGTACTTTTGATAGGATTGACCTAAATTTCGTCTCACATTGACAATGTCACATTTACGCAAGGACAAATAAAAACTTAACGAAGTTAATAGTTTAACACATTCTTACACAATCCCGAAATAAATGATTAGTTATTGGATACTTATATGGATGTTCCCTCTGATACTCTCAAATTCCCAACTAATATTTAACAAATTAACGAATGGCTGCTTAAACAAAATCAATATTAATATTTAATATTTCGTTTTTATTTTATTTTCAGAATCAGATCATTGGGACAAGTGGCTTTTGAATGATCTAATATAGATAACAACATCGAAACATTCGCTTATATAGGAAAGTTTTTCGAAACTTTTCTTTGTATAATAACAATGAAAAACGACGTAGTACGATGGCCTATTACAGGAAAATCAAAAAGGAGGAGTTATAAGCCATCTGAAAATTTAGAACACTTGTTAAGTCCGCAGTATCCTGATGCTACAACGCCACACTGTTCATTTTATCCTCGTATCTCAGATCCGAATGCATCTATAAGTCAGTCCATCAGATGTGATACTAATGTATATAATTTATATTTAGCGCAAAATGTAGTTAACCCCACAAACTATTTGGCGGGGAGTGGTAAAACAATTCAGCCTAAATACTTATACCAACAACTACAAGGACGAAAGGTTAAAGGGTTGCGGAATAGTTCAATACTACTATTTCAAATATGCACGGTTGTTTTAGTGTGCTCTTTAAACATCGGTTTCGTTACAAGTGCTAATGTGGAAAAAGAACCTCCCATGAAAGTAGATATTTCGCCGTATGAACTAGACTATGCGGAAAGTGGGAATAGCATTTCAGACCATTATACACACACTTGGGCTGTTCACATTCCAGATGGTGATACGGATAGCAAGGCAGACATCGTTGCGCATGATCATGGTTTTGTCAATCTGGGAAAGGTGAGTAAGAACCATACGATTATGTTAAGTGGTTTAAACCATCAATACTTTTTAACTCCCTCTTAACAGCTATAAATCCTAAGTTAAATTCCATTATGCTTTGAGAGTCTCCACTTAGTTTTCAATCAGAATTATTTTTTGTGTATGAACATATCGAGCGCTTATATTCATAAGTGGCTATGAACAAAAACGAAACTTTTAAGGAGAGCGAAAAAACTGATTTACTCCCTTATTTTAAGAGTAAATATGAATCATTTTTCTACAGTTTATCTAAAGAGAATTACTAATTGCTACGATTAAAAAGTTTTCGAAATTTCCTATTATTCGCCGTTTTTTGGATCATAATCACTTTTGCACGTTTAAAATTGAGCACTATGAATTTTGAAATAAGCACATTAATGCTCAAATATATAAATAATACTTATTGTAAACGCATTTTCTGGGATGTCCACAGCGAATTTAAAGATTCTAGCTTCATCCGTCAGATTGGTACCATGTTTATCCGTTTTTCCAATTTTTTTTACAAAAAGTGACTCTTCAATCTACACTCACTGACTTAAGACGTGTTTGATTTTGTTGAACAGTTTGTGACTTAAAATAAAATACAATAACGATCAATTTACGGTTTCTTTGTAAACTTCATAATTAAACGTCTTCTTGAAAAAGATGTTGACAAAAAAGGCAAGAGACAGTTCCCAGAGAACTGACAACCAAAATTATTTCCAACCACTTCAAACATTGGAAGATGACGATGACATTGGAGATGAGGTTGTTATCGATAAAACAGTGAATGAGAAGATACCCCAAAAAACTATATTGAAATGCAAAATTGTGCAAATACACGAAATGTGTAGAATGCTAAAAATCAAAAATTATTCGTTGAGAAGAATCTCTATAGGAATAAAATTATCTTGCATCGATAAAAAAGATTTTATACTTTCTTGTGAAAAACTAGAAAGTCAATTCGAATATGAATATTTCACATATGCAGCCAAAGATGAAAAGCCATACAAGACATTGCTCTTCGGATTGGATAAGATGGATCCAAACGTTGTTAAAAACCAACTCGTCGGCATGGGTTTAAAGATTACAGAAGTTAAGATTATCGTGAAGAAAAGAAACAACATAGATGAACAAGTCATATATGTCGTTTATTTTGAACGAAAATCTATAACTTTAAAGGATCTGAGACAAAACTATTCTGTCATAAATCATTTGAAAGTCAGAAGGGAATATCAAAAGCCAAACAAATTTTAGATAACGCAATGTTACAATTGCCAAATGTTTGGTCATGGCTCCAGCCGATGCAAAGTTAAGACATTTTGTGCCCACTGTGCGGGTAACCACAAAACAGTGGATTGCAATGCAAATTTCCAGAAATGTGCAAATTGTAAGGGCTCTCATAAAGCTATGTCTGATCAATGTCTCAGCAGAGTAACATATCTGCAAATGAGGGAGCGAACCCAACCAAAGAAAGCTGGTATTCGACAAGGATCAAATCAGCCACAGTCCGCTGGAAATGTAAACTTCAACAAGAAATTCCCTAATCCATTAAATCAAGCACCAGCGTCGTTAAATAACCCATGGGTTAACGTTCAACAGAACAACTCCAATAATAATAATAATAATCTATTTTCTATTGAAGAGCTACAAAACTTTACTTTTGAATTAATTTCAAATTTAAGAATGTGTAAGACTCGTTTTGATCAATTCGAGGTCAATATAAATCTTGCGTACAAATTTTTATATTGAACGATACGTTAAAAATTATCTGTTGGAATGCCCGCGGTGTTCGATAAAAAGAAGAAAGAAAGTTGTTTCAATTCTTAAATGCTTAAAAAGCCGATATCTGTCTGCTAAGTGAAACTTGGTTAGATAGCAAGATATCAATTAAAAATTAAAAATACAGTTGCTACCGCTATGATCGCCAATATAGAAGAGGAGGTGGTGTAGCTGTTCTTATCAAGAAAAACATACGCCATAGTTTATTACGTACAAAAGACACTATATTAATTGAAAACATAGGTGTTCAAGTATATCAGAATGGTACTCCCATTCAAAAATATGCGTGTTATTTTCCAGGTGGAGTTTGTGGAAGGAACTCTCCACATAAACAAACATTCAGTTCTGATCTACGAAAATTGACGAGATCGGACAAATTCATTCTAGGAGGAGATTTCAACTGCAGACATAATTATTGGGGTTGTCGACGTGGTAACGCATGGGGAAACCTATTATTTCATAAACTGCAATTGGATCAATTTCAAATAATGTTTCCACACGATAGTACCTATATACCAACCACCAACACCATCAACGTTAGATTTCTTTCTAACTAATATACAGCAGCATATATGCCCTATTAGAATTTTAAATGATCTCAGCTCTGATCACCTACCGATAACAACTTCAGTCAATTTACGATGCGACAGAACGGAGAATTGTATATATGTTTTTAATAAAACAAACTGGCTAAGACATAAGGAAACCATAACAAACTCCCGGAAAGAGATATATCAAACAAAGCCCATGTAGACTCATTGATAAATGACTTTAATAATGTCATAAACATGGCAATATGGGACAGTGTACCAAAACGCCGAATTATGCCCAGTACAAATGCAATACCATTAAATATCAAAACTCTCATACAGCTTCCTATAAAAGAAATAGGAAGCGACACAGGTACAATGTGTCAGATCAAGTTAGGTCTACATATTTAAATCCACAATTTGTTTTAAACATTACACCCCAAAAAATCAAAATCTTTTTAAAAGAACTTAAAAACAAAAATCTCCTGGAAATGATGGTATAAACAATCAATGACTGAGAAGACTGCCTACAGTCGGAGTAATTTTCCTAACAAAAATAATTAATTGTTGCCTAAAATTGTGTTACTTTCCTATAATATGGAAGAGTTCTAAAGTAATAGCAATACATAAACCAAACAAGCTACCTGAAGACCCAAAATCGTTCCGTCCTATTAGTTTATTATCTTCCATAAGTAAAATCTTGGAAAAAAATATAAAAGAGAGAATAACAAAT
Source organism: Polietes domitor (assembly GCA_947397865.1). Lineage (NCBI taxonomy): Eukaryota > Metazoa > Arthropoda > Insecta > Diptera > Muscidae > Polietes > Polietes domitor. Next base: position 67,893 of record OX377618.1, on the reverse strand, counting down.
TTCATAGATGATAACAACATATTACCACAACAACAATTTGGCTTCAGAAGAGAGCACAATACTTCACAACCTCTTTTAAAAATAAGGAACCTGGTTCACAAAAATTTCCGTGAAGCGAAAGCCACCGGTATGGTGCTTCTGGATATCAAATCTGCTTTCGACTCCGTGTGGCATAATGGCCTTATAGATCATTCAGAGTATTCCTGGGTGAAACATGCTCTCAACAAATACAGATATCAAGCGGATGTCGTCACGGTTCTTGTCTGCCGCCAATATTATGCAACATCTAAACTGCCGATATTCCAATTCCTAACAATTGTACTATCTCCATATTTGCCGACGACACTGCAATAGTCAGCTCTGATGTGTATGCCACAAATGTCATTGCAAAACTCCAGTCAGCAATGAATGAACTACAAAATTATTTCAATAAATGGAATATATTGATAAATCCTGAGAAAACACAGGCAATTTTCTTCTCAAGGAGACGAAAATCTTGCTTCTTACCTCAAAATGCACTATGCTTCGCAAATCACACCATTCAATGGGACAACAGTGTTAAATATCAGGGTATCATACTTGATAAAAACTTAACTTCTGTGATCATATTCCTTATGTTGTAAATAAAATCACTCGGATATTGTACCCTATTTTGAACAGAAGGTCTGGTTTAAACATCGAAAACAAGAAAATATTGATATTGATATTTAAAACAACATTCCATCCAATAATGTTTTATGGAGCCCAGACCAGACTCATCATCGGCAAAGTGCCACACAAAGAAATTACATGTTGCACAAAATAAACTACTTAAACTGATATTTGATCTACCTTGGCATTACTCTACTCAAAGACTTCATACTATATCAGGATTTCATACTGTACTAAACAAAATTTATGAATTAATCACAAATTTCAGGAGGAGGTGCGAAACCTCACAATATAACCATATCAATCATATAATTTAACATCAATCATAACAATCATCGTAATTTAAGCCATTAGTCTATAAGTCATTCAAAAAAGGGTTTTTTTTTCAAATTTTCCGTCCATTATATACAAATTGTAAATAACTATATAATAATCCCTAAATTGTTTGATAAGTAGAAAAGGAATGTAAATTCCTAAACTCTTGACTGTTTAAATTAACTATTGTAAAGCACGAAATATAAATGTGAGTGAAGATAAATTCCGAATTTAAGTAGCAGAGACACAAACCACTGTTAAAACTGTCGGCTGTTAATGGTTTAACAGAGCTATGTTAAGCCGTTAACAGGGAAATGTGTGAAGATAAATTCGAAATTTAAGTTGCAAAAACCAAAACCGTGTATACACCAAAATTCTGGTGTATGGTTTGTGCGACCGTTGTGGACAAATGGGAATACTTTAGTCGATGGTACTACCATCAAATTAAAGGTAATTCCGTCTAGTTTCACCTTCTATAGGCCAAAGTTCTGAAAAAATCTTCAAAATATCAATTTTTAGTCAAAAACCTCAAAAATTTCTGGAGAGGATGACTAGTGCGTCCATTGTGGCCAAATGGAGATACTTTAGTCGATGGTACTACCATCAAATTGAAGGTAATTCCGTCTAGTTTCACCGTGTAAAGGCCAAAGTTCTGAAAAAATCTTCAAAATATCAATTTTTAGCCAAAAACCCCAAAAATTTCTGGAGAGGATGACTAGTGCGTCCATTGTGGCCAAATGGAGATACTTTAGTTGATGGGACTACCATCAAATTAAAGGTAATTCCGTCTAGTTTCACCTTCTATAGGCCAAAGTTCTGAAAAAATCTTCAAAATATCAATTTTTAGCTAATAACCTCAAAAATTTCTGGAGAGGATGATTAGTGCGTGCATTGTGGCCAAATGGAGATACTTTAGTTGATGGGACTACCATCAAATTAAAGGTAATTCGGTCTAGTTTCACCTTCTATAGGCCAAAGTTCTGAAAAAATCTTCAAAATATCAATTTTTAGCCAAAAACCTCCCAAAATTTCTGGAGAGGATGATTAGTGCGTCCATTGTGGCCAAATGGAGATACTTTAGTTGATGGGACTACCATCAAATTAAAGGTAATTCCGTCTAGTTTCACAGTGTAAAGGCCAAAGTTCTGAAAAAATCTTCAAAATATCAATTTTTAGCCAAAAACCTCAAAAATTTCTGGAGAGGATGACTAGTGCGTCCATTGTGGCCAAATGGAGATACTTTAGTTGATGGGACTACCATCAAATTAAAGGTAATTCCGTCTAGTTTCACCGTGTAAAGGTCAAAGTTCTGAAAAAATCTTCAAAATATCAATTTTTAGCCAAAAACCTCAAAAATTTCTGGAGAGGATGATTAGTGCGTCCATTGTGGCCAAATGGAGATACTTTAGTTGATGGGACTACCATTAAATTAAAGTTAATTCCGTCTAGTTTCACCTTCTATAGGCCAAAGTTCTGAAAAGATCTTCAAAATATCAATTTTTAGCTAAAAACCTCAAAAATTTCTGGAGAGGATGATTAGTGCGTCCATTGTGGCCAAATGGAGATACTTTAGTTGATGGGACTACCATCAAATTAAAGGTAATTCCGTCTAGTTTCACCTTCTATAGGCCAAAGTTCTGAAAAGATCTTCAAAATATCAATTTTTAGCTAAAAACCTCAAAAATTTCTGGAGAGGATGATTAGTGCGTCCATTGTGGCCAAATGGAGATACTTTAGTTGATGGGACTACCATCAAATTAAAGGTAATTCCGTCTAGTTTCACCGTGTAAAGGCCAAAGTTCTGAAAAAATCTTCAAAATATTAATTTTTAGCTAAAAACCTCAAACATTTCTGGATAGGATGACTAGTGCGTCCATTGTGGCCAAATGGAGATACTTTAGTTGATGGGACTACCATCAAATTAAATGTAATTCCGTCTAGTTTCACCTTCTATAGGCCAAAGTTCTGAAAAGATCTTCAAAATATCAATTTTTAGCTAAAAACCTCAAAAATTTCTGGAGAGGATGATTAGTGCGTCCATTGTGGCCAAATGGAGATACTTTAGTTGATGGGACTACCATCAAATTAAAGGTAATTCGGTCTAGTTTCACCGCGTAAAGGCCAAAGTTCTGAAAAAAATCTTCAAAATATCAATTTTTAGCCAAAAACCTCAAAAATTTCTGGAGAGGATGACTAGTGCGTCCATTGTGGCCAAATGGAGATACTTTAGTTGATGGGACTACCATCAAATTAAAGGTAATTCCGTCTAGTTTCACCGTGTAAAGGCCAAAGTTCTGAAAAACTCTAAAAAAAAAAAAATAAAATAAAAATTGATATTTTGAAGATTTTTTTCAGAACTTTGGCCTTTACACGGTGAAACTAGACGGAATTACCTTTAATTTGATGGTAGTTCCGTCAACTAAAGTATCTCCATTTGGCCACAATGGACGCACTAGTCATCCTCTCCAGAAATTTTTGAGGTTTTTGGCTAAAAATTGATATTTTGAAGATTTTTTCAGAACTTTGGCCTATAGAAGGTGAAACTAGACGGAATTACCTTTAATTTGATGCTAGTGCCATCAACTAAAGTATCTCCATTTGGCCACAATGGACGCACTAATCATCCTCTCCAGAAATTTTTGAGGTTTAGCCCAAAATTGATATTTTGAAGATTGTTTCAGAACTTTGGCCTTTACACGGTGAAACTAGACGGAATTACCTTTAATTTGATGGTAGTGCCATCAACTAAAGTATCTCCATTTGGCCACAATGGACGCACTAGTCATCCTCTCCTGAAATTTTTGAGGTTTTTGGCTAAAAATTGATATTTTGAAGATTTTTTCAGAACTTTGGCCTATAGAAGGTGAAACTAGACGGAATTACCTTTAATTTGATGCTAGTACCATCAACTAAAGTATCCTCATTTGGCCACAATGGACGCACTAACCATCCTCTCCAGAAATTTTTGGCTAAAAATTGATATTTTGAAGACTTTTTCAGAACTTTGACCTATAGAAGGTAAAACTAGACGGAATTACCTTTAATTTGATGGTAGTCCCGTCAACTAACGTATCTCCATTTGGCCACAATGGACGCACTAATCATCCTCTCCAGAAATTTTGGGAGGTTTTTGGCTAAAAATTGATATTTTGAAGATTTTTTCAGAACTTTGGACTATAGAAGGTGAAACTAGACGGAATTACCTTTAATTTGATGGTAGTCCCATCAACTAAAGTATCTCCATTTGGCCACAATGGACGCACTAGTCATCCTCTCCAGAAAATTTTGAGGTTTTTGGCTAAAAATTGATATTTTGAAGATTTTTTCAGAACCTTGGCCTTTACGCGGTGAAACTAGACGGAATTACCTTTAATTTGATGGTAGTCCTATCAACTAAAGTATCTCCATTTGGCCACAATGGACGCATTAGTCATCCTCTCCAGAAATTTTTGAGGTTTTTGGCTAAAAATTGATATTTTGAAGATTTTTTCAGAACTTTGGCCTATAGAAGGTGAAACTAGACGGAATTACCTTTAATTTGAAGATCTTTTCAGAACTTTGGCCTATAGAAGGTGAAACTAGACGGAATTACCTTTAATTTGATGGTAGTCCCATCAACTAAAGTATCTCCATTTGGCCACAATGGACGCACTAGTCATCCTCTCCAGAAATTTTTGAGGTTTTTGGCTAAAAATTGATATTTTGAAGATCTTTTCAGAACTTTGGCCTATAGAAGGTGAAACTAGACGGAATTAACTTTAATTTAATGGTAGTCCCATCAACTAAAGTATCTCCATTTGGCCACAATGGACGCACTAATCATCCTCTCCAGAAATTTTTGAGGTTTTTGGCTAAAAATTGATATTTTGAAGATTTTTTCAGAACTTTGGCCTTTACACGGTGAAACTAGACGGAATTACCTTTAATTTGATGGTAGTCCCATCAACTAAAGTATCTCCATTTGGCCACAATGGACGCACTAGTCATCCTCTCCAGAAATTTTTGAGGTTTTTGGCTAAAAATTGATATTTTGAAGATTTTTTCAGAACTTTGGCCTATAGAAGGTGAAACTAGACGGAATTACCTTTAATTTGATGCTAGTACCATCAACTAAAGTATCCTCATTTGGCCACAATGGACGCACTAACCATCCTCTCCAGAAATTTTTGGCTAAAAATTGATATTTTGAAGACTTTTTCAGAACTTTGACCTATAGAAGGTAAAACTAGACGGAATTACCTTTAATTTGATGGTAGTCCCGTCAACTAACGTATCTCCATTTGGCCACAATGGACGCACTAATCATCCTCTCCAGAAATTTTGGGAGGTTTTTGGCTAAAAATTGATATTTTGAAGATTTTTTCAGAACTTTGGACTATAGAAGGTGAAACTAGACGGAATTACCTTTAATTTGATGGTAGTCCCATCAACTAAAGTATCTCCATTTGGCCACAATGGACGCACTAGTCATCCTCTCCAGAAAATTTTGAGGTTTTTGGCTAAAAATTGATATTTTGAAGATTTTTTCAGAACCTTGGCCTTTACGCGGTGAAACTAGACGGAATTACATTTAATTTGATGGTAGTCCTATCAACTAAAGTATCTCCATTTGGCCACAATGGACGCATTAGTCATCCTCTCCAGAAATTTTTGAGGTTTTTGGCTAAAAATTGATATTTTGAAGATTTTTTCAGAACTTTGGCCTATAGAAGGTGAAACTAGACGGAATTACCTTTAATTTGATGCTAGTGCCATCAACTAAAGTATCTCCATTTGGACACAATGGACGCACTAATCATCCTCTCCAGAAATTTTTGAGGTTTTTGTCTAAAAATTGATATTTTGAAGATTTTTTCAGAACTTTGGCCTTTACACGGTGAAACTAGACGGAATTACCTTTAATTTGATGGTAGTCCCATCAACTAAAGTATCTCCATTTGGCCACAATGGATGCACTAATCATCCTCTCCAGAAATTTTGGGAGGTTTTTGGCTAAAAATAGATATTTTGAAGATTTTTTCAGAACTTTGGCCTATAGAAGGTAAAACTAGACGGAATTACCTTTAATTTGATGGTAGTCCCGTCAACTAACGTATCTCCATTTGGCCACAATGGACGCACTAATCATCCTCTCCAGAAATTTTTGAGGTTTTTGTCTAAAAATTGATATTTTGAAGATTTTTTCAGAACTTTGGCCTTTACACGGTGAAACTAGATGGAATTACCTTTAATTTGATGGTAGTCCCATCAACTAAAGTATCTCCATTTGGCCACAATGGACGCACTAATCATACTCTCCAGAAGTTTTGGGAGGTTTTTGGCTAAAAATTGATATTTTGAAGATTTTTTCAGAACTTTGGCCTATAGAAGGTAAAACTAGACGGAATTACCTTTAATTTGATGGTAGTCCCGTCAACTAACGTATCTCCATTTGGCCACAATGGACGCACTAATCATCCTCTCCAGAAAACTTTGAGGTTTTTGGCTAAAAATTGATATTTTGAAGATTTTTTCAGAACCTTGGCCTTTACGCGGTGAAACTAGACGGAATTACCTTTAATTTTATGGTAGTCCTATCAACTAAAGTATCTCCATTTGGCCACAATGGACGCACTAGTCATCCTCTCCAGAAATTTTTGAGGTTTTTGGCTAAAAATTGATATTTTGAAGATTTTTTCAGAACTTTGGCCTATAGAAGGTGAAACTAGACGGAATTTCCTTTAATTTGATCCTAGTGCCATCAACTAAAGTATCTCCATTTGGCCACAATGGACGCACTAATCATCCTCTCCAGAAATTTTTGAGGTTTTTGTCTAAAAATTGATATTTTGAAGATTTTTTCAGAACTTTGGCCTTTACACGGTGAAACTAGACGGAGTTACCTTTAATTTGATGGTTGTCCCATCAACTAAAGTATCTCCATTTGGCCACAATGGACGCACTAATCATCCTCTCCAGAAATTTTGGGAGGTTTTTGGCTAAAAATTGATATTTTGAAGATTTTTTCAGAACTTTGGCCTATAGAAGGTGAAACTAGACGGAATTACCTTTAATTTGATGGTAGTCCCATCAACTAAAGTTTCTCCATTTGGCCACAATGGACGCACTAATCATCCTCTCCAGAAATTTTGGGAGGTTTTTGGCTAAAAATTGATATTTTGAAGATTTTTTCAGAACTTTGGCCTATAGAAGGTGAAACTAGACGGAATTACCTTTAATTTGATGGTAGTCCCATCAACTAAAGTATTTCCATTTGGCCACAATCGGCGCACAAATTTGGGAGCTCTGTTAACGGCTTAACATAGCTCTGTTAACTCATTAACAGCCGACAGTTTTAACAGTGGTTTGTGTCTCTGCTACTTAAGTTCGGAATTTATCTTCACTCACATGAAATGTAATGAGAAATAAATGAAATTTACAAAAAGTGGATATTGCGGCAGGGCACGGTAAACAAAAAATACCAATTGGATATTTTTCTGCTCTTGAATCCACACAGACGGCAGACAGACAGGTTGAAGGTTGGTCTAGTCTAAACATTTGGCGGAAAACTAACTTATAACACGTTATTCCACGTGTCGGGTATAAATAGGAAAAATTTATGAAAACTGTATCCAAAAATGTCGATTAGCGCAATGAGTCTGTTATAAGCCTTTAACAAATTTAAAATTATTTTATTATAGATCCAACCCTCTTTAAACCAACAATAAAATGAAATTTTGTCATTTCCCTTCTAATTTGTGAGAAATGCCATAATTCGAATTTGCCTGCGTGCGAGAACTGCCTCTGTGGTATAGTAGTAGGTAGAACGTCTGCTCTGCATTCCTAAGGTTGTGAGTTCGAAACACTCTTCGAGAAGCGAAAACATACGTTTTTAATATTGTTTCAAGGAAAAGTAAAAGTGATACTCAATAATTATCGTTTCCGAATCTTTACTTTCACTTCCCGAAACTCCCGTGTTTCGAACACCCACAATCTTTGGAATGCAAATCGGATGTTCTACCTACTACACCACAGTGGCAGAGGCAAATGTAGTATTAGAATTAATTTTGAATTCTATTGTCTTTGGCAAAACATAGTAGTGATGTACATATAATGTAAACATATTCGTGATTCGAATACTATTCGTTTAGCCTATGTCGAAATATCGAGGTATGAAAAATATTATACAGTTTTGGTTATTTAATTTTTTCCAGACCACATATAATATAATTTTTAGTTGATTGAATTATTACTTTTTGAGAAAATGTCGACTAACCTTAGTTTACATTCGATTGCTTTATAGTCGGAAACCGATTAATTGTAACATTAACAATATATAAAAACAAAAATAAATAATAATACATATTTTCGGTTAAACATTGGGTTTCACTGTTTATACCCTACACCGCTTCGTGGACTAAAAGTTAGTTTCGCGCCAAATGTTTGTAACGCCCAGAAATAATCGAGCTAGACCCACCTTTAAGTATACCTATAGCCTTAGAATCACCCGCTGAGTCGATTTAACGATGTCTGTCTGTCCGCCCGTCTGCTGTCCATCTAAGCTTCTTCGCACTCTACAGGTCGCAATTTCTATCCGATTGTTATGAAAATTGGCAGAATTAAAAGACGATCGGTATTGAATTTGGAGAAAATTGGTTAAGATTTAGATATAGTCTCCATACAAATATCCCTCTGTCCGTCAGTCTGTCCATCTATTCTTGTAATCAAAGTACAGGTCGCGAAGTTTTTCGGGATAAGGACGAACGGTATTAAATTTGAAGAAAATTGGTTCAGATTTTGATATAGCCCCCAAACGAATTTCACTCTCGATTTGACTCTTTTTCACGCTAGATACCACATATTTTAACAGATTTTCTCCAAATTTGGCAAAATATCTTATATTTCCACTAGAAACACTCATTTTGAAAATTGGTCAGATCGGTTCAGATTTATATATATCTCCCATACAAATTTCGCTCCCGGCTTGACTTTTTCCGCCCCAAAAAGCACGTATTTTCAGAGAATTTCTTCAAATTGAGTATAACACGTTATACTTGAATTGGAAGAATAGACCCGATACAAATATTTTTCTCGATTTGACAAATTGGGTCAGGTTATATTAGCTTATGATTAGAAAGCATACAAAAATCCTTCTCGTTTTCAATTTTTTACCGAATTGAATTGTATTCGGATAGTAAGTAGAGTGTATCATATAGTCGGCCCAGCCCGACTTTAGCCTTTCCTTACTTGTTTTTATTTTAACCGCGACAATAATACAATTCATTAAAAGTAAAAACAAGAACATAACGACAAAAGCAAAAAATTAACATAAATTCGTCTGTCAAGAAAGTGTTTTTAACAATTCCTTTTTGAGATATTTCTTCGATATGAAATGAATATACCGCTTTTTTATTGGCGTTTGTCTGAGATTTGCCCAATTAGATAGGGATCTAGTTGTGTTTTCACGCTTCATTTTTTGCAGACGTCAATAATAGCGTAATATAGTAACCTTATTTTAATTCATATTTTTGCACAACGTTTTAGACTTCATAGTTTGTTATTTGGACAGTTGTATGTAGTATACAGTGGCCGACAAAAGTCAGGGTAGTATATTGACAATGAGTTGTAAAATGTGAAAGCGAGCCCTTTACATTTTTAAAATCTTTGTCTTAGTGGTCTTTTTACGTGTTTTAATATTTTATGTTATGAGCGGTTGTACTTGTTGCAAAACGTGTTTTCCTAAAGTCTTTTATGCAAGAGTCCGGAACACTTCATTTCGTGTACCATCAGTAATTTCGGACTGGTTACGATATCAGTCGAAATGTCGGACAAACATAAATAAATTTAATAATGACATGTATTGTTAATTAATTGAACTATATCCGAAAATAATTGCAGTTTTTGTGTCTTTCAAAATATTTTTTTTAATAGTTATTGAGGGAGCAAGAATAATAGTCATAAATCTGAATTGTACTAGACTTCGTTCCGGCATTTATCCGCTTATCGCTGGAACCTTTGTATGTTTCATCATTCTTATGTAATCCGAATTGCATCTTTTTTAATGTTGATTTTAGTGCTGTTTTTCTTTAAACAGGAATAACAAGCTGCGATAACAGAAACAGGGATAATTTTTTACTAAAATAAAAAATAACAATATTTATTTTATTTATATTTAAGTTTTTTTTTTAATTTTTAGATCTTTGATGACCACTACCACTATGCTCACCAAAAAGTTGCTAAACGCTCAGTAACACCTTCTTTGAAACATCAAAACAGACTCGATGAAGACAGTCGTGTCCATTGGGCTCAGCAGCAAATTGCCAAACCGCGTCGAAAACGAGACTTCATACGAATGCGGCGCTCTCGTACATCGTCTAGGTCAGCTTTTTCAAGAGCCAAAGCAGTCTCCTTTAACGATCCAAAATGGGAGCAGATGTGGTATTTGGTAAGTACATTGTTGGCACATTGTTGATATAAAAGTCAGTACGTATTTTCCTTTCAGAATCGAGGTGGTGATTTAGACATGAATGTTATACCAGCGTGGAAAGAAGGTATCACGGGAAGAGGTATTGTGGTAACCATATTGGATGATGGTCTGGAATCCGACCATCCAGATATTATAAGTAATTATGTACGTTTAGGTTGACTTTTTATTGAAATCGATATCATTTATACATCTGTATCCCAGGATCCTAAGGCATCCTACGACGTTAATAGTCACGATGAGGATCCAATGCCTCATTACGACTTAACGGATTCAAATCGTCATGGCACAAGGTGTGCGGGTGAAGTAGCTGCTACTGCAAACAATTCGATATGCGCAGTCGGTATTGCATTTGGTGCCAGTGTAGGCGGTGTGCGAATGTTGGACGGCGATGTAACGGACGCCGTTGAGGCCCGGTCGTTATCATTGAATCCTCAACATATTGACATTTATAGCGCTTCTTGGGGGCCAGATGATGACGGAAAAACAGTTGATGGCCCTGGGGAACTGGCTTCGCGAGCATTCATAGAAGGCGTAACGAAAGGAAGGGCTGGAAAAGGTAGCATTTTTATTTGGGCATCCGGGAACGGAGGACGAGAATTAGATAATTGTAATTGTGATGGTTATACGAACTCTATTTGGACACTGTCAATTTCCAGTGCCACTGAAGAGGGTTATGTGCCTTGGTATTCAGAGAAATGTAGTTCCACTTTAGCAACCACATACAGTAGTGGTAGTCAGACCGAAAAACAGGTCGTAACAACAGACTTACATCATTCGTGTACAGCGTCTCATACCGGCACATCGGCGTCAGCACCTCTTGCAGCTGGCATTGCGGCATTGGTATTGGAGTCCAACAAAAATTTGACATGGCGCGATATGCAACATATTGTTGTTAGAACAGCCAAACCAGCAAATCTTATAGACCCCTCTTGGTCTAAAAACGGAGTCGGACGGAGGGTGAGTCATTCATTCGGTTATGGTTTGATGGATGCATCCGCTATGGTAAAGGTAGCGCGAAATTGGAAAACCGTACCAGAACAACAAAGATGCGAAATAAATGCACCTCATGTCGATAAGTGAGTCACTTCTTTTTATGATTAACGCTTGTGTATGAACCTTCGAGTGCAATAGTGGCTTAGCCGATAGATGGTGCGTCAGATATTTAATATATATCTCCTTTCGAGTTGTTTCAGTTATGCTACTATTGCATTCAATATTTGTCTACAAATACATAATAAATGCCTAATTAATATTTTATCTTTGTAGAGTTATTCCGCCCAAAAGTCATATAACGTTACAATTGTCTGTTAAAAATTGTTTGAATATAAACTTTTTGGAGCATGTTCAAGCAAAGATTACTTTAACATCACAACGAAGAGGTGATATTCAACTGAATCTTATATCTCCGGCTGGAACCAAAGTTACCTTATTAACTCCACGGTAAGTACTGACTGCAATAATTTATAAAATATAAATCTCAATTCAAATCTCCCCGATTTGAATGAAAATTGTACAGTGACTCCAAAATGCAATCTTTTAAGATGATATGAATTTTGTTCATTTATGTTAATTGGTGCTGGGGTCCTCTATTAAAAACATCGAATAAATATAGTGAGACCTTATTTAAAGTTACAATACAAAATTAATTCAAGGTAAGAATTTGTACTCCAAAAAGTATGCGCTCATTAATATTAATATTATAAAAACTAGGAAATTAATGAAACTCTTTAAACAAATGTTTTAAAAATGCATAGTAGGCTTTAACAAATGTCTCCCAAAATATTTTGCTTTTATCATTGTTCGTTCAACTCTATAGTCCATATCTCCAATCATGATTTCTTTAATAAACACCAACTTCTGGACCACGGGGTAAGCCATATAGGCCCTACCGGTAACGTATCATACAATCAGTGTACAGTGGTCGCACTTGTATGGAATCAGCGGCCAAAAGAGAAATCAACGGGAAGCCCTCTTGTATAGGCCATATATGAAGACATTGGCCGATGTGACCTATTTTTAGGATAGATATTTCTAGGTGAAAAATAACGAGTTCTGCCAAATTTGAGCAAAATCAAAACATTTTTGTCTGTGGGATATAACACAACGACTGAAATTTGGTGCCAGTTGATATGAACAATTCACAATTTTTGATTAATATTAAGAAAAATGCCAAGAATGGTACTGCGAAACCATTAATTAAAAAAACACTTAACTTTTTTGAAGAATTAAGTTAGTACCATTCTTTTCAATTTTCATTTATTCCAATACACTATGTAAAACCAACTAATAACAGCTCTCTCTTCCGAAGCTATTTTTAAAGAGAACGACTGAAATGAAACATGAGCAACTATAGTTTTGAAACCCTTATTCTTATTTGAGATTGTAATGCAACATTTGGAACCAAACTTTTGAATTTACTTTTTTATGTTTGACCTATATCCGCGACCAGTGTGTAGTGTAAGGCTAGTTTGTATTTGTTTAACCTCGATATCTATTTTTACATCGTCCTTTGTCATTTTCTTTATAATTACAGAGTCCATGATACTTCTCATTCCGGATTCAATCAGTGGCCCTTTATGTCTGTTCACACCTGGGGAGAGTCGCCCCATGGTAACTGGCAATTGGAAATTCACAACGAAGGTCGTTATATGGGTAAGTTAAATTATGACAGTTGCCTTGCTTGCCGGCTTTGAATAATCACAAACAACAAATTATAAGATTACCAGATTAGATTGTTTGTTTATCAATCCGGTTAGGAAAGGGATGAAGTTATTCTAATCGTGTAGATAATTATATCTGAACTGATCAAAAATAATTTACCTCTTTACAATATTTAATGCTGCCTTGGATACTCTAACATAATTAAATCGTAATATGCTTATTTGACACCATTTTCATTTGTCGCGTCCGTAATCAAACTGAAACTAATTATATTTCTAAAAAAGGTCATGCTTTACTAAGAGAGTGGTCTTTAATATTTTATGGTACCACACAATCTATTGATCCCAATGATCCAATTTCAACACCTCGCACGAATTTTGACATTACAACACCGAATTCTAGTTCAACTACTACAAGTCTCTATCAGATTTACTCAGCACAATACCCTCGTATATCCTCGAACAATTTTGTTTTCTCAAAATTGGGATCAGCTGGAAAATTAGTCTCATCTAAACTACCTAATAATCCAGCATATGTTGCCACAAGTGTTGCTGTACCCTCAAATCAAGCCGCGTTCAATACAAAATTGACCACAAAACAAGGACAATCATCTACATTTTCGCCTAACTCGAAAAATACAAAAATAAATAAGAATTTTAAAGGAAGGCCTCAAGATAATAGTAAATCAAACAAAAATACAAATGGTAATAAGTCAAAAGGCAAGGAAAATAATCCGCTCGCAACACAAGTTCCAAAAAACAAATATTATCGTATATCGCAGCAGAACAAAATGTCAATTTCAAAAACTGAAAGCCCTTTCGAAAATGTAAAATCAAAAACGATTAAAACTCAGCAATCAGCCGAAAGACTACAGTCGTCATACGAATCCAAAGCAAATCGAAAAGTAATCGGTGATTTGCCAATTTCTTCCTCTAGAAAAGTACCATCAGGAGGTGGAACAAGCATTTCTAAGCTACCTGGTAAAGCAACAAAACAAGTGAAAGAACCATTTTCAACAAAGACGCCTTTATCAACAATTGACGTTTCCTTGCAAGGCCGTGATAGCTCTGCTTCTATACAATCCAATCAACGCATTACAAAGCTTTTTGAACGCTACGAAAAGATACAATCAATCTTCCCAGAATTCCAGCCATATCAACCAGGGGCAAAAAACAAAGAGGAAAACGCCAGCATTTCCGTGTCTAACAAATCCACCAGCCAACCCAAAATAAGTCAATCGGATTCAGAGTTAATATCATTAACATCTAACGTTTCCACGAATCCAAGTGGGAGTTTCACTAAACCATCACGTGAGAATGCTCGAAAATTATCGAGTTATGTGCCAGATATAAAAATTATGAAAAAGCAACAGCTTCTTTTGGCAGCTGCGGGAGTTAGTGGTGCAACTCAAAGGACATTGAGTGCGACAAAAAATTCTAATGGTATAACAACACTTATAAACGTTGCACAGATTTCAGCAAATATCTTTATTTCCAAAAATTAATTTTTTTCATTTCGTTATTAGAGATCTTGCAAGGCATGTCATAGAATATATCTTAGAAATATACATGTACTAAATATGAATACTCCCAAAACATTTAGGCTATATTTTATACTCCCTGTAGAACGAATTTACATACACCATGTCATAAATGGTGATTTGATCACATTTTCTAGCTTAAAGCTCAAAAAACGAAAATTGACACCACAATTTTTTACGTAAGTCTGCATACGGTACATGCTTTCTCCACAACGATTGACATTAATATCTTGTTTCGCCATCTTTTGTAACTAATACTAACATTGTCATTCCGTTTGTAACACCTTGAAATATCGACCTGAGACCCTATATAGTATATATATTATATTATATATTCTTGATCGTCATAAAATTCTAAGATGATCTAGCCATGTCCGTCTGTTGAAAGCACGCTAGCATCTAAGCTAAAGGAGCTAGGACGTCCAAATTTTCAATAAATGCGTCTTACAGTCGTAGATCGGTTGGGATTGAAACTGGCCGAAATCGGCCCAAAGGGAAAAAAAATTCCCCTCACAAGGACTAAAAATACCCATAGTAATCTCCAATATTTTAAAGTATTTAAGCATATATTTTCAATATATCTGCTTGTACTTACTTGATATTGGGTATGCGCATTTCCCCTATAACAAAAATACACCATAAAGTGATTTTTATTCGTAGGGGGTAAAATTGGACAAAAAGGGATAAAAATGCTACATATCAAACGACAACAGCTAGAAACTCGAAAATACATTTCTCTAATTGAGTAGATACATAATAAAAAAGTATTTTTTCCAAATTCGTACTTTTATGGGTTGAAATGGGAATAAAGGAATAAAAATGGTACCAACCAAACAGCTGCACCTAAAATAATGAAATTTGGTGTATACATTCCTCTGATTGCGTAGACACGTAAAATAAACGGATTTTTCCAAATTCGTACTTTTTGGGGTTAAAATGGAAAAAAGGGATGGAAATAGTACCAACCAAATGACAGCAGCTAGAGTCATGAAATTCTGAGTATACATATTTTATTATATTTTTCCAAATTCGTACTTTTACGGCTAAAATTGGTTGACTCATGAAGTTAGGTTATTTTGCACTATGTACGTGAAAAAACAGATTTTCAAACTTTGTACTTTTGGAATTAAATTGGAATGGAAATACAACCAACTGTAGCACCCACTATCTAAAGGGTGATTTTTTAAGAGCTTGATAACTTTTTAAAAAAAAAAAACGCATAAAATTTGCAAAATCTCATCGGTTCTTTATTTGAAACGTTAGATTGGTCCATGACATTTACTTTTTGAAGATAATTTCATTTAAATGTTGACCGCGGCTGCGTCTTAGGTGGTCCATCCGCTTAGTCCAATTTTGGCATTTCCACGTTTTTGAGTAACAGAGACCCAATTGGTGCGAACGGCGACGAATCGAAAATTGGTGGTCATCATTAACACTGGCCGATACAGCTGCGATATTTTCTTCAGTTCGCACTCTACGTAAGCGTGTTGGTGGTTTAATGTCCAACAATGTAAATTTGGTGCGAAATTTAGTCACAATAGCCCGAATAGCCGCTTCAGTGGGTCGATTAAACTGACCATAAAATGGAAGCGCGCAATGAACTTTCTTAACAGAGCACGCATTTTGATAATAAAATTCAATAATTTGCAAGCGTTGTTCGTTTGTAAGACGATTCATGATGAAATGTCAAAGCATACTGAGCATCTTTCTCTTTGACACCATGTCTGAAATCCCACGTGATCTGTCAAATACTAATGCATGAAAATCCTAACCTCAAAAAAATCACTCTTTACCAATATTTTGGTACTTACGCTTTTTTGAAAATATAAATAACAGAAAATTTATTTTTTGTATTGGTAGCCTTGCCTTAACGTGGTTTGAAATAATAAAAATATTATATTTATTTATAAAATTATTTTTCAATATTTGTATTTGTTTTGTTTTGGCTAAATTAAAAAAATTTATATTTTCCTGTAATATTTCTACACTTCTACGAAAATCGACAGCCTCTGTGGAATGTAATCCATGGTGGAGGGTATATAAAGTTCGGCCCGGCCGAACTTAACACCGTTTTTACTTGTTATAACTTCATTCATTCGATATGGCATGGATAAGGCCAGCTTCTTCGTTTATTCAGGCGAAATTTTTTAGTCCATCTTTGTTAAAAACATTAAATTTGCATTCCTTTGTGAAAATACACGTTTCCAAAGGTGGGATCTTCACGATGCATATTAGCATCTGTTTGGCGTATGTCAAACTCTTTTTCTGTTAATTGGATAAAATGACAAAATTTTACAACGTATGTAGACTTTTGTGACTACACCATGTAGCCTCTAAAAAAGGATATGTTTTAGTTTTTGGCGAAATAAAAAGTGGAACCAGAACGTTTGAGTGATTCAGCATCCAAATATATTGAACTATAATTAGGGTTTCTACAAGGTGTCCTAAACTGTTGTACGAGAGATACAATATACTCAAAAATACGACAATCGTAAATTGATATTCAGCACACAAAATATTTTACGACGATACGATTATGCAGGCCTGTTTTCTTCAGAGTGCTCAACGTCAGCTGTGTTCCACAATTTAAGTACGATATTAGGACACTGTGAATACCCTAAATATGAATATTAGTATTATTAAAAATTAAATTAGGACCAAAATGCAGAAATTCATAAAAAATATGAAAATGTCTTCAAAATTACAAATACAATCTTAAAATTTTTTGTTTATAATTTGGTTTCTATTTGACTTAGATTTAACACTTTGATACCGTTGGATGTGGAATCAAACAAGATGATTAGATATTATGTAAAATCGCTGTAGCTACGCCATTGTAAAAGACACAACAGAAATATTTTGGGGGTATTCATAAAACAAACTTTAGCTGAGGACAACCGAAATTTTTGGCGACCCGGTTTAAATTTGGTGTTCTAAACTTGGTATTGTGCGTATATTCAGTAGGCAGGAATCCCAACATATTCATGATTCAATAATTATTCACATTAATATGTTGCCTTTTTATTAGCATTATCCCTAGTCAATTTGTAAAATAATATAATATTAATATATCCTTTCCTTCTAATTTTGCTTTTACATCTAGTTACGTGCGATTTTTCATTTGTAAAATTTGGAATTAACAACCATTTTGCTTAGCTGTTAAAGTTTTTAGGAATCATTCCATTGTTTTGTAATATTGCACGTACATGTTTTATATGTATGTACTCCATAGCAGGTTTATTACCAGAATATATATTTCCAAATGCATTGTAAGTGGTTCGATTGATTGGGAGAAATGTAATTTATCATTAATGAGAGAAAACTTTAGGCAATTTTTGGAAATAAACAGTAAACAATCTAAATACTTGATTTTAGAGCTATTATTACACGGTCCGACAGTCCATATTACACTGAATTTTCAGCGGTTTGCTACCTATGGACCTGAACAGGGGAAAAAAGGTTAAAAAAAATCGAATTTTTTTAAGTTTTTTGCGATTTTGACCTTGAAGATGAAGTTTTTTTGATTTTATATGTTCACAATTTTTGTTCTTTATGACAAGAGCTAGAACTTTGCCTCAGAGAGTAAATCAAAATTCCGAACGGTTTGCAAGATATGAGCCTGAGAATATGATCACTTTTTTCCAAAAATTACACCGAGGCCTCAAATCTCTGGGGGCCCATAAAAAAAAAAGTGCATGACTTTGGGGGAAACAAAAAAACACGGGTCTTTTTTTTTTGGTCTTTTATCATGTAGCGGTGTCCGTATATGGTTATTTTTTTTCGTGTTGCACTGTGTTATCTATATTTATAGAATACTAGCATTGCACGGGTTTTCGTCTTCCTTATGTATGTAACTTTGTATGCCCGCAATTTTTGTTTTGTATATTTTTACTTCTGTAAATTATTTTAAATTAATACTTATTTATTTAAATTCATAAGTTACATTTTTAAAATATAAAAAGTAATTAAATTTAAAATTAAGTATTTTTTTCAGTGTTTCTTTAAAGAAAATTAAATATTTAAAAGAAACATTTATTAGAGAGTTAATTATGGTAATTATTTCTAAGAATGTATTTTGTGTCTATTAGTTAGTATTTCATTGGAGTGCTTCGGGATACACGAAATTTACAATTTTTCCACCATTTTTTCCATGTTTTGGTATAGCCCCCATACAATTGGGCCCCAGTTTCCACTATTACCGCTCTATAACTATAACAAAACAATTTCATCAATTTTAACATAATATACTGTATAATTTATATGGACTACGTAAAATCCCCCCATAAAACACCTGGATTTAGTAATCGAAACCGAATCGGTATATACGAAGGGAGTGATGTAGAGTATCATATAGTCGGACCTGCCCGACTTAAGCCTTTATTTGTTTGAGTACCATAAAATAATCTCACGCAATTAACTCCAACCCATACATGTGTTTAATGTTCTATCAGAGAAACTTGTCACATAAGAAAAATATAAAAGTGTTAAGCATAAGAAAAAATAGTTTTATAATTTGCATATAAAAAGTTGGCTTAAATCAATTTTTTGTCTTTGAAAAGTCGCTACTTTAAATTTTAGAAAAAACCGGAAAGTCGAACTATTTTTGTTGCTATTATATAACCTTACTCTAATATACTCGTATGATATGCACATGTAAACGTAGTAGTTATTTGTATTGTATTCAAGTTTTGACTATTCATTTGTTTAAGTTTCGCATGCTTATATTTTATCGTTTCTATTTAATTATCTTGCAAATGAAGTACATGCTTTTCAATTACCCATTTTAATTACAGCACAAATAACACAATGGGACTTAATTTTCTACGGTACGGAAATACCTGCTCAACCCGATGATCCTGTTCCCGTAAATTCAAAACAATTTAGTTCGTTTGGAACAGAAATGGAACACAATGATATTGAATATGACTCAAATGGTCAATGGCGAAATATGCAGCAGGTAAGATACAAAAATATGGGTTTGTCTAATTTAACAATTGTATGCTTTCGTCCTGCGTCGTGAACTTGGATAGTACTAGTTTTTAAAAAAAACTAGATGTGAATGAATTGTTAGCTTTTCAGATGTACTACAAGACTGAATTTGTGCAAAAATTCACTTAAGAAAATGCGTTACAGTCTAGAGTAAGAAAAAACAGGTTTTAATTTTTTCAAACGGACGGGTTTTTGGAGAGCGAAAGAACCAGATAAATCTGTGGCACTTTTGAAAGCAATGCTATTTTATTTTGCTATAATCGAAGGTTGCCTCTGCAGAAATTTGTTTGCTGTTGCAACACAATTATGGTCATATCTTGAAAGATGAAACACTATCTTGAAACTTTAAACATATGTAGAGAAGAGTATTTTAAAATTATTATGTATATTTTTTAAAATGCAAGTGTTGTTTCTGTAACTTTTTTGTTTGTCTACGGCGAATGATCCAAAATCGCTTAATTATTTCGAGTAATTTATAAGCCACATGAGTCTATAATTCGGCGGCAAATGAGGTGAAAGAGACTGTTCTGTCGAACAGAAACACAGAAGGCAGATAAAATGTAAAATTTGTGTTGTTTCTGTAACTTTTTTGTTTGTCTACGGCGAATGATCCAAAATCGCTTAATTATTTCGAGTAATCTATAAGCCACATGAGTCTATAATTCGGCGGCAAATGAGGAGATTAGTGAAAGAGACTGTTCGGTCGAACAGAAACACAGAAGACAGATAAAATGTAAAATTTGTAATTTTATTAATTTTATGATAAAAATAAATAGAATTAACGGCATATCGATACAAATTCTTGCCGATTACATTACAGAATGAATTCGTTCTTTGCTCGCGCAACTCGCGTGTGGAATCGACTTCCGGCAAATACCTTTCCCGCCAATTATGACATCCAGGGATTCAAAACAGATATTCCTTTAGCCAACGCTATGCACTACATTTATAGGGGGCATCCCCTTAGTTTTGGTTCTGTGAAAAAAATTCAAAGTTTTGCTTACGGCCTTCGCCCATGATTACCTTTTTGTCAAGTACACTAATATTAATGACTTTGGAGAATTTATCTTTTCGATAACACAAAGTCAGCTGATATGAGATCAATTTGTTTGCGATTGGATCTTTCCATTTCTCTCCGAATAAATTGTTTGACCTTCTTCCATATTAATGAAATATGGTGAACACGGTAGGAACCTTTGTTTTGTTAGAATTAAACTCTTTCATAATAAACGAATATATTTTTCCAAAAACTATATACAAACTATATACATTACATAATTTCGTCAAAGCTGGATGAATATTCAAAATTATTTTGTGATGTCGGTTGTTACTAGCATTTACTAGGTAATCACTACATAAGCAGTCAACCTCTAAATTGAAAACGATAGCGACAGCGGTGGTATGTAAATTTGATGATTGCAAATGAGTTTGGTTAGTAGGACTTCTTTGTTTTAATGATTTCACTGTTCACTTTTAAATATATATTTATTAATCTGTTTTGTTTTTTTATTATTTGATCTTTTCTTTTCATAGTTTTTGTTGTAACTCCTACTTAGGTTCGAGATCATTTGTTTTGTTTTCTGTTTAAGAAAAGATGAAATGAAGTGGGGTACGATTTAAACATGTTGTTGCCTGAACATAGCAACAACAAACCACTGTGTGCATTTTTCGCGAATTGCGATTACACACGAGAAGTGTGGACATTTGTTTGTTTTCGGTAACTACTGATTGGGATTTTTGGGTGTATATTTAAGTCCGAAGCAGTTCTCATTCAATTGAGTTTGCAAGGCAGATATACAGACCAATAATTAACCGGAGTAGTTGTTGCATTGCACTGGGCATTGATAAGGGGGAGTAGCGTCCCTTGAAACGATCGTCTGCCCTGCTAACAACCGAACCAAATAAATGTCACACACTTCTTTTTAAAATACTTTGTTTTCTGTTTAAGAAAACAAAAACAAATGATCTCGAACCTGAGTAAGAGTTACAACAACAACTATAAATTTATTAAGATATATTTTTTTTGATATACGAGAAATGGACCCATTAGTACAGTATAATTGAGATCGAAATTGAAAAATAAATATCTCTATCCCACCCATAAGACCGATTATTACACAAACCACAGTGAGTCATTTAATATACAACGCAACGGAATTATTTTTTCGATAATTGATTATTTTACATTTTCTATAATGAAGATATGAAATGAAAAAAACTATATATTCCATTGAAAGAGAAATTTCTAATTTTTCATTTATTTATTCGCATTTGAGAAGCTACAGTGAGTGTCATTATTATTCGACATTCGCATTGGTGAAAGGTCAAACCCCCATTAATCCATGTACGTTATTTAAACATTATTTTATAATTTAAATTCAACATTATATAAGCTTAAAAATCCCCGAAAGAATAATCATTAACTGATTACAAAATAAAAAACAACGCATTACATAATTTACATCAAAAATCATAGTGTCATTAATATTCGGTTTTTCTTAGAAAATGATAATTTATAAGACAAAAACATTTTTTTTGTGACCATTTAGTATTTATTAGGCGTAGGGGTACTCGTTTTACACATTTTGGCATATACAAAATAGATATCTATAAGCACTACTCCCTATCCCCTCCACCTATCTTCCACATCCACTGAGTGTTGGTTCAGTCATCAAATTACTCGTTGATTTAATGTGGAATGTAATCTAATCTGTGGTAAGGAAAATAATTTTTGTTGGGATGATATCCTTGATGGGGGTGTACAATATTCCGGTCGGTTGTGCTTAATGTCCTTTTACTCGATTTAATTGTTTATGTATATTATGTGCCCCGTATTTTGTATTTTGGTGGTCCGTTGCGTTCACTTGATGCATATCAAAAACATATCAACATTTCGTTGCAACTATTTGAATGATAACTTACTTCTTTCTTTACAGGTCAGTGAGTCCAACACGGTAAATCATGATCGCACAAATACAAGTTGTTTGAAAGCCACAATAAATCGCCAGTGTTTAGGTTTGTGTTTATTTACAATTATATATTTTTATGTACTTTTTAATGACAGCCTCAATCGAAAATGATAATTCTTTACACTAACGCCTCTTATAATAAGTAAAATGGAAAATGTTAACCATTAGATACACTGTACAGAGTAAACAATAAATTAGTTAATGCGTAGTCAACAAATTATAACTTATAAGTAAGAATACTATATTAGAATAAAATATTTTAGAATCAACAGAACAATTTTTTAAACACCGCCAATAGACGACACATACACACACAGTAAGAAAACATTCTTAGGTCAACATACTAATAGCGAAAAAAATGGTTGTCTAATGTACATACTATGTATAGTACATTATATGTATATGCTAACCTACATAAAAGTTCGACACTTGGAAAGCTTCAGGCTCCACAGTGCAGTACTATGGCAATAATAGCCATATACAGCACACACGTGTATGTACACATACATATATTATATATCGCGGCTCTGCTGATACAATTGCCGTGTACGAATATAGGATATTCGCCAGTTGGCCAGATAAGCAACTATGTGTTAGTTATGTTATCATTATTTACCGTCAAAATACAAACAAACGTTTATTTTTTGACGGAAGCGAAGTTCATCACACCTTCGATTAACATAAGTAAGAAGAACAATTATTAGCACGAGGGTAGCAATGTCAAATATATATATATATATACAGTACGAGTTCGATGATCGCAACTAATTACAGGTATGAGAGTAATATTCGACATTTGGTAAATCGGCGAACTGGTTTTGGTTTGTTCTCAAAAATTACATAAATAACTTTTCCAATTAAATTTAAGGTATCTTCAACTGTCCAGAAAATACTCTGTCCTAACGAAAGAACATAAATATATTTGTTGAAAAGTTTGCGATAAACGAAACCAATTTTGCGCTTATAAGACTTGAATGCTAATATTGTATTTATTTGGTTACAAACAATAATAGGTGTTTTTGATCATCGAGATCGCATTGTATATATAGAAATAATTATTTATTTATTAATACGTTTATATACATTAAATGATTATATATGGATGCAAACTGTGTGACTATATGCGAACTATGTTTTAGTGCTGCGATCTATTCAAAAAAACTTTCCTCATAAAAAATAAGAAATTATATTAATATATGTGTTCATTAATACAAACCATAAAAAATACAAAACCATAATTAAAAGCAATACATTTAAAAACAATTATACAGATTTGAAATATAGAACTATAGTTTGAGTTTGAAGCGCATTTCGGTTGTCCGTATGCACACAAACATCCGATGCTCTTGATTTGGCCAGATGATCAGATGGTCGTCAGTAAACAGTAAAGATAGCTTTTGAAATGACCAGGAAATTTCTTACTATTGGAACACATTTCCACATTTAAAGTACAAGATCAACAAATTGGGATTAGTAGTTTGTGGAGTTAACTATTAACGAACACTTCCATTCCGTTACTATTTTCATTTTTTGTTTTTTAAATTTTATTTATTAACTAGGCAGATAGCATGTAGATAGTAAAGTTTCTGTCATTGATACAAAAATGAATGACGTAGAAATACCTGGGAAGTGATAGTATTTTCTTATAAGTGTTGTCAAGAATCTGTTTGTGAGATTTCCCAGAATCTCTGAAAATCTTAAAAAAAATAGTATTACTTCCCAGGGTTTTGGACTGTCGCACAGTGTAATTGTATTATATTACACAGGTGCAATCATAAATGGTACTCTTAAATAATTATGCATACTAGCGATGATTGTATATCTTAAGAAATTTTGGCACGACGAACAAATAAATCAATTGAATTTATAAAAAATATACATTTTATCTAAATTTGGAAAAAAATCATCACAAATAAGAACCGGATTAAAAACAATTGGCAATGCTAACTATTTTGTCATTATTAAAAAAACTTTAAGTTATGTGTCACATGTGACTAGTGTTTTATCATTTAGAAATTCTTTAAAGCTCTTAATGCAGACTAGTTTTTATACACTCCACGAGAGTATTATGTCTTTGTGCATTTGTTTGTAACACCCAAAAGGAAACGAGATAGACCCATTGTTAAGTATACCGATCGACTTAGAATCACTTTTTGAGTCGATTTAGCAATGTCCGTCCGTCCGTCTGTCCATCTATTCTTGTAATCAAAGTCCAGGTCGCAATTGTTGTTAGAACTAAATGAAACTTTGCACAACGATGTTTTATGGGAGAAGGACGAACGCTAGATACTACATATTTTAACAGAATTTCTTTAAATTTGCCAAAATATCTTATATTTCCACTAGAAACACCCATGGTGAAAATTGGTCAGATCGGTTCAGATTTATATATAGCTCCCATACAAATTGCGCTTCCAATTTGACTTTTTCCGCTTTAGAAACCACATATTTTATTAGATTGTCTTAAAAATTGGCAAAACAGCTTATATTTAAACTATGAACACCTGTGGTGAAAATAGGTCAGATCGGTTCAGATTTATATATAGCTTCCATTCAAATTTCGCTCCCGATTTTACTGTTGTGCTCTAGAAACCACATATTTTAACAGATGTTCTTCAAATTTGGTAAAATATCTTATGTTTCAACTAGAAAAACCCATGGTGAAAATGAGTCAGATCGGTTTAGGTTTATATATAGCTCCCATAGAAATTTCGCTCCCGGCTTGACTTTTTCAGCCCCAGAAAGCACGTGTTTTCAGAGAATTTCTTTAAATTGACCATCACACGTTATACTTGAATTGGAAGAACCTATTGTGTAAGTAGGTCACATCATTCCATGTTTGGATATAGCCCCGATACAAATATTCTTCTCAATTTGACAAATTGGGTCAGGTCATATTAGCCTATGATTAGAAAGCATACAAAAATCCTTCCCGTTTTCAATTTTTTACCGAATTGAATTATATTCGGATAGAAAGTGGAGTGTATCATATAGTCGACCACGCCCGACTTTAGCCTTTTCTTACTTGTTTATTATTAAAAAGTCTGTGAAGTTCTTAACTATATTTAAACATTTTTAGATTTCAACGCTCTACTAATATCATATAAAAGGTTTCGGTATTAAGTTTATAGCTCTATAAGAAAACATAGTTCACACAGTAGTGTCTACTTTCCTTATTTCAAAACATTCAAAATTATCATTGGCGGAGCAGAAGCTTTAACTGAAAATAGTATTTTTTTGAAATTTTGCACTTATGAACCATCCATATATTGAAGGGCTCTTTAAAGAATTCCTCATTTTATTTCAACTATCATGAAGCGTCCATCGATATGGTTGGATACGAAACGAATAACGTTACGATAAGGACGATAAACAGTCTTTAAAGAATTCTTCCTTTTATTTCAACTATCATGAAAATTAATTATTTCGGTAACGATTGCGGTAATAGTATTTTTTAAACGATAAAATATAATGCATACATTTTCCCTTGTTTTTACAAATAAATATAACATACAAGAAGTAAAAATTTTCTCAAAACAATAGGTTTCACATGAAGATATCCTTAATCAATAGTGTATTTTTTAGTTCATAAACTACAACATTCATTTCGACTGGGATTCAGTCGTTTGTGACAATACCATAAACCTCGGTTTTATCAATCTTTATCTACTTCTACCTCTGAGTTAAGTAAGTATTTCTCCTGTTGATCCTTAAAAGGACTACAAAGTTCCAGAGGATACAATTATGCCAAATCAAAGGACAGCATATGTGCTAAAAATAGGTTTCACATTTGAATGAAGATATCCTTAATCAAAAGGGTCTTTTTAGTTCATAAACTACTACATTCATTTCGACTGGGATTCAATCGTTTGTGACAATACCATAAAGCTCGGTTTTATCAATCTTTATCTACTTCTACCTCTGAGTTAAATAAGTATTTCTCCTGTTGGTCCTTAAAAGGACTACAAAGTTCTAGAGGATACAATTATGCCAAATCAAAGGAGAGCATATGTGCTAAAATTACTTTAAATTGCAAGCTTCTATCTGTATTACTTTAGTATTAACAACCATTTAAAATTTTGTCTCTTAAAAAACAAGATATGAATAAACTAAGGGGTAAACTTTAAATAGATGTTTATGCTGAACTAATATAATAATACAGACAGAAGCATAATATTAGAATTATTTTTAATAGATATTCTCCTCTTCAATTTGACACTAATACCGTTATCATAGGGTACGAAGAAGTATATAAAATAATTTTTTGAACAACTGTATTCTTTGGTACTTTGTAGTCCTGTGAAGGGGATGAGGAAATGAAAAACTGATAACGCAAAGCAACTCCATTTTGCCTATAGTTTCATACGTATATCATCCGGTTCAAGTGTAACGACTTTTTTTAAATTGTCGTAGGGTGTTATCAGTTGTACGGGAGTAAAATTGATCAATTCAAAAATAATTATTTCGTAATTTGGTAATAATTTCATTGACATATAGGCGTTCTCCTTTATTAGACACGATGAACCACCGGGACCTGACATCTCTCATGCTCTGGTATAATGGTAGGAGCGTGATTCAATAATTTTAGCTACTTGAAAATCTTCTCAGAATCGTTTTACAATCGAAAATATCAAATAATTTCTTCTTATAAAATACAATTGATTTTTATTAATAAAAAGTTCACTTATCTCTGTTGCACTGAAGTCGCTCGCAATCAAACATGGGAAGAGTACAGTTCCATCTCCCTGTTGTATACCTTATCTGTCCTTTATAAACCGGATTCCAACAATGAGTCAATCTGTGCGTATTGACCCAATTGCCTCCAAATATATTTTCAGCTATTTTTAGATGGAACGGAAAAATAAGCACAATCGAAACATTTATAATGCATTTTGGAAAATCCTAAAATAGATTTTCGACCAAAGTTACTCACGTGCAATATATTATACTTAGGTTTTTGTGTTTTGTTAGCAAATTTATATATTATATAATTTACGGTACAGTTGAAAGTGAAATATATAGTTTCAACAGAATATACATATGCATACATAGTTTATTTCTATGGCACAAAAATATTTTAGACACTTACATACATATCTCTGTTAAAAACTGTAACATTAACTCTTAATTTCGGTCATCGATATTTGTTTTTGTTACCAACCATTGTTACATACATATTAACCCCATCCACACTGAATGAATGCAGATTAGAAATAAAGGTTCCAGGATAAATGACACAACGCCGCAAATGTCGTACAATTTTATGTTATTCCTATCATACAAATATGTAAATTAGGAACGTTAGAATCAACTAACGTTGGAAAACACAATAGTTATATCTGTCTATTTGTAACGGATTTACTATCTGTTAAACAGTCCACCAGTTCTTATGTGGGTTATTTTATTTATGTTAGTTAGGCATTTACAGTTAGAGATCCATGTGATTTTATCACGATTTCCAAGATCCAAAACACAACCATGAAGAACATATAATCTCCCCTCTGCCACGTAGTGTGTGCGTACCGTCATCAATACAAAACTCGTCTTGTAGTTTTGTTTTTGTTACGTCTTTTTGCATTTCAGGAGACGATATGCCAATCCAATTTCCATGCACTAAAACTACAATAATAATTAAATTGGACCGATCGATTTATTTATGTATATTCCTTTAAATTTAAATATGAAATAACAATAGTACACTTTCTTCTTTTATTAAAAAATATTGAGTTCGTGCGCTTCGTTGTGTTCAGACACTAAAAGTGATTTAGTATTTGGTAATAGTACGCAAATATATGTATGTGATGAATAAACGTGTATCTTGGAAATTTAAATATTCAGGATATAGGGGTTTCAAATATATGTATATGAATGACAGTATATTGTATTTTTCTGACAAGATCTAATTCGACTAGTATCATGGTTGTGTCGGGGTCTGAACTGTTTTTAGAATCTGGAGTTACTAATAGATTTATATACATATATATAGTTAGGCGTCAAATCTGTGAAGGAAAAAATAGGAAGCAGATTCGTATTTAGGCATGTCTTAGCACAAACTGAGGTTAGCTCATTTAGACTATTCCTAGATGAAAAAGTTCTTTTATATTTTATATTCATTAGCGTACTTAAAAAGCCAAATTTTTTAAAATGAAGTGAAATAGGGAATATATGACGTATTATATTTTATAAACTATTCTGATATTAACATAAATATTTAATGTAATAAAAATAAGAACATTGTAAAGAACATTTAGATTATAAGTTTGCAATAAAAGCCAATATGTTTCTTATGAAACAAGTATGTATATACTGAAACTATAACTTCTAAAATAATAAAATAAAGAGAAATGATTTGGAAAACGTTTTGCCACGACTACTTATAACAATTTGAAGTAACAACTAGAATACTTTTAGTACTTGTGTAAGGTAAGCGAAAATGTGCTTAAACTAAATCAATACCATTGAATTTGCTGCAATTGCCCAGCGATGTACCAGTTTTTAAAGAAAAATAAAAGCAACTTATTTACAAATTCCGAGGTGAGTGAGCGTAGCTTTGCTTTTTTAGCTTCTGTTATCAGTTGCCGATTTATTTCATCCTGCTTTGTATTTTAAATTTATGTTTTTCGTGTAACGTGGTACAATTGGTTGATAAGATTACACTGGTCACCCTAATTCATCTATTTCTGATCACAATCACTCCTCATAAGTGCTTTTATTTTTGTTTATTGGTGACTGGTTACAAATTACTTTTTTGTTCTTTTATTTCATAAATAGAAGCATGTTTTCGCTAATATATTATTTGGCTTAATGTAGAAAAGATAAAAATTAGCAAATCTGAAAAGGAGTCGACAAATTCAGTGCTGAAAATGGAGTTACGTCCTTTCTACACTAAGCCATCGATAAATGTTTTGTTTCAAAATTTAAATTCGATTGTCTTTTCTCCTTTTCGTCATTTAAAAATACAATGTCTAATTTAATACTTAATTTTAATAATCTCTAGCATAGTCTGCATGCATTTCCTTGCCTTTTTAATTTCTTTTTAATTTTTGTTTTTTTTTTGTTTTTTAATGTAGTCTGTGCTCCACCTACATTTTTCTATAGAGGACGTTGTTTTGATATGTGCCCTAGCCATACGTACGTCTTTAGACACGACAGTAACTCGAAGATAAGTGGTAACATAATTAACAATAACATGGCACCACAACTCGAAACAGATTATGAAGAGGTACAATCGCTTGATCGGAGAAAACGTAGTAAAGCTGTGGATGGTACTGAGGATGACAACCCCCTACTGACGGGTCGAACTAGTTTGAGTTGCAAGCCATGTGATAAAAGTTGTTTGCGTTGTTATGGTCCTTTAAGTTCGGAGTGTATCACATGTTATGTCGGCAGTCAATTAAGGACGATGCCACATACTAATGAGTCGTACTGCATTAATTTTTCAGAACGTAGTTCGGGCAACGCCATCGTTAATCAAACTCCTAGTAGTTTTCATTTCATAATATTTATGATATTTGTAGTACCTTCTGTGATAATTATAATATTAGTGATTATTTTAACGAAGTATGACAAAATTAACTATAACACTTGTAAATATCGGCGAGATGGGAATGGATCCACAGCTAGTTATGCATACGATCGTGTTGCTTTAATTGCCGATGACGACGAGCAGGGACAAGATGTGGTGGAAAAAGATCTGATTGAAGCTGCTCCAACCGAAGTAAATTATTTAGAATTAAAAAATGACGACAAGTCGTATTCCTTAATCAACTAATAACAATAGAAATGGATATTCATGTATATACATATGTAATAAACGTGGTGATTACTTTAAAACGAAGATGACGTCTTTTTCATATCTTCAAAACAACAGATTGACTGAATGGAAACTGGAAATTAAATTCTCGTTTAATCATCGCTCTACTACATAATTCTATTCATACATTCGATACTAGGGGACGCTATATTCGGTACTAGACAATGCTTTGCTATAGCTAAATTATGGAAAATATATAAGAATATGCATTTAAACTAGTTAATGCCTAAAGTTCTTCAGCCTTTATTAAGTTTTTTTCACCTATACCTAATGGCCTATACCTAATGAAACTAGACGCTACTGGCTTTCATTTGGTAATAGTCCCATCAACCAAAGTATTTCTATTTGGCCACAATGAACGCACAAATCATCCTCTCCAGTAATTTTCCTCTCTCGATTTTTCGGAGTTGAAACGAAGTGTTGTCTTGCGAATGCGATTGGAGGCGAACCCGTGGACCGATTTCGATGAAACCAATTTTGTTCGCTTGTCCATGTTGTGGACAACAAATCTCTCTCCAACATGTTTGAAATCGGTGCACAGTGTTCGGAGTTGGAGCATGTTTTCGGTACATACTTTTTTTTTTAATTTTTTTCAGAAAATAATTCTTATTTTGCTGAAGCTAATGCTCGAGAACCCGTGGACCGATTTTGATGAACCAAATTTCGGTTTCTTCGGAAAAGGGTGAACTAGCGAACGATCGATGTGGCAACACGATCCGTGCACAGTGGGCCGAGATATAGCTATTTTTCGGAGTTGCAACGAAATGTTGTCTTGCGAATGCTATTGCTCGCGAACCCGTGTACCGATTTTGACGAAACCGCATTGTGTTTCTTGGCAGAAGGGTTAGCTAACGAACGATCGATGTGGCAACGCTCTACGTGCACAGTGGGCCGAAATATCTCGATTTTTCGGAGTTGAAACGAAGTGTTGTCTTGCGAATGCGATTGGAGGCGAACCCGTGGACCGATTTCGATGAAACCAATTTTGTTCGCTTGTCCATGTTGTGGACAACAAATCTCTCTCCAACATGTTTGAAATCGGTGCACAGTGTTCGGAGTTGGAGCATGTTTTCGGTACATACTTTTTTTTTTAATTTTTTTCAGAAAATAATTCTTATTTTGCTGAAGCTAATGCTCGAGAACCCGTGGACCGATTTTGATGAACCAAATTTCGGTTTCTTCGGAAAAGGGTGAACTAGCGAACGATCGATGTGGCAACACGATCCGTGCACAGTGGGCCGAGATATAGCTATTTTTCGGAGTTGCAACGAAATTTTGTCTTGCGAATGCTATTGCTCGCGAACCCGTGTACCGATTTTGACGAAACCGCATTGTGTTTCTTGGCAGGAGGCGAACCCGTGGACCGATTTCGATGAAACCAATTTTGTTCGCTTGTCCATGTTGTGGACAACAAATCTCTCTCCAACATGTTTGAAATCGGTGCACAGTGTTCGGAGTTGGAGCATGTTTTCGGTACATACTTTTTTTTTTAATTTTTTTCAGAAAATAATTCTTATTTTGCTGAAGCTAATGCTCGAGAACCCGTGGACCGATTTTGATGAACCAAATTTCGGTTTCTTCGGAAAAGGGTGAACTAGCGAACGATCGATGTGGCAACACGATCCGTGCACAGTGGGCCGAGATATAGCTATTTTTCGGAGTTGCAACGAAATTTTGTCTTGCGAATGCTATTGCTCGCGAACCCGTGTACCGATTTTGACGAAACCGCATTGTGTTTCTTGGCAGAAGGGTTAGCTAACGAACGATCGATGTGGCAACGCTCTACGTGCACAGTGGGCCGAAATATCTCGATTTTTCGGAGTTGAAACGAAGTGTTGTCTTGCGAATGCGATTGGAGGCGAACCCGTGGACCGATTTCGATGAAACCAATTTTGTTCGCTTGTCCATGTTGTGGACAACAAATCTCTCTCCAACATGTTTGAAATCGGTGCACAGTGTTCGGAGTTGGAGCATGTTTTCGGTACATACTTTTTTTTTTAATTTTTTTCAGAAAATAATTCTTATTTTGCTGAAGCTAATGCTCGAGAACCCGTGGACCGATTTTGATGAACCAAATTTCGGTTTCTTCGGAAAAGGGTGAACTAGCGAACGATCGATGTGGCAACACGATCCGTGCACAGTGGGCCGAGATATAGCTATTTTTCGGAGTTGCAACGAAATTTTGTCTTGCGAATGCTATTGCTCGCGAACCCGTGTACCGATTTTGACGAAACCGCATTGTGTTTCTTGGCAGAAGGGTTAGCTAACGAACGATCGATGTGGCAACGCTCTACGTGCACAGTGGGCCGAAATATCTCGATTTTTCGGAGTTGAAACGAAGTGTTGTCTTGCGAATGCGATTGGAGGCGAACCCGTGGACCGATTTCGATGAAACCAATTTTGTTCGCTTGTCCATGTTGTGGACAACAAATCTCTCTCCAACATGTTTGAAATCGGTGCACAGTGTTCGGAGTTGGAGCATGTTTTCGGTACATACTTTTTTTTTAATTTTTTTCAGAAAATAATTCTTATTTTGCTGAAGCTAATGCTCGAGAACCCGTGGACCGATTTTGATGAACCAAATTTCGGTTTCTTCGGAAAAGGGTGAACTAGCGAACGATCGATGTGGCAACACGATCCGTGCACAGTGGGCCGAGATATAGCTATTTTTCGGAGTTGCAACGAAATTTTGTCTTGCGAATGCTATTGCTCGCGAACCCGTGTACCGATTTTGACGAAACCGCATTGTGTTTCTTGGCAGAAGGGTTAGCTAACGAACGATCGATGTGGCAACGCTCTACGTGCACAGTGGGCCGAAATATCTCGATTTTTCGGAGTTGAAACGAAGTGTTGTCTTGCGAATGCGATTGGAGGCGAACCCGTGGACCGATTTCGATGAAACCAATTTTGTTCGCTTGTCCATGTTGTGGACAACAAATCTCTCTCCAACATGTTTGAAATCGGTGCACAGTGTTCGGACTTGGAGCATGTTTTCGGTACATACTTTTTTTTTAATTTTTTTCAGAAAATAATTCTTATTTTGCTGAAGCTAATGCTCGAGAACCCGTGGACCGATTTTGATGAACCAAATTTCGGTTTCTTCGGAAAAGGGTGAACTAGCGAACGATCGATGTGGCAACACGATCCGTGCACAGTGGGCCGAGATATAGCTATTTTTCGGAGTTGCAACGAAATGTTGTCTTGCGAATGCTATTGCTCGCGAACCCGTGTACCGATTTTGACGAAACCGCATTGTGTTTCTTGGCAGAAGGGTTAGCTAACGAACGATCGATGTGGCAACGCTCTACGTGCACAGTGGGCCGAAATATCTCGATTTTTCGGAGTTGAAACGAAGTGTTGTCTTGAGAATGCGATTGGAGGCGAACCCGTGGACCGATTTCGATGAAACCAATTTTGTTCGCTTGCCCATGTTGTGGACAACAAATCTCTCTCCAACATGTTTGAAATCGGTGCACAGTTGGAGCATGTTTTCGGTACATACTTTTTTTTTTAATTTTTTTCAGAAAATAATTCTTATTTTGCTGAAGCTAATGCTCGAGAACCCGTGGACCGATTTTGATGAACCAAATTTCGGTTTCTTCGGAAAAGGGTGAACTAGCGAACGATCGATGTGGCAACACGATCCGTGCACAGTGGGCCGAGATATAGCTATTTTTCGGAGTTGCAACGAAATGTTGTCTTGCGAATGCTATTGCTCGCGAACCCGTGTACCGATTTTGACGAAACCGCATTGTGTTTCTTGGCAGAAGGGTTAGCTAACGAACGATCGATGTGGCAACGCTCTACGTGCACAGTGGGCCGAAATATCTCGATTTTTCGGAGTTGAAACGAAGTGTTGTCTTGCGAATGCGATTGGAGGCGAACCCGTGGACCGATTTCGATGAAACCAATTTTGTTCGCTTGTCCATGTTGTGGACAACAAATCTCTCTCCAACATGTTTGAAATCGGTGCACAGTGTTCGGAGTTGGAGCATGTTTTCGGTACATACTTTTTTTTTTAATTTTTTTCAGAAAATAATTCTTATTTTGCTGAAGCTAATGCTCGAGAACCCGTGGACCGATTTTGATGAACCAAATTTCGGTTTCTTCGGAAAAGGGTGAACTAGCGAACGATCGATGTGGCAACACGATCCGTGCACAGTGGGCCGAGATATAGCTATTTTTCGGAGTTGCAACGAAATGTTGTCTTGCGAATGCTATTGCTCGCGAACCCGTGTACCGATTTTGACGAAACCGCATTGTGTTTCTTGGCAGAAGGGTTAGCTAACGAACGATCGATGTGGCAACGCTCTACGTGCACAGTGGGCCGAAATATCTCGATTTTTCGGAGTTGAAACGAAGTGTTGTCTTGCGAATGCGATTGGAGGCGAACCCGTGGACCGATTTCGATGAAACCAATTTTGTTCGCTTGTCCATGTTGTGGACAACAAATCTCTCTCCAACATGTTTGAAATCGGTGCACAGTGTTCGGAGTTGGAGCATGTTTTTGGTACATACTTTTTTTTTTAATTTTTTTCAGAAAATAATTCTTATTTTGCTGAAGCTAATGCTCGAGAACCCGTGGACCGATTTTGATGAACCAAATTTCGGTTTCTTCGGAAAAGGGTGAACTAGCGAACGATCGATGTGGCAACACGATCCGTGCACAGTGGGCCGAGATATAGCTATTTTTCGGAGTTGCAACGAAATGTTGTCTTGCGAATGCTATTGCTCGCGAACCCGTGTACCGATTTTGACGAAACCGCATTGTGTTTCTTGGCAGAAGGGTTAGCTAACGAACGATCGATGTGGCAACGCTCTACGTGCACAGTGGGCCGAAATATCTCGATTTTTCGGAGTTGAAACGAAGTGTTGTCTTGCGAATGCGATTGGAGGCGAACCCGTGGACCGATTTCGATGAAACCAATTTTGTTCGCTTGTCCATGTTGTGGACAACAAATCTCTCTCCAACATGTTTGAAATCGGTGCACAGTGTTCGGAGTTGGAGCATGTTTTCGGTACATACTTTTTTTTTAATTTTTTTCAGAAAATAATTCTTATTTTGCTGAAGCTAATGCTCGAGAACCCGTGGACCGATTTTGATGAACCAAATTTCGGTTTCTTCGGAAAAGGGTGAACTAGCGAACGATCGATGTGGCAACACGATCCGTGCACAGTGGGCCGAGATATAGCTATTTTTCGGAGTTGCAACGAAATGTTGTCTTGCGAATGCTATTGCTCGCGAACCCGTGTACCGATTTTGACGAAACCGCATTGTGTTTCTTGGCAGAAGGGTTAGCTAACGAACGATCGATGTGGCAACGCTCTACGTGCACAGTGGGCCGAAATATCTCGATTTTTCGGAGTTGAAACGAAGTGTTGTCTTGCGAATGCGATTGGAGGCGAACCCGTGGACCGATTTCGATGAAACCAATTTTGTTCGCTTGTCCATGTTGTGGACAACAAATCTCTCTCCAACATGTTTGAAATCGGTGCACAGTGTTCGGAGTTGGAGCATGTTTTCGGTACATACTTTTTTTTTTAATTTTTTTCAGAAAATAATTCTTATTTTGCTGAAGCTAATGCTCGAGAACCCGTGGACCGATTTTGATGAACCAAATTTCGGTTTCTTCGGAAAAGGGTGAACTAGCGAACGATCGATGTGGCAACACGATCCGTGCACAGTGGGCCGAGATATAGCTATTTTTCGGAGTTGCAACGAAATGTTGTCTTGCGAATGCTATTGCTCGCGAACCCGTGTACCGATTTTGACGAAACCGCATTGTGTTTCTTGGCAGAAGGGTTAGCTAACGAACGATCGATGTGGCAACGCTCTACGTGCACAGTGGGCCGAAATATCTCGATTTTTCGGAGTTGAAACGAAGTGTTGTCTTGCGAATGCGATTGGAGGCGAACCCGTGGACCGATTTCGATGAAACCAATTTTGTTCGCTTGTCCATGTTGTGGACAACAAATCTCTCTCCAACATGTTTGAAATCGGTGCACAGTGTTCGGAGTTGGAGCATGTTTTCGGTACATACTTTTTTTTTAATTTTTTTCAGAAAATAATTCTTATTTTGCTGAAGCTAATGCTCGAGAACCCGTGGACCGATTTTGATGAACCAAATTTCGGTTTCTTCGGAAAAGGGTGAACTAGCGAACGATCGATGTGGCAACACGATCCGTGCACAGTGGGCCGAGATATAGCTATTTTTCGGAGTTGCAACGAAATGTTGTCTTGCGAATGCTATTGCTCGCGAACCCGTGTACCGATTTTGACGAAACCGCATTGTGTTTCTTGGCAGAAGGGTTAGCTAACGAACGATCGATGTGGCAACGCTCTACGTGCACAGTGGGCCGAAATATCTCGATTTTTCGGAGTTGAAACGAAGTGTTGTCTTGCGAATGCGATTGGAGGCGAACCCGTGGACCGATTTCGATGAAACCAATTTTGTTCGCTTGTCCATGTTGTGGACAACAAATCTCTCTCCAACATGTTTGAAATCGGTGAACAGTGTTCGGAGTTGGAGCATGTTTTCGGTACATACTTTTTTTTTAATTTTTTTCAGAAAATAATTCTTATTTTGCTGAAGCTAATGCTCGAGAACCCGTGGACCGATTTTGATGAACCAAATTTCGGTTTCTTCGGAAAAGGGTGAACTAGCGAACGATCGATGTGGCAACACGATCCGTGCACAGTGGGCCGAGATATAGCTATTTTTCGGAGTTGCAACGAAATGTTGTCTTGCGAATGCTATTGCTCGCGAACCCGTGTACCGATTTTGACGAAACCGCATTGTGTTTCTTGGCAGAAGGGTTAGCTAACGAACGATCGATGTGGCAACGCTCTACGTGCACAGTGGGCCGAAGTATCTCGATTTTTCGGAGTTGAAACGAAGTGTTGTCTTGCGAATGCGATTGGAGGCGAACCCGTGGACCGATTTCGATGAAACCAATTTTGTTCGCTTGTCCATGTTGTGGACAACAAATCTCTCTCCAACATGTTTGAAATCGGTGCACAGTGTTCGAAGTTGGAGCATGTTTTCGGTACATACTTTTTTTTTAATTTTTTTCAGAAAATAATTCTTATTTTGCTGAAGCTAATGCTCGAGAACCCGTGGACCGATTTTGATGAACCAAATTTCGGTTTCTTCGGAAAAGGGTGAACTAGCGAACGATCGATGTGGCAACACGATCCGTGCACAGTGGGCCGAGATATAGCTATTTTTCGGAGTTGCAACGAAATGTTGTCTTGCGAATGCTATTGCTCGCGAACCCGTGTACCGATTTTGACGAAACCGCATTGTGTTTCTTGGCAGAAGGGTTAGCTAACGAACGATCGATGTGGCAACGCTCTACGTGCACAGTGGGCCGAAATATCTCGATTTTTCGGAGTTGAAACGAAGTGTTGTCTTGCGAATGCGATTGGAGGCGAACCCGTGGACCGATTTCGATGAAACCTATTTTGTTCGCTTGTCCATGTTGTGGACAACAAATCTCTCTCCAACATGTTTGAAATCGGTGCACAGTGTTCGGAGTTGGAGCATGTTTTCGGTACATACTTTTTTTTTTAATTTTTTTCCGAAAATAATTCTTATTTTGCTGAAGCTAATGCTCGAGAACCCGTGGACCGATTTTGATGAACCAAATTTCGGTTTCTTCGGAAAAGGGTGAACTAGCGAACGATCGATGTGGCAACACGATCCGTGCACAGTGGGCCGAGATATAGCTATTTTTCGGAGTTGCAACGAAATGTTGTCTTGCGAATGCTATTGCTCGCGAACCCGTGTACCGATTTTGACGAAACCGCATTGTGTTTCTTGGCAGAAGGGTTAGCTAACGAACGATCGATGTGGCAACGCTCTACGTGCACAGTGGGCCGAAATATCTCGATTTTTCGGAGTTGAAACGAAGTGTTGTCTTGCGAATGCGATTGGAGGCGAACCCGTGGACCGATTTCGATGAAACCAATTTTGTTCGCTTGTCCATGTTGTGGACAACAAATCTCTCTCCAACATGTTTGAAATCGGTGCACAGTGTTCGGAGTTGGAGCATGTTTTCGGTACATACTTTTTTTTTTAATTTTTTTCAGAAAATAATTCTTATTTTGCTGAAGCTAATGCTCGAGAACCCGTGGACCGATTTTGATGAACCAAATTTCGGTTTCTTCGGAAAAGGGTGAACTAGCGAACGATCGATGTGGCAACACGATCCGTGCACAGTGGGCCGAGATATAGCTATTTTTCGGAGTTGCAACGAAATGTTGTCTTGCGAATGCTATTGCTCGCGAACCCGTGTACCGATTTTGACGAAACCGCATTGTGTTTCTTGGCAGAAGGGTTAGCTAACGAACGATCGATGTGGCAACGCTCTACGTGCACAGTGGGCCGAAATATCTCGATTTTTCGGAGTTGAAACGAAGTGTTGTCTTGCGAATGCGATTGGAGGCGAACCCGTGGACCGATTTCGATGAAACCAATTTTGTTCGCTTGTCCATGTTGTGGACAACAAATCTCTCTCCAACATGTTTGAAATCGGTGCACAGTGTTCGGAGTTGGAGCATGTTTTCGGTACATACTTTTTTTTTTAATTTTTTTCAGAAAATAATTCTTATTTTGCTGAAGCTAATGCTCGAGAACCCGTGGACCGATTTTGATGAACCAAATTTCGGTTTCTTCGGAAAAGGGTGAACTAGCGAACGATCGATGTGGCAACACGATCCGTGCACAGTGGGCCGAGATATAGCTATTTTTCGGAGTTGCAACGAAATGTTGTCTTGCGAATGCTATTGCTCGCGAACCCGTGTACCGATTTTGACGAAACCGCATTGTGTTTCTTGGCAGAAGGGTTAGCTAACGAACGATCGATGTGGCAACGCTCTACGTGCACAGTGGGCCGAAATATCTCGATTTTTCGGAGTTGAAACGAAGTGTTGTCTTGCGAATGCGATTGGAGGCGAACCCGTGGACCGATTTCGATGAAACCAATTTTGTTCGCTTGTCCATGTTGTGGACAACAAATCTCTCTCCAACATGTTTGAAATCGGTGCACAGTGTTCGGAGTTGGAGCATGTTTTCGGTACATACTTTTTTTTTTAATTTTTTTCCGAAAATAATTCTTATTTTGCTGAAGCTAATGCTCGAGAACCCGTGGACCGATTTTGATGAACCAAATTTCGGTTTCTTCGGAAAAGGGTGAACTAGCGAACGATCGATGTGGCAACACGATCCGTGCACAGTGGGCCGAGATATAGCTATTTTTCGGAGTTGCAACGAAATGTTGTCTTGCGAATGCTATTGCTCGCGAACCCGTGTACCGATTTTGACGAAACCGCATTGTGTTTCTTGGCAGAAGGGTTAGCTAACGAACGATCGATGTGGCAACGCTCTACGTGCACAGTGGGCCGAAATATCTCGATTTTTCGGAGTTGAAACGAAGTGTTGTCTTGCGAATGCGATTGGAGGCGAACCCGTGGACCGATTTCGATGAAACCAATTTTGTTCGCTTGTCCATGTTGTGGACAACAAATCTCTCTCCAACATGTTTGAAATCGGTGCACAGTGTTCGGAGTTGGAGCATGTTTTCGGTACATACTTTTTTTTTTAATTTTTTTCAGAAAATAATTCTTATTTTGCTGAAGCTAATGCTCGAGAACCCGTGGACCGATTTTGATGAACCAAATTTCGGTTTCTTCGGAAAAGGGTGAACTAGCGAACGATCGATGTGGCAACACGATCCGTGCACAGTGGGCCGAGATATAGCTATTTTTCGGAGTTGCAACGAAATGTTGTCTTGCGAATGCTATTGCTCGCGAACCCGTGTACCGATTTTGACGAAACCGCATTGTGTTTCTTGGCAGAAGGGTTAGCTAACGAACGATCGATGTGGCAACGCTCTACGTGCACAGTGGGCCGAAATATCTCGATTTTTCGGAGTTGAAACGAAGTGTTGTCTTGCGAATGCGATTGGAGGCGAACCCGTGGACCGATTTCGATGAAACCAATTTTGTTCGCTTGTCCATGTTGTGGACAACAAATCTCTCTCCAACATGTTTGAAATCGGTGCACAGTGTTCGGAGTTGGAGCATGTTTTCGGTACATACTTTTTTTTTTAATTTTTTTCAGAAAATAATTCTTATTTTGCTGAAGCTAATGCTCGAGAACCCGTGGACCGATTTTGATGAACCAAATTTCGGTTTCTTCGGAAAAGGGTGAACTAGCGAACGATCGATGTGGCAACACGATCCGTGCACAGTGGGCCGAGATATAGCTATTTTTCGGAGTTGCAACGAAATGTTGTCTTGCGAATGCTATTGCTCGCGAACCCGTGTACCGATTTTGACGAAACCGCATTGTGTTTCTTGGCAGAAGGGTTAGCTAACGAACGATCGATGTGGCAACGCTCTACGTGCACAGTGGGCCGAAATATCTCGATTTTTCGGAGTTGAAACGAAGTGTTGTCTTGCGAATGCGATTGGAGGCGAACCCGTGGACCGATTTCGATGAAACCAATTTTGTTCGCTTGTCCATGTTGTGGACAACAAATCTCTCTCCAACATGTTTGAAATCGGTGCACAGTGTTCGGAGTTGGAGCATGTTTTCGGTACATACTTTTTTTTTTTAATTTTTTTCAGAAAATAATTCTTATTTTGCTGAAGCTAATGCTCGAGAACCCGTGGACCGATTTTGATGAACCAAATTTCGGTTTCTTCGGAAAAGGGTGAACTAGCGAACGATCGATGTGGCAACACGATCCGTGCACAGTGGGCCGAGATATAGCTATTTTTCGGAGTTGCAACGAAATGTTGTCTTGCGAATGCTATTGCTCGCGAACCCGTGTACCGATTTTGACGAAACCGCATTGTGTTTCTTGGCAGAAGGGTTAGCTAACGAACGATCGATGTGGCAACGCTCTACGTGCACAGTGGGCCGAAATATCTCGATTTTTCGGAGTTGAAACGAAGTGT
The DNA here is from genome assembly GCA_947397865.1 of Polietes domitor. Lineage (NCBI taxonomy): Eukaryota > Metazoa > Arthropoda > Insecta > Diptera > Muscidae > Polietes > Polietes domitor. The sequence goes on along the minus strand of OX377618.1, from coordinate 26,523 downwards.
TGTCTTGCGAATGCGATTGGAGGCGAACCCGTGGACCGATTTCGATGAAACCAATTTTGTTCGCTTGTCCATGTTGTGGACAACAAATCTCTCTCCAACATGTTTGAAATCGGTGCACAGTGTTCGGAGTTGGAGCATGTTTTCGGTACATACTTTTTTTTTTAATTTTTTTCAGAAAATAATTCTTATTTTGCTGAAGCTAATGCTCGAGAACCAGTGGACCGATTTTGATGAACCAAATTTCGGTTTCTTCGGAAAAGGGTGAACTAGCGAACGATCGATGTGGCAACACGATCCGTGCACAGTGGGCCGAGATATAGCTATTTTTCGGAGTTGCAACGAAATGTTGTCTTGCGAATGTTATTGCTCGCGAACCCGTGTACCGATTTTGACGAAACCGCATTGTGTTTCTTGGCAGAAGGGTTAGCTAACGAACGATCGATGTGGCAACGCTCTACGTGCACAGTGGGCCGAAATATCTCGATTTTTCGGAGTTGAAACGAAGTGTTGTCTTGCGAATGCGATTGGAGGCGAACCCGTGGACCGATTTCGATGAAACCAATTTTGTTCGCTTGTCCATGTTGTGGACAACAAATCTCTCTCCAACATGTTTGAAATCGGTGCACAGTGTTCGGAGTTGGAGCATGTTTTCGGTACATACTTTTTTTTTTAATTTTTTTCAGAAAATAATTCTTATTTTGCTGAAGCTAATGCTCGAGAACCCGTGGACCGATTTTGATGAACCAAATTTCGGTTTCTTCGGAAAAGGGTGAACTAGCGAACGATCGATGTGGCAACACGATCCGTGCACAGTGGGCCGAGATATAGCTATTTTTCGGAGTTGCAACGAAATGTTGTCTTGCGAATGCTATTGCTCGCGAACCCGTGTACCGATTTTGACGAAACCGCATTGTGTTTCTTGGCAGAAGGGTTAGCTAACGAACGATCGATGTGGCAACGCTCTACGTGCACAGTGGGCCGAAATATCTCGATTTTTCGGAGTTGAAACGAAGTGTTGTCTTGCGAATGCGATTGGAGGCGAACCCGTGGACCGATTTCGATGAAGCCAATTTTGTTCGCTTGTCCATGTTGTGGACAACAAATCTCTCTCCAACATGTTTGAAATCGGTGCACAGTGTTCGGAGTTGGAGCATGTTTTCGGTACATACTTTTTTTTTTAATTTTTTTCAGAAAATAATTCTTATTTTGCTGAAGCTAATGCTCGAGAACCCGTGGACCGATTTTGATGAACCAAATTTCGGTTTCTTCGGAAAAGGGTGAACTAGCGAACGATCGATGTGGCAACACGATCCGTGCACAGTGGGCCGAGATATAGCTATTTTTCGGAGTTCCAACGAAATGTTGTCTTGCGAATGCTATTGCTCGCGAACCCGTGTACCGATTTTGACGAAACCGCATTGTGTTTCTTGGCAGAAGGGTTAGCTAACGAACGATCGATGTGGCAACGCTCTACGTGCACAGTGGGCCGAAATATCTCGATTTTTCGGAGTTGAAACGAAGTGTTGTCTTGCGAATGCGATTGGAGGCGAACCCGTGGACCGATTTCGATGAAACCAATTTTGTTCGCTTGTCCATGTTGTGGACAACAAATCTCTCTCCAACATGTTTGAAATCGGTGCACAGTGTTCGGAGTTGGAGCATGTTTTCGGTACATACTTTTTTTTTTAATTTTTTTCAGAAAATAATTCTTATTTTGCTGAAGCTAATGCTCGAGAACCCGTGGACCGATTTTGATGAACCAAATTTCGGTTTCTTCGGAAAAGGGTGAACTAGCGAACGATCGATGTGGCAACACGATCCGTGCACAGTGGGCCGAGATATAGCTATTTTTCGGAGTTGCAACGAAATGTTGTCTTGCGAATGCTATTGCTCGCGAACCCGTGTACCGATTTTGACGAAACCGCATTGTGTTTCTTGGCAGAAGGGTTAGCTAACGAACGCTTGTCCATGTTGTGGACAACAAATCTCTCTCCAACATGTTTGAAATCGGTGCACAGTGTTCGGAGTTGGAGCATGTTTTCGGTACATACTTTTTTTTTTAATTTTTTTCAGAAAATAATTCTTATTTTGCTGAAGCTAATGCTCGAGAACCCGTGGACCGATTTTGATGAACCAAATTTCGGTTTCTTCGGAAAAGGGTGAACTAGCGAACGATCGATGTGGCAACACGATCCGTGCACAGTGGGCCGAGATATAGCTATTTTTCGGAGTTGCAACGAAATGTTGTCTTGCGAATGCTATTGCTCGCGAACCCGTGTACCGATTTTGACGAAACCGCATTGTGTTTCTTGGCAGAAGGGTTAGCTAACGAACGATCGATGTGGCAACGCTCTACGTGCACAGTGGGCCGAAATATCTCTCTATCTAATTTTTTTCAGAAAATAATTCTTATTTTGCTGAAGCTAATGCTCGAGAACCCGTGGACCGATTTTGATGAACCAAATTTCGGTTTCTTCGGAAAAGGGTGAACTAGCGAACGATCGATGTGGCAACACGATCCGTGCACAGTGGGCCGAGATATAGCTATTTTTCGGAGTTGCAACGAAATGTTGTCTTGCGAATGCTATTGCTCGCGAACCCGTGTACCGATTTTGACGAAACCGCATTGTGTTTCTTGGCAGAAGGGTTAGCTAACGAACGATCGATGTGGCAACGCTCTACGTGCACAGTGGGCCGAAATATCTCGATTTTTCGGAGTTGAAACGAAGTGTTGTCTTGCGAATGCGATTGGAGGCGAACCCGTGGACCGATTTCGATGAAACCAATTTTGTTCGCTTGTCCATGTTGTGGACAACAAATCTCTCTCCAACATGTTTGAAATCGGTGCACAGTGTTCGGAGTTGGAGCATGTTTTCGGTACATACTTTTTTTTTTAATTTTTTTCAGAAAATAATTCTTATTTTGCTGAAGCTAATGCTCGAGAACCCGTGGACCGATTTTGATGAACCAAATTTCGGTTTCTTCGGAAAAGGGTGAACTAGCGAACGATCGATGTGGCAACACGATCCGTGCACAGTGGGCCGAGATATAGCTATTTTTCGGAGTTGCAACGAAATGTTGTCTTGCGAATGCTATTGCTCGCGAACCCGTGTACCGATTTTGACGAAACCGCATTGTGTTTCTTGGCAGAAGGGTTAGCTAACGAACGATCGATGTGGCAACGCTCTACGTGCACAGTGGGCCGAAATATCTCGATTTTTCGGAGTTGAAACGAAGTGTTGTCTTGCGAATGCGATTGGAGGCGAACCCGTGGACCGATTTCGATGAAACCAATTTTGTTCGCTTGTCCATGTTGTGGACAACAAATCTCTCTCCAACATGTTTGAAATCGGTGCACAGTGTTCGGAGTTGGAGCATGTTTTCGGTACATACTTTTTTTTTAATTTTTTTCAGAAAATAATTCTTATTTTGCTGAAGCTAATGCTCGAGAACCCGTGGACCGATTTTGATGAACCAAATTTCGGTTTCTTCGGAAAAGGGTGAACTAGCGAACGATCGATGTGGCAACACGATCCGTGCACAGTGGGCCGAGATATAGCTATTTTTCGGAGTTGCGAATGCTATTGCTCGCGAACCCGTGTACCGATTTTGACGAAACCGCATTGTGTTTCTTGGCAGAAGGGTTAGCTAACGAACGATCGATGTGGCAACGCTCTACGTGCACAGTGGGCCGAAATATCTCGATTTTTCGGAGTTGAAACGAAGTGTTGTCTTGCGAATGCGATTGGAGGCGAACCCGTGGACCGATTTCGATGAAACCAATTTTGTTCGCTTGTCCATGTTGTGGACAACAAATCTCTCTCCAACATGTTTGAAATCGGTGCACAGTGTTCGGAGTTGGAGCATGTTTTCGGTACATACTTTTTTTTTTAATTTTTTTCAGAAAATAATTCTTATTTTGCTGAAGCTAATGCTCGAGAACCCGTGGACCGATTTTGATGAACCAAATTTCGGTTTCTTCGGAAAAGGGTGAACTAGCGAACGATCGATGTGGCAACACGATCCGTGCACAGTGGGCCGAGATATAGCTATTTTTCGGAGTTGCAACGAAATGTTGTCTTGCGAATGCTATTGCTCGCGAACCCGTGTACCGATTTTGACGAAACCGCATTGTGTTTCTTGGCAGAAGGGTTAGCTAACGAACGATCGATGTGGCAACGCTCTACGTGCACAGTGGGCCGAAATATCTCGATTTTTCGGAGTTGAAACGAAGTGTTGTCTTGCGAATGCGATTGGAGGCGAACCCGTGGACCGATTTCGATGAAACCAATTTTGTTCGCTTGTCCATGTTGTGGACAACAAATCTCTCTCCAACATGTTTGAAATCGGTGCACAGTGTTCGGAGTTGGAGCATTGTGTTTCTTGGCAGAAGGGTTAGCTAACGAACGATCGATGTGGCAACGCTCTACGTGCACAGTGGGCCGAAATATCTCGATTTTTCGGAGTTGAAACGAAGTGTTGTCTTGCGAATGCGATTGGAGGCGAACCCGTGGACCGATTTCGATGAAACCAATTTTGTTCGCTTGTCCATGTTGTGGACAACAAATCTCTCTCCAACATGTTTGAAATCGGTGCACAGTGTTCGGAGTTGGAGCATGTTTTCGGTACATACTTTTTTTTTTAATTTTTTTCCGAAAATAATTCTTATTTTGCTGAAGCTAATGCTCGAGAACCCGTGGACCGATTTTGATGAACCAAATTTCGGTTTCTTCGGAAAAGGGTGAACTAGCGAACGATCGATGTGGCAACACGATCCGTGCACAGTGGGCCGAGATATAGCTATTTTTCGGAGTTGCAACGAAATGTTGTCTTGCGAATGCTATTGCTCGCGAACCCGTGTACCGATTTTGACGAAACCGCATTGTGTTTCTTGGCAGAAGGGTTAGCTAACGAACGATCGATGTGGCAACGCTCTACGTGCACAGTGGGCCGAAATATCTCGATTTTTCGGAGTTGAAACGAAGTGTTGTCTTGCGAATGCGATTGGAGGCGAACCCGTGGACCGATTTCGATGAAACCAATTTTGTTCGCTTGTCCATGTTGTGGACAACAAATCTCTCTCCAACATGTTTGAAATCGGTGCACAGTGTTCGGAGTTGGAGCATGTTTTCGGTACATACTTTTTTTTTTAATTTTTTTCAGAAAATAATTCTTATTTTGCTGAAGCTAATGCTCGAGAACCCGTGGACCGATTTTGATGAACCAAATTTCGGTTTCTTCGGAAAAGGGTGAACTAGCGAACGATCGATGTGGCAACACGATCCGTGCACAGTGGGCCGAGATATAGCTATTTTTCGGAGTTGCAACGAAATGTTGTCTTGCGAATGCTATTGCTCGCGAACCCGTGTACCGATTTTGACGAAACCGCATTGTGTTTCTTGGCAGAAGGGTTAGCTAACGAACGATCGATGTGGCAACGCTCTACGTGCACAGTGGGCCGAAATATCTCGATTTTTCGGAGTTGAAACGAAGTGTTGTCTTGCGAATGCGATTGGAGGCGAACCCGTGGACCGATTTCGATGAAACCAATTTTGTTCGCTTGTCCATGTTGTGGACAACAAATCTCTCTCCAACATGTTTGAAATCGGTGCACAGTGTTCGGAGTTGGAGCATGTTTTCGGTACATACTTTTTTTTTTAATTTTTTTCCGAAAATAATTCTTATTTTGCTGAAGCTAATGCTCGAGAACCCGTGGACCGATTTTGATGAACCAAATTTCGGTTTCTTCGGAAAAGGGTGAACTAGCGAACGATCGATGTGGCAACACGATCCGTGCACAGTGGGCCGAGATATAGCTATTTTTCGGAGTTGCAACGAAATGTTGTCTTGCGAATGCTATTGCTCGCGAACCCGTGTACCGATTTTGACGAAACCGCATTGTGTTTCTTGGCAGAAGGGTTAGCTAACGAACGATCGATGTGGCAACGCTCTACGTGCACAGTGGGCCGAAATATCTCGATTTTTCGGAGTTGAAACGAAGTGTTGTCTTGCGAATGCGATTGGAGGCGAACCGGTGGACCGATTTCGATGAAACCAATTTTGTTCGCTTGTCCATGTTGTGGACAACAAATCTCTCTCCAACATGTTTGAAATCGGTGCACAGTGTTCGGAGTTGGAGCATGTTTTCGGTACATACTTTTTTTTTTAATTTTTTTCAGAAAATAATTCTTATTTTGCTGAAGCTAATGCTCGAGAACCCGTGGACCGATTTTGATGAACCAAATTTCGGTTTCTTCGGAAAAGGGTGAACTAGCGAACGATCGATGTGGCAACACGATCCGTGCACAGTGGGCCGAGATATAGCTATTTTTCGGAGTTGCAACGAAATGTTGTCTTGCGAATGCTATTGCTCGCGAACCCGTGTACCGATTTTGACGAAACCGCATTGTGTTTCTTGGCAGAAGGGTTAGCTAACGAACGATCGATGTGGCAACGCTCTACGTGCACAGTGGGCCGAAATATCTCGATTTTTCGGAGTTGAAACGAAGTGTTGTCTTGCGAATGCGATTGGAGGCGAACCCGTGGACCGATTTCGATGAAACCAATTTTGTTCGCTTGTCCATGTTGTGGACAACAAATCTCTCTCCAACATGTTTGAAATCGGTGCACAGTGTTCGGAGTTGGAGCATGTTTTCGGTACATACTTTTTTTTTTAATTTTTTTCAGAAAATAATTCTTATTTTGCTGAAGCTAATGCTCGAGAACCCTTGGACCGATTTTGATGAACCAAATTTCGGTTTCTTCGGAAAAGGGTGAACTAGCGAACGATCGATGTGGCAACACGATCCGTGCACAGTGGGCCGAGATATAGCTATTTTTCGGAGTTGCAACGAAATGTTGTCTTGCGAATGCTATTGCTCGCGAACCCGTGTACCGATTTTGACGAAACCGCATTGTGTTTCTTGGCAGAAGGGTTAGCTAACGAACGATCGATGTGGCAACGCTCTACGTGCACAGTGGGCCGAAATATCTCGATTTTTCGGAGTTGAAACGAAGTGTTGTCTTGCGAATGCGATTGGAGGCGAACCCGTGGACCGATTTCGATGAAACCAATTTTGTTCGCTTGTCCATGTTGTGGACAACAAATCTCTCTCCAACATGTTTGAAATCGGTGCACAGTGTTCGGAGTTGGAGCATGTTTTCGGTACATACTTTTTTTTTTAATTTTTTTCAGAAAATAATTCTTATTTTGCTGAAGCTAATGCTCGAGAACCCGTGGACCGATTTTGATGAACCAAATTTCGGTTTCTTCGGAAAAGGGTGAACTAGCGAACGATCGATGTGGCAACACGATCCGTGCACAGTGGGCCGAGATATAGCTATTTTTCGGAGTTGCAACGAAATGTTGTCTTGCGAATGCTATTGCTCGCGAACCCGTGTACCGATTTTGACGAAACCGCATTGTGTTTCTTGGCAGAAGGGTTAGCTAACGAACGATCGATGTGGCAACGCTCTACGTGCACAGTGGGCCGAAATATCTCGATTTTTCGGAGTTGAAACGAAGTGTTGTCTTGCGAATGCGATTGGAGGCGAACCCGTGGACCGATTTCGATGAAACCAATTTTGTTCGCTTGTCCATGTTGTGGACAACAAATCTCTCTCCAACATGTTTGAAATCGGTGGACAGTGTTCGGAGTTGGAGCATGTTTTCGGTACATACTTTTTTTTTTAATTTTTTTCAGAAAATAATTCTTATTTTGCTGAAGCTAATGCTCGAGAACCCGTGGACCGATTTTGATGAACCAAATTTCGGTTTCTTCGGAAAAGGGTGAACTAGCGAACGATCGATGTGGCAACACGATCCGTGCACAGTGGGCCGAGATATAGCTATTTTTCGGAGTTGCAACGAAATGTTGTCTTGCGAATGCTATTGCTCGCGAACCCGTGTACCGATTTTGACGAAACCGCATTGTGTTTCTTGGCAGAAGGGTTAGCTAACGAACGATCGATGTGGCAACGCTCTACGTGCACAGTGGGCCGAAATATCTCGATTTTTCGGAGTTGAAACGAAGTGTTGTCTTGCGAATGCGATTGGAGGCGAACCCGTGGACCGATTTCGATGAAACCAATTTTGTTCGCTTGTCCATGTTGTGGACAACAAATCTCTCTCCAACATGTTTGAAATCGGTGCACAGTGTTCGGAGTTGGAGTTCTTGGCAGAAGGGTTAGCTAACGAACGATCGATGTGGCAACGCTCTACGTGCACAGTGGGCCGAAATATCTCGATTTTTCGGAGTTGAAACGAAGTGTTGTCTTGCGAATGCGATTGGAGGCGAACCCGTGGACCGATTTCGATGAAACCAATTTTGTTCGCTTGTCCATGTTGTGGACAACAAATCTCTCTCCAACATGTTTGAAATCGGTGCACAGTGTTCGGAGTTGGAGCATGTTTTCGGTACATACTTTTTTTTTAATTTTTTTCAGAAAATAATTCTTATTTTGCTGAAGCTAATGCTCGAGAACCCGTGGACCGATTTTGATGAACCAAATTTCGGTTTCTTCGGAAAAGGGTGAACTAGCGAACGATCGATGTGGCAACACGATCCGTGCACAGTGGGCCGAGATATAGCTATTTTTCGGAGTTGCAACGAAATGTTGTCTTGCGAATGCTATTGCTCGCGAACCCGTGTACCGATTTTGACGAAACCGCATTGTGTTTCTTGGCAGAAGGGTTAGCTAACGAACGATCGATGTGGCAACGCTCTACGTGCACAGTGGGCCGAAATATCTCGATTTTTCGGAGTTGAAACGAAGTGTTGTCTTGCGAATGCGATTGGAGGCGAACCCGTGGACCGATTTCGATGAAACCAATTTTGTTCGCTTGTCCATGTTGTGGACAACAAATCTCTCTCCAACATGTTTGAAATCGGTGCACAGTGTTCGGAGTTGGAGCATGTTTTCGGTACATACTTTTTTTTTTAATTTTTTTCAGAAAATAATTCTTATTTTGCTGAAGCTAATGCTCGAGAACCCGTGGACCGATTTTGATGAACCAAATTTCGGTTTCTTCGGAAAAGGGTGAACTAGCGAACGATCGATGTGGCAACACGATCCGTGCACAGTGGGCCGAGATATAGCTATTTTTCGGAGTTGCAACGAAATGTTGTCTTGCGAATGCTATTGCTCGCGAACCCGTGTACCGATTTTGACGAAACCGCATTGTGTTTCTTGGCAGAAGGGTTAGCTAACGAACGATCGATGTGGCAACGCTCTACGTGCACAGTGGGCCGAAATATCTCGATTTTTCGGAGTTGAAACGAAGTGTTGTCTTGCGAATGCGATTGGAGGCGAACCCGTGGACCGATTTCGATGAAACCAATTTTGTTCGCTTGTCCATGTTGTGGACAACAAATCTCTCTCCAACATGTTTGAAATCGGTGCACAGTGTTCGGAGTTGGAGCATGTTTTCGGTACATACTTTTTTTTTTAATTTTTTTCCGAAAATAATTCTTATTTTGCTGAAGCTAATGCTCGAGAACCCGTGGACCGATTTTGATGAACCAAATTTCGGTTTCTTCGGAAAAGGGTGAACTAGCGAACGATCGATGTGGCAACACGATCCGTGCACAGTGGGCCGAGATATAGCTATTTTTCGGAGTTGCAACGAAATGTTGTCTTGCGAATGCTATTGCTCGCGAACCCGTGTACCGATTTTGACGAAACCGCATTGTGTTTCTTGGCAGAAGGGTTAGCTAACGAACGATCGATGTGGCAACGCTCTACGTGCACAGTGGGCCGAAATATCTCGATTTTTCGGAGTTGAAACGAAGTGTTGTCTTGCGAATGCGATTGGAGGCGAACCCGTGGACCGATTTCGATGAAACCAATTTTGTTCGCTTGTCCATGTTGTGGACAACAAATCTCTCTCCAACATGTTTGAAATCGGTGCACAGTGTTCGGAGTTGGAGCATGTTTTCGGTACATACTTTTTTTTTTAATTTTTTTCAGAAAATAATTCTTATTTTGCTGAAGCTAATGCTCGAGAACCCGTGGACCGATTTTGATGAACCAAATTTCGGTTTCTTCGGAAAAGGGTGAACTAGCGAACGATCGATGTGGCAACACGATCCGTGCACAGTGGGCCGAGATATAGCTATTTTTCGGAGTTGCAACGAAATGTTGTCTTGCGAATGCTATTGCTCGCGAACCCGTGTACCGATTTTGACGAAACCGCATTGTGTTTCTTGGCAGAAGGGTTAGCTAACGAACGATCGATGTGGCAACGCTCTACGTGCACAGTGGGCCGAAATATCTCGATTTTTCGGAGTTGAAACGAAGTGTTGTCTTGCGAATGCGATTGGAGGCGAACCCGTGGACCGATTTCGATGAAACCAATTTTGTTCGCTTGTCCATGTTGTGGACAACAAATCTCTCTCCAACATGTTTGAAATCGGTGCACAGTGTTCCGAGTTGGAGCATGTTTTCGGTACATACTTTTTTTTTTAATTTTTTTTCAGAAAATAATTCTTATTTTGCTGAAGCTAATGCTCGAGAACCCGTGGACCGATTTTGATGAACCAAATTTCGGTTTCTTCGGAAAAGGGTGAACTAGCGAACGATCGATGTGGCAACACGATCCGTGCACAGTGGGCCGAGATATAGCTATTTTTCGGAGTTCCAACGAAATGTTGTCTTGCGAATGCTATTGCTCGCGAACCCGTGTACCGATTTTGACGAAACCGCATTGTGTTTCTTGGCAGAAGGGTTAGCTAACGAACGATCGATGTGGCAACGCTCTACGTGCACAGTGGGCCGAAATATCTCGATTTTTCGGAGTTGAAACGAAGTGTTGTCTTGCGAATGCGATTGGAGGCGAACCCGTGGACCGATTTCGATGAAACCAATTTTGTTCGCTTGTCCATGTTGTGGACAACAAATCTCTCTCCAACATGTTTGAAATCGGTGCACAGTGTTCGGAGTTGGAGCATGTTTTCGGTACATACTTTTTTTTTTAATTTTTTTCCGAAAATAATTCTTATTTTGCTGAAGCTAATGCTCGAGAACCCGTGGACCGATTTTGATGAACCAAATTTCGGTTTCTTCGGAAAAGGGTGAACTAGCGAACGATCGATGTGGCAACACGATCCGTGCACAGTGGGCCGAGATATAGCTATTTTTCGGAGTTGCAACGAAATGTTGTCTTGCGAATGCTATTGCTCGCGAACCCGTGTACCGATTTTGACGAAACCGCATTGTGTTTCTTGGCAGAAGGGTTAGCTAACGAACGATCGATGTGGCAACGCTCTACGTGCACAGTGGGCCGAAATATCTCGATTTTTCGGAGTTGAAACGAAGTGTTGTCTTGCGAATGCGATTGGAGGCGAACCGGTGGACCGATTTCGATGAAACCAATTTTGTTCGCTTGTCCATGTTGTGGACAACAAATCTCTCTCCAACATGTTTGAAATCGGTGCACAGTGTTCGTAGTTGGAGCATGTTTTCGGTACATACTTTTTTTTTTAATTTTTTTCAGAAAATAATTCTTATTTTGCTGAAGCTAATGCTCGAGAACCCGTGGACCGATTTTGATGAACCAAATTTCGGTTTCTTCGGAAAAGGGTGAACTAGCGAACGATCGATGTGGCAACACGATCCGTGCACAGTGGGCCGAGATATAGCTATTTTTCGGAGTTGCAACGAAATGTTGTCTTGCGAATGCTATTGCTCGCGAACCCGTGTACCGATTTTGACGAAACCGCATTGTGTTTCTTGGCAGAAGGGTTAGCTAACGAACGATCGATGTGGCAACGCTCTACGTGCACAGTGGGCCGAAATATCTCGATTTTTCGGAGTTGAAACGAAGTGTTGTCTTGCGAATGCGATTGGAGGCGAACCCGTGGACCGATTTCGATGAAACCAATTTTGTTCGCTTGTCCATGTTGTGGACAACAAATCTCTCTCCAACATGTTTGAAATCGGTGCACAGTGTTCGGAGTTGGAGCATGTTTTCGGTACATACTTTTTTTTTTAATTTTTTTCAGAAAATAATTCTTATTTTGCTGAAGCTAATGCTCGAGAACCCTTGGACCGATTTTGATGAACCAAATTTCGGTTTCTTCGGAAAAGGGTGAACTAGCGAACGATCGATGTGGCAACACGATCCGTGCACAGTGGGCCGAGATATAGCTATTTTTCGGAGTTGCAACGAAATGTTGTCTTGCGAATGCTATTGCTCGCGAACCCGTGTACCGATTTTGACGAAACCGCATTGTGTTTCTTGGCAGAAGGGTTAGCTAACGAACGATCGATGTGGCAACGCTCTACGTGCACAGTGGGCCGAAATATCTCGATTTTTCGGAGTTGAAACGAAGTGTTGTCTTGCGAATGCGATTGGAGGCGAACCCGTGGACCGATTTCGATGAAACCAATTTTGTTCGCTTGTCCATGTTGTGGACAACAAATCTCTCTCCAACATGTTTGAAATCGGTGCACAGTGTTCGGAGTTGGAGCATGTTTTCGGTACATACTTTTTTTTTTAATTTTTTTCAGAAAATAATTCTTATTTTGCTGAAGCTAATGCTCGAGAACCCGTGGACCGATTTTGATGAACCAAATTTCGGTTTCTTCGGAAAAGGGTGAACTAGCGAACGATCGATGTGGCAACACGATCCGTGCACAGTGGGCCGAGATATAGCTATTTTTCGGAGTTGCAACGAAATGTTGTCTTGCGAATGCTATTGCTCGCGAACCCGTGTACCGATTTTGACGAAACCGCATTGTGTTTCTTGGCAGAAGGGTTACCTAACGAACGATCGATGTGGCAACGCTCTACGTGCACAGTGGGCCGAAATATCTCGATTTTTCGGAGTTGAAACGAAGTGTTGTCTTGCGAATGCGATTGGAGGCGAACCCGTGGACCGATTTCGATGAAACCAATTTTGTTCGCTTGTCCATGTTGTGGACAACAAATCTCTCTCCAACATGTTTGAAATCGGTGCACAGTGTTCGGAGTTGGAGCATGTTTTCGGTACATACTTTTTTTTTTAATTTTTTTCAGAAAATAATTCTTATTTTGCTGAAGCTAATGCTCGAGAACCCGTGGACCGATTTTGATGAACCAAATTTCGGTTTCTTCGGAAAAGGGTGAACTAGCGAACGATCGATGTGGCAACACGATCCGTGCACAGTGGGCCGAGATATAGCTATTTTTCGGAGTTGCAACGAAATGTTGTCTTGCGAATGCTATTGCTCGCGAACCCGTGTACCGATTTTGACGAAACCGCATTGTGTTTCTTGGCAGAAGGGTTAGCTAACGAACGATCGATGTGGCAACGCTCTACGTGCACAGTGGGCCGAAATATCTCGATTTTTCGGAGTTGAAACGAAGTGTTGTCTTGCGAATGCGATTGGAGGCGAACCCGTGGACCGATTTCGATGAAACCAATTTTGTTCGCTTGTCCATGTTGTGGACAACAAATCTCTCTCCAACATGTTTGAAATCGGTGCACAGTGTTCGGAGTTGGAGCATGTTTTCGGTACATACTTTTTTTTTAAATTTTTTTCAGAAAATAATTCTTATTTTGCTGAAGCTAATGCTCGAGAACCAGTGGACCGATTTTGATGAACCAAATTTCGGTTTCTTCGGAAAAGGGTGAACTAGCGAACGATCGATGTGGCAACACGATCCGTGCACAGTGGGCCGAGATATAGCTATTTTTCGGAGTTGCAACGAAATGTTGTCTTGCGAATGTTATTGCTCGCGAACCCGTGTACCGATTTTGACGAAACCGCATTGTGTTTCTTGGCAGAAGGGTTAGCTAACGAACGATCGATGTGGCAACGCTCTACGTGCACAGTGGGCCGAAATATCTCGATTTTTCGGAGTTGAAACGAAGTGTTGTCTTGCGAATGCGATTGGAGGCGAACCCGTGGACCGATTTCGATGAAACCAATTTTGTTCGCTTGTCCATGTTGTGGACAACAAATCTCTCTCCAACATGTTTGAAATCGGTGCACAGTGTTCGGAGTTGGAGCATGTTTTCGGTACATACTTTTTTTTTTAATTTTTTTCAGAAAATAATTCTTATTTTGCTGAAGCTAATGCTCGAGAACCCGTGGACCGATTTTGATGAACCAAATTTCGGTTTCTTCGGAAAAGGGTGAACTAGCGAACGATCGATGTGGCAACACGATCCGTGCACAGTGGGCCGAGATATAGCTATTTTTCGGAGTTGCAACGAAATGTTGTCTTGCGAATGTTATTGCTCGCGAACCCGTGTACCGATTTTGACGAAACCGCATTGTGTTTCTTGGCAGAAGGGTTAGCTAACGAACGATCGATGTGGCAACGCTCTACGTGCACAGTGGGCCGAAATATCTCGATTTTTCGGAGTTGAAACGAAGTGTTGTCTTGCGAATGCGATTGGAGGCGAACCCGTGGACCGATTTCGATGAAACCAATTTTGTTCGCTTGTCCATGTTGTGGACAACAAATCTCTCTCCAACATGTTTGAAATCGGTGCACAGTGTTCGGAGTTGGAGCATGTTTTCGGTACATACTTTTTTTTTTAATTTTTTTCAGAAAATAATTCTTATTTTGCTGAAGCTAATGCTCGAGAACCCGTGGACCGATTTTGATGAACCAAATTTCGGTTTCTTCGGAAAAGGGTGAACTAGCGAACGATCGATGTGGCAACACGATCCGTGCACAGTGGGCCGAGATATAGCTATTTTTCGGAGTTGCAACGAAATGTTGTCTTGCGAATGCTATTGCTCGCGAACCCGTGTACCGATTTTGACGAAACCGCATTGTGTTTCTTGGCAGAAGGGTTAGCTAACGAACGATCGATGTGGCAACGCTCTACGTGCACAGTGGGCCGAAATATCTCGATTTTTCGGAGTTGAAACGAAGTGTTGTCTTGCGAATGCGATTGGAGGCGAACCCGTGGACCGATTTCGATGAAACCAATTTTGTTCGCTTGTCCATGTTGTGGACAACAAATCTCTCTCCAACATGTTTGAAATCGGTGCACAGTGTTCGGAGTTGGAGCATGTTTTCGGTACATACTTTTTTTTTTAATTTTTTTCAGAAAATAATTCTTATTTTGCTGAAGCTAATGCTCGAGAACCCGTGGACCGATTTTGATGAACCAAATTTCGGTTTCTTCGGAAAAGGGTGAACTAGCGAACGATCGATGTGGCAACACGATCCGTGCACAGTGGGCCGAGATATAGCTATTTTTCGGAGTTGCAACGAAATGTTGTCTTGCGAATGCTATTGCTCGCGAACCCGTGTACCGATTTTGACGAAACCGCATTGTGTTTCTTGGCAGAAGGGTTAGCTAACGAACGATCGATGTGGCAACGCTCTACGTGCACAGTGGGCCGAAATATCTCGATTTTTCGGAGTTGAAACGAAGTGTTGTCTTGCGAATGCGATTGGAGGCGAACCCGTGGACCGATTTCGATGAAACCAATTTTGTTCGCTTGTCCATGTTGTGGACAACAAATCTCTCTCCAACATGTTTGAAATCGGTGCACAGTGTTCGGAGTTGGAGCATGTTTTCGGTACATACTTTTTTTTTTAATTTTTTTCAGAAAATAATTCTTATTTTGCTGAAGCTAATGCTCGAGAACCCGTGGACCGATTTTGATGAACCAAATTTCGGTTTCTTCGGAAAAGGGTGAACTAGCGAACGATCGATGTGGCAACACGATCCGTGCACAGTGGGCCGAGATATAGCTATTTTTCGGAGTTGCAACGAAATGTTGTCTTGCGAATGCTATTGCTCGCGAACCCGTGTACCGATTTTGACGAAACCGCATTGTGTTTCTTGGCAGAAGGGTTAGCTAACGAACGATCGATGTGGCAACGCTCTACGTGCACAGTGGGCCGAAATATCTCGATTTTTCGGAGTTGAAACGAAGTGTTGTCTTGCGAATGCGATTGGAGGCGAACCCGTGGACCGATTTCGATGAAACCAATTTTGTTCGCTTGTCCATGTTGTGGACAACAAATCTCTCTCCAACATGTTTGAAATCGGTGCACAGTGTTCGGAGTTGGAGCATGTTTTCGGTACATACTTTTTTTTTTAATTTTTTTCAGAAAATAATTCTTATTTTGCTGAAGCTAATGCTCGAGAACCAGTGGACCGATTTTGATGAACCAAATTTCGGTTTCTTCGGAAAAGGGTGAACTAGCGAACGATCGATGTGGCAACACGATCCGTGCACAGTGGGCCGAGATATAGCTATTTTTCGGAGTTGCAACGAAATGTTGTCTTGCGAATGTTATTGCTCGCGAACCCGTGTACCGATTTTGACGAAACCGCACTGTGTTTCTTGGCAGAAGGGTTAGCTAACGAACGATCGATGTGGCAACGCTCTACGTGCACAGTGGGCCGAAATATCTCGATTTTTCGGAGTTGAAACGAAGTGTTGTCTTGCGAATGCGATTGGAGGCGAACCCGTGGACCGATTTCGATGAAACCAATTTTGTTCGCTTGTCCATGTTGTGGACGACAAATCTCTCTCCAACATGTTTGAAATCGGTGCACAGTGTTCGGAGTTGGAGCATGTTTTCGGTACATACTTTTTTTTTTAATTTTTTTCAGAAAATAATTCTTATTTTGCTGAAGCTAATGCTCGAGAACCCGTGGACCGATTTTGATGAACCAAATTTCGGTTTCTTCGGAAAAGGGTGAACTAGCGAACGATCGATGTGGCAACACGATCCGTGCACAGTGGGCCGAGATATAGCTATTTTTCGGAGTTGCAACGAAATGTTGTCTTGCGAATGCTATTGCTCGCGAACCCGTGTACCGATTTTGACGAAACCGCATTGTGTTTCTTGGCAGAAGGGTTAGCTAACGAACGATCGATGTGGCAACGCTCTACGTGCACAGTGGGCCGAAATATCTCTCTATCTAATTTTTTTCAGAAAATAATTCTTATTTTGCTGAAGCTAATGCTCGAGAACCCGTGGACCGATTTTGATGAACCAAATTTCGGTTTCTTCGGAAAAGGGTGAACTAGCGAACGATCGATGTGGCAACACGATCCGTGCACAGTGGGCCGAGATATAGCTATTTTTCGGAGTTCCAACGAAATGTTGTCTTGCGAATGCTATTGCTCGCGAACCCGTGTACCGATTTTGACGAAACCGCATTGTGTTTCTTGGCAGAAGGGTTAGCTAACGAACGATCGATGTGGCAACGCTCTACGTGCACAGTGGGCCGAAATATCTCGATTTTTCGGAGTTGAAACGAAGTGTTGTCTTGCGAATGCGATTGGAGGCGAACCCGTGGACCGATTTCGATGAAACCAATTTTGTTCGCTTGTCCATGTTGTGGACAACAAATCTCTCTCCAACATGTTTGAAATCGGTGCACAGTGTTCGGAGTTGGAGCATGTTTTCGGTACATACTTTTTTTTTAATTTTTTTCAGAAAATAATTCTTATTTTGCTGAAGCTAATGCTCGAGAACCCGTGGACCGATTTTGATGAACCAAATTTCGGTTTCTTCGGAAAAGGGTGAACTAGCGAACGATCGATGTGGCAACACGATCCGTGCACAGTGGACCGAGATATAGCTATTTTTCGGAGTTGCAACGAAATGTTGTCTTGCGAATGCTATTGCTCGCGAACCCGTGTACCGATTTTGACGAAACCGCATTGTGTTTCTTGGCAGAAGGGTTAGCTAACGAACGATCGATGTGGCAACGCTCTACGTGCACAGTGGGCCGAAATATCTCGATTTTTCGGAGTTGAAACGAAGTGTTGTCTTGCGAATGCGATTGGAGGCGAACCCGTGGACCGATTTCGATGAAACCAATTTTGTTCGCTTGTCCATGTTGTGGACAACAAATCTCTCTCCAACATGTTTGAAATCGGTGCACAGTGTTCGGAGTTGGAGCATGTTTTCGGTACATACTTTTTTTTTTAATTTTTTTCAGAAAATAATTCTTATTTTGCTGAAGCTAATGCTCGAGAACCCGTGGACCGATTTTGATGAACCAAATTTCGGTTTCTTCGGAAAAGGGTGAACTAGCGAACGATCGATGTGGCAACACGATCCGTGCACAGTGGGCCGAGATATAGCTATTTTTCGGAGTTGCAACGAAATGTTGTCTTGCGAATGCTATTGCTCGCGAACCCGTGTACCGATTTTGACGAAACCGCATTGTGTTTCTTGGCAGAAGGGTTAGCTAACGAACGATCGATGTGGCAACGCTCTACGTGCACAGTGGGCCGAAATATCTCGATTTTTCGGAGTTGAAACGAAGTGTTGTCTTGCGAATGCGATTGGAGGCGAACCCGTGGACCGATTTCGATGAAGCCAATTTTGTTCGCTTGTCCATGTTGTGGACAACAAATCTCTCTCCAACATGTTTGAAATCGGTGCACAGTGTTCGGAGTTGGAGCATGTTTTCGGTACATACTTTTTTTTTAATTTTTTTCAGAAAATAATTCTTATTTTGCTGAAGCTAATGCTCGAGAACCCGTGGACCGATTTTGATGAACCAAATTTCGGTTTCTTCGGAAAAGGGTGAACTAGCGAACGATCGATGTGGCAACACGATCCGTGCACAGTGGGCCGAGATATAGCTATTTTTCGGAGTTGCAACGAAATGTTGTCTTGCGAATGCTATTGCTCGCGAACCCGTGTACCGATTTTGACGAAACCGCATTGTGTTTCTTGGCAGAAGGGTTAGCTAACGAACGATCGATGTGGCAACGCTCTACGTGCACAGTGGGCCGAAATATCTCGATTTTTCGGAGTTGAAACGAAGTGTTGTCTTGCGAATGCGATTGGAGGCGAACCCGTGGACCGATTTCGATGAAACCAATTTTGTTCGCTTGTCCATGTTGTGGACGACAAATCTCTCTCCAACATGTTTGAAATCGGTGCACAGTGTTCGGAGTTGGAGCATGTTTTCGGTACATACTTTTTTTTTTAATTTTTTTCAGAAAATAATTCTTATTTTGCTGAAGCTAATGCTCGAGAACCCGTGGACCGATTTTGATGAACCAAATTTCGGTTTCTTCGGAAAAGGGTGAACTAGCGAACGATCGATGTGGCAACACGATCCGTGCACAGTGGGCCGAGATATAGCTATTTTTCGGAGTTGCAACGAAATGTTGTCTTGCGAATGCTATTGCTCGCGAACCCGTGTACCGATTTTGACGAAACCGCATTGTGTTTCTTGGCAGAAGGGTTAGCTAACGAACGATCGATGTGGCAACGCTCTACGTGCACAGTGGGCCGAAATATCTCGATTTTTCGGAGTTGAAACGAAGTATTGTCTTGCGAATGCGATTGGAGGCGAACCCGTGGACCGATTTCGATGAAGCCAATTTTGTTCGCTTGTCCATGTTGTGGACAACAAATCTCTCTCCAACATGTTTGAAATCGGTGCACAGTGTTCGGAGTTGGAGCATGTTTTCGGTACATACTTTTTTTTTTAATTTTTTTCAGAAAATAATTCTTATTTTGCTGAAGCTAATGCTCGAGAACCCGTGGACCGATTTTGATGAACCAAATTTCGGTTTCTTCGGAAAAGGGTGAACTAGCGAACGATCGATGTGGCAACACGATCCGTGCACAGTGGGCCGAGATATAGCTATTTTTCGGAGTTGCAACGAAATGTTGTCTTGCGAATGCTATTGCTCGCGAACCCGTGTACCGATTTTGACGAAACCGCATTGTGTTTCTTGGCAGAAGGGTTAGCTAACGAACGATCGATGTGGCAACGCTCTACGTGCACAGTGGGCCGAAATATCTCTCTATCTAATTTTTTTCAGAAAATAATTCTTATTTTGCTGAAGCTAATGCTCGAGAACCCGTGGACCGATTTTGATGAACCAAATTTCGGTTTCTTCGGAAAAGGGTGAACTAGCGAACGATCGATGTGGCAACACGATCCGTGCACAGTGGGCCGAGATATAGCTATTTTTCGGAGTTCCAACGAAATGTTGTCTTGCGAATGCTATTGCTCGCGAACCCGTGTACCGATTTTGACGAAACCGCATTGTGTTTCTTGGCAGAAGGGTTAGCTAACGAACGATCGATGTGGCAACGCTCTACGTGCACAGTGGGCCGAAATATCTCGATTTTTCGGAGTTGAAACGAAGTGTTGTCTTGCGAATGCGATTGGAGGCGAACCCGTGGACCGATTTCGATGAAACCAATTTTGTTCGCTTGTCCATGTTGTGGACAACAAATCTCTCTCCAACATGTTTGAAATCGGTGCACAGTGTTCGGAGTTGGAGCATGTTTTCGGTACATACTTTTTTTTTTAATTTTTTTCAGAAAATAATTCTTATTTTGCTGAAGCTAATGCTCGAGAACCCGTGGACCGATTTTGATGAACCAAATTTCGGTTTCTTCGGAAAAGGGTGAACTAGCGAACGATCGATGTGGCAACACGATCCGTGCACAGTGGACCGAGATATAGCTATTTTTCGGAGTTGCAACGAAATGTTGTCTTGCGAATGCTATTGCTCGCGAACCCGTGTACCGATTTTGACGAAACCGCATTGTGTTTCTTGGCAGAAGGGTTAGCTAACGAACGATCGATGTGGCAACGCTCTACGTGCACAGTGGGCCGAAATATCTCGATTTTTCGGAGTTGAAACGAAGTGTTGTCTTGCGAATGCGATTGGAGGCGAACCCGTGGACCGATTTCGATGAAGCCAATTTTGTTCGCTTGTCCATGTTGTGGACAACAAATCTCTCTCCAACATGTTTGAAATCGGTGCACAGTGTTCGGAGTTGGAGCATGTTTTCGGTACATACTTTTTTTTTAATTTTTTTCAGAAAATAATTCTTATTTTGCTGAAGCTAATGCTCGAGAACCCGTGGACCGATTTTGATGAACCAAATTTCGGTTTCTTCGGAAAAGGGTGAACTAGCGAACGATCGATGTGGCAACACGATCCGTGCACAGTGGGCCGAGATATAGCTATTTTTCGGAGTTGCAACGAAATGTTGTCTTGCGAATGCTATTGCTCGCGAACCCGTGTACCGATTTTGACGAAACCGCATTGTGTTTCTTGGCAGAAGGGTTAGCTAACGAACGATCGATGTGGCAACGCTCTACGTGCACAGTGGGCCGAAATATCTCTCTATCTAATTTTTTTCAGAAAATAATTCTTATTTTGCTGAAGCTAATGCTCGAGAACCCGTGGACCGATTTTGATGAACCAAATTTCGGTTTCTTCGGAAAAGGGTGAACTAGCGAACGATCGATGTGGCAACACGATCCGTGCACAGTGGGCCGAGATATAGCTATTTTTCGGAGTTGCAACGAAATGTTGTCTTGCGAATGCTATTGCTCGCGAACCCGTGTACCGATTTTGACGAAACCGCATTGTGTTTCTTGGCAGAAGGGTTAGCTAACGAACGATCGATGTGGCAACGCTCTACGTGCACAGTGGGCCGAAATATCTCGATTTTTCGGAGTTGAAACGAAGTGTTGTCTTGCGAATGCGATTGGAGGCGAACCCGTGGACCGATTTCGATGAAACCAATTTTGTTCGCTTGTCCATGTTGTGGACAACAAATCTCTCTCCAACATGTTTGAAATCGGTGCACAGTGTTCCGAGTTGGAGCATGTTTTCGGTACATACTTTTTTTTTTAATTTTTTTTCAGAAAATAATTCTTATTTTGCTGAAGCTAATGCTCGAGAACCCGTGGACCGATTTTGATGAACCAAATTTCGGTTTCTTCGGAAAAGGGTGAACTAGCGAACGATCGATGTGGCAACACGATCCGTGCACAGTGGGCCGAGATATAGCTATTTTTCGGAGTTGCAACGAAATGTTGTCTTGCGAATGCTATTGCTCGCGAACCCGTGTACCGATTTTGACGAAACCGCATTGTGTTTCTTGGCAGAAGGGTTAGCTAACGAACGATCGATGTGGCAACGCTCTACGTGCACAGTGGGCCGAAATATCTCGATTTTTCGGAGTTGAAACGAAGTGTTGTCTTGCGAATGCGATTGGAGGCGAACCCGTGGACCGATTTCGATGAAACCAATTTTGTTCGCTTGTCCATGTTGTGGACAACAAATCTCTCTCCAACATGTTTGAAATCGGTGCACAGTGTTCGGAGCATGTTTTCGGTACATACTTTTTTTTTTAATTTTTTTTCAGAAAATAATTCTTATTTTGCTGAAGCTAATGCTCGAGAACCCGTGGACCGATTTTGATGAACCAAATTTCGGTTTCTTCGGAAAAGGGTGAACTAGCGAACGATCGATGTGGCAACACGATCCGTGCACAGTGGGCCGAGATATAGCTATTTTTCGGAGTTGCAACGAAATGTTGTCTTGCGAATGCTATTGCTCGCGAACCCGTGTACCGATTTTGACGAAACCGCATTGTGTTTCTTGGCAGAAGGGTTAGCTAACGAACGATCGATGTGGCAACGCTCTACGTGCACAGTGGGCCGAAATATCTCGATTTTTCGGAGTTGAAACGAAGTGTTGTCTTGCGAATGCGATTGGAGGCGAACCCGTGGACCGATTTCGATGAAACCAATTTTGTTCGCTTGTCCATGTTGTGGACAACAAATCTCTCTCCAACATGTTTGAAATCGGTGCACAGTGTTCGGAGTGGGCCGAGATATAGCTATTTTTCGGAGTTGCAACGAAATGTTGTCTTGCGAATGCTATTGCTCGCGAACCCGTGTACCGATTTTGACGAAACCGCATTGTGTTTCTTGGCAGAAGGGTTAGCTAACGAACGATCGATGTGGCAACGCTCTACGTGCACAGTGGGCCGAAATATCTCGATTTTTCGGAGTTGAAACGAAGTGTTGTCTTGCGAATGCGATTGGAGGCGAACCCGTGGACCGATTTCGATGAAACCAATTTGGTTCGCTTGTCCATGTTGTGGACAACAAATCTCTCTCCAACATGTTTGAAATCGGTGCACAGTGTTCGGAGTTGGAGCATGTTTTCGGTACATACTTTTTTTTTTTAATTTTTTTCAGAAAATAATTCTTATTTTGCTGAAGCTAATGCTCGAGAACCCGTGGACCGATTTTGATGAACCAAATTTCGGTTTCTTCGGAAAAGGGTGAACTAGCGAACGATCGATGTGGCAACACGATCCGTGCACAGTGGGCCGAGATATAGCTATTTTTCGGAGTTGCAACGAAATGTTGTCTTGCGAATGCTATTGCTCGCGAACCCGTGTACCGATTTTGACGAAACCGCATTGTGTTTCTTGGCAGAAGGGTTAGCTAACGAACGATCGATGTGGCAACGCTCTACGTGCACAGTGGGCCGAAATATCTCGATTTTTCGGAGTTGAAACGAAGTGTTGTCTTGCGAATGCGATTGGAGGCGAACCCGTGGACCGATTTCGATGAAACCAATTTTGTTCGCTTGTCCATGTTGTGGACAACAAATCTCTCTCCAACATGTTTGAAATCGGTGCACAGTGTTCGGAGTTGGAGCATGTTTTCGGTACATACTTTTTTTTTTAATTTTTTTCAGAAAATAATTCTTATTTTGCTGAAGCTAATGCTCGAGAACCCGTGGACCGATTTTGATGAACCAAATTTCGGTTTCTTCGGAAAAGGGTGAACTAGCGAACGATCGATGTGGCAACACGATCCGTGCACAGTGGGCCGAGTATAGTTATTTTTCGGAGTTGCAACGAAATGTTGTCTCGCGAATGCTATTGCTCGCGAACCCGTGTACCGATTTTGACGAAACCGCATTGTGTTTCTTGGCAGAAGGGTTAGCTAACGAACGATCGATGTGGCAACGCTCTACGTGCACAGTGGGCCGAAATATCTCGATTTTTCGGAGTTGAAACGAAGTGTTGTCTTGCGAATGCGATTGGAGGCGAACCCGTGGACCGATTTCGATGAAACCAATTTTGTTCGCTTGTCCATGTTGTGGACAACAAATCTCTCTCCAACATGTTTGAAATCGGTGCACAGTGTTCGGAGTTGGAGCATGTTTTCGGTACATACTTTTTTTTTTAATTTTTTTCAGAAAATAATTCTTATTTTGCTGAAGCTAATGCTCGAGAACCCGTTGACCGATTTTGATGAACCAAATTTCGGTTTCTTCGGAAAAGGGTGAACTAGCGAACGATCGATGTGGCAACACGATCCGTGCACAGTGGGCCGAGATATAGCTATTTTTCGGAGTTGCAACGAAATGTTGTCTTGCGAATGCTATTGCTCGCGAACCCGTGTACCGATTTTGACGAAACCGCATTGTGTTTCTTGGCAGAAGGGTTAGCTAACGAACGATCGATGTGGCAACGCTCTACGTGCACAGTGGACCGAAATATCTCGATTTTTCGGAGTTGAAACGAAGTGTTGTCTTGCGAATGCGATTGGAGGCGAACCCGTGGACCGATTTCGATGAAACCAATTTTGTTCGCTTGTCCATGTTGTGGACAACAAATCTCTCTCCAACATGTTTGAAATCGGTGCACAGTGTTCGGAGTTGGAGCATGTTTTCGGTACATACTTTTTTTTTTAATTTTTTTCAGAAAATAATTCTTATTTTGCTGAAGCTAATGCTCGAGAACCCGTTGACCGATTTTGATGAACCAAATTTCGGTTTCTTCGGAAAAGGGTGAACTAGCGAACGATCGATGTGGCAACACGATCCGTGCACAGTGGGCCGAGATATAGCTATTTTTCGGAGTTGCAACGAAATGTTGTCTTGCGAATGCTATTGCTCGCGAACCCGTGTACCGATTTTGACGAAACCGCATTGTGTTTCTTGGCAGAAGGGTTAGCTAACGAACGATCGATGTGGCAACGCTCTACGTGCACAGTGGGCCGAAATATCTCGATTTTTCGGAGTTGAAACGAAGTGTTGTCTTGCGAATGCGATTGGAGGCGAACCCGTGGACCGATTTCGATGAAACCAATTTGGTTCGCTTGTCCATGTTGTGGACAACAAATCTCTCTCCAACATGTTTGAAATCGGTGCACAGTGTTCGGAGTTGGAGCATGTTTTCGGTACATACTTTTTTTTTTAATTTTTTTCAGAAAATAATTCTTATTTTGCTGAAGCTAATGCTCGAGAACCCGTGGACCGATTTTGATGAACCAAATTTCGGTTTCTTCGGAAAAGGGTGAACTAGCGAACGATCGATGTGGCAACACGATCCGTGCACAGTGGGCCGAGATATAGCTATTTTTCGGAGTTGCAACGAAATGTTGTCTTGCGAATGCTATTGCTCGCGAACCCGTGTACCGATTTTGACGAAACCGCATTGTGTTTCTTGGCAGAAGGGTTAGCTAACGAACGATCGATGTGGCAACGCTCTACGTGCACAGTGGGCCGAAATATCTCGATTTTTCGGAGTTGAAACGAAGTGTTGTCTTGCGAATGCGATTGGAGGCGAACCCGTGGACCGATTTCGATGAAACCAATTTTGTTCGCTTGTCCATGTTGTGGACAACAAATCTCTCTCCAACATGTTTGAAATCGGTGCACAGTGTTCGGAGTTGGAGCATGTTTTCGGTACATACTTTTTTTTTTAATTTTTTTCAGAAAATAATTCTTATTTTGCTGAAGCTAATGCTCGAGAACCCGTGGACCGATTTTGATGAACCAAATTTCGGTTTCTTCGGAAAAGGGTGAACTAGCGAACGATCGATGTGGCAACACGATCCGTGCACAGTGGGCCGAGATATAGTTATTTTTCGGAGTTGCAACGAAATGTTGTCTCGCGAATGCTATTGCTCGCGAACCCGTGTACCGATTTTGACGAAACCGCATTGTGTTTCTTGGCAGAAGGGTTAGCTAACGAACGATCGATGTGGCAACGCTCTACGTGCACAGTGGGCCGAAATATCTCGATTTTTCGGAGTTGAAACGAAGTGTTGTCTTGCGAATGCGATTGGAGGCGAACCCGTGGACCGATTTCGATGAAACCAATTTTGTTCGCTTGTCCATGTTGTGGACAACAAATCTCTCTCCAACATGTTTGAAATCGGTGCACAGTGTTCGGAGTTGGAGCATGTTTTCGGTACATACTTTTTTTTTTAATTTTTTTCAGAAAATAATTCTTATTTTGCTGAAGCTAATGCTCGAGAACCCGTTGACCGATTTTGATGAACCAAATTTCGGTTTCTTCGGAAAAGGGTGAACTAGCGAACGATCGATGTGGCAACACGATCCGTGCACAGTGGGCCGAGATATAGCTATTTTTCGGAGTTGCAACGAAATGTTGTCTTGCGAATGCTATTGCTCGCGAACCCGTGTACCGATTTTGACGAAACCGCATTGTGTTTCTTGGCAGAAGGGTTAGCTAACGAACGATCGATGTGGCAACGCTCTACGTGCACAGTGGACCGAAATATCTCGATTTTTCGGAGTTGAAACGAAGTGTTGTCTTGCGAATGCGATTGGAGGCGAACCCGTGGACCGATTTCGATGAAACCAATTTTGTTCGCTTGTCCATGTTGTGGACAACAAATCTCTCTCCAACATGTTTGAAATCGGTGCACAGTGTTCGGAGTTGGAGCATGTTTTCGGTACATACTTTTTTTTTAATTTTTTTCAGAAAATAATTCT